>CM053783.1:662263596-663463596 GCA_028749045.1 Cupressus sempervirens | reverse complement strand
ATTTCCTAGAGCACTGGCATCATTGCCCCCAAGAGAGCCTGATTAGCATTGTTATTACCATGTTCTCCCCCTCCTCCTTGTTGTTCCTCTTCATGGTGTTCATTTCCACGGTTACCACTACGGGTACCACTTCAGCCACCAGGTCTACGTGCAGGAGGCATCACTGAAGGAAGCAACAAGATAATGTCAAAACAATCAGGTCACAGCATAAGAGTTAAACATGAACCAAAGAGATATCATATAATAAAACATAATATAACAATACACAACGAAAAGCAAAACTATAGTGGAAGCATAACACAGAGATCCCAATGTTGCAACATGGGCTCTGATACCAGATGTAACGCCCCGCCCGAAGATCCTTGGAAACAAGGATGAAAAACAAGTTAGAACAATTTTTTTTTTCAAGTGTAAGTGCACATGATACAACCTACATAAACCAAAAGATCGCAACGGAAGACTGAAAGAAAACCAAGCACCAACAGATCTCCAAACGCCACTACCAACAAGAACACAACCACAAAAACCACAAAGACCTACCAAGCTGAAAGACATAAGCTGACTTTTGGAAACTGGCTAAGTCTAAAATCCTGAAGCTCTGAAAATTGGCTAAGTCTGAATTTCTAAAGCCCTGACTTTTCCTAAATCTACACCTTAGCTCGTAGAGGTCTGAAACCCATCTCAAATGAATCGTCGCATATATTAAAATATATCTTAAATATATGTCAACTTATACTTAAATGATATATTTTAAACCCCAAAGGACAATAACAGAAACCCAAAAACTGAATTTCAAAGGAAACCTTCTGAATTCAAAATGCAACAACATAGCCTTGAAGAACACCCAAAAGGGTATCTAGATCAACTCTCCAAAATGATCAGAACACTAAAAAAAATGCCCACTGTTGGCACGCGTAGGTTTTAACCAAAAGGCGTGCAACACTTTTTACTAAGGGAGGGCGACACTTCTCCCTTACTGTGTGTGACACTTCTCAAGAAGGCGTGCAATACTGGAAAAGTATCGCACGATATTTGTCATGAAGCCGTGTGACACTCTTCCAGTGTCGTACGACACTTCTCTAGTAATGCGTGCGACACTTTATAGTGTCGTACGACATTATTTCTATGGGCGTGCGATACTTTATCAGTGTCGCACAATGCTGAACAAATGTCGCCCATAGAAAATAAAAACACTAAGGAAACTCAAAAATGGGAAAAAATGACAAAAGAACCTCCACACCGGGGAGTACCAGATCCACATCTCGAGGCCAGAAAACTCGAACCAGAATTGAGTAACTGAAATACAGAAAATGAAATCTAACCATCTATCAAACAAGGAAGGGAAAGTACAGAAAGGAAACATTACATTCAACTGAATTAAACATCGCAATAACATAGATAACATTGCAATGAGCAAAAATAACCAACTAAGTACGTGGTTCCTCCCAACCGTCAATGGCATCATAGGACCATCGTGGGCCCTAGCCATCCCCTATGCATAACATCCCAAGCCACTGATCAAATCATTGGTGCTGTCATAATAGGGACGTCACTACTAAACATGCTACAATGTAAGTAAATAAAATCTAACATGCTAGTAGTAGGCATAAGATAAAACTGTAATCAGATAACACCATCTACTACATGCTAATCATCATAATGAGGAAAGCGTTAAAACTAACATCATCTAAACATGATAACATCATAATGAGAGCATAAATCACAAGAAGCATACTCCGTATACCGAAGTACCAAGTGACACATCCAGCTACAGTCGTACTAGGACAATAGACCGTGTCTGTACACCGGTCCCTAGCAGTGGTGAGGGTAGCTACGCCTCCCAACCCATAGGTCTACACCCGCCATGCTGATGGAGATAGTGATCCAACCGCAAACACACAAAAACACAACAACCATGGCTAACACTCACGCCAAGCAGTATGATGACTGAAACCAAGACATAGACAATGCATAAACTATAGGTCCTGGGCAGACACCTCAATGGGCTTACTATGTAGGGGCTGACATCATGGAGAGTCGCTTGGCATCGACAAGCCCAAGCTCGGATTGTGTGTCCTCAAACTTAATTGGGTGCTCACACATTGTGTCCTCGAACTTAATCGGGTGCTCACACATTTTATTATCTTAAATTTTATTACCTCCTAGTGTTTTCTTTAATTATCACTTATATAAAACTTCCTTTGCCAACCCATGATGTCATGATCATCGGGCTGCAAAATAGAAGCCCCCTCCATATGCTACCCTACCCTACCCATGCTCATCCAATGATGAGTGTCTGTAGGCATGCAAATTCCCAACCCAACCCCAATGATCATAACTTCCGAAAGTGTTACGGAAGGTCAGGGCTCGCAAGACATCCGACTATGTACGCGCACGTACTCGTGTGTGGCGCACCACCATCATGAAGATCAAATAAAAGGACTGGAAGAGAACACAAAGCAACAAGTCCCTCAATTGTGGTCTAACTGGTATCCAAATAGATCACCCAGGTCCATGAACCACAATGTGCCAAGAAAACTTGATAAAACAGGTCGATACGCAAAACGAGGTAAAAACACCAAATTTTGGAAAAATTCCAAAATTAAAACCCATTTGGCCCTTGGGTTCAAAAACTCCAAAAATCCAAAAATAAATGAAAACAGACACCGTATGCAAAAACGACCAACATAATGGCCCAAAAACCCAAAACCCCATTTCAAAAATAGGGAAAAACGTTCGTACCCGACCAACCGGGTAGAACTAGCAACCAGAAACGGAGGGGAACACTAGTTCTCAACCTCCTAACATATTGCTACAAGAAACAGAAGCTGAAACGGAGCGAAAACTATAAAACGGGAAGGCCCTACCTGATGGAAAAAGAGGCAAAAACTGAAACCCGCACAATAAAATAAATCACTCGCCAAAACAGTTGAAAACGACGGCAAAGCATAAACTCCTCGAGCCGAATCCAACGAGACCAACCTCACGCAGATCCCACGCTCACAGCTCCCAGAACGAGCAAAACGAGAATCCTTTAGAAGAGGGTTTCCAAATTTGCTCTACAATTCTATTTTCAAATTGTGAAAAGTGATTTATGAAATCACTTTTCCAATACTTATTCACTTTTTGGGTGAATAGTCAATTATGGAAAATAGCTAGTTGGAGTAGTTAAACTCCAAATTGACCCAAACAAAAACAGGTTATTATCCGCAACGAGATTTCACCTAAGGCAAAGCTGCCAGAAATTAAATTTGAAAAGATTAAAATCCGAAAATCCCAAAAACATAGAAAAATAATTAACACTTTCGCGACAAATGCAAACTTCTAAATGCATAGACACACTCACTGGTCTAATCACATAATGCAAATGAGTTCGAATTTACTAATCACCGAAAGGTTTTGATCTAGACAATAACAATAAGGGTACGTCGACCATATAAGAACGACATGGGTAAATATGAATAGCTGAATCACTAACTCCATGTGCCACTGCCAAGGATATAATTTCTGCACACTAAAACACACGATCAAGTGCAATGGCAAATAATATCATAGCCGAAGCAACATGTATTAAAATACCTATTTAATCCATTTACATTACTCACATTCGCAAAAAGCGTGAAGATACAAGAATGAAGTAAATAACCAAAGCATAGAATCCATCTCATAACATAATCAACAAATAGGTCCAATACATCATATAACTAGATATCATCATAGATCTACTGTCATCTCAAAATGGCATCCACATGCAAATGTGATAAACTGAACAGTATAGCAATAAAGCATCTATGGTACTGAATCCAAGTATAACATCCGACCCTCGGGTCATCATAAGGTACAAAATAATAAGAGTATCAAGTATCTCTCGAATCAAAATAGACAAGACATAGACTGCAAACATGAGAGGCACTACATGACCCTAATACCAATTGTTGAAATTCTTTTAGAATAACTAAGAGGGGGGTTGGGGGGTGAATCAATTATTCAAGGTCTAGATGTACAAATAAAACTTTTCACAACTTAGTGAACCCATAAAACATTTTTAATCATGCATGCATTCATTGTGTGTTAACTAAAACTGGTATGTTACTATCAAATCAACTTGCAGAAATGTAAAGCATGAAACACAACATATCCATCAACACATTTGACACAATGATTTAATGTAGAAAACCAATTTGGAAAAACCACCAGTAACATGCTACTTCTTTTTCACTCTTCTCAAGTAATACCCTGTTAAAGGTGAACCTTATTAAAGGTTACAATACTGATAGAGGGCCACACCACCCTTACTCACTCACAATCAAGAAAGCAACAATATGGAGACCAAAAAAATGCTTCACAAGAAATTTTATTATACTTGAAGATCCTTACAACACCCACAAGATGATATCAAGCTTCTCCTTGAGCTTCTCCTTCCACAACTTCTACTTCTCAAGTTTCTACTCCTCAAGCTTGATTACAAATGATAATAAGCCTTGCTTAAATAGGCACTTCTAACCCAAGACATTAAAAACACAACCAATGTGGGATAAAGGGTAAATACAACTATCTTTAAATAAATATTAAATTCTCACCCAAATACAACTAAGCACCCAACAAATATTAAATACATGATTTATCCAAAACCTTCTAGAATTTCCACCTACACACCTCGATTAATGGAATGACATCTATATTTCTTATTTTTCTATTTTATGCCACCTATGCACCTCGAAAATAGAAATTCCTCTTTTTTTTCTTTTTCTCCTTTTTCCCCTTATATTTATTTATTATTTCTCCTCTAATTTTTGTCACTTTCTCTCTCCTCCATTTTTTTTTTTTTTTTTTCATTTTTTTTTTCCAATAATTTTCCCACGCAAGATGCTCCTGCATCAGACTCCTCTGGTAGATACAAAAGTGTGTCCCACACTTTGACGCCAAAAGAAAAATCTACCACCATCTTCATCTTCACCAAAGGCTTCCACCTCAATAGGGACAACAAAACCACCATGCAAATCTTCCACACCAACATCTCAACCATCCAATCAACAAGCTCATGCATAAGAACAAACTGAACATAATGCTTCATTAGCAAACTCCCATTCACATCAACAACTAGTGAATCCACACCAGCAACAACAAACCCCGCATCAGCAACAACAAACTTCATATCAGCACCAACATGTAGATCTCCATCAATACATGCCAAACTCTCAAAACCAACAACCTCATTGCTCACAACAAGATGCTCTGCAATACATAACTCACCTCCAACAACTGGATCAACCATGACCAAGTGTTCTGCAACATACAAGTCACCACCAACATCAACTAGATCATCCACGATCGAGTGCTCCATAATCTCCATTTCAGTCTCAACCATTTGATCATGAAAACCAACCTCCATCCCAACATTAGCAAGGTTAGGAATATCCTCAGCAACAACCTCTTGTTGCTCTGTAGGTTCTGCATCAGACTCCACAAACTGATCAGCAAAACCATCCTCTTCCACCTTGACCTTCTTTGCTTGATTAGCCAATCTAGCATCTAACCGAGAAATCATCTTAGAAAAATTCCTCTCCACTATATCATGGATTTTCGCAATCATCTTAGGGTCCAATCCTCTTGGAGCCATCTCCCAAGATCTTCGTAAACCCTCTGCAACAAATCCTTCCCACGCTCCTTGTGACAACCTTGAATTGTTTGCAAGTCAGATCGCAACCTGCCACCTCGCACGAACAATTAGGAACCACATCACAAGTCTAGAACAACAGATTTGTAGTCCACCAGCTCTGATAAACTTTGCCCAACCAAGGTCCTGGTACAAACTGCCTCACACTTCGGCGATCTGCTTGTACACTCAGGATCTCCTGCTCTGATACCACTGATAAAGGGCCACACCACCCTTACTCACTCACAATCAAGAAAGCAACAATATGGAGACCAAAAAAATGCTTCACAAGAAATTTTATTATACTTGAAGATCCTTACAACACCCACAAGATGATATCAAGCTTCTCCTTGAGCTTCTCCTTCCACAACTTCTACTTCTCAAGTTTCTACTCCTCAAGCTTGATTACAAATGATAATAAGCCTTGCTTAAATAGGCACTTCTAACCCAAGAGATTAAAAACACAACCAATGTGGGATAAAGGGTAAATACAACTATCTTTAAATAAATATTAAATTCTCACCCAAATACAACTAAGCACCCAACAAATATTAAATACATGATTTATCCAAAACCTTCTAGAATTTTCACCTACACACCTCGATTAATGGAATGACAACTATTTTTCTTATTTTTCTATTTTATGCCACCTATGCACCTCGAAAATAGAAATTTCTCTTTTTTTCCTTTTTCTCCTTTTTCCCCTTATATTTATTTATTATTTCTCCTCTAATTTTTGTCACTTTCTCTCTCCTCCATTTTTTTTTTTTTTTTTTTCCATTTTTTTTTTCCAATAATTTTCCCATGCAAGATGCTCCTGCATCAAATACACACTATTAAATTTGACTTGGTTAAGAGATTTCAGTCACCTTGCTAAAAGTGAGCCTTGTTAGAGGACTTTAGGCCATTCACTTGGAACGCCACCTTGTTAAAGGATTTTACAATGACTGTTAAGTCAAATTTATTCCAAAGGATTTACCCTAGGCTGATACAATTGTTAGAAAGTAAAAGTAGAGCTTTGATTTGATACAACTTACAACCTTACTTATAGATTATAGATCTCTATTTAGTCCTTGACTCTGATTGGCTTTTGATCTTTGCAGCTTTGACAACTTGTTCACCCTTCAAGCATTCATCCTATTTAAGCCTTCTATCTTAGTATGTCATTGCATACTTCTTCACTTGGGTCACTTGATGAAGCATAACCCCTTTTCTTCTCCTTATTGGATTTTTCACACAAAACTCTCTAACTCTTTGCTTAATGACCAAACATTCCTACATATAAGAAATTAGAACATTTTTCCACTCATTATCCATCATCAAAATTATGGTTTTTGATGGATTATGTAGGATACAATGTATCTACCCCATATCTTATCTTTTCTAGAAACTTCTCTTAGAATCCATTTGGATTCACCTCCAAAATGGTTTATGTAAGATTCTGTGCCACCAGATCATCAATCTTATCTTCCTCCTGATTTACAAGTTCCAAGAAAATAAACTTGTCAACTTTTATTGAGCGAATCTTCACTCTTTGTCATAATGCAACAGCTCGACATTATCAACCTTCTAATGCTCGGCACATACTACGTTACTCGACATCAATTGTAAAATCACTCGGCATCAACTAGATTTTACTAGTGCTCGACATCAATTGAAAATTACTCAGCATCTACTAACTTGCTTGACATCCACTAGAATTTGCTTTCACTTAGATCCAATTGACTTTTTTCTCAGCTTGAACTAACTTTTCTTAGCACCTACTATCCACTTGGTTAAGCTTGGCAAATGAACTTTGTTTAACTTTATTCTTCGAAACTTTCTAAGTGTAACTAGTCATTTTGTAACCTTAAGTAGATCATTGATACATTATGTTATCTTGACTGATTCTTGTACTTCAATACATAATCATAACTCAACCTTTCCTCTAGGTGCTTTTGTTACATCTTGTTGATCAAATCCTCCTCATCAATCAACTAAGTGATAGTACTTGAAACATATAAGCAATTGTCTTACCAACATGTTACATGTTTGACATCAGTGACAAAACAATGATGAAACACATAGTCTTTTTCAACAATCTTTCTAATCAAATGATCTTTTCAATCAGATATCAACATATATGAGCTTGTACTTAAGACGCCATTGGGGTTTATGATCGAACTAACAAACAATTTGATCCCTCCTTTTTATTTTAGTTAGACCTTTAGTTTAATCTAATAGTTTTGAATATGAGGGAAGATACAAGTGAAAATGATTATGCTACTTATGTTTAGAAATGCTAATGCACTGTTTTATATTATGCTTTATTGAAATGCGAATTATCTCCTCTTGATATAAGATTTTGAGTATCCTTGAAGGATTTTAGTTTGTCCTTTTGTACAACATCCCAAGTGCCACAATTTGAATATTTCACACTCAAGTTGATGTCTAAAAACTAGTTGAAAGGAAGTCATCATGGACTCACTATTAAGCTAGAATTATAGATCACAATAACAATCATAATTTAAAACTAATTTAGTTTGATACTTTACAAATTTAATGTTAATAAAAAGTAATGCAAATGTAGTATAAATTCAAATCACAAATAAGTAGATACTCTAAAGTCAAAACATATAAAGTATATTTCAACTCTTATACACAATATACTACTAAAATTCTAACTCTAAAATTTAAAGAAATAATCAAAATGAATCTTTGTTGTTTCTACTTATGGAAATCAATGAAAAATGATATGACATCATAGAACTTAAAACATACAAGATATCTCATACAATTACACTACACATGTATTCTAATAAATAGATCTTTAGTACTCTTATTTGAGTGGATAAAGATAACAAAAATGACAACCAATGTGATCAAAATTCATTTTAAAAGAAGCAAGATCAACAAAGAATTAGGAAATAATAAGAAAAAAGGATTAAATCTTCGTTTAAAAGTTAATAAGAAACTATCTAGTCTAGTAATTATAAATATCATTAAAACTTCCATTTGATTTTAATTCCACCAAAAAATAAAAAAATGAAGCAATGCTATCTTCCTTATACTATTTAACTTTTTAGACATCTAAAAAGTAGTAGGAGATAAAATAGGGAATTGTAAATGTGATAAAATTGTAGTTTTGAAATTTTGTTGTGACATTATTGGTCTTCAATTATTTATTGGATTGAGCTTGGTGGTATTTAAGGCACCATTAGGGCCTCTGGTTGAGTAGGAAGCAATTTGATCCCTTTTTTATTTTAGGCAAGCCTTTTGTTTAATCTAATAGTTTTTAATGTGTTGGAAGATACAAGCAGAAATGAAAAATTACTATGCTACTTATGTTTTAAGATGCTAATACAATGATTTATATTATACTTTATTGAAGTACAAATTAGTCTCATAATTATAAACATCATTAAAAACTTCAATTTCATTTCAATCCCCCATAAATAAAAAAATAAATAAATTGAAAATGAAACGATGCTATTTTGCTTATACTATTAAACCTTTCAGACATCTAAAAGGTAGAAGATAAAATAAAATAGGGAATTGTAAATGAGTAAAACCGAGCGACAACTTTTAACAAACATGACCGTTGATATTAGAAAGCTGGACCCCAGAAACTATAGTCTACAGCTGAACGAGGTTATAAGAAATTATTTAATTTGAAAATCGTCAAAAAGAGCCGTTGCAAAGGAATCCGTAGTGCCCTGCTCTTATTCATTACAGGAATTGAATAAGGCAGAGTACACTTGCATTCAACGAAAAACTTTAATTGCAGTGGCAGATAACACGGATCGAAGCCAAGTTATTTGGTTTCTGGGGCTTCACATTATATCGGCTTTCGCGGACAAGAAGAAGAATATGTTCACTGAGGGCCTAGATGAGACTGCTCTCAATTGGGTCCGAGAGGTAAGTATTCAAAACTATCCAAATTCCCTCTTTCTTGAAATTTTATTTTACCTCTCGTTAAACAGGGTATGGAATTTGGAACACCCAGTTTATTTTTCATTCAATTGGTTGATATGCTGATTAAAGGCATTTGATCGAGGCCAACAGGGTGTGGATGTCCAACCCACTTTATATTCGTCTGAGAATATCAGCCCCAACCTTTCGTCTGATCCCTTGATTTATAATGCTTCATCTATTGGTAAGGCCGGGAACTGGGGACTTCCTGCCACAAAATTTCCACCAATTCATTACCGTTCAGGGCTTCTTGACCCCCTTCATTTTTCCTCACATTTGGAGGACAGCGTTGTGTTGGACGTGGATGATGATGAGAGTGTCGGTTCTGCCCCCGAGCATGGCCTTTATTTTTCCTCTGGTGAGGATGGGGATTCCGTGGACTCTGATCTGCAAGAAAACGCTCTTTTGCATCACGATTATCGAGGCAGTGCTGGGCATGGGGTTAATATGACTGGGGTTCATCCAAAATCATCGCAAGAGACCACATATGAGTATAACTGCCGGTATAGATATGATCGACTGCAGAAGTCGAGTCCAGATCCTGTCTATGTGTTGGAATCTAGGAGTGGTCATGGTGGAACAAAGCTGAATGTAGACCCTATTCAACATGGAGAATCTTTGGCCGCATCTTCGGAGGATATTGGAAGTCCTAAGCAATTGCCCAGGGAGAATGAGGAATACTCTACTTTCTATCAGGAAGAGAAGTTTGCAGAAAAGAGGCACGAAGATAAAGAGGTTAGCAGTGGTTATCCTTCCTTTTCTGTTTTCTGTACCTATTCCTGTTGGAGATAAATGTGAGTTTGATTACATCTGATTGCATTTGTTTCCATTAGAAACTAAGGATTGCTGTTTTAAATGTCATGAAATGCTTGGTCACGTTGGCACTGTATACAATTACAAACTTCCAGTTGCTACTTGAAATGCACACATAGAATAGGTTTTGAGGTGGATCAACATCTGTTCTTGATCATGTGGTCATTTGTTTGCAATCACAAACATGCTTTACCATTCTGAACGCCCTGCCAATGTATCAACTGCACACAAAAACTTTGGCTTTGGTTTAATGTTTCTAAGGACAGGGAGCCAATGACTAGATCATTTCAGTGAGGTCAAGCTTTTCAACTAAGAATGATATTCTGTAATATTTCCATGAGAAAATGATCCAAAGTAGAAATCATGAAACCAAAGTTCAAACCATGGCAACTGGAGTGTGGTGTGAAGATCAAGCACTTTTATCATTTTATCTGTTAATTATGGTTAATCCATTAATTTTCATTTGATTATGATTTGCTAGGTTACTTCTATGTTTTTTTGTAGGAATTTCACATTCCTGAACCCCAACCCAGGAGCATGTCAGAAACAGGAACACCAAGTGCACCACCAATGTTTGCACCCGAAACTGAAATAACTGAAGAAAGTGCTCTTAAGATAGACTCAATTCATAGCTGGAGACAGAGGTCAAGAGGGTCAAGCCCACTTCATGGCGTACATACAGATAAAAAGCATTGCAGTGTACCAGAGCCAAACGAAAAATGTATAGGGTAATTAATCAGAAATACTGCATTTTTTCTTCATCATATAATCATAGAATCTAAATGACCAGGTTGACGTGTTGACATGCTCCAAATGAGATGATAAGCATAGAGCTTTGAGTTGAACGGTTAGAGTTACAACATAGTAACAAAGAAAGATAATCTTCTCAATTGACAGTTGTTTATTTTCAGGTCTGCTTGTGAGGAAGGGGAAGTGCGAACTTCGTGCAGACAGACTAATTCCTTTTTAAGTCCCCAAACCTTTTTTGTCAGGTCAGTTGCTTTCTTTTCAAATTACATTCCTTGCTACTAAAGCCATCATGGACTCTTAGAAATTAAATACATTTAATTCATATACATGTATAGCATGCGTCACTGTCTTTGACTGGACTAGTTATTAACTTCACTGCATAATATCATTTGATTTGTGGTGCTTGAGAAGGTGATTATGTTTTTGTATTACAGTGGCCATGGTGCTTGGCAGGCTTTCCTTGCTTATGAAGCATGTATCCGACTGTGTTTGCGTGCATGGGCCACAGGCTGCATGGAGGCTCCAGAGTTCCTTAATGATGAGTGTGCTGTTTTGCGTAATGCTTTTGGGTATGTTGCATTCTTGGAGAGTAATTATGATGAATAATCTTTTTCTGCAATTGTTTCCAACAAGCACAATCACATTATATCACAAGTCATAAAATGAAGGTTTTCTTTGAACTGTCCATGCGTTGTGGGTTTAATGATCATCCCAAACTTGCAATGATTGTTAATTTCTTAATTTATATTTATGGGGGTCTAGCAGATTGCAAAGAGTCTTGTTAATTTGCAAATTTATTTTTCTGGCATTCTTGCAGATTGCAAAAAGTCTTGTTGCAACCAGAAAAGGAATTATTGATGAATGGACCTATTTCTAGTTCTGAGGAGACTGCTGCACCTAGACTCAAAAAATCTGTGGAGAAAATTAAGGTGGAAGGTATGGCTTTGATCTCACTCAAAGCTATGTTGGTTTGCATGGGATTGCAGTGGGTGTTGATAGACATTTTTTTGTGAGTCCTGTTAGGGTATTATGCTTTTTATTAGCTCAGTAGGGATTGAAAGGGCCCTGATCCCTTGTACATGGAGAAATAAGCAATCGGAACAACAGAACAGCGTACAACAGACCACATCATAACACACAAAGCTGGCCAAGCAAAGCATTAATAGGGCTTTTGAAAGGAACCCAAAAACCTTCAAGGGTTATCGAAAGGCCTCTCATCCTTCAAGGGTTTTCTGAAGGAACCTAAACCTTCAATGGTCATAACAGGGGCTAAAAAACCAACTAAAGAAACAACACCTCTCAAATAACCAAGAACAAAGAGTAGAGGGATTTTTCTAAGGTTTTCCAAACCTTCAAAATGTGAATAGAATTGACACCAAACATTACCTAGCTGCATCTGGCATTAAAATCCAAACAGTGAACCATCTCCTTACCAACCCTTCCTCCACCTCAATAGAAGGTAGGGGTTGAAGAGAAGAAGGCAACAAAAGGGGGAGACCGAATAGGCTCCAAACCAGTCTTTGGGCAACCAGTATTAAGGTAATTCCATATTGAGCAACCACTTCCCTCCTTCCAGCAGCGGATCCCTACCTTAATAAGGAGCAGTATAGAGAATAGCAGGGGCAAAATATGCCATTCCCACAACTTAGCTGCCATTAGAAACCCCACCTCAATAGGGGCTTACCAGAGCCTGACCAAAAGAAGCCTAGCCAAGTGCCGGAGAAGCCCAACAGAAAAAAGGAACAACAAAATTCCTAATGAAGCCATACCCTAACCAAAAACACGTTAGTTGAAAACTTATAGCCTCAATCTGGCCGCCAAGAAGAACAGAACCAGCAACAACACCAACATAACACAAGCAAATCATAATATCTAATAGGAAAGTAAAATGATCATGAGGGATACCTAGAGAAAAAAGCTCTTTAAGATAAATATCTGAAACAGCCATAAGAGCTCAAAAAGATAGAACAAGCACCTGCACTGCTTTCCCCATAGTATAATAAGAGAGGTATCCCGAGCTTGCTCACCATTAGCAGCATTCAAAGCTTCCAAGTCCAAAGGGGGAAGGAAAAGTTCAAACCTCAGCGTCCGTGGAGTTCACTAGAAATAACTATTTCTTAAAGGCTCTGAAGAGGGGAGCCATCTTCAATAAAACTTCCCACAAAGCCTTGAAGAATAAAGAGGGAAGAACAATTTATAAAGCTGCCTCTGCAAGCCCAAACAGAGACCAAATCTGTCTGGAATCAAATAGGGGGACAACTCCTAGAATTTTGATACAAACTCCCTTCATTCTCAGAAATTTCAGACCCAGTATTTACATCCAAATGCATCATTAACCCCAGATAAGGATAGGAACTTGAGGCAAAGTCACTAGCTCCATCTTCAACACTACATTGAAGAGTACCTCCAGAATCAGTCCTCCTGCAGCCATTCACTAACTTTTTGCAGATCTAACCATATATAACCTGACAGCCAGCTCTACAATCACTTCAACAGGAACACTAGAGACCCATGCATTTTCTGGCTGCCCCCTAGCAACCATCTCGCTAAACATCAGAGGATTAAAAATTGCTACAGCGGCAGAGGAACCCACATATCTCCCCTTCTCTCATAGCAGCCAGAGCAAGACAGAAAAGGAGGCTACCTCCATGAATCATCCACATTGGAAAACACAGAAAAGGCATTGTTAATCACTATTGTAGCATCCAATTTACTATTTACATGAATGTTATTGGAACCTAAGAACATTGATATTTATTAAGTTCAACAATATTCATTCTCCAAAATCCTATTCTTAAAAAAATTTGATTCTTTTTTTATACATGATAAGTTGTGGAGCAGCTTTATGAAAAATTATGTGTTTTCCTTATGAGTGCGTTCAATATTTGGCTGTTCCCAGGCTTGGGCTATCAAAGAGATGTGAGCTGTTCAACCCTCATTTAAAGATTTGCTGGTTTGCATGAGTTATTGCTAGGGATTTCCTTTCTCTGACTTGCTAAGCATTACAGTATGATAGCATCAGAAATATTAAATCCACAAGGACATTGGATCTAAGAATAATCAACACTATTTATCCTCTTAAAGTCCTATTCCTAATCAGTTCGGATCATTTTCTTTCTTTTCAGATTTTAGTGTTTTTTGTATGATAACATCCAAGATTTGCCTGTAACTTGGGTCAGGAAAAGGATTTTACGATCGAGAGATTTTTAATGCTTTTAAGATATGTATCATTTAGAGGGTGAAATCTAATCCAACTGTATGCTGGTCTGAAAGCAGTGCATAAAGTGAAGATTAAGTTCGGGGTGCCTTCCAAATGCAATTTTCCATGTGCCGGACCAATCCTTGAATGTTTTAAATCGCTGTGTAAACATTTTTCTAACATGCGATCATCTCTTTCGGCTGGATGGGCAGCAATGAAATCAGTTCATGTTGTACCAAATGAACCTCTCCATTCGACCTACTCACAACGTGGTGCTGCATATATGCAAGCTGGAACACAGTATGTACGACAATTATCTGGAATGATAGAAGCGGGTGTGAATACACTTTGCAATACCACACCTTCGGAAACAACACAAGGTACCATTTTCTCATATTACTCTGTAGCATGAAATAAATTTCAGCCTTCATGGAATGCATTGTTCAAAGTCCTGCTTTGCATGGTTTCTTTCCATTTTGTTTTTGCACTTGTGCAATACATTTTTCTGCACAGATCTTCCAAGGTATGTACAAATATTTAATCACACAGTTTAATGAAATTTAAAATGCTTTCTTTCTTATTGTTTCTGAAACATGATAATATATTTTGGAGCATAAACTGCACTTCAATTCATTTACTTCTGAAATGATCAATTAGACTTATCCATGATATTCGGTTGGTGTTGTTTGTAATGGTTTTTATACAGAAACCTTTTCATGCTTGCTTCAGCTGAAGAGCCTAATTGAAGAAGAAACTTCATTGATGCAGCCTGGGTCAGCTGTGTGGATGCAACCAGGATCTGGTGATAATCATACATTGTAAGAGGACTCGCTTTCTCTCTAATTTTTTCTTACAAGCATTCATTCCTTCGTCAGCCTTTTTATTTATTAAACTTTTCTAAATCACATGTCGCATATTCTTTCATATTAATTTGAAAACATGTATTAATTCAAGTAAGTTTCCAAAGATTCAAAAGGAGTATCCGCCTTCACAACTTGCATCATCTTCAATTGTTCCAAGATCTTTGCTTTATTTTATGGTTTGTTTTTCTGGAATCAGTTTTCCTGAGAGCCAAGGAGATGTTCTTATGGTGGAGGTTCAAAATTGCAAGGGGAATGCTTATGGTCGAAGTTGGATAAAGATTACTTCTATAACTGATGATCCAGTATGCCTTCTCTTTCATGTTAATCTTTAGCATTACATTTACTGAAATCTTTTGGAATCCAAACCTTTTTATCCATTCATATGTTTTTAAAAGAGAAGTTTTGTCTTTCTTGCAGAATGATAAAATTCGTTGGTGGCCTTTATACAATGAAAAACATGAATGTGTTGGGAAGGTGCAACTCTCCATAGCTAATATAAGTACCTCTGGTGAAATGAGGTCAACAAAGGTACACAACAAATTCTAGCAACTGCATTGTTTGATCACTTATGCATCTGTTGTAGGAAAATTAAAACCAAACATTATGGAGGGATCATATCAATCAAGCTCAATGGTTTGTTAGATTATTCTTTTCTTCATGAGAAGTTTGCATTTATGTGTTAATATAAGATCAGCAAATTTGTTTATTTTTAAAGAAAAATGCCTAATCTTTAGTAATCTTCTTATATATCTGGAGTTATGATGATTATTTCAACAAGCAAAACGGAAAGATAAAACATTAAGTTTATTCTTCAAAAATAACAAACATCAATCTTGTCAATCTAAAATATCTAGAGGATTACATTGGAGGCTTAGGAGATGGAGAATTGGTGAAAGATAATTCCTTTTGTTGGCTTATTATTCAAGTTCATCTATATAACAGCAATGGGGTATGGTATTTGGTAATTGGAAATTTATTGGAAACTAGTTTATCAGTAGTTTTTATTTTTGTCTTTAGTTCACAATTGTTTCTTTTAGAGACATCTTTGTAAATCTATATAAGAAGTTTTCATCTCCTTTGTTTAATACAAGTACAACATCAATTTAACATAACATGGTATCAGAGTGGGTCAGTGGGGTTTTATAAAATTTGGTGAACTTTTCAATAAACATTTGAGCCTCTTTTGATTTGGAATTTTTTTCTAGAAATTTGTTCAATTTTTTGAACCAAAAATTGTTAGAGGTATTTATGAAATTTTGTGGGTTGTCTTCAAAGATTTTTGCTGAAAAATTGCAAGCTCGGTCGAGGATTTTGATTATTGCTTCTTGGTTTGGGCAAAAGCCTTTGATTTTTGAAGGTCTTTGATTTTCAAAGGTTTCATGTGTTTGCATGTGAGTTGTGCATGTGCTGTTTTACCATGAAAAATCTCGTGTTTCATCGCATGAATGTTTCTCTGATGGGTTTTCATAATTTGTTGGCCTTTGATTTTCAAAGGTTGCATGTATGTATTTGCAAGTGAGTTGTGTATTCTTGCATGTGCTGTTTTACTACGCAAAGTATCGTGTTTTGCAGCATGAATGTTTCTCTGATGGGTTTTCATAATTTTTTCCCTTAAATTATCTGATGAGTTTGCATAATTTTTTCTCTCAAAAAAATTATGATTCTGTAATTTGCAAATTTGCATAGGGTTCTTTTGTGGGTTTGTAATTTTTTTCTCAAAAATTATGTAGTCGTTTTGTAATTTTTTTCTCAAAATTTATGTAGTCGGTTTATAATTTTTTCCTCAAAAATTATATGTTGGGCTTTATTGTTTATCCTAAAAAATGAAGCTTTGCGTTCTATGATCTGTCTGAGATTCTGCTCTCTAGTTTCGATCAATTTTTCACTTAAAAAATCTGCAAAGTTTGCTGGGCTCATCGATATTTCCTCAAAATCATGCTAGTTGTTCTCAGTGTTTGTCTATGTCTCTAGGGAAGAGCAACTTTGTTATCAAATATTAGGTTGGATGATTTTGTAATGATTTTTGGTCAGATATTTTGCTAATTCTAGAAGGACTAGTGGAAGGTTTTCATCTCAGTAACAGAGTTAGTGAGAGGCTCGTCTCTTTTTGCTAAGCATTCCGAAGAATGGGGCACCCTTCTCTGTTCTTTTTGGGATGAATTTTGACTACTCTTGGTCATTGATATTTTGTAGATCCAAGGAGGGTACCCTTAACTAATTATAGAAGCTTATCTATTATCGTAATACCCTCCCTTAATGGTTAATCAACTTAATCTATCCACAACACCATGAATTTGACAAACTTAATAGGACCAAGAGGGCTTCGTGAGAATGTCTGTAGTCTAATTCGTTGTAGGAACATACTGCAAGTTTACTGTCTTCTCTTCAACCAACTATTGTATGTAGTGACAATGAACATCCACATACTTGGTTCGTTCATGAAAGACTAGATTCCATGTTAATTTGGTAACGCCTTCGTTATCAACAAAGTGGTCGGTCTTATTGGTGACATTTGCATATCCCCAAGCATTCGACGAAGTCAAACAATTTCACAACCTGCCTTGATTGTCATTGCTTGTTGCTTCTTACTGGTCCATGTGACGACACCAAATCCCAAACTGAACACATCCAAAAGTTGACTTTTTATCGTCAAGAGAGCCCACCCAATTTGAATCTGTGAACCCACTAAGTCTAGGATTAGAACTTCAAGAGTAAAGAAGTCCAAAATTTGTAGTGCCCTTCACATAACGAAGCACATGCTTTGCCGCCATCTAATGATCAGCCTTGGGAGCTGTCATAAAGCATGAGATGTAGCTGACTGCTAGGTTGATATCAGGCCTAGTAGCAGAGAGGTGGATGAGGCAGCTTACTAGCTACCTATATGTAGTATCATCAACGAGAGGAGAATCAGACTTGGGGGATAACTTGAGACCTTTCTCCATGGGTGTAGATGCATGTTTGCAATCCTACATACAAAATTTGTCTAACAAAGCCTTGGACTATTGCCAAACCTCAACGCTTAGGCAATAATGCATGAGCCCAAAGTCAGTCATATCAAAAGACTGGCATAAATTTTGTTTCATTCCTTGAATCAAAGATGCTGAACTGCCGGTGATGATGAAATCATCCACATAAATTACGAGAAGGATGATGTCACTATCAGTAGCCTTGATGTACAAATTTGAGTCTGAAGAACTTCTATAGAAGCCTTGATCACTGAGGTACTTATAAATTTCATGTACCACACCTGAGGGGCTTGCTTCAAGCTATAGAGTGCCTTCACCAATCTAAGAGTTTGATGGTCTTTACCAATAACCTTGAAACCAAGAGGCTGTGTCAGGAAGATCTCTTCGTGAAGATCACCATTCAGGAAAGAACTCTTGACGTCCATTTGATGGACCTTCCAACCAAACTGTGCGCTACCATGGCTAGGACTAATCTAATTGTGCTCATCTTGCAGTAGGGGCAGAGGTCTCCTCATAATTGATATCTTGACACTGAGAAAAGCCCTTAGCAACTAAATGAGCTTTATACTTATTCAAAGTACCATCAATTTTTGTATTTTGATTTTTTAAACCCATTTGCAATGGGTTTCTTCCTTGGTGGAAGATCAGGAAGGACCCAGGTGTTATTCTTCAGCAACCATGGCTAGGACTAATCTAATTGTGCTCATCTTTGCAGTAGGGGCAAAAGTCTCCTCATAATCGATACCCTGACGTTGAGAAAAGCCCTTAGCAACTAAACGAGCTTTGTACTTATCCAAAGTACCATTAAATTTTGTAAACCCAATTGCAGTGGGTTTCTTCCTTGGTGGAAGGTCAGAAAAGGACCCAGGTGTTATTCTTTAGCAAGCTCTAGCGTTCAGATGTCATGGCCTATTCCCACTCTGGAATTCCTTTAGTCGTGGAATATGTTTGATATTCAAACACACTGTGAATGTTGGGCCATGAGAGAAAAGTTAACAAACTCTGTAGGTTTGCTCTTTCTTTGGGTAGTTCTCCCATTAACGAGCTCATCATCACGAAGATCAACAAGTGTCTTAGCTCACCACTTAGGCCAGGGAGGAGAATGATCGACATTAATATCAGGAGATGCTCTACGATCAGGTTCCTCATCTGAAGAATTTGGATCAAACTTAAGTGAAGCATCTAAAAATCTAGGCGATCTTGTAGGAGTACAGGGATCATTACAGCCGTAGGAGCTCTTGGAGCCCTCCCATCATGAGCCTTCATAGGCTGGTCTATTGGATTAGGAACATGAGAAACATGCATGGATGGTCCTCAGTGCTCATCAAAGACTACAACAAAACTGTATAGGAGACAAGATGTTTCAGTGTCAATCAAGTGGCAGGCTTTGTGAAAACTACTGTATCCAACAAGCATGGGTTTTTGACTCTTGGCATCCAACTTATTGCATGATGCATTAGAGATCCAAACAAAAGAAATAGAGCCAAAAACCTTCAAGTGACTGATTCTGGGCTCGTGACTTGACCAGGCCTCTTCTGGAGTCTTACCTTTGACTGCCATTGTGGGTGATCGGTTCAAAAGATAAACTACAGTGTTAACTGCTTCTGCCAAGAACTTCTTTGGAATATGTTTGTGTTCAAGCATGGATCGAGCCATCTTGGTGATTGTTCTATTCTGACGTCCAATTATACTGTTCTGTTGTGGTGTGTGAGGTGTAGTTAATTGACATTTGATGCCTTGGGTATCCAAGAAGCTAGAGAATTCATTAGAACAAAATTCCTCCTCATTGCCTGACCTAAGTGTAATAATAGATTTTCTAGACTCATTTTCAACTAAAAGTTTAAACTTCTAAAATACAATAAATGCATCTGATATCTTTTTAAGAAAATATAACCACATTTTTCTACTAAAATCATCAACAAACAACAAAAAATACCTGGACCCAAGAATAGGAGTGGCACACCATGAATCACCATTGGTGAAAGGTGTGCGACGTTGCTTCCCAACTTGGCATGCATCATAAACTCCAAGCTGTTGAGTGTGAATCTCTGGCAAACCAAGGACAAGCTCTTCCCGAGCAAGTTGAGAGAGATAATGCAATTGAAGTGCCCATACCACTACTGCCAAATGTGTGCTAATAGAAGATTGCTGAGCAACCATAGCTAAGTCTTGAGAATCACCAGAATCATTAAGTCAGAAAAAGCCATGATCCTCAAGACCCAGTGCAACATAGATTGAGTTGCCTTATCAATGGTGGTACACTGAAGTGAATTGAAGGTGACATCCAACTGTGGAGAATGTCGTAGCGATTGAATGACTAAGAGTAGATTAAGTTCCATCCCTAGAACGTAATACACATCAAGGAAAATGAGATTCCTCCCAGTAGACTGAATCTAAATGTTGTCTTTGCCAACAGCGGTGTACTCTTCTCTGCCACCAAAAATATTAGAATCTAAATAAGGCTAGTAGTTAGTGAACCAATCTTTGTGGTAGGTGAAATGACGAGAGGCACCTAAATCAATATACTAGGCAGACGACTTTACATGATCTGAGGGTCTTTTAGCCATGAAGGCGTAAAAGAAAGACTCTGTCTTCTTAGTGTGCTCTACGTTTTTCGCTTTGGGCTTTGAACTTGATTGCTTAGATTGGACAACTAAGCATTTCCGACATTCAACCTTCATGTGACCAAACTTGTGGTAATAGTTGCATTGAATGTTCTTTTGGGACCTTCTGAAGTGAGAGAAGAGAACTTCTGCTAAGACTTGCCTTTATCCTTCTAAAAATATTTAGCAGCAAAGGCTTGAACTATGGAGGTGGAGTTGGAATTGCTACCGAACTGTTGTTTCCACCGCTTAAAGCTAAAGGGGGAGCTTTCTGAAGCTAGAGCAGAGGACTTCTGTTGGGACTTTCTTTTATCCTTTTGAAAGGATTCAGCAACAAAGGCTTGCTTTGTGGAGGTGGAGCTAGAACTGCTACCAAACTGTTGTTTCTAGCGATCTTGCTAAAGTAGGAGTGTGTAGAGATCAATGAATTTTTGATCACTTGGGTAAATTCCTAAGAGCGATGACCACAATGTCCTCTTCCGCCATTTTACAACCAATGGCGAGCACTTGATCACTAATTTCCTGAATCCTATTCAGGTGAGCTTGGAGCAATGTTCGCTCATCCATGATAATAGAAAATAAAGTGCTCTTCGAAAAGAAAGCTCTTTTTTTCTTAAGTCTCATGAAGATTCTTGAGATGTGTCGATATCTCGGCAACTATCTTGCTGGATGAAATTTGTGAGAGCTGATCATCAGCTACAGATGATTTGAGAAGCATCAACACCTCTCGATTGTTCAGATCCCATGTATCCTAATCAATACCATGGGTAGTCAGACCCTTTTTAACACCCAAAACAATTTGATTAGTATTTCAATATTCAACAATTGCTATTATCCGCTACTTCCAAGTGCCATAATTTGGACCATTGCATTTTGAATTGCTCTCGAGAAAAATATTAATCAAAGATGCTATAGCACATTTTTCAATGAAAAAATGTGGAAAAATGTGAAAGCATGTACTTCGAGGCAAAAAAATGGAAGACCCCAAAAAATTGAAGAGATAACCAGAGAAGAGCTCAAAAAGCCCAGAAAGAATATGCTGTCGATTTTTGGATTTGTTGGCTAAAAAATCGAGGCACTTAGAAAAATTTGATAAGCTAGTTGAGCTCTCAAAAATCCCACCAAGAATTTGTGATCAGAAAAAAATTTCGAGCCCTAAAATTATGGTTTTGAACAGAAACATCCTAGGCTGAAAAAAACTTGAAATCAATGGTGAATCTGCAGTAAAAAACACAGTTTTCAAGTGTGAATATGTTAGTAAGGGTTTTAAGAAACCCTTGGTGTCACTCCTAGCCCTAGATGTATAGAAAAAGTGGATGAAAATGACCATAAAACACTCATGTTTTTCCAAAAACGACTAGAAAAAAATGTGAATATTGATGGTCAATATTCTTGGACAAACCCTAGTTTGAAGCAAATATTTCAAAAAAATAATTTTGAAAAGAGGGTATGATAATTTCAAAAAATAACTCATGATTTGAGAAAAAAATAAAAGAAGTGGCTTTGATACCATACCATGAAGTAATTGGTAAAATACTCGCTTGTTATTAATAGAGACTGAGAGGTCAATATATACAAAAGAATTGAATGATGTTAACTTAGGGAATGATAGTAAAGAATTGAAACATTCTATTCTAGCTAAAAGAAAGGTAAAGAAAGCTAACAAATAACTACATACTAACTAATACTAGAAAAGTACTGATATTTACAATAGATTCTAAATAGATAACCATTAACTAATAATGGAAGCTTATCTATTATCGCAATATATTAGAGTATTGTAATGTTTCTTTAATGGTCATCTTAGTTAGTCTTCAGTTTATTAAGTAGTTTCTATATTCGTCTTTAGTTCACGATAGTTTCTTTTAGAAACATTGTCTTTGTAAATCTGTATAAGGAGTTTTTCATCTTCTCTTTTTAATACAACTACAGTCTCTAACATCAATTTTCCATAACATTTATTACCACCTTTTAATATAGTTCATGGTGGATGTCATGTATGTGACGCAATGACAACACCATGTGAGAGATTTTGTGGTGACTTTCTTAGACTTGTGTGTTCACCCTTTGGATGAGCCATGGTGAATATCATTGGAAGGTGACTATCTCACAATGATGGACATCTGTGCATCTTACCATCGTTGTGAGGTGATGATCTCGATGATGGTTGACATATTGTGAAATGATATCTATGAATGGCCATAATGTTGAACATCACATGAGGTGATATCCATGGATAAGCCATATTGGTGGATATTACTGTTTAGGGGGAAAGGGAGACACTTTAATAGGACTATAGATCAAAGCTTTTCTTGGCCACTAAGCCATTCAAATATGTATGAAAGGGAAAGAGGGGTATTTCCCAATATGATTCCACTTATGATCCAATAGATAAGCTAGAACCCAAAAGAAGGGTGCCAATACTAAATTCAAATTATAAAGAGGAATGCAATACAAGTAAATGTAATCTTTGGCCCTTGATATAATGTTTAAAATAGAATTAAATGCTTAAATAAAGTAAATTTAGATGTTATGTGTATACAATTAGCCCAATTAAGATATAGATCTAGGGTAAAAATATGAAAAGAAATAAAATATAAAGGGCTCATCTTGAAATGCATAGAGGAAGTATTTTAGCTCCAAAACTCATAGATCTGAATTGTTTTTGAATATTCGTCTGCGGATCTCAGTTTGCGGATATCAAAATAAAATGACGAAAGGAACAAAACCCAAAATCTCCACAAAAAAGGACATTGAAGGAGGTCTAGGTCGACTTGGAGGGGTGCCCTACAACTAGGATGACGTTGTCCAACAACTTGCAACTGACTTCTCCAAAAAGCTCCCAAGAAGTAAGTCTCAGATCTTTAAGCTCCAACTGGTATCCTGCAAATAAACACAAAAAAGAAGGGTTTTGTGGTTGGGGTTGTTACAAGATTCAAGAATTGGCAGATTAACGGATTTCTAGATGATTGATTGATTAACAAAGGAACAAATGTGTTCTTTATAAAGAATTATAAGGACATTGTTTCTAAAAGAAACAACGTAGACTGAAGACAAAATTAGAAACAAAATTGAAGATAGGATAGGAAACATTCCTATCTGGACTGAAGAAAAAAGAGACAGGATAGGAAACATTCCTATCTAGACTAAAAGACAGACTACAAACAAGTAGTTGACCATTATAGAAAGTATTTAACTAAGGAGATAATATCTTAATAAAGATATTATAGATATTATCTTAATACCCTCCCTTAATGTCAACGTACATTTGTCAGAACATTCTGAGATAACTGAGACCCTCCCTAGATCTACAGAATGTTGAAACCAAGAAGCTTTGCCAGAAAAGAGCTATGACTAAAAACAAATTGCAATTACAAAACTCCATTTTTGTGGAAAAAACGGTAAAACCTAGAATCTCACGCAACCTTGCGTAGTATATAGACAACATGAAATGGTTTTTAAGGAGAAAATCAACAAACATAGAAAAATAGAAACAGATTCAAAAGGCGAAAAATGCAGCTTCGCCTTGATCAGGAAGCTCGACAACTTGTGCTGTTGGCTTGGTCGGAGGTCGAACGAGTCTTTCTGCCTAGAACAAGCTCATCCAAATGACGATATTCGAAGATGGTTAACATGTGCTGCTTCCAGTGGTTATAATTGCGGCCATTGAATCATAGACTGCCCTCCAACATCAGATTAGTCAAAGATGCCATTTCGAAGAATTCAGGTACAAACTTCAAGACTGAAATTCAACAGGCATGGATTTCAAGGCAAATTCCAGAAGACCCAGAAGAATCAGAGAGTGACCAAGAAGAGAGCTTGAAAAACCTAGAAGGAATCTGTTGTCAGTTTCTTGATCTGTTGGCTTAAAAATCAAGGCACGAAAAATGAGGCACCCAGAAAAATGGACGACAACCCAGTTGAGCTCACAAAAACCCACCAAGAATTTGCAACCAAAAAATTTTTCCAACCCCAAAAATTAGGGTTACGAGTAGAAAATCCAGTTGGCGGCCATGGAGGTCAAAGTTGTAGGGAAAAAAGCCGTTTTCTGGTTAATAAATATTGGGCTTTCTTCAGGAATGGATGTACATGGACGGACGTTGCTAAAGAGGGCAGAACTGATAGCAAAGATTGGTGTAATAGGCGCGCATTTGGAGAAAAATGTCTGCAAAAAATGGCGCTCGGTTCACCAAAAAACGTAACTAAAACAAACTTGCCATTTTTGTTGATGTTTGGTTATGAATAGAGGAGCCGTGATCACCAAAGACTCGCAATGTGTAGCTTAAACCGAGCCCCCATACCAACAGAAAATACGAGTAATAACTGATGCGAATTTAGAAGTTGCAATTTGTAGTGTAGACATTCTCATTGGAAAACCCTAGAACGGTTATAGAGAAAAATGATTTGTAGTGTGATTAGCGATGAATTTCTCACAAAAACGGAAACCCTAGATGGGTTATAGAGAAAAGCTCAAAAATAAATTTGAAAAATTTGAGCAAATAATTTCGAAAGAAAATATAGATTTTTCAAATTATTTTTGGAGTATTGTCTTTGATACCATGTTACAAGATTCAAGAATTGGCAGATTAATGGATTTCCGGATGATTGATTGATTAACAGATGAACAAATGTGTTTCTTATAAAAAATTACAAGGACTTTGTTTCTAAAAGAAACAAAACTGAAGACAGGATAGGAAACATTCCTATCTGGACTGAAGACAAAAGAGACAGGATAGGAAACATTCCTATCTAGACTGAAAGATGGACTACAGACAAGTAGTTGACCATTATAAAAAGTATTTAACTAAGGAGATAATATTTTAATAAAGATATTAAAGATATTAGCTTAATAGGGGTTTGATGAGGGCTTGCCTTGGTCAAGCCCTAGGTTAAGGAATTAACCGTAATTCAGAAATGTAAATGTAAATGACTGAATGACAAGATAAATGTTAGGATTCACCTTGCTTGAAACCCTTGTCAATAAGGATTTTGTATGTAAATGTATTGTAGATCTTGAACTATGAATGCTTCAATGTAGATCTCCTCCTTTGATGGTCAACAATAAGCTTGATCTTGAAGAGGAAATGCTCACAAAGGATCCTTCAATGTTAGATAGAAATCTTCTTGCTTGATTGCTTGAAAATCTTCAATAATTGAACTCCGTGAATGCAAAAGGTAGAAATCTTGACTTGAGAGTTAGAGCTTGGATAAATGAGATATGATATATGAAATTGAAGCCTCCAAGTCTTCTTATATATGAGTTTTTGGGTGGGAAAACAATACAGGCTGATGGGAGAGCGAAATAAAACTAATTAAACCCCCAAGGCCTTTCGGGCCTCGAGCCTTGAAACTGTCGAGAACTAGGTCGACCTTTCTAGTCTAGGTCGACTTGGGAGGACCTTGTCTTAGAGGTCAGGTCACGGGAGCGACAGGAAGCTTAGGCAAATAGTAGGAGAAACAGGGTTGAAAGAGGAAGAAAGAGGAGAAAAAGGGATCGAGCATGGGCACATCCATGGTTTGAAGAGGGTATTATGAAGAGGGAGCTAAAATGTCTTGAAAAGGCAAGTGCGTCCATTTTAAGGCTGTGCATTTAGTCCCCACTTTAGTGGGAGTATGAGTTTCCTCAAACATACGGTAAAGTAGATCAAGAGAAAAAGAGAAAACCTTATCATGATTTAGGAGGAAAAGAAATCATCAAGCCCCCAAGAGACTTGAGTTTTTTTCACATACATAATCATATGAAGAGAGATAAGCACTATGAAGGGGGTGTAGTTACTTGCCCAATAAGGTTTGTGTGCCTTATTGTGAACCACACAAGAAGAAGAAAAAGGGGGAAAGGTCACCGCAAAAAGGGGATGACATTGAATAGTCTACCAATGTGTGTGGCATGCTAGTCAACCCATCGAAGATGAATCAAATGGTTTAGAGAGAGCTCCAAAAAGAGACCAAGTTCCTAGAAACTAGAAGGAAAGAGAGAGAGGGGTAAACATGAAATAACAATGCATAAGTTTGGGTATACCTTCGAAAGCATACCAAGCACTAAAGGCTGAAGTACTGTAAGCTATACACAAAATCTATATTTTATTCCATGGTCAAGGATGAGCAAAGTGTATGCCCCCTCATTAAAGTGATTGCAAACACCTTAATGAGAGTGGTGACTTCAACGGAAGCGTACATGCATCCACTGAATAACATTTCCACTATATGCCCCCAAGAACAGAAACATATCGAGGGAAACAAGCGCATAATTAAAAAGAGAGCATGAAGGGATCTACTAACTTTGGGGTTAGTAAGAAAGATCATATGATAACATGTAATATTATATCAAGTATGAAAATATCATCATTATCCAAAGGAGGTAGAACTATGACACAATGGAGGAAAAGACACATAGAGTTATGAAGAAGAGTCTTTTTGGGCCAATAACACGAAGACCAAAAAGAATCGGTACTAAATAACACGGAGACCAAAAAGAATCGGTACTACCATATTATAAGCAACCAAGAATACTATACAAGTTCACTAGTACGAACAATAGGACAAGTATGACTTAACATATAACAACATATAGAAGAAAGAGATACAAATAGAAGAATGTAGACGATAGGGTGATTACTTTATCCTCTTGAGCTCAACGAAGCAACAGGGATCGTCTAAAGTAGTCAAAGCAAAAACATATAGCAAAAACACATGGGAGAAAACACAAGAACACAAAGACTACCAAGATAAATGAAGTCCACCTCAAGCATTCCATGTGCCCACGCTATCTCGGTCTAAAATTTAGGGGAAGGATGGCGACTCAGGAGAGGAATGACATCCATTATAGTAGGGATCACAACAAGTTCTAAGCAAGGACTTTGGAAGTCACTATGCTCATTACTAGAAGTGATTGTAAGCTGTATAGAAAGCATGTTATGCAAATCATTATCCATATCTATTAGTTCTTCATCACTACTAACATGTTCATCATCTAAAGTATCTTCCATAACTAGATTAATAGAATCTAAAATATAAGCAAAATCATCATGTTTATCCATATGCATAGTGTTACCTTGTTTAGCTTCGACTCATGCATGGTTTGATCAAAGGAAGGTAAAGGTTGAGATGTAGGCTAAGAAGCAAGAGAATGAGCTTTAGCTTGACGGTTCTTGCGACATTGATAGGCATGTTGATTACGAATAGTCTTATGAGATATAGTAGGACGATTAGGATTAACTACCATAGGTTCTGAAGAAGGAAAATCAACAGGTTCAGATATAGTAACCGAAGGAATAGAAGTAGAAGGTAAAACTGATTCTGAAGTAGGCAAGACAAGCACAGGTGAACAACCCTTAGGAAGATTTAGTTCCATGATCTTGGCTACTTTATGTTTTTGATAGTTTTTATAGAGATGGTCATGATGAGTAGTGGTTTTTTTAAGGCGAGATGGCCCAATAGAAATCAATCTCAACACAATCTCTAGGACACGATGGTTTATAAAGAATATTAATAATGTCTCCATCATGAGGAAAATTAAGGCATTTATGAATAGAAGCTACAACTTGCATGGAAGAAAGCCATGGGATACCAAACTTAACTTGAAATTGATTAGAAGTAGGAACAACAATAAAGGTAGTAAAAACAATTGTCCTTGATAGAGTAATAGGTAAAGTGATAGAACCTTGAGGACGATAAAGAAAACCATTGCAAGTTTGAATTCATGCAAGAGTTGTATCATAAGTATCTCTATGCAACCCTTTGTTAAAAAGTTGTTCTTCGATGATAACATTCACAAGAGAGGAAGGATCAACCAAAGTATTACAAGAAGGAATATGAGAAACTCTAGTAGTGATGTAAAGAGGACCATTAGGTGCCTTAAACATATCAAACTGACTAAAGACAATCAGAGGTGTTTGTCTAGGTTCAAGAGGAGAAGAAATCAGAGGTTGAGTTGCTCTAGCAGGAATGATTTAGAAGGAATGGGTAAACGAGAAGGAATATGAGCAACTCTAGCAGTGATGTAAAGAGGACAATTAGGAGTCTTAAACATATCAAACTGACTAAAGGTAATAAGAGGTGTCTCTCTAGGTTCAAGAGGTTGAGTTGCTAACTCAACACGATTTAGAAGGAATGGGTAAAGGGTTTGAATAAGTAAAAGGAACTGTATTATATGAAGGTAATGAAGAAGGAATAGAAGTAGGAGGAATACCCACGGGAAGTGAAAGGCTAGGAAGACCAACACTTAGAGGAGCAGAAAGTTGTGTAGAAGTAGTCATAAGAGGTGGAGCATATGTAGGTATGCTAGAAAGAGTGGTAGAAATTGGAGTAGAAGGTTCAACAGTTGTGGAAGGAGGATTTCCTAACTCTTGAGCACATTTCGTCAAAGACTTACATGAATATTAATAAAGTGAGATATACCATGTAAGATATAAAGGTTATAACTTATTATCATCATCATATTTAACTAGCTTCTTAAGAGCTTCAATAGCAGCAACACTATTGGGATTCTAATTCTTGAGCAAGCCAAGTTTCCAATTTATCCAATTTATTAGAAAGCTTATCAACTTGTGAAGGAGGAACTCTTAAGGCATCATCTTCATCATGGGATGAGTGAGAAGAGTCATGCTCCATTATAGAATTAAGATCATGAGAAAAGATGTGAGTATCATCATGAGTCTTGGGAAGAAAAGGTGAATCATGATCAAAGGAGCCCATGAATCTACGACTTCGCCTAATGGGAAAAACTTAATGAGATCTAACCAGGCAAATGTAATAAAAACATTAAAAGAGAGATCTAACCACATACAAGGTAGTCAAATCTAACTCTATGATAAAGGGGTTCACTAAGAAGGTAAACACCTAAAATAAACTATCTGACTCCAAAAAAGAAGAGGCACAAATTGGGTTCACCAAAATGTTTAGTTGAAGTCGAGGCCAAAGAAGAGAGATTGAGAGATCTAACTCAAAAATTAAAAAAAGAGGGGACTTGTCAGGTTCACCAAAATGTTTAGGTAAAGCCGAAGCCAAAGAAGAGAGATTGCCAAAAGAGGAATATCTAACTTCAAGAAAGAGGGTATTCACGTTGGGTTCACTAAAAAGTTTGGGCGGAAAAGAGAGACACTTTAATAGGACTATAGATCTCTGCTTTTCCTGTCCACTAAGCCATGCAAATATGTATAAAAGGGAAAGAGAACTTCCCAATATGATTCCACTTATGATCCAAATTAGATTATCTTAGAACCTAAAGGGAGAAGGACGCCAATGCTAAATTCAAATTATAAAGAGGAATACAATACAAAGAAATGTACTCTTTGGCCCTTGATAGGATAATGTGTATGCGAAGTTAAACTAAATGCTTAAATAAAGTAAATCTAGATGTTGTGTATACAATAAGCCCAATTAAGATATAGATTTAGGGTAAAGATATGAAAGGAAATAAAATATAAAAGACTCACCTTGAAATGGGTAGAGGAAGCTCCGAAACTCGTAGATCTAAATTATTTTTGAATATTGTCATTGGATCTCGGAATAAAAAAATGAAAGGAATAAAACCCATAAATCTCCTCGGAAAAGGACAATGAAGGAATATGTCGACTTGAAAGTGTGTCCTACAACTAGGTTGACATCATTCGGTGACTTGCAAGTGACTTCTCTAGAAAGCTTGTGAGAAGGAGGTTCTAGATTCGCCTCAGCAGGTATCTTGCAGAGAAACACAAAAAAGAAGGGTTTTGTGTTGGGGTTTGATGAGGGCTTGCCTTGGTCAAGCCCTAGGTTAATGAATTAACCGTAATTGAGAAATGTAAATATAAATGATTGAAATACAAGATATGCTAGGATTTGCCTCGCTTGAAACCCTTGTCAATAAGGATTTTTTATGTAAATGTATTGTATATCTTGAACTAGGAATATAGGGTATCTCCACACTTTGCAATGGATCTAGCATAATCCCATTATGGTGCCATAAATGTAAACGTGCATCAATGAAGAAGATGATGAATGCTTTAATGTAGATCTTCTCCCTTGATGGCCAACAATAAGCTAGATCTTGAAGAGGAGTTGCTCACAAAGGATCCTTTAATGTTAGAAATCTCCTTGCTTGAATGCTCGAATTCCTTGAATGCAAAAGGTTCCAGATCGGTAAGCTTCAACTGGTATTCTGCAAATATACATAGAAAATAAGGGTTTTGTAGTTGGGGTTTGATGAGGGCTTGCCTTGGTCAAGGCCCTAGGTTAAGGAATTAACCGTAATTGAGAAATGTAAATGTAAATGATTGAAAGACAAGATAAATGTTAGGATTCATCTTGCTTGAAACCCTTGTCAATAACAATTTTGTATGTATGTGTATTCTAGATCTTGAGCTAGGAATATAGGGTACTTTGCAATGGATCTAGCATAATCCCATCATGGTGCTATGGATGTAAACATGCATCAATGAAGAAGATAATGAATGCTTCAATGTAGATCTCCTCTCTTGATGACCAACAATAAGCTAGATCTTGAAGAGGAAATGCTCACAAAGGATCCCTCAATGTTAGAAATTTCCTTACTTGAATGCTTGAATTCCTTGAATGCAAAAGGTAGAAATCTTGACTTGAGCAAAAGAGCTTAGATGAATGAGATATAATATATGAAAATGAAGCCTCTACGTCTTCTTATATATGAGTTTTCTGTGGGAAAACAAGACAAGCTGATGGGAGAGTGAAATAAAACTAATTAAACCCTAGAGGCCTTTCGGGCGACAAGCCCCGAAACCATCAGGGACTAGGTCAACTTGGGAGGACTAAGTCGACCTAGGTTGACTAAAATGAAGCCTCTACGTCTTCTTATATATGAGTTTTCTGTGGGAAAACAAGACAAGCTGATGGGAGAGTGAAATAAAACTAATTAAACCCTAGAGGCCTTTCGGGCGACAAGCCCCGAAACCATCAGGGACTAGGTCAACTTGGGAGGACTAAGTCGACCTAGGTTGACTTGATTGCAGAGGTCAGGTCAAGGTAGCCACATGAAGTTTAGGTAGATGTTAGAAGAAACAGGATGGAAAGAGGAAGAAATGAGGAGAAAAAGGGATTGAGCACGGGCACATGCATGGTCCGAAGAGGGTATTATGGAGAGTGAGCTAAAATGTCTTAAAAAGGCAAGTGCATCCGTTTTAAGACGATACAATTACATTTAGAGATATCTATTAACCATAATGGTGGATATCAAGTGAAGTGATACCTATGGATAAGTCGTAATTGTTGATATCACAAGAGGAGATATCTTTCGACTATGGATGTAGCCATTATGGTTAATTATCACAATAAGATGATGTACATGTAATGATAAGAAGGATTTCTCCCTAGCTAAGAAGGAGTGTTGATGTTTGCATTAGGAGGGTAGTTATTGAGAAGGATTTCTCCCTAGGTAAGAGGGAGTGTTGATGTTTGCATCAGTAGGGAAGTTATTGAGAAGGATTCCTCCCTAGCTAAGATGGAGTGTCAATGTTATTGTAGCTTATTGTTGGATTCCTTTAGGCCAACATAGATAACATAATGGTTATGATAATGTAATTATTTTGATAAAATAACTGCGATTATATTGATGATATAATCATATAATTAGTATGTTATTATTGTGGAATAATAAATTATAAAACTATTATATTATATAATAATATATTTATTATTATGTTATATATAATATAATTATTGGGCCATCTAGGATGAGTGGGCGATCCTTGGTAAAGGGAGAATAATTATAAAAGGGAGAATAAATTTTCCCCTCTAATGGTTGAATACACACAAAATAAAAACATTGAGGCTATTGATCTCAAGATAGAAGAGGATATGATGGTCATCACACTGACTAGCTTAGCATTATCCTACAAGCACTTCATCAAAACTTTCAATTTTATGCCAACCAGTGTAGATCTAAAGTATGATGAACTCTGTAATAGGTTCCTGGAGAAGGATAAATGATCTAAAGTTTGATAAATTATGAAGTAGCAACTAGTCAACCACTTAGGAACATGTGTTTACTACCAAAGCTAAAGGCAAAGGCAAAGGCAAGTGAAAAAGACTAGGAAAATTTGAGGAGAGTTCCAAGAAGGTTATCACATGTTATTGTTGTGGTAAGCTTGGTCATATGAAGAAGGCCCCTGTTAAAAAGCATATTGAGAAGAAGTTCGACCCCATGTTGTAAAACATTTTGAGTAGAAGTTTGTTTTCTTTTCACTTATGTCCAAAAGAGTAGTAGATCTTGTCAAAACATCTATGTTAATTTTAGATCTTCTTGACACTTCACACATCGGAGAGATTGGTTTAGGGAGTACATGGCTTGCTCAAATTTAGTGATCTTCAATAATGTTAGTATACAATTTTCAGCAAGGGCAACGTTTAGATTACCTCTCGTGGAGGAAACCTAATGTTTATCAACGTATTCTGTGTTTTGGGCATGGAGCTCAATTTCAAGACATGCCTTGCTCAAATTCAGCGATCTTCAATAGTTTGTATACAGTCTTCAGCAAGGGCAATGTTTAGATTAGATCTGGTGGAGGAAACCTAATGTTTCTCAATGTATTCTATGTTTTGGGCATGGAGCTCAATTTTCTCTTTGTGAGACAAATCATGTGAAAAAATCTAAAGTTGGATATCATGTTTATTGCACATAAGTGTCATTGTATTGATAAGGAGTTGAAGAAAACAATTGTAGTTGGCTTCAAAGATCATGGATTACTTCACCTTGTTAATACTAGAGAGTCTCAAGAGCTTTCAAGGGCTGAGAAGAGTTCTTCAATTATTTCTCTTTGGCATCAACAATAGAAACACCTCAACTTATACAATTTTCAGCAAGGGCAATGTATACTATGTTCTAGGCATGGAGCTTAGTTTGGATATCATTTTAGTGTTATAGTGTTTGTGTATTGATAAGGAGTTCAAGAGTATCGCAGCTGGCCTCAAAGATCATGGATTTGTGCTAAATATGTTTTTTCTATTTGGAGATAATTTCAGTAGGAAAATATGGATGTTTTTCCTAAAGGAAAATTTAGATGTGTTTGATGAACTCTAGAAGTTTAAAACAATAGTTGAAAAAGAGTTAGGATGTTAGATCTATACTCTTTTAATTTGAGTGAATTTTTTTCCAATGAGATCTCCAACTTCTGTGCTTCCCTAGCTTACATTGCTAACAAGAACAATTACAGAGATGGCCCAGTTCTTAGAATATGTTCCTAAGAAATTTTGGGCAGTTCTTAGCAGTGTAGGCTAGGGAAGCATAGAAGTTGGAGATCTCATTGGAACAAGATTCCCTTCAATTATATGACCCAACAATATAGATCTATCATCCTAACTCTTATTAAAGTGATGTTTTAAAACTTCTAGAATTCAATCTTCAACACCTATCATTGATGTTGGATGTTTTCTTCTGTTTATAGATGATCTTAGTAGGAAAATGTATGTTTGTCCTAAATGCAAATCAAATATATTTGATGAATCCGAGAAGTTTAAAACGTTAGTTAAAAAGGAGTCAAGATAACTCATTACTCTTATGTTAGATTATTGGGGGGAATTTTATTCCAATCAATTCTTTGATTTTATGCTCCCCATGTTACACCACTTAGTAGAATGTTGTTGTTGACAGGAGAAATCATACAATTATGAAGATGGTCTTGTTTATGTTGGATCACATAAATGTTCTTAAGAAATATCTAGTAGAGGTTGTGCATATTGTAGTGGAGGAAACCAAATATCAAACATCTGAAAGAGAGCATCCAAAGTCTTGCAACTTGTCATGCAGATGTTTGTGCACCTACAAATATTGGATTAGTCCACATGCACTAGGTATTCTTCTATTTAAAAGTAGACATGTTTGATGAATTCTACAAGTTAAAAGAATTAGTTGAAAAGGATTTAGGATGTCGAATAATTGCTCCTAGGTCAGACCATTTAGGGGAATATAGTTCCAATGAATTCATTGATTTTTTTGCTACCTCATCCTACACCCCTCAATAGAGTGATGTTGGAGCTGTAGAAATGTTCCAGAGATATATTTGGTAGTGTCTATGTATATTGCAATATACCTTCTAAATTGGTCATCAAGGCCCCAAAGGAAGCACGGTCTCAGAGGAAACCAAATATTAGCCACCTAAAGGTTTTTGGATGGACAAAATATGTTTGGATTTTAGATGCAATGAGAACTAAGTTGGATCCCTAAAGTCAGAATTTGATGCTAACATGATAGAGCAACAATCATAAAGCTTACAAACAGAATGATGTGGACACTAATCATCTCACATTCAGTAGAGATGGCTGTTGATGAGGAAAGTGAGACCTAAAGGGAGGGATTCTAATGATTTTGAATTCGGACTAGTGTAATCTCCTAGACATGACATTGTACCCCCTAATTGTTGTCGGGATAATAAGCATCAACATCTAGGTTACTTCATTCCAGGCATTGTACAATGTCATGTCTAGACTTCATTCCAAGCAACCTAACTCATGATAATTATCCCAATTTGGAAAAACGATGGTTCTATTCTCTAGTCTAGGTCGTGGGAAAAGCTCAATAGTGATGTGTGGGACAGTGAGCTTGTTGAGGGTAGATCATCTAGAGGCAAGAGAAAGAATGTATTGAACTTTGATTTTATGGACACCATCTAGAGTGTTTTTTAGCCCCAAATTTATTTAGAGGAAAAAGGGATGCCTCAATGGGAAGAATCTATGTTGAGTATCATGGTTTTCAAGAACAACACTTCGGTTTTGTTAAATCTCATGCCAAGGAAGAAACCTATTATCTCCAAATAGGTCTATAAAGTGAAGTAGTAAAACAATAGGGAAAATTAAAATGGTGACGACTATAAAGAATAGAGAAAATTAAAATATATACAAAAATTTAAAATATTTATACGAAAACATGGATAAAGCATGTACTTATACATAATAGAACCTTAAAATATAAGAATCAACATAATTCCGATGCTAGATTTGTGGTTAAATTTTGATTTTATGGACAACATCTAGAGTGTTTTTGAGCGCCAAACTTATTCAGAGGAAAAAGGGATGCCTAAATGGGAAAAAGCTATGTTGAGTACTATGGTCTTTCTAAGAACAACACTTGGGTTTTGTAACATGGAATGGGCCATCTCAACAATAGTACGATTGTGCCATTCTACAACACTAATTTGCTGAGGAGTGTGGGATGTGGTTAACTAACATTTTATACCATGTGTATGACATAAGTTGGAGAATGCAATAGAACAAAGTTCCCCCTCATTATTTGACCTAAGAATGATTATACTACAACTAGAATCTTTTTCTACCAAGGCCTTAAACTTTTGAAATACAATAAATGAACCTAATTTTTGTCTAGGAAAGTACACCCACATTTTACAATTGAAATTGAATACAAAAAGAAAGAAATACCTACAACTAGTAACAAAAGGTGTATGCATTGCCCCACAAATATGGCCATGAGTCACCATTTGTGAACGGTGTCTTCTTTTGGTTCCCATTTTGACAAGCTCAACAAGCACCATGATGCTGAGTCTAGATCTCAGGTAAACCAACTACAAGTCCCTCTCGAGCCAACTGAAAGAGAAAGTACACATTTAAGTGCCCATATTGTTGATGCCAAAGACTGGCAATGGAAGAAGTTCTAGCGGCCATGGCTAAATTCGAAGAATAATCAGTATCCACAAGTTGAAGAAGACCATGATCCTCAATGCCAACAAATACAATAGTGCGAGTCTCCTGATCAACAATCAAACACATGTGTGAATTGAATACAACATCCAGGTGAGGAGAATTCCACATGATTTGGCTGACTAAGAGAGGATTTAGTTCCATGCCAAGAACATACACATTGAGGAATATGAGATCTTAGAATGTACTTGAACACCGCCCTTACCGACATTGTGTATTCATCTCCTCCAAAAACAATTGAGTTAGTAAAGCGAGAGAAGTCTTTAAACCAGTCACATCAATGAGTAAAGTGACACGAATCACCTGAAGCAATGTACCAGGCGAAAGGCTTCACATGATTTATAGATCTTTTAGCCATCCAGGCAGATTCCTTCAACGTGTGATTTTTTCTAAGATCCTCCCTGCTTCTTCTGTTCATAAGCTAATCGTTGATGACAATCCTTCTTCATGTGACCATGTTTTTGACAGTAATTGCCCGGAGGTTGACTTGAGCCTTTCTCTTGCAAAGGATGACCTTTCGTTTTGTTTTTTGGCTGAGAGTGTACTATAAAATATTTCTTTGTAGAAGATGAGGAAGAACCACTACCAAATTGTTGTTTCCAATAGTGAACTTGCAAAAGCTTGGTATAGAGGTTTGGAAACTTCAGATCAACATTTGTGGAAGTAATGTTGAGAGTTTCAACAAAATGTCCATTAGACCTCTGACAACTATGTCTTCTTCCTTTACCTATTGACCAATTGCCTCCAACTAATCATGGATGTCCTTAATCTTCGTCAAATGTTCTTGTAAGGATGATCTCTCATCCATCATGATGGAGAAAAGTTTATTCCTTAAAAAGAATGCATGACTTTGATATAGAGGTTTTATGCAAGACCTTTGGGGCTCCTGAATCTCAGCAATCTCAACATTTGATTTTCTACAAGGAACCTGTGGAAGTTGGTCAGCTATAACATAACATTTAATGAGAATGACGACTTTATGATTATGCTCATCAAACTTTGTCTGATTTGGATCCGTTGTAGTTGGACGCTGAAGGATGCCCAAGGCGATCTTATCAAGGCAACAATATTTAAAAATGGCCATCATTTGCTACTTCCAAGTGGTTGTAGTTTTTGCACATTGACCTTTCAACATGATGTTGGTCAATGGAGCCATCTTCATGTTTTTCGAAACAAAAAAAACAAGAGACTATGAAGATGGTGATTGCTCAAAATTCTAATACATTGAGATAGGTATTGTCTTATCAAGGCAATGATATTAAAAAATGGCCATCATTTGCTACTTCCAAGTGGTTGTAGTTTCTGCCATTGAAACACTGACCTTTCAACATGATGTTGGTCAATGAAGCCATCTTCATGTTTTTCGAAACACAAAAAACAAGAGACTATGAAGGTGGTGATTGCCCAAAATTCTAATGCATTGAGACAGGTATAGGTTTCAATATTGCTGGCAAAAAAATCAAGGCACAAATTTCAAGACAAAAATGTCTAAAGACCCCAAAAATCTAACAAAGACCTAGAAGAGATCTTAGAAAAACCCATAAAGTATTTGAAATTGAAATGAGAACTCCTCGACACAAAAAATAAGTCATAGAAAATGAGCTACTCAAATTTTTTTGAGACCAACCTAGTTTCGAATTTACAACTACTTTTTAAAACCAACATGAAAATAGAGAGTTTTGAATGAAATCCTAGCCAGTTACCAAGAAAGCCCAAAAAAATTGCAGACAAGTTGCAAAAAGAGAAGTTGGAGAAAAATGACTGTTGTCATTCGTAGAGACGACTTTGAATGAAGTTGCAAATGGTGGATTTAGAGCTGAAAAAAAAAGAGACTCATTTTCTTTTCAAACCTTTGTGAAGATGAGTAATGGTGATTGTTTTTCCAAGCTAGTTGTAGAGGAATCACGTGGAAGAACATAAAAACAATGCCAAGAGAAGAACGCTAGGCATAAGACAAATCGTAGGCTAGAAGAATGTCACTTTGAAATGTATGTTTCTTTTTGCAACTCAAAAATGACATGCGACTTGCATTTCCATCCAAAAAAAAGGCACCCTTAGAAACAATGTGAGTTGCGTACTGAAACTGACGCTCCAATAGACATGATTTGTAGAAAAAAAATAGCCTTGACAAATAAAGAAACCCTAGTTAGGATTGAATATTTTCAGCAAACAAAAATACCTTTTAACAAACCAATAACAAAAAACAGATTTTTTTCAAAAGATCTTTAAAAAGTCTTTGCAAGTTCTTAGTTGAATTTTTTTTCAAAAAAATACTATGGCTCTAATACCATATTACACAAGTAATTGGTAAGTTATTGATGTATTAACAATGAGCAAAGACGACTCAAGAAAGAAGTATCCACTATTTACAAAATAAGCATAAGATAAGATTAAATGCGATCTTTCACCTAAATTTACAATAAAGTACATTATTGAGCATTAAATAAATAATAAAACATTATTTTAATAGTGGATTGACATAGTTTGTTTTTGTATCTATAGAAGAATACTATCAAATGTTTTTTTATTACATGGAAATTGGTGCGGACAAAATTAGGTTGATCCATCTTTAATTTGAACATTTGATCATCTTAGAAGTAGAATTGAAACTTCATTTGAATGGAATTAATGTAACTAGCTTTAAATGAGGTTTCACAAGGATGAAAAATGAACTAGAACATTGCATTCCTCCATCTTCAATTTGTTGCTATAAATCTTATATTTTGGTAATTCAAGGAAACTTTCTTGTCGGATTGTCTTTGATGTTGGAAGGATGATGTTCTTACTAGTAGAATTGAATCTTCACTTGAATTGAATTTATTTAATTAGCTTTTAATGAGATTTCAGAAGAAAAAGGAAGTAGAAAATCAAATATGAAGTTCAGTAGTTTTCTATTGCATAAAATGTCTTTCTCAATATAAAATTCAACTTTTGAATTTATATGGCATTTGAAATGGGTCACATACCACAAAAATTAGCATTATACTAAAAAAATACCCATGAAAACCCTCATTTAAAAAATAATTCATTGTCATCAATAACTAAGAAATAACTCACGTTTTTATTGATACTTTTATATTTGTCATTGGTTGAAGTGTGGTCCTGTTGGAGAAACCTTAGCATATGACTTGGTACTTGAAGCTGCAATGCGGATGCAAAGTTTTCAGCCAAGAAACCTACGTCTGCATGGACCATGGAAGTGGTTGCTGATAGAGTTTGCTTCATATTATGGAGTATCGGACTCATACACTAAGTTGAGGTATCTTTCTAAGACTTTCACTTTGTTTGAATGCATAAGTTTGTTCATTAATCAATTATTTGATTAAATATGTAAATTTAAAATAGTTTACCTATTAGTACTAGTAGTGATGCTTTAGGCATCTAATTCATTTTTTTGATATGTAGGTACCTTTCATACATTATGGATGTGGCCACTCCGACAAAGGATTGCTTTGATCTTTTATATGAATTGCTTGTCCCAATAATAAAAGCTCGGGATGAGAACACTTTAAATAGACAAGAGGTAATTTTGTTAATATTTCAAGCTACAAGTGGTTGCTATTAAGATTTCGTACTTGCTCAAGTACATTAGCATTTTTATTTCCATTATTAGAGATCAAGAAAGACCCTGTTTTCTAGCAGATAAATAATAAGAATAGAAAACATTAAATACATAGAAAAAATCTTAAAGGAGGCACATCATCATTCATTTCTCCATATTTACATACAAGGGGCTTTACATGTAGATTGAACACTTGCAAAAGGAAAGGTTACGCTTTGGGTAGAGCTTATTGATTTGAAATCCCATTAGAAGGAGATCCTAGTTGTAGCACACGAAGATCTATGGTGTTGTGTTTGCTACTCTGTTCATTCTTAGTGGTGTTAGGGCAGAAAACATCTTTTGGTGGGTTGTTTTCCTTCAAATCACGCATGTTTGCCTCACCATAGAGCTATGGTGGTTAAATTTTATATGGTGAGTGTCAATCACTTGGGTTTCTTTGTTGGTAACTACTCCTCATTCTTAGTGGTGGTAGGGCAAAAAATTTCTTTTGGTATGGTAAGTGAAATTTTATACGGTGAGTGTCAACCACTTACTTTTCTATGACGAGTGTCAATCACTTGGGTTTCTTTGTTGGTAGTTGTTAGGGCTGATATGGAGATTGATAGGGTTTCCTAGGAGGACATTTGGATATCAAATGGTAATGCAAGGTTGTTTGTTGCCTTAGGGTCATGTTTTTTGCTCTTTATGTGCTTTAGTGGTCTTACGGCAGAAAACATCTTTTTGCGGGCTGTTTTCTTTCTAGCTAGGCATGTTTGCCTCAGGATGGAGTTATTGTAGTTCATGTCCATATGGAAAGTGTTTATCACTTGGATTTCTTTACTAGTAGTTGTTAGGGTATATATGGAGATCAATTTTGTTTCCTATGAGAACGATTGACTAATCAAATAGTTGTGTCAGGTTGTTTATCACTGTTCCACGAAAACCGATCCATTTTCTATCATTACAGAGCTAGAGAGGAGTAAAGGGAAGTCAAAGACTTAGTATCACCACTCTCATTGTTGTGTGAAGGAGAAATACAATCTTTTGGAGAAATACCTGTAGTTTCTAAGCAAGTTTTACTCCTTGAAGTGTTGCCTGGATCTTAGCATCATTATTGGAACTCCCCTATCATCTATTTCAGTCCATTGCCCTGATATCTCCATTGATGTTTCTAGCCACACACCCTTATCCAAATGGGCTAGAATTCTCTAGCGGCTCCATCAAAATTGATTTTAACCTATGTTACCCAAGGACATGTCCCCGTCCTGAGAACCCCCATCCTTATCCTAGAAACATTTTGGGGACTTGGACGGCTAGGGGACATCCCCACCTCATCCCCCTTTTCTAAAAATTCCTAGGAAATGTTCCACAAACTTGGGGACTTGAGTAAATTCTTTTGGGGACGTCCCTACATCCCGGGGACGATTGGCGATGCCTTGGAAGTCCTTGGGACCTATGGGCATCCCCAATTTTATAGGCAACATCAACACCTATAAAATATTTTCTTTTTTAATTTTAAAGTGGGCCCCTCCTTCCAAGTTCACCCTAATGTGGCTATTACTATTTGGTAGTTAGTTCCTGCTATTTGGGGCCTTCTGATTAATATTTGACAATAGTATGTTAAGAATCATAGAATTTATATTGTTGTTACAGTCATGCTACATGCTCAAAATTATATAGCAGACTATTTGCAAGGTGCTGGCAAAGTTAGAACATGCATCCTTATGTCATTTTCTAGTAATACATCAGTGCTTGGTTGATTTGGGTCCTTTGTGGAAGATACGATGAATATTGGAAGTTGCATCAAGATACTGTCTTACTGTAACAAACCTATATCATGATCAAAATTGTATAGAGGACCTTTTTATATTATATTTTCCGGAGATGTTGCCAATTTCTCTCCAATATTTCTTGGCAAATATCAGAGAGAAGTCGGCAACTTCTTGGGAAAATATCGGGAATTTAAAAAATGACATTAATTTAATTAAAAATGCATTTTTTCACAAAATTCAATAAGTAGATACATGTATTGAGTTAGTAAATGAGTAAACAAACCAAACAAGCTTATCTAGATATATATAAATGCTGATGTAGTCACAAACTCTGAACTCAGAAACAAGCTACAAATAGTAAATACCAAATTGTCTTTGTGAAAATACAAGCAAATACAAATGTTAAGTTCAATATGAAACTAGTCTAACTCTACATCTTCCTCTTCTTCATCCCAATAGTTCTAGTAAAAACTATGGGAGAGGGAGGGGGTCTAGCAGCTCTAGCCATAGCAGTCATTTGTGGTGGTGTTGGCCTTGGTAATGACTCCTCATCATCCTTATCCTCATCCTCACTATCACTGTGCTCACTGTCACTGCCCTCACTGTCACTGCCCTCCTCTTGAATGTCGTCTAGTCCCATTGCAAAACCACCCTCCTCCATAGCCTTCTCTCCAACTCATATATTTCATCCTCAGTGAACAATGAAGGCTGCTCCTGCGTTGTCCAATCGCCAAAAGGATCTATGTCATCCAGATCAAGTGGCTCAATTGCTATTGCCATTACCTTTCTTATGTGCAACTTGAGGTTATAATGCACAAAGACAAGGTCATTTAAGCATTTTTGTGCCAACTTGTTCGTCTTCTTTGTGTGAATAGATTCAAACAAGCTCCAATTACGCTCACAATTAGATGAGCTACAAGGCTGACATAAGATGCGAAGAGTTGGGACATTACCACCCCAATTTTGCCACCAAGCATCTGCAAGATAAATATTAAAGAGTTAGAAAGCAAGATGAGGACAAGTTTTTGTAGCTTATTTATCTACTTAACATGCATGTGAGCGACTCCAAATTCCAAATATTGTACTTGGGGTCTGAGCGTGTCTGCCCCTCTTTGCCAAGGCTGAGGAGAATAGTTTGCCTGTTGCATTTTGATACACTTCCATCTTAGCCATAATGAGGACTCTCACCGCAATGTGAGGTACCATCCTCTGCATTGATTCACTAAAGCCCTCCATGACCTCTCCATTGGGATCCGCATATGATGGAGAGACGCAGTAACAAGGTTTGAGAAAATACCCTGCTACATGAATGGGTTGGTGGAGCTGATTGCTCCATCTCTATCAATAATATCTCATAAGGGCTGAAATTTTAGGCTCTCTCCGCTGTACTTATTTCTTATAGCCTCTTTTTCCCTATCCATGGCCTCATAAAGGGACCCCATTGGGGTTTGTTCCCCATCTACCAAGCGGAGAACTCTAACCAAGGGCTTCACCACCTACAATTGAAAAGTAGAAAACAATTATTAATCAGAGGGTAGGGTTATAAATTAATAATGAAAGACTTGATTAATAATTACAAAAAAAATCAAAATTTGAAGTTTCCAAGTTACCTCCACAATTTTTGTAGCTTGATGAAAAAACTGGATGTCAAACACAATTGCATGCAACACTCTACCCGTCGGCCCTCTTTGAATAACTTGATTGTAGCCATTTTGGACACACAAACATCTGCCTCAAAGGATTCATATGACGAACAACACTTTGCAACATTTAAAAAATCGTTGCAAATCTTGTGACCGCGGGTCTAACCAACTCCTTGTCTTTGGTTTAGTCTCTCATCAAGTGAAGGACCCAAGCGTGATTGTAGATATATTTTGTTATCATCCTTGCTTCCTTTACAACCGGTTTCACCCAATCCAATTTCCCTATATCCATTAAAAGAAGGTCAATAACATGTGATGCACAAGGAGACCAAAAGAATGTGTTATGCTTTTCTTGTAAGATCCTACTCGTTGCCACATATGCCACTACATTGTCAGTTATGATTTCCACCACATTTTCAGCCCCAACTTCCATCACAACATTCTCTAGCATTCGAGCCAAAGTCTTAGCTGTCTTTATCTTGTCCGAGGCATCCAAGTATTTAAGAAAGACTACTTGATCCTTGCAAGAAACTAAAAAGTTGATGATGGTACGGTTTCTTCCATCCGTCCATCCATCTGGAAGTATGGTGCAGCCAAACTCTTGCCATAGGCATACGATACCTTTGCTCTTGAACCACATCTTTACCTCTAGAAACAACATCTTTCAACAATGTATGAGCACAAAATTAAAAAATAGATTAAGTACACAACTTTGATTAAGAAAAATTACTTTTAACAAAAACAAGTAAATTGTAAAACTGTAAAACTTTAAAAGTATTAAGTAGCTCCCACTTAAGGTTGTAGGAGTAGGTCTTGTAGCCCTTTCCCACTACTGTACAACCAGTCACAAAATTCAGAAAATATGGACTTGCTGAAACATTGAAGGAGAGCTTGTTAAAAAACCAAAAATCAGCACATTGAATGTCAAGTTGCTCATGCACATCACGGTTCCATCCAGTATCCTCCAATGATGGTTGTTGTAGTTCAAGTATTTCTATGCACAAAATAACCATCAATAAAAGAGATTTGTGGTCTACTAGAACCAATAGATGTGGAAGTTGAGCCCGAGGACTTGCCATAGGTAGGTGTGTTCCGTATGCAGATCCATGGGCCACGAAAAGAGCCCACAATACCCTCAACTGCTTCTTCTTCTTCATCAAGGGTGGCTGGGATACCTAGTCACATGCCACAACTCACATCATTTCATTATGAATCATGATAATTGTTTTAGCAAAATCATTAATCGTGATTAGAAAATAATAAATGATTCTTAAAAGGAAACATACACATACCTTGCGATTCGTAAATGGCTGCCCTCTTTGCCCTTTCCTTTTTCAACTTCTTCTCTTCTTGGGCACTAAGCAAAGCAATCATCTCCCTTTTTATTTCCTCCGTAGTCACATCACAAATCTTTGTGTCACGCTTTTCTATATCAGCAAGGTGGTACTTCAAATGAGATATGCCTCCACGGATTTGTTTTTCACATTTCATGCATATGACACTATTATGCTCTGCATATGACATGCTACGGGACTATTGGGAGATGCTGCAGCTGACCTAGATGTAGAGAAAGCCATATTTGCTGGAAAATTGAGAATAAAACAAAAAATGTATTAGTCTTTAGGTTTTGAAATTATTGAGAAAAAAAATTATAAAAAGATGTTGTGAGGTCTTTGTATTACACTCTAAAACTGTCAAACATATTAAGTTAGATGCAAGATATGCAAGTATGGGAAGAAAAAAATAAGTTATAACTCAAAAGAACAAATAATTGAGAAACTTACTTGTAGATTTGGATTTGCTTGGAAAGAGCTTTGAATCCAATCCTAATCCATTGGAAATCGCTAGAAATCCTTCTCCTCCACCCAAGATGCCAAACATAGAAAATGAAACAATGAAATGTTGTTTTTTGTAGTTGCAGGTTTATACTGGATGTTGCCCACGAGAAAAGACCAAGTTATCATGAGAAATTGGCGATATATCGCCGACTTCTTACGGCAATAAGTTGACAATCTCGGCAGCCTGATCTGGCGATAAAAACTAGAGTTTTCTTGCTGCTTGAAACTTCTCGCAAGAAGTTTACTTATCGGCTATAAAACAACGATATTTTAATCTATGGTAGTGTGTTTCAATTCGGAAGGTGAGTTATTGTTCTTGTTGCTATTGAAAATGAATTCTACATTATGTTCTTGTGTATATTTGTAATGTCCCCATTTTAGCAGTTGACTAAGTGTGTGTGCGTTAGCCTTGTTCTACATGGTCTCGAGGGCTAACGAAGGGTTTAATGGGATCCTGAAATGTTTTGGCCTAGTCATTTCCAGTTTGGGCCAAAACGAAGTTGATTTACTCAGTTTCAGGCATACTTACTATTTTTAGTAAGTCGGCAGGACACAGTGCAGGTCAATTTTGGTGATTGGATTCGATACTCCTCAGTGAAAGCTTTCCGATGAGCTATCACTCGCATTATTCGGAGTCCGATTGCTAATACATTTTAATGCCTGAAGTTTTATTAAAGTAACGTCTAACTTAATTGTAAAATATTAAATTGTTATTTTAATATTTATTTTATGGTGATGTGTACCCAAGGGAGACATAAGGGGTATTTTAATATATGTTTTATATATTACACATCTTTTATCCCACATTGCCCATATGAGTTGAGCGAACCCTTAAAAATAGAATAAAAAGAAGCATTTGTGGCTTCATTAGGCAGGTTGAATATGAGAAGAAATTGGCGTGTGAGTTGCAACTCCGTTCTTGGCATTTGAGGACGTCTATCCTCTCTTGTAACATTCTAGACGTCATTCCCTTGGGGTTTGGCCTTTGGAATTTTTTGTTATTGGTTTCATTATCAGGTAGTTTAGTTGCATTTCCGGCTACAGGCAGATTTGGTATTTTGCTCATATCTTCTTCACTACTTGTTCGACACTTATGCCGCTTTGAGGGAATGGTATTACGAAGGTAGTGGACTGATTGAAGGACAAAGTATTGTAGCAGCAAGTTCGAAAGCATGGGCTGGAGTATTATGTCAATACTGCTGAAGTAATTAGTGAGTTGTTAAATCTGCCATGTATTTGGTTTTATGAATTCTGAAAATAACATTTTATTAGCAGCAGTTCATTTCCACTTTGCATATTATTGAAGTTTCTTTCTTGTTTATGTTGTATGATACCAATTCTATGCACAAAACACAACAAACAAATAAACGTTTGATTTCCGGAGTTATAAGGGGTTTAAAACATTAAACGGAGAAATAAGAGGTTGCATGCAAACTGTTTGACAAAATTCCTTTCAGCAAATTGGTTTAGTTTTTTGGGACATCCAGGGGTGCCCATTACAGTGGTATCAGAGCTATAAGTCCTGCCATCCTGTGGGGGTCTTATAGGGAATTTGGAACAGCCGGATAGAGGGAAAAAGTAAGTAAAAAACACAGGCTAAGCATTTATGTTTGAGCATGCGACAGGGGTCTTATAATTTCCGCGATACCAAAGCAAGACAAAATAGGATTTCAGACTTGCAAAGCAAACAGTCTAGTACATCCGTACAGGTGGACATTGAATCCAACCATACAGACACAGAGGAGATATTCTTTGATCAGGACAATAATATGGATGACAGGAATACAGGATTAGGCGGAGGCGGAAATGCTGGTCTAGATCAGGGGGAGGTACTGTTCAGACAGTTACTGGATACATTAGAGCAGGGGCAGCGTATGCAGTAAGAGCAGAATAGGCGAATGGACATGATGTTGCAGCTCATGGCTAGACAGATGGGTGTCAATATTAATCCAGGTGATGCCAACAACAGAAACAATAACAACGAGGGAAACAATAACAACGGGGGAACAATAACCATGGAGGCCAAGGAAACAACAATGGTCTTGAGAATAACATTAATGGTAATAATGGACACGACAACAATGGGAATGAGGCTGATAACTTTAGACACGTTGCACGCCCAGCACGGATTGCGAGCTCGAGACCTCTTCTACCTACTTTCCCACTCAGAGATCCGGTTCAACCAGTAAACGAACCGCAGATTACCGAGTTACAGGATCAGTTCAGGAGGGACTGGGAGGCTAGTGGATCGGAGTTTCAGGCGGATATTTCTCTTAGAGATTATATGGACTTGAGGATGAGACACATGCCTAAAGCAGGAGGGAGGAATCAAAACTTTGAGCTGAGGAAGAAAGTTGGAAAACTTTCTTTACCTTATTCTGATGCTTCAGGGAAGATGACTGCACGAGCTTGGGTGCAGAAGGTAGATACATACTTGCAGCTAAATCCTATGCCTGAGGAGGAGGCTATCAAGTATGCGGCTATGCACTTGGATGACGTTGCACATGAATGGTGGCATCATGGCATGGTGACTTTGGGGCATAATCAGATTACATCCTATGAGGAATTCACCGAAACATTGATTGGGAGATTTGACACTAAGGATCCCGAGTTACATTTCAAGGAGCTAGCACAGTTAAAACAGTCAGGTTCTGTGGATGCTTACATAGCCGAGTTTCAACGCTTGTCTATACTTGTTACTGATATCTCTCCTAGGAGATTGGTGGTGTTATTTTGTGATGGTCTTGCTGATCCATTACGAGGTTGGGTGAAGGGACGTGATCCACTCACCTTAGCTGAAGCAACTAAAAAGACACGAGATTTAGCCCCTTCGGTATACAAAGACAAAAAATCGTTTCAGAAAGAGTATAGAAAACCCAAAGAAGGATCAAAAGGACTAGACGATGAAACCTTGAATGAACTTCGAAAGAAGAAGCTGTGCTTCCATTGTAGAGAGCCTTGGGACTTATCTCATAAATGTTCTCTCAAGGCTAAGGCAAATCAAATGGAGTATTTTTCAGCAGAAGAGTCAGAGTCAGAAGGGGAGGATCAGCACTCCGATTCAGATGAGGGTAACACTATAGAGGAGAGCAACATTGCTAAGGATGATAGATCGTTGGCACGCTTGACAGGGGCCCAAAAGGCAATCACATTTAAGGTCAGGGGTACTATCCAGGGGCAGAAAGTGATCTCTTATTGACACTGGGGCTACACATAACTTCATAGATGCACAGTTGGTAGCCAGGAGAGGGTTACAGACAGAGGAGCATGATGGGTTTAGAGTCATGGTGGCTAACAGTGATAAGTTATTATGCACTCTGAAGATATCTAATCTTCGCATCAGGTTTGGAGATGGCTACGAGTTGGAGGATGAGTTCTATGTTGTGGACATGGGAGATTATGATGTCATCCTCGGCATGACATGGATGGCTTCACTGGTTGAGTTCACACTCAATCTAGCGAAATTGGAGATGAGATTCCAGCATGAGGGTAGAACTGTGGTACTTAGAGGACTTTCAGATGGAGGTTGCAGAGTAGTGTCCTTGAGGAGAATGCAGAGACTTTTTCGTCATGAGGACATAGAGTGGGCGGCAGAATGCTACATTATGCCAACTTCACCAGAGCCACAAGAAAAGAGTCATCCACCAAATATCCAGAAGATACTTGATAGACACGCTAAAGTATTTAGCGATATTCCTCATGGGGTTCCTCCTGACAGAGGGATGGAACATGTTATTGAGCTCGAGGAGGGAGCCAAACCAGTTATGATTACTCCCTATCGTCATCCTAAGAAACACAAGGATGAGATAGAGAAGGCGAATAAGGAATTGTTGGAGATGGGGCATATCAGGCCCAGTAAGAGCCCCTTTGCTTCAGCAGTAGTATTGGTAAAGAAGAAGGATGGGACGATGCGCATGTGCATCGATTACAGGGCATTGAATAAGAAAACAATTAAAAACAGGTATCCCATTCCTAGGATTGATGAGCTGATTGATGAGTTGCATGGGGCATGCTTCTTCACCAAAATTGATTTGCGATCCGGATACCATCAGATCAGGATGAGAGCAAAGGACATTGAGAAAACAGCCTTCCGATGTCACTATGGCCACTTTGAGTTCATGGTTATGCCATTTGGTCTAACCAATGCACCTGCTACATTTCAAAGTTGTATGAACCAGGTATTCAGGAAGCAGATGAGGAGATTTGTCTTGATCTTCTTTGATGACATCTTGGTCTTCAGTAAGACCTGGGAGGAGCACTTACATCATCTGGAGGAGGTGTTATCTATTCTGGAGAGAGAGTCATTGTATGCCAAGGAATCTAAATGTGAGTTTGGCATGACTGAGCTCCTTTACCTTGGGCATATCATTAGTGCAAATGGCATTCGGATTGATCCCGAAAAGATTAGAGCTATTGTAGAATGGCCTACTCCCACAAACCTTACACAGCTTAAGGGATTCTTTGGTTTATGTGGTTTTTATAGGAGGTTTGTTAAGGGATTCTCACAGATTGCTACACCCTTGACAGATCTTACCAGGAAAGGATCCTTCGTGTGGACAGGGGCAGCACAGAGGTGTTTTGAGTATTTCAAGCAGGTAATGTCTTCATGTCCAGTTCTAGCTCTACCGGATTTCACGAAGCCTTTTGAGCTTCATTGTGATGCATTAGGTGATGGGATTGGAGTAGTATTGATGCAGGAGAAGCATCCCATTGCATTCGAGAGTAGGAAGCTCCGGGGAGTTGAGAAAAGTTATTCTATCTATGACCGGGAGATGTTGGCCATAATGCATGCATTGGCCAAATTTCGATCATATTTGGTAGGTGGATGTTTTGTGATCAAGACTGATCACAACAGTATTAAATACTTCATGAGCCAGCGTGATCTTAATGACCGGCAACAAAAATAGGTGACTAAATTGCAGGCTTATGACTTTGACATAGAGTTTGTCAAAGGTAAGAAAAATGTGGTGGCTGATGCCTTATCTTGGAGACCTCACTTATGTGCTCTGGCAGAGATTTCAGGAGATTGGAGAGATCGGATTATAGCAGAGTATGTCGGAGATGCTTGGGCTTCTGGATTGATTTCAGGTACCATACAGGATGATCGCTATGAGGTGATAGATGGATTGATCAGAGTTCAGGACAGGGTTTATTTGATTCCATCATCACATTTGAGAGAGGCGATACTGAAGGCATTTCATGATGCACCCACAGCTGGATATCCGGGGGTCTTCAAGACCTACAGGCAGATCCGAGAGCGGTTTTCATGGAAAGGGCTCAAGGATGATGTTCAGAGGTATGTCAGGGAGTGTGTGGTTTGTCAACAGAATAAGGGAGAGCACACATTTCCTGTAGGTTTATTACAACCCTTGCCCATTCCTGATAGGAAATGGGAAAGTATTTCGATGGACTTCATCACTGGTTTACCACGAGTACAGGGAAGGGATTGCATCTATGTGGTGGTGGACCGCTTGACGAAGTTTGCTCACTTCTTTGCTATTCCATCCACTTACACAGCAACACAGGTGGCAGATCTTTTCTTTAGAGAGATATTTAGGTTACATGGGCTGCCCAGATTCATTGTCAGCGACCGGGATAGTAAGTTTATGAGTTTTTTTGGCAAGAGTTGTTTAGGTTGTGTGGTACAGATCTTACACCTAGCACTAGTTATCATCCGCAAACAGATGGGCAAACAGAGATTGTGAATAAATGGGCGGAAGGATATTTGAGGAACTATGTAACTACACAACAAAAGGCTTGGATCAGATGGTTGCATATGGGAGAGTATTGTTATAACACCACTTATCATATGTCCATCAAGATGACTCCTTTTATGGCACTCTATGGTTATGAAGCACCTAGCTTCATGGATTTAGTTTTGGGGGACAGTAGAGTGCCCAATGCCAAAAACTTATTGCAGGATAGTCAGGACATCCTAAAAGTGCTCAAAGAGAATATACAACAGGCCTAGAATCAACAAAAATTGTATGCTGATCAGCACCGAATAGAGCATAGCTTCGAGGTAGGGGATATGGTTTACTTGAGGCTACAACCATATAGACAGTCATCGCTCAAGAAGAGCGGAGCTGAAAAGTTGAAACCTAGATTTTATGGTCCCTACAGGGTGATTCGCAAAGTGGGCAAAGTCGCCTATGAGCTTGAGCTTCCAGAGGGCAATCGAGTGCACAATGTGTTTCATGTGTCTAGGCTTAAGAAAGCCATCGGTCAGAGTGTAGTGCCTTCTGCAAATTTACCCCCTTTGGATGAGGAGGGAAAGCTTGTGTTAGTAACCGAGGCTATTCTGGACACCAGAGAGAGGAAGCTTAGAAACAGGATAGTGAAGGAGTATTTGGTCAGATGGAAAGACCTGCTGGAGGAAGATTCTACGTGGGAGAGTGAGCAGGTTATTCAGCAGGCTGGACTGAGATTGCTTGAGGACAAGCAATTTCAAGGGGGGGGACTGTAATGTCCCCATTTTAGGAGTTGACCAAGTGTGTGTGCGTTAGCCTTGTTCTACATGGTCTCGAGGGCTAACGAAGGGTTTAATGGGATCCTGAAGTGTTTTGGCCTAGTCATTTCCAGTTTGGGCCAAAATGAAGTTGATTTACTCAGTTTCAAGCATACTTACTATTTTTAGTAAGTCGGCAGGACACAGTGCAGGTCAATTTTGGTGATTGGATTCGATACTCCTCGGTGAGAGCTTTCCGATGAGCTATCACTCGCATTATTCGGAGTCTGATTGCTAATACATTTTAATGCCTGAAGTTTTATTAAAGTAACGTCTAATTTAATTGTAAAATATTAAAGTGTTACTTTAATATTTATTTTATGGTGATGTGTACCCAAGGGAGACATAAGGGGTATTTTAATATATGTTTTATATATTACACATCTTTTATCCCACATTGCCCATATGAGTTGAGCGGACCCTTGGAAATAGAATAAAAGGAAGCATTTGTGGCTTCATTAAGTAGGTTGAATATGAGAAGAAATTGGTGTGTGAGTTGCAGCTCCGTTCTTGGCATTTGAGGACGTCTATCCTCTCTTGTAACATTCTAGACGTCATTCCCTTGGGGTTTGGCCTTTGGAATTCTTTGTTATTGACTTCATTATCTGGTAGTTTAGTTGCATTTCTAGCTACAGGCAGATTTGGTATTTTGCTCATATCTTCTTCACTACTTGTCCGACGCTTATGCCGCTTTGAGGGAATGGTATTACGAAGGTAGTGGACTGATTGAAGGACAAAGTATTGTAGCAGCAAGTTCGAAAGCATGGGCTAGAGTATTATGTCAATACTGCTGAAGTAATTAGTGAGTTGTTACATCTGCCATGTATTTGGTTTTATGAATTCTGAAAATAACATTTTATTAGCAATAGTTCATTTCCACTTTGCATATTATTGTAGTTTCTTTCTTGTTTATGTTGTATGATACCAATTCTATGCACAAAACACAACAAACAAATAAACGTTTGATTTCCGGAGTTATAAGGGGTTTAAAACATTAAACGGAGAAATAAGAGGTTGCATGCAAACTGTTTGACAAAATTCCTTTCAGCAAATTGTTTTAGTTTTTTGGGACATCCAGGGGTGCCCATTACAATATTTCAAATTTTTATGTTATTATTTAAATATTACATGCACATTGACAATAATTCCAATTAGTGAATGCGTGCATATTGAGCATTGAGTTTGATTATTGAAATGTTGTATGTTAATGTTCTATGATGTTTAAATGGCATGGTTTATCCATGTCTTCATATGAATGTAATATACATGCAAATTTTGCTATATATATATATATTATATTTTTCCTATATTTATTTTTCCGTCCCCTCCCATCCCCAAAATTGGCAAAAAAATTTGTTGTCTCAAAAACTCGTCTTGCCGTCCTCATCCTGAAAACTTAGGGGAACATAGATTTTAACACATGCCACTTGCAAGGCTTCACAGTTCATATCCTCTCTCAGTTTAGATTGAGTTTGCAATATTTCTTATTCTTATGCATACTATTTAAAAATAAATAATAAAATAAACATATGAATAATATATATAGAAATATATTAATACAAATATGAATATTAAAGATATTAATATAGGTCATAATTATATTCATTTTTATATATGTAAACATATAATTGTATATATTATATTATTGAAGTTTTTATGGATGAACCTCCAAGGACTGATCAACAAGTGTATTGCAATACTTATTATTCTTATGTATATTATTTAAAAATAAATAATAAAATAGATATATGAATAAGATATATAGAAATATATTAATGCAAATATGAATATTACGGATATTAATATAGGTTATAATTATATTCAGTTTAATATATGCACTGTAATATATATATTATATTAGTGTATTTTTTATATTTTTATATATGGACAATCATATTAATATATTTTATAATTAATCTGTACGAATAGAAATGTATTCAATATTCTTTTTATTTCATTGTATTTATTTATTAGTTATTAAAGAAAGCTTGGAGATAAATATTTTATATGTTTCTGTATGGACAAACCCAAGCCTCCATTTTTTTTACCAAACTTGCAAACCCGAATTTGAACTTGTATAATGCATGATGTTTGCAATGAAAAATGTTCCATATAGATTCTTTCCTCAAAAATTTACCCTCATATTAGATTTATGCATCAAATGGAGCAAGTTGTCCAGTCTTAGAAAAGCTAAGTTCCCGCCAAGTCCCAAGTCCCTAAGACCTTTGAGATATCGGAAATTTCTCTATGTCACCAAACCCCTAAGAATGTGTCTGGAACTATAGAACATCCATGTAGTTTCACATCTTAAAACATGTTGAAAATTTCAGGCCAAAAAATTGATGCATTTGAGTCTGAAAGGCTGATTGACACTGTAGTTCAGCTCTCTATGGTTTACATATACTTACTGTTGGTCTTATTGCAACTCAGATCACCACTTAATGCTAAGCGTAGGTTCACTCATTTGCAAGGACGATGCTTCTCTATTTATTCTTATTGGGTATTTAAAGTAGAAACAATGGAATTGATGAAATAAGTATATATTTTTCCAAGGGGATGAAACTCTCTTATGTGGACATGTATTGCTAATTATCCTTTTCTGGCAGTAACCAAGAGTAGAAGGGAAGAAGGATAACACTCCTTATAAAGAGAAATTGGCAGATTGCTAGAGGATGCCTGACATCTTATATGCCTATCAACCTTTCCACTGTGGCAATATTTTATAAATGATGGGAACCTTTTTTTGGTGCAGTCATCCAAACCATTTTAAGCTTTCGATTGTTTTGTAGTCCTATGTGTGAACCTCTACTATTCTTTAATAGCTTATACAATTCAAATTGGTTGGTTCTTTTCTTTCTACATACTAACATAAATAACCCTATGCTCTGGACTACAAACTTTAGCTAGCTTCTACCTTAACGACAACATTGTCAGCCTTTCTAATTCTTCCTTACAATTCTCTTTTGCTGTCTTTTGTAAAATTCTGTTCATTCTTTGTGGTTCTCATTTTTTGCATCTAGTTTGAGGGCTGATCAACAGCATCGCCAATAGCTGATGTTAGATGTTACATGATTGATTTGATTTTAATCCTTTTTTTACATGTTTATTATTTATTATTATTTATGTTTGTAAGTTTATTTGACAAATCCTAAATATTTACTTATAATGGAAAAATGATTTTTTCTTTGTGGATCTTATTTTTTGCATACATAGAATTTTCCAATTCAAATTTCTTCCATGCTAGGGTGGTGTTTAGTTGTGGAGTTCTGTGTCTCCTTTTCTTTGCATTTGATAAGTCCATGATCATCTTGCAAGATCACTTACTACATCTTTACTAATGAAGGGCATCATAAAGGGAATACTCTGATTATGATATTATTTGGTGCGTTGTTATATTTTTTAGCTATTTCACTTGTGTTTACACCATGTTCAGGGATCACTATTGCTTTTTGTAGAACCAAGTCAAACAAGTGACATTGCACCCACAACAGAGTGTTGTGGTGTTTGAGTTTTGAATCTTGGACATTTATATGTGCACCGATAATGAAACAGCATCATCAATAGCTGATGTTAGATGTTACATGATTGATTTGATTTTAATCCTTTTTTACATGTTTATTATTTTTTTATTATTATTTATGTTTGTAAGTCCATTTGACAAATCCTAAATATTTACTTAATAGTTGAAAAATAATTTTTTCTTTGTGGATCTTATTTTTTGCATACATAGAATTTTCCAATTCAAATTTCGTCCATGCTAGAATGGTGTTTAGTTGTGAAGTTCTGTGTCTCCTTTTCTTTGCATTTGATCAGTCCATGATCATCATGAAGGGCATTATAAAGGGAATACTCTGATTATGATATTATTTGGTGTGATGTTATATTTTTTAGCTATTTCGCTCATGTTTACACCAAGTTCAGGGATCACTATTGCTGTCTGTAGAACCAAGTCAAACAACTGATATTGCACCCATAACAGAGTGTTGTGGTGTTTGAGTTTTGAATCTTGGACATTTATATATGTGCCAATAATGAACTCAGGCAACTCAGGCAAATTCCAAGATCATTTATGTGGTCTAGAATAGAGCTTTAATTTCAGTTCCTTAACAAATTTAATTATCATGAGAAGAAAAGGAATGCAGGTATGAATTAGAATGTGCACAACTCTTTACCCCAAAGCCATTAGCCATGAACTCTCACTGGTTTTGGTTAACATGGAAAACTTCAGAAACATTTATTGCCAGATCTTAAGTGCTTAAATACAGTTGTCTTGCATACCCAGGCATGCAACTTAGGGAAAATACTTTCATATAATATCCCACACCACTTCATTTCTCTAAGAAATAACTAAATTTGGTAGTTAACTTGCCTCCAGTATTCTTACCATGTGCAGGTATTTATCTATGGCAATTAATCACCCGAAAATGTGCTATTTCCATTTGTAAGAGTTTAAGTAATTTCCTTTTGTAATAATCTGAGCTTGTTGTGGTAAAAGAAAATCAAACTGGGATTAGAGACATTTTGTCAAATGGTTGGCATGTATCCCAGGTCTTTAAGTTTTGATACTGCTGTAAGAAATCAGACTCTAGGATATACAACAATATGACAAAGACTTTGCAAAACAATGTGAAATTCAGGAAACAACAGTGCTGGATTATACTATTCTCTACTATAGCAGACTTATGCAATAATATAACTATCTGGAATCATAGAGACAAAGACTAATTGTATTACAACATGCCAGCTTATGTTTATACCACTAGCACAAGTTTCAAACACAATGGAGTGAATAAGTGGAACCTGGTCTAAAACGCATAGAGCTGGAAGTATTCACTGCTGCTCACAGCATGCCTCCAATGGCTAAAGTTCTGGAACTGTCAACTCCCAATCGCTCCAACACTCATCCTGATTTACTGGTATCAGACTTAGCGTCATGTTTATAGCCCGTGACCCCTCTATAAGTGCAGATGTATATGCTGTAACCAATATATTAACCGCTAACTGTGCCGTCTCTTATGCTCCCTGTGGATTATGGTGTATACTTGCTGACTGTAATATGCATTGCTGAAGGTGACCCGACTTCCACGTAGGCTCAGTATGCAGGTTTCTCAACCACATTAAACTCACCACCGTCGGCTATGGATATCTTCTAACCTATTCTCTACTATAGCAGACTTATGCAATAATATAACTATCTGGAATCATAGAGACAAAGACTAATTGTATTACAACGTGCCAGCTTATGTTTATACCACTAGCACAAGTTTCAAACACAATGGAGTGAATAAGTGGAACCTGGTCTAAAACGCATAGAGCTGGAAGTATTCACTGCTGCTCACAGCATGCCTCCAATGGCTACAGTTCTGGAACTGTCAACTCCCAATCGCTCCAACACTCATCCTGATTTACTGGTATCAGACTTAGCGTCATGTTTATAGCCCGTGACCCCTCTATAAGTGCAGATGTATATGCTGTAACCAATATATTAACCGCTAACCGTGCTGTCTCTTATGCTCCCTGTGGATTATGGTGTATACTTGCTGACTGTAATATGCATTGCTGAAGGTGACCCGACTTCCACGTAGGCTCAGTATGCAGGTTTCTCAGCCACATTAAACTCACCACCCTCGGCTATGGATATCTTCTAACCTTGAATGTTGTCCAAGTATGAACTGTCTCCTGATGTGCTGCACTCACTGATTACTATAACCGACTTTCTTCTGCTATACTTATTCTTGCCGTCAAGCTTCAATCTCTCATAAACCTTCAAAATATCAATTCTGACCTGTACGTGCTAGTTACTTGTAAATATCTTCAATCACCTCTATTTTTGCCACTGAACTTCCACTTCTCATAAGTCTTCAATGTATCAATATGGAAACTCGGTTTTGCAGTGCAATGTGAGATGCTAGGTTTGCGTCTAGCCTCACTATTCCTCCTTAAGGGGTTTCGTCCTTAGGAAGTATCCAATCACAATAAGCAACCTTTTGGATTTGTATAATAGCATATATTCATTCTGTCAATCCCAATGTAGCTCCACGCTTTTATAACTTCAATATGAGGGAAGACAAACAATTAGGCAATGTGGGATTAAAAGCCAATTTCGTCTTTTAGTCACTTCAGTGACTTTATAACTTTATAACATTGAAATATTTAAATAAATCACTTAAGTCACTTAAGCTTTAATATCTCTTGAAATACTTGTCTGATTGCCATGCCATCTAAAATAGGAATCTCTCCTCATAATTCGCCATGTGACCAAATACACTTTCTAAAACTAGAAAGGGTCCATTTCTATTACCCTTGACTTACTATACATAGTAAGTATGGAAAATGGAGTCCAAATGACATCGAACGAAGGCCAAATCCATAAATCGCTAAATGTTGCAGATGAATCAATCCTCAGAAGACTCTCTAACCATCCTCATTAGCCTACAAGGATCCAATATTAGGCTTATGCCTGAAATATTGATGTTGACAACCAATGGGGACATTACAGTCTTCCCTTCTCAAGATTGCTGCCCTCAAGTAATCTAGCAATAACGGTGAACTCCAACCTCCACCTAGATCCCAAATGAAGTAGTATTTGGCACCCTTGTTAACACTAAACCAACTGCATACCACTAACATCATCAGGACCAACAACATTACCTTCAATGTAGCACTCAAAACTTGTGCTAATGATGTAGGAGTTAGAATATCACCATAAGAATTCCCCACAAGAAATATCTTCATCCTAGTTCTCACCCATATAATATAAATTGGACAGGAATTCAAATCAATAATCCCTTGAAGAGACATAGCTATAGGAGAACCATATGCACTCATGCCAACTGTATCAACCATAGATGTACCCACGTCAAAATCTGTGGACACAGGAATGTTACTAATTGCCCGCAACACAAGACTGAATCTTTATAGATGGTGAAAACTGAGCCCAACTCCACTCAGGTGAGTGATCAACATCAGCCTCAAACAATAGATTGTCATAAGACCATGTTGCATCCATGTCAAACGTAGGACTATTCATCAAGTGAACATCAACACTTTGTTGATCGATAGTATAACATGACTCTATCACTACATTGCTCACCTCATTAACAATAACAAGTGTACTACCATCAGAATATACATATACATCCACTTGCATATTGCTAAACTCCTCATTGGATAGCTCAACCGACACACAAGTGACTTCTGATATGACAGTATCATCACATGTTCCTACTCTCACTATCGCTGCATCGCCATCAAATACATGATCTGTGGAACTCATGGCAACAATTGCATCATCTGACTTGACATAAATCCTCATCACATTCCACCTCAATTGTGCTTAACTCATGCAATGTCTCATAAGAAATGTCTTGCAAATCTGAAGCCGCAACTGTATCATAACCTTTTGCTCTTAGAAAAAGTGATATCATTCTCTGCTCAAATCTCGGCTTTGAAATCAGATGGGTCATCCATTTGTGGTTTTGATTCATCTCAGTCACTAGCACATCCAACTGTTTACCAATACCTTCTATCTCATAATCTTCCTCCATTAGCGGAGAAGTATGTCCTCTGCGGGTGTAATGAATACCAAACCTTTTGTCACCATCCATGACACTGAAAACCAAGTTTCACCTGTGGGACAAGAGAAAAGTGACAAGCACTCCTCACAGTATAATGTTGATAAAAACTCCCAATCTCTGTTAAGGGCTCATTGTCATCAAATTGGGAATCAAAAGATGGCTCCAATCTCTGACTTTGAATTATTGGTCGGGTAGGATCTTGGGTAACCCTCTCAACAAGCCCAACCACAAAATCCCTATTGGGAAGCATTGTAGCCAAGGTCTCTACAATCTTCCTCACCTATTGTTGAATAGCACGAGAGCCTTGAATGAGAGCACCCTCAGATATACTGTATGAAACCTCCCGCAAATCCAAGCTCTCAAGCAAATATTCCTTGAATGACTCAGTACAGTAGAAATTATATGTGGAAGCATCAATCTGCTCCCCCAAAATCCATAGCTGATTTCTCTGAAAATGTGACAATGCGAACTGTCCCATGCTACCAACTGTATGAAAAGAAGAAATAGATTCACTTCTAGTAGACGGAAGCAAATCACCATGAGATCTCGTTTCCACTGATGCTCTCACTTTCTTTGTACATACTACACTCATATCCTAGACGAATGTGTTCACCACATCATCACGTCCCTCATCCTCAACTGTAGAAGCAAACTCATCACCAATCACAATATGTAACTGACCAGGGTCTGGGGCTATTGTTGATTGTACCCATTCTAACTCCACGGTAACCTCACCCAACTGTGACTGTGACTCCTGAAGAACCGAGTATACTGAAGAGAGTCCATCGTCATCCCAAGCTTCTGGGTGAGCTCAACCACCTCCTCCTCTTTTCCTAACAACGCCTCATAGCAAGTGGTACCCCACTCCAGAAGGTAATCTCTGTCATCAACCAATTGAGAGTAACTATGCTTCAAGATCCTAACAGCCTCTCGAAGTGCATGAACCTCTGCTAGGGAAAGACTACTATCACTGTGCTCATCTGACACGAGGGCACCCAAACCAGATGTAGCTAGCATATGCCGAATAACATCATAATGATCAAGAGATGAATAAATGCCACTATCACTCACCTTCAGCTGATACATCACATGATGCCTTTGTAAACCCTGACTCTTATGCAAACTCCATGTCTCACTAGCTGTCATGTGATAGGAAATTGAAATTAGAACCATCCACCACAAGATCACTCATATATGTGCTATCGTCCTTGCACAAACAACTCTGCATCCGAGATACAACTACTATGTACCTCAAACAACTCCCCCGAAGAAATAGAAGCCCTTGCAATCTCAATCTCCACACATCTTAGCGTCCATCTCAATAGTAAGATCTTGTAAACATTGATTCTGGGACTCATCCAAAATCTCATAAGTCGTCACCCAATATGTGACAAGGGGTATTGTACCTGGTGCAAATTGTAACATCATCCAACAAATCACCAGAGGTGTCCACACTGTTTGCACCCCCCTCACCTAATAGAGTCTTAATTGTTGTCAACTAACTTTGCACACATGACTTGAATCGATAATGCTAGAGCACGAACCCACATCTACTAACTTTGCTATAACACCCAAATCACCAGCATCACATCTAGGTGACTCTATACATGCATCAGTCCCACTCGAGAAAGCAACTGCCTCTTGCATTGGAGCAACACTATGACAACTCCCATACAAATCTCCAATAATAATTCCCTCCTCAAGAGAGCCGGAAGTATCAGTAGTAATAACTACATCAAGTGTTTTTGCACTAACTGCAACAACTCTAGAGGCCTCAACATGTTGAAGCTTAGTGCTGCTATCCACGAAGGGTACTGATACATCTACTGATCTCTGTAAAAAGGGTCCACCATCAACATTGCAGATAGGACTAGTAGGTCTCATACTAAATACAGGTACATCTGTATCATGGACACCTGACGAGGAAAATTGAAGCTTCCTTCCTGCAACATCGAAGTTGGCTTTCTAAAGGCAAAAACTATATACTTCACTGTCCTCTCAACTATCTTTGGATCCGACAAGCTCTCTGCCAATCTCTGTTGATGAAGCTTAAGTCTTTCCATACTCTCCTGCAAAGCATTCATTTTCGTGCTAAATTCCGCATTACTCCACCAGCTTCTAGAACTACCAATCCTCATATGTCTGTCCATAGAAAAAGAAAGCTAGAGTGCTGGTTACTCCCGATGCAATAGCAAATCTGAACATAAAAATTCTTTCCTACTGTCACCGCCAGTTCATATAAAACGTTCTTGTTATTCTCCACTGCTTGTTACCTCTGCTCTGAGGGATTTCTGTACTGTATGAAATAACCCGTGAGAATGAAGAGTTAAGTTCACGCCAAGTTTACCATGTTTCATCTATGAATTGATCATCCTCTTGTCCGCTAACTGCTGCTATGACGTGTACAACTTAAGCACCATTTTCAGACTTATAATAGCACCTGAGGATCAAACTTTTATCAAACATAAGCACTCAAAATTTCTAGGATATAATATGGAAGCCAAAAATATATTAAGAACACAGATTTGCAAATACCTGTGCTTCTTTGTTTACTCCAATCTGATAGAAATTTGAGAATTGTAAACACCATTACTCCATTTGTAACACCACAGCTAAACTTTGAACGAACATTTGACTGTACCCAACAGGATGGCAGGTTTGTGGCTCTGATACCACTGTAATAATTTGAGCTTGTTCTGGTCAAAGAAAATCAAACTAGGACTAGAGACATTATGTCAAATGGTTGGCATGTATCCCGGTTCTTTAAGTCTTGATACTGCTGTAAGAAATCAAACTCTAGGAAATACAACAATATGACAAAGACTTTGCAAACTAATGTGAAATTAAGGAAACAACAGTGCTGGATTATACTATTGTCCACTATAGCAGACTTATGCAATAATATAACTATCCGGAATCATAGAGACAAAGACTAATTGTATTACAACGTGCTAGCTTATGTTTATACCACTAACACAAGTTGCAAACACAATGGAGTGAATAAGTGGAACCTGGTCTAAAACGCATAGAGCTGGAAGTCTGCACTGTTGCTCACAGCATGCCTCCAATGGCTACAGTTCTGGAACTGTCAACTCCCAATCGCTCCAACACTCATCCTGATTTACTAGTATCAGACTTAGCGTCATGTTTATAGCCCGTGACCCCTCTGTAAGTGTAGATGTATATGGCGTAACCAATATATTGACTGCTAACCGTGCTGTCTCTTATGCTCCCTGTGGATTATGGTGTATCCTCGCTGACTGTAATATGCACTGCTGAAGGTGACCCAACTTCCGTGTAGGCTCGGTATGCAAGTTTCTCAACCACATTAAACTCACCACCGTCGGCTATGGATATCTTCTAACCTTGAATATTGTCCAAGTATGAACTGTCTTCTGATGTGCTGCACTCACTGATTACTATAACTGACTTTCTTCTGCTATACTTATTCCTGCTGTCAAGCTTCAATCTCTCATAAACCTTCAAAATATCAATTCTGACCTGTACGTGCTAGTTGCCTGTAAATATCTTCAATCACCTCTATTTCTGCCGTTGAACTTCCACTTCTCAGAAGTCTTCGATGCATCAATATGGAAACTCGGTTCTGCAGTGCAATGTGAGATGCTAGGTTTGCGTCTAGCTTCACTATTCCTCCTTAAGGGGTTTCGTCCTTAGGAAGTATCCAATCACAATAAGCAACCTTTCGGATTTGTATAATAGCATATATTCATTCTGTCAATCCCAATGTAGCTCCACGCTTTTATAACCTCAATATGAGGGAAGACACAAACAACTAGGCAATGTGGGATTAAAAGCCAATTTCGTCTTTTAGTCACTTGAGTGACTTTATAACTTTATAACATTAAAACATTTAAATAAATCACTTTAGTCACTTAAACTTTAATATCTCTTGAAATACTTGTTTGATTACCTTGCCATTTGAAATAGGAATCTCTCCTCATAATTCCCCATGTGACAAATACACTTTCTAAAAATAGAAAGGGTCCATCTCTATTAGCCCTGACTTACTATACATAGTAAGTATGGCAAATGAAGTCCAAATGACATCGAACGAAGGTCAAATCCATAAGTCGCTGAATGTTGGAGATGAATCAATCCTCAGAAGACTCTCTAACCATCTTTATTAGTCTACAAGGATCCAATATTAGGCTAATCCCTGAAATACTGATGCTAGCAACCAATGGGGACATTACATCTTTGCATGCATATAATCTCATTTATTAAAAGTTAAAAGCCACTTGTTTCCAAATGTATAATGAAGTTTCCACAGCTTACTCCCGTAATAACTCAGCTAGCTAATTACAGAAAAGGTGTTTTAGATGCCTGCTTTACTAACAAAATCTTGACTCCTTTTACTTCCTCTATGAGATGTATAGTATCTACTATGTGTAACAATTTGAATTGTATGAATTCCCTCTCCACCAACTTTCATATGTATAATTCTTGTCTGCGATGTGTCCTATTATAAATGATTATCCTACACAACATGATTTGACTTTTTGGTTGCAGAAACGAATGTTGGCTGAAAGTGAAGATCAATTGGAACATCTTCTTGCCATGGCTTTTGAGAATTACAAGTCTCTAGAAGAATCGTCACCATCAGGTTTAGCTGACATGTTTGGGCCAGCTACTGGTACTGCTGCACCTGCATTAGCACCTGCAGTGCAAGTATATACTCTTCTTCATGACATACTTTCTCCTGATGCTCAAGCAACTTTGAGGAACTATATACAGGTACTGTATTAACTCATTTTATGCATGCTAAAAAATGGCAAAACCATAGGAGAGACATTTGTTTCAAAATATTATTTCTAATATCATCCTGTATCCTATTCAGTTACTCATTGGCTTGGCTCTTTGTTTTCCTATAATGACAATTTATAGCAAGGGGTCAGTGATTTATCTTTTTTTTTTTGACTGACTAAGTTTGTGATAATCTTCAAGAAACACTTCTCCAAGTGTTGTACATGTACGTATTGTTATAACATTACAAGGAAATACAAAATGAACCTGTTAAGCAAGACTCACCCTTCTCTTATCTCTGAGGACAGAGACATTTTTTGCATAAATACATCTTTTTTATGTACCTTGGAGAGCATGCTTTTAGCTTAAAAACTTATTGTAGATTCTATCATTGGTAAACACAGAAAGGGAAAACCTGATATTATTACCCTAATTATATCTAAGAAATTCAAAATACATTTTTGATTTTCTCCTTTTCCCTATTTTCGTATTTCATTACTTTTCTGGCTTTGGAGTGTAGGTAACATTTTCTGGCTTCTGAGACATTTAATGCATGCATCTTGTTTGCTTACCTTTGAGAGCCTGCTTTAGCTTAGGCAATATTTGTTTTAGATTCTATCAATGGAAAACCTCAATGATGTCAAACTCAAAAACAAAGCCCTATTTATACCTTTGGAATTCAAACTACATTTTTGACTTTCTCCTTTTTTTCCCCTATTTTGTATTTCATTACAAAAATCATTGGAGGTCTCTTCCTTTTTTATATATAGTAGCTATGGAGTGATTTTGACATAAATCCATTTGGCACCTTTCCACAAGGCCCTTTTAGCTTTTTTGGACTTGATTTTCATTCCATCAATCAGACGTAGCAATGTTGCCACTTGGGGGGGCATTTTTTGAGCCTTTTGCATCATTTTTCAAACTCTGTTCTACAACTGTCCAATATGGTCAATACCTGTTAAGAAACAATGCATTCTTCAAATAGTTTTAAATGGTCTTCATCATTTGTAATTTTGTATCACTGGATGTCAAAACATCCAAGTTCTCTCCTTAACCGTCATTTATTAGTAAGACTGGAAGTAAGACAGTTTCATTCTACAGTAATATTGTAAAGTTCAGTTTATTTCTGAGCTTATTTCTACAATAGTTTTGTGCATTGATATTTAAAATTTGCAATTCTTGTATACAGTATGAACCTATTACAAATTAAAAACATACAAATGTACAATTGACTTTTGGCTGGAAAGAAAATGCAACTAAACTTAAAAGACTTTAGGTGGATAACACACAAAAGAAACTGTTTATTGAAGGAGTAACACCATAAAACAAGGAAAATAGGAAAACAGCGGAAAGGAAAAATAAAAAAGATTAGAAATGGCATTTTGGAAATAGCTGTTTAAGTAGGTTGGGTGCCAAATGTATGTTTGGAACACATTTAAATATATAGATAAAACAGATAATTAAACTAGACAGAAAAAAATGGTCAACAATAGAGGATCTCTAACAATTAAACAGAAAGATACTTATAAATGTACAAATTGTTAAGAAAAGATTGCAATAGTACAAACCACTAAGAATTGGAAAGAGGGAAATTTCTGGTCAGAAACTGTCGGCAGACATACAGAGTAAAGACTCACAAATGAAGGGAAAAGATAAAGAAAAATTAAGCAGTAAAGAAACTATTATTTTGCACCAAGTGTTGGAAAATGGAAAAATGAGATTCAGAGTTGTGTTTATTAGTGCAAAGACCCACAAATGAAGGGGAAAGGTCAAGAAAAATAGAACAGTAAAGAAAGTATTATCTTGCACCAAGCATTGGAAAGTGAGACAAGGGTAGGCTGAGGGTCAAACTTCTGGTGAAAATGTCAGCAGACATACGGTGTCTAATGCCAAGGCTTACAAATGAAGGAGAAGATTGAAAAAAACCAGTAAAAAAAGGTGTTATGTTGCACAACAGTCTGGAAGAGAAAATATGAAACAATAAGAAATGGGGGTTTTAAATATTAATGGGTAGGGTCCAATTTCTGCTGGAAAATAGTTTGTTGTAAAAAAGCCTATAACAAGCTGAAATAGAAAAGAAAGTTTTGCTAAAATCCTGTGAGACTGGAGAAAGTGTCAAAAAAATGCTGGAATGCCAGAGACATTAATACACCTCTTCTGTCAGTGGAAAATGTCATTATAACAGCTGAGGGTTTTTTATAGCATATTTTCAATGTAATTGAAAACTTGAATGCTGTTTGGATTTCCCATGGAAATACTTACGAAGTGTTAGAAAAAATAGGAGCCCATAAAGCTGCAGACTTCAAGGAATCAAACGAGGAAACTATCAACCACAAGAAAATCAAATGCAATCATATGAATTTCTATTGAATTGGTTGAGATGCTCATATAGGAGCAATGGGTGAGTATATAAAGTACTTACCACCTAAGAGATTACAAACACAACCAATGTGGGATAAAACGAGGAGAGAGTAGGTATAGCTACCCTGCTACAGATAATAAATACCTGATGTAAATTATGAATTGATTACAAGCTATCCTAAGTACACTTAATTACCTCTAGACTAGATTATGTTTGCTCCAACATGATGGTGGTTCCTAAGGTAGATGCTTTCTAGTAAATGACTAGTTCCAAACAAACATAGATCGCCTATGGGATTTATATGGAAAACACCACTAATGATATGAATCCATAGAGGGCTTATGTAGAATCCCTTATTATGAAGAGTTACATGCCCCACAATTAGAAAGATAATTTATGAATTAGGCTTTATCTGAGTCTATCATGAAGATGGGGTCTCTACCTTCAATAGAGTCTATCTGGCAATGATAGGTGAAAAATCTCGAGCATTCAGTCCAAGTCATTAACTTGAACTTAACTTTTCATGTGCAAAATATTAAATAGGGATGGCTAGGGCCTATATCTGGTGGAGAATTTCTTGTATAAAGGAAAAGTTAAGAAGCCTTGAGACTAGAGATGTCAATGCTGAAATCTGTAAGGGACTTTGATAAATCTCTTGAATCAATGGCTAATGTTGGAATAAGCCATTGTATTATAACAGTTTTCAAGCTAGTTGGGATTCACAGAGGAAATATCATTGAATTATATGTATCCAGTCTAACAGGAACTTCCCAAAACCATTCGTCTTTAGGATAGAGAACTGTTATTCCTAAAATCAGACTTTGTCGTTGAGCAAATACACTTGCAATAGAAGCTGTCTGACAGTTATATCATATATGTATAAATCTAGGCCTTATCATCATTTAGTGGCACCCTGGGACTAATTACAGTCTCCAGAGAAATGTGAACAATGCTGCAAGTGATTGCTACTCATTATAGGTCCAAGTCTTAGCTCTAGATTTTATGTACAATGTATACAAACTGCTTTTGGTTACATAAGATTCACAGATATAGGGATATAGGCATGTTCTGGTCAGATACAGCATGATAAATATAGACAGAAAACAGAAGGAATAGCTTAAGCGATTCGTAGAGGAAATCTCTTTGAATATATGGATCCAGAGGGGTTATTAGAACCGTTCATCCTCAAAGAGAGAAATATTCATAGAATTCAGGCTTTATCATTGATGATGATGTACTTGCAATAGAATCTCTCGAAGTGATTGGCAGAAAAACTAGGAATAAATGTGTGGAAGACACCCAAAAAAGAGAGCTTTGTGCTTGAGCAGTCATCATACTGCTCACGACAGCCTCTATAGAATTTTTTAAAAAAGCTGCAATTGTTTATTCCTCAATATTAACGGTAATCTTTTATATACATAAACTTTAACTGTCTTTGGTTTCACAAGATCAAGATTGTCTTTGGTTGGTTATATCAAGTAAATTTTGAAGGATATGGGGTATATAATAATCTATAGCTTCAGGGGTTTAAAAAATATAAATGACATGATTATACAACTGAAAGGGTACACCATCATTCTGAATATTGTGAGGAGATCTCTTTCCATGCTAGTATACTTTTGGGAACTACTGTATATCACATTTTTCAATATCAACGTTTCCGATCATACTCCAGTATCCGTCATCAGGATGAGAGAGATTCAAGGATGCTAAATATGGCAAATTGCAAACTCAGCCAAAAAGCTAGGAGAGAAAAAAGGACACATGCAGTCCAAGAGAGGAGGACCAAGGAAAAAAAATTAAATACAAATAAGCGCGCGCGCGCACATACACACAGAGTACAATTAACAATATATACAAAGAATTCAACAATAAACAGATTAAATAAAAAGTAAAAACAAAAAGACTATATTACATATAAAGCACTAAAACCAAAGTGGCTAAGTGTACATTACAAATAAAATACTATATAAATTGAATGTACCAAATAAAACATTGTTATTTTTCCATCATCATTTTCAATAGAGTCACCGATATCCTAAGATGCTCTATGCGCAAGATGTCAAAGGTCCAGTTAGCTGCACTTTTTGTTTGATGTTGAGAGTTTTGTATTGCATTAGGCAGTGAATTCTTATCCACTACTTTTTAGTGCTTGTGACTTATTTTTTATTTGCTCTAAAGGGATTATAGGATCAATCCTGTGAATAAGCTTAATAAGTTATTCTTGTGGTCTATATATACAGATGGCTGCAAGGAAAAGATGCAAGCGGCATATGGCAGAAACTGATGAATTCATAATGAGCAACAATGATGGATTTTTGATGGATTCTTTAACTACATCTACAGCTTACCTGAAAATGAAAGCACTGTGCATGCACATTAGAGATGAAGTGCACACTGATATTGCAATCCACAATAAACACATTCTACCAAGGTATACATTGGGGTTGTAACTTGTGCTGTTTCAAAGAATTTGCTTGTAATTTAAAGATGAGAGGTTTTGTCTTGGTGCTCATAACATTTTTCAGCCTTATATTTCTGAGGTGCTGCATGACATATGTGTTCTGTTTTGTGATTTCTTTTTGCAGTTGTATTGATCTCCCAAACATAACTGCTGGTGTATACACTGTGGAGGTGTGCAACAGACTACGGGCATTTCTTGTTGCATGCCCTCCATCTAGCCCTTCAACACCTGTGGTAGAGCTGCTAATTGCAACTGCTGATTTCCAAAGGGATCTGGCATCCTGGAATATTTGGTACATTCAATTTAAAAAGAAAGTGATCTATATTGTTGAATGATAAATGCTCTTCTTTTCTAGAATTAACAATTTAGTATTATATTCTTATTGCAGTCAAATAAAAGGAGGCGTGGATTCAAAAGAATTGTTTCATCTGTATATTGTTCTATGGATCCAGGACAAGCGACTTTATCTGCTTGATTTTTGCAAGCTTGAAAAAGTGAGTTGCGCTTATTGATAATGTATGGTTGTATGGATCTCACTTTGTGTGCAAATGTGTATTTACTGACTTTAGGAAGCCTTTAGTAGGCAGAACTCAATGTAGTGCTTCTTGTGACTTTATATAGGGAAGTTCAGAAGTATTCATATCAGACTCATTAATTTTTATACTTTTAAACCTGATTTGTTGAATTCTGGATTCACTAGTTGCAGTCTGCATAAAATAATCCTTGGATTTGAAGAAGAAATTCCGATGACATGTAATACTAACATTGTTTGTATATCATTTCACTCTAGGTTCGTTCAATAGAATCAATGACACAGCACTCAACATCACCTTTTGTTGAGGAAATGTATGAGCGCATCAAAGATACTTTGAATGAGTATGAGGCAATTATAAACCGCTGGCCTGAATACTCCATTGAATTGGAAAATGTATGTGGTGGGAATTTTTGTTGTAGATGTCCAATATTTCAATCTGTAGCTGAAACAATGTATCTTTTGGTTTCTTTTGTACTTGTGGTCATTCGTTTTTATTTTAGCTTTTGAATTCACCTATTTGGATCTGAATTAACTCATGATATTTGTTGATTTTAAGGCCATAACAACCATAGAGAGAGCAGTAATGAGAGCATTGGAGAAACAGTATACTGAGGTCTTGACTCCATTGAAAGATGGCATAATACCAAAAAAATTTGGTCTACAGTACATGCAAAAGTTAGCAAGACGTAATGCAGTATGCCTCTACAGTGTTCCCAATGATGTAAGTTATTTTCTCTTTTGTATATTTTTGGTTTGGGTGTTGATCATGTATAGGTTTGCCAGTGTCACAGAAAGAAATTTTAGATCTGCATGGCTTTAATATTTGTTCTTTGATTTGCAGTTGGGTTTATTTTTAAACACCATCAAGAGAATCCTTGATGCATTGCATCCTAAAGTTGAGACTCAGCTCAGGTCCTGGGCATCATGCGTGCTAACACCGGTTGCTGGCGATAAGAAACTGGTGTTTGGAGAGCAGCTGAATGGCATTACAGTGATGTTGAGAACTAAATACAAAACATTCTTGCAAGCCATTGTGGAGAGACTTGCAGATAATGTATGTGCCAACTACTGCTATGATCATGCCAGAAGAATTTTGAAAATCCAGTGTTTGTTTTATTTATATTTTGATATTGATCTACCTGAATATGCTTTATGGGTGGAGAAACTGCATTGCTGCAATGTTTCCTGAAATAATTGTGTCTGTACTGTGATTTGGCTGCTTGTATTTCAGTGAATGCTACCTGTGGTATTCATTTTGATCTGGCCAAGCTTTATCTTCTATTTGTTTATGCTTTGGTCTGTTGTTGAATCATGATGGATCATACTGATCTTTGTCTGATTGCAGTTTAATTTTAATGAATGCTGCTGCTAATGGTTTCTGTTCTTCTTTGTTTGGTTTCTATGTGTTCACTTGTCTAATTGTTTTGTGTGATTCCTTGTTCTTTCTTAATCATCTGGCTGCTGAATCATCACAATGGTGATTGTGTATTTCCCACAGTTGCTTATATTGATTTTGATCTACTTCTCGCTTTAATGAATGCTGCTGCTAATGGTTTCTGTTCTTCATTTGGTTTCTATGTGTTCACTTGTCTAATTGTTTTGTTTGATTCCTTGTTCTTTCTTTATCATCTGGCTGCTGAATCATCACAATGGTGATTGTGTATTTCCCACAGTTGCTTATATTGATTTTGATCTACTTCTCGCCTTATCTTAAACTACGCTGAAATGTTATGATGGCTCAGCTCACTCATATCACATTTCAAAAAAAAATGACGGTCCACTTCTATCACATTTCAATGATTTGTGTTCATTTTGATTTGGCTGCTATGCAATGATCTTTCTAAATGTGTTGATTTGGCTGACATACAAATAATTCTCTATATGTTGATTGCTTGTGTATGTAATGATTTAATGCTTTTTGTTCATCTTGATTTTGGCTGGCATTTGATCCTTGTCTATGTAGTGCTGACTTTGGATGATCTCTCTTTGTGTGTTGGTTTGGTTGATTCTATATGTATGGTGCCAGTAATGCTAGATGTTTTGTATTCATCTTGACTTAGCTGAGATGTGGATTTTTTTTCTGTTTGTTTTGGTTTGTGTGTGATATTGCCATCTTATTCTCTATTAAGTATCACAATAGCTCTTCTGACATTGTTATAAGACTTATGGGGATGTGTCAGCAATACAAATAATTTGTGTTCATGTTGCTTGGGCTGATTTTTAAGTATTTAACAAAACTGCTGCTTTTACAAAATACAGACGCATTTACAACGCACAACGAAATTGAAGAGAATTCTTCAGGACACAAAAGAAGCAGGTGGAGAAAATGAGATCCGAGAAAGAATGCAGCTTCTCAATTCTCAGCTCACTGACACTATTTGTCAGCTCCATTATATATTCGACAGCCGGATCTTTGTAGCTATTTGTCGGGGCTTTTGGGATCGCATGGGACAGGTTACTTCTAATGGCCTGCACTATTTATGATCAACTCATATCCATTGGGTCATTTGTAATAAGACTAACTTCTTCACTTTTTGGTAGCAGGATGTGCTCTATTTCTTGGAAAACAGGAAAGAAAATAGATCTTGGTATAAAGGTTCTTGCTTTGCCTTGGGGGTAAGAATTTTATTGATGTATTTGATTTGGTCCCTTATATCTATTTAATTGGAAGAGGAGAAGGATTTTTTTGCATGTAGATGGAACTGACAATGCAGTGAATTCTGTGGTGTCACTTTTTTTCAGATTCTAGATGATACCTTTGCATCTCAGATGCAGAGATTGCAAGGAAATGCTTTGCAAGAGAAGGATCTGGATCCACCGCGCTCTGTAATGGAGGCACGCTCTATGCTTATGTAGGGAAACACCACATGCTGCAGATTCATCAAATCATTATTACCTCTAGGAATTCATAAGATTTTATCTACATGTACATGTCTGCATCTATTCATCTGTCTCAAGAAAATAAAATGGGATTCTTTCAGCTGTTCAGGAGGATTATAAAAGAGATCTCAAGAAGCTTGTTACGTATTCATTCTTTCATTCTTTCATTCTTGGAAGGTTGGGTTCATGAACAATAATAGCAGAAGACACCTTCATTTTTATTATTTCGAGATCAGCCATTCATTTGCATTTTGTTCTGCACTGCCAATGCCTTGAATTAAGGAGAAGGTAGCATGGTTATTGAAGTATTTTCAATAATAAGAGGGAAAATTCTTTAGCTGTATCAATCACTGTTACAAATTATATTGTAAAGGACTATTGTTTTTTCAAATAAAAAGCAGAGAACTCAGAAGCTTGTGTCCTGAAGCCAAGTCCCCATTAATTGGCTACATTTCTCATATTTGTTACATAGCTCATAACTATCTGATCTGGTTAACTTATTTAGAGGTGGTCCAGTAGGTAGCATTGTTGCTTAATCAATGTGTTGCCAGTAGTTTCTTGAATTGTTAGAATGCCTCCAATTTTCCACGTAAGGTTGTCAATAACATTAATTTTGGCTTTTGTTTTATTCGAGTGCAATACCTCTCTATTTCGTAGAATGCATTAGAAAGGTTGATCTCCTTTGAACATTCTCAGCACTTTCCATCCTGTTGATGAATCACAGAGTGCAATTCAAAACATTGATGTTTAAAAAAACTTATCAAGTAAATTCATAGTATGATTGTGGGAATCTGAGAGCATTATAAAATTACTAGGCATTCTAACTTATTCTTGTATGCACCCTAAAATGGTCGCCTAGACTATGGGCTCCCATTATTCAATTTATCAAATTTTCTGAATCGATGGTTTGCAATATTTTGTTAAATCAATTTAAATCAATTTCCTTGCTCAAATTCAATTATGTATATTTCTAAGTTTGATCATTTTATCCTAAGTCTTATTTAATTAAAATAACTTGTTTTCTTTTAATTAAATAAAATAAGTCTCCATTTAATTAAAAGAAAACCTCTCTTTTAATTAAATAATTCATCTACATTTAATTGATTAAGAGAAAAACCCCTCTTTTAATTTAATTAAATATTTTCTATTTAATTAAAAGAACTTGCTCCCTTTTAATTAAATAAAATATCTCACTTAAATCTCTTTTTGATGAAAAAGGAGTTAAAACAAATATTTAATTAAATAAATATTTTATCTACACTTAATATGAGACTTATCTTCGTCCTCTCTCCACTTTCTTCTCAACCACTTCACTTTTTTTATTGGTGGATCTTTATTTCACATGGATCATTATTTCTCCACCCTTGATTAAATCTTTTTCCTCTCAATCTAGATCGTCCAATCTTCTTTATAAGGGAGACCCCTCTCCTCATTTTGGAGAGACACTCATTATTATTAAAGCTTTTGTGGAGAACTTCTATCTTCTTGTCTCATTCTCTCTTGCATGCATGGCTTCCATCATCATGATCCATACTTTGATTTTCATGTTAGTTTAGATCTTGCATTGATAGATTAGATCTTACTTTCATTGATTAGATTTCATTTCTTGCATTGTTTTGCATTGTTATCATTTAGATTAGTTTTTCATTTTCATTTGCATGCATATTAGATCATTGAATCTCTTGTTTCATGGTGTACTTGCATGGGCACAAACTAGGTCAGACTGAGGGCCTCCATTACAAACCCCTGCACTCCACGAATAGGGAGCTATGAGTCGCCATTCGAGACCTCATTTTTGAGAAAATTTGAATATAATGACTCATAGAAGTGTGTCCACATTTTAGGCATACATTTTTGGCACCCACCGTGGGGCAACCCACCTTTGCTTGCTACTTTTTGTGCAAATCTGTTTGTAGACTCAAAGAAACCCTAGATTTGAAAGATTTGATCATATCTTTCAAACGGATGGGTATTTTGATATGAATTTTTTTGTGTAGGGCGGCAATATACCCAAAAAGCTTTGGTCTAATTTTCAGATTTTTTTAAAACATTTTCGATCTTTTATGATATTTTCTTGATTTTTCATAAAAAATCATTTTCGGGCGTAAATACATTTTTCGAAAAAATTTATAGTTTTAGAAAGCTCTCTGAATTTTAAATAGAGTTGGTTCTTTGTGTTTTGATTTTAGAGGTCATATTAGGGGTCAATAATTCGATTTGCAAAAATTGGTCTGTTTTGACAAAATGACTCTCTAGGGCACAAATTAAAAGATCTTTTCAAAATTTTTGCATTTTTGGAAAGCTCTCTAATTTTCGACAGGGGTTACTTTTCTGTATTTTGAATTTTGGATCCAAATTCATATCATGTAGATCCAATCTTTATGACTAAGTCAAAAATCAATTGAAAAAAAAGGCATTTAATGAATAGTTTGCATTTCATTTTTACAATGAATCAATGCATAATGTGGGCTTTCATTTGGGTTACTTGTTGATTATCATCACTCTTAAAAATTAGATTTTCAGATCTAACCTTGGTTTTGCATGAGTTGACATATATTGCATATCTTGTGTTTGCTTGTTTTGTTTATTGCTTTGTTCGTTGCGAGCGAGCGTTCAAGCGTAAGAAAAAAGTACAACAAAGAAAAGACGTGTTGCAAGGATTACTAGGTATTTTGTTTGATCTCTAAAATATTTAGATTTGGGATTAAAATTAAACCTCTCATGTGTTTGGCTTGAGTGTTTTACATGCTTTCATAAAACACATTTCAATTGATGCTCTTAATGGGAAATGAATGAACATAGATTTGCTTTCATACAAGTTTGTGTAAGCGAATGCTTGTGTTTAAACCTTAAGTAATTCTTGGTTCCAATATCAAATATCTCATTAAGTGATTGAGGGCATGGATTCATTCCTTGTTTACATAGGAAGTTGAATGCACCACTTTGTGGACTCACTCTATGTTTACTTGGAAAGTTAAATATTCCATTATTCAACCCTTTTTCATTTGTGAGTAGTATTGATTAGCAGTCTTAGATTACTTGTGATTGATCTAGATTGCTATCTTGGGTTATTAGACTCACTAATCCGTCGGCCCCTCATTTCTGCCCCATGGTTGCACGATCAACGCCACATTAAGGGGGAGGGGTCTATAGGAAAGAAGCGTTAATTGCTCCACTAGGCAACCCTTTTGTGCTTTTTGGAACTCACTTGTTTTTTAAGGTGTGGACTCACTTTGAGTTGGTGTGAAGAGTTAAATGTTCCACTTTTGGACTCACTTTGAGTTTGTGTGAAGGGTTAAATGTTTCACTTTTGGACTCACTTCACATTCTCTTGAAAGGTTGAATGTTCCACTTTTGGACTCACTTCGCATTTACTTGAAGAGTTAAGTGTTCCACCTTTAGTGCTCTAAATACTTTTGATAGTGAATTACTTAGTTTTTATTTCTAGGACGCCTACTTGGGGATTTCATCACCCCTTGGGATGACCTCAACTCTTATGTTCCGACGGAGTATAAATATCGAAAGGTGAATCCAAAGACACGTCTCTTGGGAACTGAGTTTGATATCACTCTTGGCTAAGCCTCAAAGAACTTTATACCTTTGAGAAGTGAATGAGGAGATTTGGGTTACCGTCTCCCCTCGGCTGTGTGATTTTGGATTCTTCTCATCTACAGATTTGGGCCTCACGTACCTTGCATATATCGAGGAATCCTTTTAGAAAGCCACATATATCCTTGTAGACAACTTGATAAGGTGTTGTTGTGTTCTAAGTGCCTACTAAGACATTGTCAAGAACATACACAAGTAGAACCTTTAAGGAGTAGAAATACTAAGTCACTATACTTGTTCATGCGCAATGTTGCTTTGCCCCTTACTCATTGTTTGAAGACTGTTTGCTTGAGATTCTTGTTTGCGATCTTGTGTGCTTGGTTCATGATAAAGAATCTATTGATACATCTAGTTGGATATTTAAAATGAACAAAATTTGTGTTCTTGAGTTGAGACTTTACGATCGAATAACTTTGTTATCCCATTATTTTTAGTCTCCCTAGGTTGGTCCTATTTGGATTAGGCTACTTACCCCATTGTTAGAAGCCTTTTTGCACCTTAGGTTATTGTGCTTTGACCTCTTGATTTAGTAGTCATTGATTTCACAAGAGATCTTGTTTGGAGTTGGCGAGTTAGAAACCGTCCTTGTTGAGAAAGATATACACTTGGATCCTTTGATATTACACTTGGAGAGTTTTAGTAATCTCTTGTCCATTCACTTTCATAAAAAAATCAATTTTAATTATTTATAATTTGGGTAAATCATTCTCCTGGTCCATATGTGCTAGGGTATTCACCCAAATTTGTGAGCACCTCTGTGGCAGTGTTGGTTTATGCCTATTGCAAAATTCTATCTCATCACATCTCTTTTGGACAAGTTAGTGCTTTTACTATCTTAGTTTGGTACCAACGTTTCTTAGGGTTATCCTATCAATTAGTACTTTTTCTTTCATGCTGGTTACAACAAGATATCAAGTAGATCAAGGAAAGAAACCTCAAGTTGTCTTTAAACAATTACCTCTAGTTCAAATTTGTAGAAGACATAAGGGAAAGGAACCTATGTCTATTCAGTCACCTGAGAGTATTCCAGAAGTTTTGTGTGACCCTAGTGGTGATCTTATTGAGTTGAGTACACCCTTAGCATCACCTCATTCAGCTATGGATATGAGTTTTACAAGAGCTCCATACAAGAAGAATCAAAGTAGTGAGTATAATGTTGACATTTTGAGTGGTGATCCCACTCGTGGAAGTAGACCAACTTCACTCCTTATTGAGGATAGGTATTTGGATGCACATCAAAGGGAAGAGAAAAGTAAACATTATGCATATCAAGAAGAGGAAGCCCAACATGATGATCAAATTGGTGAGCCTTCTAGTGCTTGCGTGAATGCAACATTTATTGGTAACTGGTTTAGACAATCAAGACCATGTACACCACTCATGACACCTTTAGGTTATGCAAGTGGAAGACTCAAAGCAATTGATCGTGAAAGAAAAGCCCTTCTAGAATAAAAAGCTAAGAAGGAAGAACAATTTCAATGCCTACAGGAAGAAAGACAAGTTATTATTGAGATGGAAAGAAAATCTCGTCAAGAAGAACAAGAATTTTTCAAGACTTCACATCTTGACAATCAATTCAACAATGTGCACATTGGTGGTGGAAACAACTCTCCCCCATCTACCCCTCCCAAGACTCCACAAAGTGGGAGATATTCAAGAACATCTTCACAATCTCCTGCTCCTAGAGGAAGGCAAACTTCAAGACATGATTATTATAGGAGACCAACATCTCCTAGAGTTTCAAGAAAACCTTCACAACAAGCTCATCATGGTTCACAATATGGAGGTGGCAGCTCCAAATTTGAATATAATTCTTATGATTTCATGGCTACACCACAAGATCCACATTTTCAGCAACGTATGGAAGCATATATGGACCAAAATAGAGATGCATGCTTTCAACATTTAATCAACAAGGGTGCTAAGGTCCCTTACAACTTTGATGTGGATAAAAAGATTCAAAAGCATGATCCTTCCATGAAAGAATAAATTTATGAATTGAAGAAACAAATGAAGCAAATATCGGCACCCAAGAATTCTTTTTCATTTGATTCAATTTGTCCAAATCCTTTTGATAAGAGTGTTGATATGAAAGATTTTCCTAGAAAAGTTGAGATCTCCCAATATGATAAATATGATGAAAATGGGGATCCAAATGATCATGTGCGTCAGTTCTATACTATGAGTTTTGAGTTTCATCATGAGGACTCATATCTTATGAGATTATTTCCAAGGAGTCTTAAGGCTCAAGCCATAGAATGGTTTACCAAGTCTCAAGTAAGACTATGTCTTAAACAATTTGATTACCAAGTCAAACTGTTAGACAATCTAGGGTGTCCTTGTCTTGGAAAGGAAAGAATGAAGTTGGGATTGCTCGTGATCAAATGGTGGATGGGTAAGTCATGACTTATAGGAAAATAAAAAACTTGGGTTAAGCCCAAGAGGCTCGACAAATTCCAAACCAAACTTGACATTGATCATGTTGAAGATTGTAGTGGTGATAGAGATCTTTATGTTTGATTTTCTATATATTGACTATGGATAGTGGAAATTTGATAGCATTGTAAAGTGAGTGTCATACATTCTATCCAATTTATTCTTATGTTTCATATCCAATGAAAAGACATTTATATTATTTAACAAAGCTCAACAAAAAAAAAAAGGCCCAAAGTGTCACTATGAATTTTAGGATGTGATGGAATAGAGACTATGGTGACTTTGACAAAAAAACACAATGGGCCATTAAGAACAAGTGGTTAGACGTCTTCTCAATTAAAAGACCAAGTGGTTAAATATTACAAGATAGGTAAATTTTCACTATGGATAGTAGAAATCTGATAGCATTGTAAAGTGAGTGTCATACATTCTATCCAATTTATTCTTATGTTACATATCCAATGAAAAGACATTTATATTATTTAACAAAGCTCAACAATAAAAAATCGCCTAAAGGGTCACTTTGAATTTTAGGATGTGATGGAACAGAGACTATGGTGACTTTGATGAAAAAACACAATGGGCCATTAAGAACAAGTGGTTAGATGTCTTCTCAATTAAAAGACCAAGTGGTCAAACGTTACAAGATTACCTTTCATTTCCAGCATCACTTGTCCAAAAAGAGTACTTATTCATCACTCTCTCCAAAGTACAAGTATTCTTGTATCCTTTTGGTTTTTAGGCTCCAATATTTGGATAGAAAAGAGTCAAATGTTAATGCTTCATTGTCGTGTTATAGTTTTTCCTCCCAGGTCTTGTTTTAATAACAAAGGATATCCTTCCCAAATCTTGAAAGTATAATTCGTGTTGTGAGGTTTTCACACCATTGCCCCATTGCAAATGGGAACCCCCTCTTTTTATAGTTGTTTGTAGGTGTAGGCTTAGGATAGATTAGTAGTATTTTTAAGTCCAAGTCTCAAGTAAGACTATATCTTAGACAATTTGATTACCAAGTCAAAGTGTTAGACAATCTAGGGTGTCCTAGTCTTGGAAAGGAAAGAATGAAGTTGGGATTGCTCACGATCAAATGGTGGATGGGTAAGTCATGAATTATAGGAAAACAAGAAACTTGGTTTAAGCCCAAGAGGCTTGAAAAATTCCAAACCAAACTTGACATTGATCATGTTGAAGATTGTAGTTGTGATAAAGATCTTTATCTTTGATTTTCTATATGTCGACTATGGATATTGGAAATTTGATAGCATTGTAGATATCTTTATCTTTGATTTTTTTATAAGTTGAAACTGGGACAATATAAAGAGGGCTTGACAAATTTCAAATCAAATTTGATATTGATCTTGTTGAAGATTGTAGTTGTGACAGAGTCTCTATCTCTAATTTTTCTATATGTTGAAATTGGGAGAATACCTTTGTATTGCATCACTAGCTAGAGAATATATTTGTGGCGATATAAGATAAGATAAGATAAATCCATTAATGTCCAACTAATGACCACCAAGAGTCTAAGGGACTGGGAGCATATAACCAAAGAAGCAATGGACAACAAGACATCAAATGGTGTCTGGGAAAGAGCAAGCGAGAAACAAAAGAAATAAAGTAACAAAGTAGCCAACAAGGAGGCAAGAACAAGGGATCCTTTCTCTATTGAAAGAAATCCAACACCAGACAAGATGGATATGGATAGGAAGGAACTCTAGTCTATCGTTGTGAGTTGCTGGAGTGGTGCTGCTAAAGAGTAATATTAAGCCTGGTGCGAGGTCTCATTGATCTGAAGTGGCTAGCCATGTGGGTACTGGAGGCACTAGAGGCCCGCTTCACCACCTGCATCAGAGACAAGTGGGAGAAGAAGGTAGTGATAAGGGGCTCATCCGAGGCCTTCTAGGGGATCAAGTGCTCTAGTGTGTGGTCTCGAAGTTGCATCTCCTCCATGAGATAGAGTGCTAGATGCCTCTGATCCATGTATGTGAAGAAAGCCTTGAGGGACTCTCTGAAAAGATAATAAAATCTCCCTCTAATCCCATATTAGGTCAAGCAATGGAAGATGAAATGGGTCTCAGTCTCAACCTCATACAAGGAGCACAGGTCACAGATTTGATCCTCTTTGCCCATATGATGATCAGGTTGGATCTGTAACCGGTGGGAGCCAACTTTGAAAAATCCAAGGGAGATGCATAAGGCATGACACCAACATCATGACAAGTAGCTAGGTCATGTAATAATCCCATCAGTGATAATCAAGAAGTGCACAACGTAAAAGGCCATCATAAGACATAATCCCCCAACTAGGTTACTCCAGGTCACAGTGATATACTATTTGTAAATGTCTGTCCTAACATGCCCATTCAATTCCTATTGTGATAGGAGGAGATGAGTGGGAGCATCCAATAAAATCTAGAAGTGATGGAGGTGGTCAATATTAATCCTGTGGATCTCAACAAAGAGGTCACCTAAGCGTACCAACATCAACCTCAACAAAGAGGTAGCAATGACAACAGAGGAGCAATAGGCCAAGTAAACATATCTGTGACGACCATTCGCAAAATCCGTAAGCCCACGAAGCCGGTGAAGAAACCAAACCAAATAAAAATGGCACCCAGTCTAAAAGGATGAACCTCAAATTCTACCATAAAAATGTCACAGGGGATGAATCTATGACATCTGATAATGCATCAAAGAAGTAGAGTTTAAACATGCTCAATAGATGCCCAATCTGAGTCAAGAAGAGACAATCCCCATACCACTAAACCATAAAGCATTATAGTCTAACCAAGGAGTCCAAAAGGGACAACTTGGGCATCGTGTCTTGGAAGTGGTGTCTGAAGCATTGTCTCTCAAGCATAGCAAGGGAGCACATCCCCTTGTTAACTCTAGGTTGGATGGATGAGCTTATACTGGAGCAATGTCCTGAGAACTTGACACCAAGGTACGTGTAAGAAGAGGCAATCTCAATCTCCCGTCCTTGAAAGTAAAAGTGCAAATCAGAGCTCTTAAGTTGGTTAAATACCATAACCCAAGTCTTACTCAAGTTCACAGTTAGTTGCTACAAGTCATATAAGGAACCCAAACCATCTAGGAGCCTCTAAAGACTCTCGGGAGAGGGTGCTAAAAGGGCCACATCATCAACATAAAGGAGAATGGAGATCAAAACCTGGAGTAAGTAGTAGCCATCATCTGGGAGTGAAGACTCTCTGAGAAAGGTCTCAAGCTCATTTATATAAATGCCAAATAGTATGGGGGAAAGAGGGAAACCCTATTTCACCCCAATAGTTCTCTGGATAGGAGCCGAGAAATCCTTAGGAGTCCTAAACCTACCCACAATGTTCTCGTATAACCTCATAATAACTATCAATAAGATCTTTGAAATCTCGATGTCTTTGAGCCTTTGGAAAAGGGCCCTAGAGGGACGATGTCACAAACCTTACGAAAGTCTAGGAAACAACATTAAACTTTCATAGAGCGGTGTTGAGCCTCCTTAATAATAGCCCATAACATCATGATGTGGTTCATGGTTTAGTAACTTGCTTGAAGCCCACCTTGGCCTCTAGCTCTACAAGCTCTCCTACCAAGATTTCTAGTAAGAATAGTGTTCAGTGTTGAGGCATAGAGCTTGGCAAAGGTGTGTCGAATCATGATAGTCCTATAGTTTCTGTGGTTAGAAGTCAACCCATACTTGTGGATAGGATAGATCACATGCCTTGACTAGGAGTCTAGAAAGCCATTGCAGACCACTCTGTTAAAGAGTGTGGGAAGAAAGGAGCATAGCACCAAGGTGCCAAGATTGAGGAGCTCAGCCTGAAATCCCTCCTCGTCAGCCATCCATCTCATGTATTTGATGGCCTCAATAATGTTGGAGGCAGTGGGTGGGTAGGGTGAGGTGAAAAGGTGGAGGTAGTGGGTGGGCAGGGTGAGGTGAAAAGGTGGAGGTAGTGGGTGGGCAAGGTGAGGTGAAGGGGGGTTGGCTAGGGATGTTGTACAAAGTGGAGGCATAGGGGGGGGGGGGGTTAGAGCCAAGGGGGAATAAAGTGTTCTAGAACAACTTGGGATCTTGTAAAAGCGTGGCACACAAGGAGCATCACTAGGAATTAATAAATGAACATTTCTTGGAGCAAAGGAAATGACAATAAGTAGGATGAAGGTTGGTGAAAGTAGCAGAGCAAGTCTCAAAGGTCGAGCCTAAGTGGCAATGATAAGACTTACAATCATCATCGAACCATTGGTTCATAGGGCATGTACTATGATGCTTGGAATGAAAAAAAGGACGATGGGGGATGGAAAGGAGAGTAGTATCACAATTGTTAGCAAGTCAAACATAGAAGTAGCTTGGTCGAGCTCAAAGAAGCTACTTGGGGGAAGAAGCCATCTAAGATGGAAGGTGAAGAGGGTAGGGTCACTTTCAGGGAAGCAAAAGTGGGCAAGGGTGCAGGCTAGAGCAAGAGGAGGGTGGGGGAGGGGGATGAGGGGAGGTAGGGGAAGTTGAGGGCGGGGTGAAAAGCTAAGTGAAAGGGTGAGGAGAGTGTGATCGACCAAGGGAAGGTGAGAGAAGGAGAAGTTCACCTAACTCAACCTAAAATTCCAAAAATGATCATGCATTTCACTCAAGTAAGCCTTGCACTTAGCCCAATCATTATGAGATTTATGAAACCACCCTTGCCACCCTTATCTTTTTCATATTCATACCCAACTTTTTGGACACTCAAGTGTTGTGTTTTAGCCCAACTAGGGCTTGATTTTCACAAGCATATGGTGATCATGCCCAACTACATCAGGATTTCTGATTTCAATGGAAAATGCTAAGTGTGGGTAAGCCATGATTAATCATTAAATGGAAGTTTATGTTATTGATTAAGGGAAAGAATAGATAAAAACATTAGAATTTTGTTTAAAGTTAGATTTAGCCTAGCCTTGAAACCTAGACATATCAATAAGTACAAGCCTTAAATTCCCAAAGTGCGAGCATGCTTTCAACATGAAAACCTAAAACTATTGAGGAAGCAAGGGCATTTTAGGTTGAAGATCAAGTCGGATGTGAATCTAGGTCATTCATCGAGGCATCAAAATGAGAAAATGCAACATCAAGTCTATAAGTCAAGGATAGAAGAAATTATTATAAACTTGAATCTCCTTCAGAAATCAAGCTCAATTTGATGAATCTAGCTGCATAAAACACTTCCATCATTTCTAAAGTATAAGATCAAAGTCAAGACATTAGGAAATTATAGATATTTCAAGTACATGTATGTATTCAAAGTCACAACAATAAGACATATTTCAAGGTGAGTGTCTTCAAATAAAGAAAAGAACAATGAAGAAATTTGGGAATATGAGTCATAACAACAGATTGGGACTTGATAATGCTGAGTATCAAGAAATATTTCCTCATTACCAATGAGTTAATCAAGTTATAAAATAAGCATGTGCAAGTGGCCCTCATTGATCTTCAACCAATCAAATCATACCAAGTGTCCTAATGGAAGAACTCAATAATATTACAGATATTTTCATTGAATTTGCAAAAAAAAAAAAAAGGTTAAAGGAAATTATCTTCTAGAAGAAGACATGGTGTAAGCTTCTGTAGCATTTTATTATTGACCTACTAATTCGTGTCTTCTTTAATAAGTTTCTACTTAACCTATTTTGTCATTGGTGTTTAAGGGTATCACAATATTTGAATTGATCCACAAAGTGTTTCCCTCAAAAAATTGTTCCATCATTTAATGCTTATAGTTGGTAGTTATCTTAGGACTATGTTGAACTAATACACCCTTGATCTCAAATAATTTAGAGCCCTTTATTGTACTTGAAGCCTCTAGACAAGGTTAACTTAAAAGGGGTATAGACTTAATGAAATTATTGTATAATACTTCCAAGATTGTTCACAATTCATCATTGGTCTTCATGGTGGATTACTTGTATCATATAGGATTATTGCATGGTTAGCATAGGATTTTGCTAATATTGAGTAGACATAGTTTAGTTGGATAGAAGTAATTGTGAATCAAACAAATCACAATAACCATACCACTAGAAGTTTGTTGATTGCAATTTTCCCTTGCATGGTCAACTAGAAGTTTAATGAGATTTACTTTGATTATTGATGGTGTTAATGTAATATTAATAATTTAAAAATCTTATATGCACCTTGGGACATCCCACTAGCTTGGTGGAGTTAATGACAAGATCAAGCCTAGTGGAGTCACAAATACATTCACATCTCTTGCATTCTAGCAGTAGAATAACTTTATATACCTTTATCACTTTGTAATTTTTTTGGTTTTAAAAGTCTCATATTTTTGATACCAACATATTATATCATTACAATTGAGTGAAATTCCACAACTTGAAGGAACCTTAGAGTTGTCTTATTTGATCATAATCCATATATATTGTTTAGCACATGAGCTTTCTTATTCAAGATAGATAGAAATTTGGTGTTTCATTTGGAAATTTGAGTATTTGAGTTTGCATGTTGAGGTGGTCATAAAACTCACATCAACAATACTTGGCGCTAGGAAGGCTTAGCCAATGTTCAATCATGGAACTATCAACAAGTATGAGAGTTCAAAATTGCACTTGAGATTTGATAAATCTCTTCAAAAGTTGAAAAATACAAACAAAAAATGAGAAAATAAAAAATAAAAAGTGTAATTTTTTTAGGGAAAAAGTGAAAATATTTCTTAGTGGGCAAGAAACAATTTCATGGTCAAGTTTTCCTCAAGTTGACATTTCTTGATTTCTACATGATTTTTATGCACAATTACATTCATGAAGTTTATCTGAAATTGCAACACTAGGAGAGTGTATTATTTATTTGACAAAAAAATATGAAGAGTTGAATTATTTGATTCTTTGTGAAGGGTGGAGTTGGTTTTACAAAGGAGTATGTTCTTTTGGGATGTCTTAAAACCAATCGCATCTATTGAGTTTGATGATAGAGCTAATGTAATGTCACCACTATCAGGGTTAGTTTGGGACAAGAAATAGTTGCAAAATAAATGCTAGAAAGTAAACATTAATAAATCTAACTACACTCTTCTACCCTTTATCTTAAACCCCAACCTTAAAGGCATCTCCAAATTGGGTTTCCTAACCCTTAATTATTCCACTGTCTTCCCTAAAGTGCAACCCTTAAGTTTCTTCTTGGACAAGACATTCTCTATCCAAGGCCAATCGCATATACATATATTGACATCATTAAAATATTCTGGCACATGGAGATTATTTATTAATCCTAGTCATGGTATTCAGATGGAGACGTTAATGCCTCTCATAACCCATGATATGAAATCCTTAAATTTGTATGGTGTCAGTTCAATGGACTGGCATAATACTATCCATTCATATAGGGTTACTCATCTCTCACATTGGCACGGGAGCAATTCATACAAGGATCTCACTTCCTAGAGTGACACTATGAGGTTCCTTCTAGCTATTCATATAGAGATGACTTCTGACTCTATACTGACATGTAGCCATTCATATAGATACACACATAATTTTTAAACTAGCATTATAGAATTTAATTAATTAGATTTATAAAAAATCATAATATAACACACCAATCATCCTTAGCACTAATAATGTTTACTCAAATACTACCAGTATTCTTCGTTAATCATATATGTATTTCAATGATATTTAAGTACCTCACATATATCTATTATTATTATATTAAATGATGTAAATAAACTAAACAATGTACCTATTGTGGTTTCACAATGCATGCCCCATTTCTTATAGAAACAGGGACCCCCTATTTGAATTTTCCATACCCACACTCCTATTTTGGAGCCTAGGTCATTCTGGAACCTCCCAAGGGTCCAAGGAAAATCCTAGTGTTAGATTGGGGAGGTATGGGGAATCAAAAAATAGGAGAAAAGTGTGATTTTACTCTTAATGTGCTTCAAGTGCACACATGTGCACCAAGTGCACATATGCACATTGCATCCCACTCTAAGGATGTGCACATGTGCACCTACGCATGTGCGCAACCTAGGAGAGTGCACACCTATGAAGGTGGGCATCGACGTTGGTGCACACTAGGTCTAGGGTCTATATAAGACCTTGACCCCCTCCACTCTTCTCATTTTCATTCTTCCCCCCTCCAAGAGTGCACCATTGCACCTCATCCAACTACGCTTCCCCTGTTCTCCTCTCCTTCCTCCACAAGAACAAATACTCAAGGTTAGAAATGTAATGAAGATGCACATATGTATACCTTCACTCTAACAAAGCTTAATCTAAAACAATTAAAAAAATAAGAATCCCTAGACCTAACGAAGGTGCACACATGCACACATCCATGAGGTGTGTACGTGTGCACCATCCCATATAACTAAAATAGTAAAGGAATAAAAATGCACAAGGTTGATGCCTTATGAAGGTGCACACATGCACACCTCCACTCTTTTTGAAGAAGCTTAATTTACCCCCCCATATGCACTGTACATGTGTGCAATTGCGCAATTAGGCCTTTTTAAGGCTAATTATGTGCACTAGCACACCTATAAGGGTGTGCTAAAGTGCATAATCAAAAATTTTGAGGCAGGGGAACCCTTTTTGTTGTTCTTTGCATGATTTTGACCTATTTGGGAGTGAGCTAGAGTTTTTTTAAGGTCAATTTTTTACCTTTGAATTAACTTTTACCTCTCTTATGCAGATCAAATAACATCTTTATCCTCTTCCATAGAGGAGAAAATGGCTCCAAAACCAATCACATTCAAATATCAAGGGGCACCAAAAAAGTCAAGTTTTCAAGATGGACATGTGGAGATTACAGTACAAAACTCATACACATAGATTGGAACATATTCATCACAATTCGCAATAAGTCGTAGGAGAGGTCTGCTATAGTATTGACACTCATCTGATTAGGCCTTGTGAACACAACATCCCATCTGATGTCAATTCAATCCTCAGAATTGATAATGACCCTTACAGAGCACTATGTGACTGAAGAGAAGGTCGTAAAGAGTGTCACAGGAGAGATAGTCTTGGACCTCAGACCCCAGAACATAGAAAAGGTGTTTCACCTTCCAAGGGTAGACCAATATCTATAGATAACATATGATAGAGTAGAATGATGGTATTAAGAGAATAAGAAAGAGGCAAAGGAAATAGTGCAATCATATTCCCTAATTGAAAGAATTCTAGTGAGCCGTAGAGTGGGCAAAGTGGATATGACAAGGGGATATATGAAGGATGATATTGGATATGTGATTGTCCTATTGAGAAGAGTCATGGGTCTCCCAGTAGCTAGTCACCTTTAGACTTGGATGATCTACTTCATTGAAACCACTAGAATGACAAAGATGCCAATTGATTGGGATACCATCCTAAGTGACAACTTGGATGAGAAATAAGTAGTTGTTAAAGCCAACCCGTGCTTCTATATGATATCATATATGGTATATTTACTGACTGCTAGAACCATGGATTATCCATGCCTTTACAAAAAGGGAAGCATGCAGGATGCAAATGCTTGGCCCTATGTGGTATATCCATAATTGGTAAAGAAGAAGCTCCCACTACAAAGTGTGAATGACAAGTTTGTCTTTGCAATCATTAGGTTCATTGAAGGTGACTATGCCAAAATAATGTCAACAGAGGTAGCAGGTAGAATAATAGAGATCAACACCTACTACATTATGTTCAATACCTTCACCTATCTTTGGGTAGCTGGTACTCTACTGTGCCTAAAGAAGCTCCCAAGATACCCATTATATAGACTTGTACTTCTAAAAGTTTGTGCACCAACTCACTTCTACATATGACAGAGTGAGAAAATAACACAAGAAGAAATGGATTTGGCCCATCAAAATTGGTGCATTCGAGGTGAAGCAGAATCATGATATTTCCACCTTCAATTCTTAGTGGGATCGATATCCCTTAGAAGAGTACAACTCTCCTCACCCATTATTTGATAACATTGGGATGGTCCAACACCTGATTCAGAAAGAGCTCTTTCATAAGGAAGCATTAGAGGATCATTGGATGAATGCTATAGATGAATATGATGTCCGTATAAGGGACTATTTTAGGGCGACTCTATACTTAGAAGAACAAATGCCAAAGATGAAAATTCCTCCCAAGGTTGTGGAAAAGGATACCCCAGAAGTTATAAATCCTTTATGCAAAAGGGATAAAATCTATGATCAACCAATAATGAATGCTTAGATATACTAGATAAGAATGATGACATAGCTCATCGAGCTAGGCATATAGTAGAATGGATCTGGAAGCAATTTCAGATTGATCCAGTTTCTCAATCCATACCCCTACATTCCACAACAAGACTTGGAAAAGGTAAAGGTGCAAAGGTTACTATACAAACCTTCCCCACTTAATCCCCAGTAAGGCCAGAAACATTACATCAGCATGAGTGGGAGGTTGAGTACTTCAAGGTTGAATAGGGAATGAAGAGGAAGAGGACACCTCCTAGGAAAAAGAAATAAGAAGCTTAAGCTCAAACACCTCCACAATAGGAAAAACCTAAACAAACTGAGTCTCAAACATAAGAGCTAGTACAAGAGCCTCTGGAGCAAGCATAACAAGAATATTTAGAGGAGTAACAAGAAGAGGAGTAGAGGGTTCCACCAATGAAAACTATAGAGGAAGAAGCCTCCCTCTCAGCTCCAAAAAAGGAAAGAATTGAAACAACTATGGCAGGTACATAGAGGAGGAGACTAAAGAAGAAAAACACTTTGTCTGTATAGGTTCTTGAGACCATCTTAGAAGTTGAGGCTGAAGAAGAAGAAGAACAAATAGAATTTTTTCCCTTAAGCCCAAGGATCCACTTGGAGAAAGCCATAGAGGTAGAGAGGAGAAGAAGCTCCACATTGACACCTCCATCTTCTCCAAGAGAGCCTATCCAAGTGTCGACCTCAGAAGATAAATATAGAAAATGGATAGTAGGGATGGAGAGTGAAGGAACTAATAACTTTGACCTATCTAAATTTGATTTTATGCTAGTGGCCACTAAGATGGTGGGAGAGAAAATTAGAGATACTCCCACAAGAGAACCCTTAGGAGAGGATTAGAACCAATTTTCACCTCTACCTCAAGGACCTTTTGGTATTGCACCACTACCATCTTAAGATTTGGCCATTTTGGATAATGGGTCAGTGAGTCCACTTCCTCCGATTACCCCAGTAGAAGAAGAAGAACAAGCAAACAAGGATGGGGAGTTCTTGCAATAGCTGCATGCTAATGAAGTATCTGAGGAAGGGAAAATTCTTGAAGAACCTCAACAAAATACTCAAGATTTAGAGGTTGGGACATTAGCCCAACAAGATACAAAGACTCCTTCTAAAGATCTTTGACATGAGAAGAATCTAGAGAGAAGTGAAAAGTGAAAGGAGCTTACTATAGAAATAACCTCTTTAGTTAAGTGCATGTCACACATGGGTACTACACAAGCATGGCTAAATAGGGAGGTTATGTTTTGTCAAAAAAGGCAACTAGACATGACAGCTAAGGAAGGAATGAAGTAGTTAGTAAAAACATTCAACATGCCTAAGCCACCTAAAGGTGATACATGAACACTAGCCTTCATAATGAAGAACCAAGATTATAACCTACTTGTACATGTTTCCATTCCTCCTCCTCATGTCGACACTGAACAACTGACTCTGAAAGATTATCAAATGAAGGAGGCCATGTTGGGAAGCCCCACTATGGATACAACCAAAATGATGATCACTACAGGCACGGAAGAGGTGTTCAAGCACATGGACCAAGATGAGTCAGAGTTGATAATGTTGTGGAAGAAAAATGGGCTAATGAGAGGCTACTTGAATGAAGTTGTGGGCCCCGTTGACCTAGAGAATCCAAAGATCACTCATGAAGCGACACTAGGAAGAAAAGGAACAATAAAGTAATTGGATCCATTTTTGGAAACATGTTAGCAATGGCATGCCATTTTGAATAGAAGAGAGTGCAAATAATACAAGATAATATTAACCTATTGCACCACATCTAATCAAGTGACAACAAGATGGTTTCCATAGTGAACCAAGATTTTGGGCTGATGAATGAAGAACATACTTGGGACAAGGACTTTCAAGCATTAAGATCAATACAAGGTCAAAGGTATTGGATGTTGATGGAGGTATATACTGTGGAAGAGCTAGATAAACTTGATGATTGGATAAAGAATATTTTGGTAGGTAATAAATTTATGGAGGAATTTCATGAAGAGATCCAAAAGATTAAGGATAAAACTCAAGAGCAATTTTTGGAAATTGAGAGGTACTACAATGCCACTTGCCTTGAGAGTTTTGAAGATGAGTCTAAAACCAAGATTTTTTTGGGTACAATCAGTGGTCCAACAATTTAGAGAAACATTTGAAAATGCTTTGTTAGATGATGACATAAGACAAGTATTCAAGACAAAAGAGGTATTGTTGGAGCTAGACACCAAGATTGAGGATTTTTCTAGTACTCAGATAGAAGTCAGTAATTACTGATAGCTAATAAAGGATAAGTATAGAGCTCTAGATTGACTAGAAGCTAATCAAGTGGTTGAGATAATAGAGAATTTTAAGAGTAAACATTCAGACATCATTTTGGTGTAAAGAGGGAAAAAATCCAGATGCTAGAAATTTAGTTTTGACACTTAAAAGAATTTTAGATTTTTGGAACCTATCACCAAGGTGTGTAGGTGCACTTTTCACAGAGGTGCACCAATTTTTTTGAAGAAGCAACAATGCACTAATAATTAACTGCCAATTCCTAATTTAGAGCATTCCATGCATCTAAAACTCAGTTTGACAAGACTTCAACTTGCAAAAATGCCTAGAGAAGGTCAAGATTCCATTTTTAGAACTTCCAGAGACTCCTAGATTATCTTACAACTTCCTTCTTCTTATCGTGTCATTCTTTTTTTTTTTTTTGTGTCATGCAAAGGCTCATGCACCCATTAATTGATATAAACAAGGGAGGAGACCTACTTACCACCATTTAGAGAGTTAGTTTAAAATTATATTTGTTTTATTAGTTTTTAGCATAAATTTGCATTTTAAGTTTTCTCACTTCTAACAAAAAGGGAGGAGATTTCTTATAAATGCATGGATGTAATATGTACTCTAGGCCATTATTTTGATGCAATAATATATGCTATTAGTGTTCTCATTTTGAGTGTAGTTATTTTTGCCAAAGTGTGTTCTTTTTGTGAATGCATGTTCATGAATAATAATGGAGCCAATGGTTTTATTGTGTTGTTATGATTGTGTGACCTTTTAGTTTTGGTGTTTGCCTTGTGTTAACAAATTCTTGTGATGTGATGAATTGGAGAAAGGATAATCTTTGTTCTTGCATTACATCTTGTCTTGCATGAGCGGACTTTACATGGCCTTGTGATTTGATGAAACTTGACACATATCTTAGTTTATATTGAGTTCCCATCAACAATTGCATCAATGGAGTTGAGGAAGTGCTACTCCTAATTTCATTGGTTTCCTACCCAGTCCTTTTGATGATTTAATTCATAGATGTGTGGTTACCTTTATTTATGTCCATTAGGAATTTCCCTTTTCAAGTTATTTTCTTTAATCTCTTGCTACCCTATCTTTGTTATTTTCTTTTCTAACACTCGGTTAAAATAGGAATTCATATAGTTGCATTGGTAAATTGCATTCATCATTAAAAATGAAAAACCAAAAATGTATCTTTTTTGTGGTTATGCTTCAGACAATATTAGATCAAATAGATTATCCAAAATTGGTTTGAACCAACAAAGACCTCTTTGTGAACATACAAATTTATCTTCAATTGAACAAATTTTAGTAGATTGTAAGACTGCTCAAAATCTTGGAGTTGATCCTCAATTATCTTTACAAGAGAGGAGTTTGAAAGGATTCTTGTTGTTCAACATCATGAAAAATGATAGCTCAACAAAAGTGGCCCTAGAAGGAGGGCCAAAAACCATTCAAATAAGAAAAATAACTTGTGTGAAAAATTTGTGGTCTTTAGAAGTTCATAAATTTTTTCATCTATCATTGTTAGAAGGTGCACAGGTGTGATTTTTGAAGAGGTGTGCTTCTCTAGAGGTGTTCTTTTCTAGAATTGACACAGACTAGAAGATCCTAATTCACCATCTCCATTTCACCGAGCTTTAAGTTCTTCACTCAGTACACATGAAATCCTAGAACTTAGTCATTTTTGCAAGGATCGTAGTGATGAAGGATTACTAAGAATTCTACCACTTCCATTTTAAATTTCATCATATCCAATTCTACCTTTGAACCTACCTCAACCTATCATTCCATCTAAACCTCCACCGATGGCCTTCTTTGCAAATGTGCTAGATTCACCAATCAACTTGAAAGGTGCACCAAATGACCTTCCCAAGAATCTTGAGAAATTTTTTCAGAGGTTCATCTATGGAGAAATATGAACAACTGATGACCATATCAAGGTATTCAAAGAAATCTGCAATTAGAAATAGATCCAAGAAGCGAATGTGGTCCTCCATTTATTCCCATAATAATTGGGAGAGGTTTCCTTTAATTGGTACATGAATTTACCACCAAGATGCATCCAGAATTGGGTTGTATTTGGAAAATTATTACAATTTAAAACACTTATCAACCTGATTGTGATACATCATTAGTTCATATCAAGAAAGACAGATCTATCAAAAACCATACAGATCCATCAAAAACCATTTCATGATTCAATCATCTCTTTCACATGGTGTACTGCAAGTTGGAAACACCCAACACCATACCAATTGAAGCTGCAATCCAGATTTATCTTAATGCTACAAACCATCTTACTGTTATTTTCCTAAGAAGACTGCCTGCTGTAGACATAGAGATATTGGAAAAAGTCTTCTTAGAAACAATTACCTTTACTAAACAAGCCAATCTTAATGGAGGAGGATTCATGGTCCTAGCTAAAGCTACCACAACAATACCAACATATCTTGCTAGAGTTCAAGTGATGCTTTGTCAATTCATTCCAATAAATCCAATTCCACTACAATAAGCACCAATAGTATTAGTTCTAGCCATAACTTACCTAGGATATGATCTCCCAAAAGTTGCTTTCTTTGAATAGAAGGCAACAACATCTACTGAAGCAAAAAATAATGTTGCATCTAAGATTGGCCAAATGAAGACCATGTCTCAAATTACTAGTGAGCTAACTCATTTGATGTTATCGCAAGGACAAAAAAATTCCAAAAAACAAATGCGGGTCCTTACAACAACAACTATGGTCATAATTACAACAAGAATTTCAGTGGAAATAACAATGCAAGGAACAATTTCAATCCTCTAGATCACAACAATAGTGTCCAAAGATAGAATCAACAATGGAACACCTGTCCAAACAAAAAAAACATGCTTGCTAATAACAACAACAATTATTAGTTTTTGGATGATGACTCATATTTAAATAGAAATCAAGAAGTGAATGAAAATTCACAAGGTAATAACAATGAACCCCTTGTGTAGTTCAATACCATGCCACTAGAGTCTTGCAATTCTCCATAGAATCACAAATAATTTAGTTTTCCATTCAGTCAAAAATTTGATCCTCAACCAGAAGAGATGCTTCCTTTTCAAAATGATAATTGAAATATTTACAGTTTCTAGAACCAAAGGGAACCCATGACTAATGAAATTCCTCCCGTGTTGCAACCAACTTCCTTGGATCCAAGAGAAAACAACAACCTAGTACCTACCAGAGCACCCTATGTTGGACAAAAAAATAAAAACCAAGGGAATGTGCCTATAATCATGAAGAATCCTACATGGACAACTGAAACATATAGAACAATGGAAAATTTAAAGAGAACGAAGGCCAACATGTCCTTGTTCGATATGATACAAAATTATACTAATTAGAGGTAAAAAATATTGAAGACTCTTGATCATACAAAGGGAATGCTTAATACACCACCTAACACAGACCCTCTAAAGATAGTGTCACAAAAAGTTAACACTTCTAAAGCTATGTCGACTGCAAATAAGGACAAGGCTAAAGTGGCTCCTTTCTTTCTTAGTCTTAGAATTTTCAGAAGAAACCTTCACAATTATCTTATTGATTTAGGAGCTTCTTGTAATGTCATGCCACTTTTGATAGCTTAGAGGGTAGGAGTCACTTTGCAACCTTCAAATTAGACAGTGAGGAAACTAGACAAACAAAAGCAAAGGTTACCAAGGTATTGAAAGATGTTCGAATATAGTTAACTGTAGACCCCCAAATTCAAGACATCATAGGCATAAATGTGGTGGAAAAAATGAAAACATATGGATTGCTATTGAGTAGAGAATGGAAGAAATGCTTAAGAGGGTGGTTCTCAATTGATATTGCCCAACTATGGTTACCTTGGAAAGGATTGAATAATCAAATCAAGATAGACACTAAGAAAAAACTAAAGATGATGATCACATAATAAAATGCACCAAACAAGGTAGCATTTCTATAGTTAGATTTAGGATCTTATAAGATGATGGATCTCAACATAACTTCATCGAAGAAACCAAACAATATGAGCATAAAATCCGTGATCTCTACCCCAAAAGAGGAGATTGTGACTCAAATCATAGACAACATGGTTGTGAATTTACAATTCTTAGGTGAGGAAGAAGACCCAAATGTTTTACTCCTTTCAAGATTTTGTAGGCTTCAAAAAATTAATCATTTACAATTTGAGTGTTCACATTTCCAAGAAACAATTGCTCAAATACTGACTCAAATAATGTTCTTAAAAAGTGATCAAGCTCCAAGGGAGATACAAAAGGAAAATTCAAGTTCCACATGCATATTTAAATTCATGGATTGAAATTAAGAGGAAAAAGAAGATCTCTAGGCATCATATAGTGATACCTGTTTAGATGGTGGAGCTTTGTCTTGTCCCCCACTAGGGATAGTCAAATTCCTAAGGAGAAGGAATTTCATAAAAGGCCAAGGCTAGACCTCATTAGTTGTTCATCCTAAGCCAAAATTTGATAAAATCACATAATTGATTGGGGAGATTCAAGATCAACAAGGGAAATAGACAACCCCCATATAAAAGATAAACAATGACAACTCACCAAGTCCACTATGTGAAAGATTTTAATAGATCCTAAAGAAATAGCCCTTCAAAGTTCAAGTGAAATAAAAGCTTCACACAAATAAACACAACTATAGAAAGCCCAAAGAAGAACCAATTTGGACACTTAGGTTTGACAATTCTAAATGAAAATTAGGAGCCAGTGTAGGTATTGAAATAATTAATCCCAAAGGTAAGTCATTTTATGCTGCATATCATTTACAATTTAGATGCACTAGCAATGTTGCAAAATATGAAGCCTTGATTCATGTACTTCTCTTTGCATTGGTGAAAGGTGTCAAAGACCTCATAATTGAAGGAGACTCCTAGTGGTGATTAGATAGGTGGAATAAATATACTCTTGCAACGATAGAAGACTAATTTCTTATCAAAAAAGTGTATGGGATTTGATGGAAGATTTTCAGGCTTTGAACATAAATTCCATCCCGAGAAGGAGAAACATGGTAGCTGATGCCCTTGCAATTTTATCCAGTGCATTACAACCCATTGAAAGAAAAAAATTAAAAAGATTTTATGTTGAATTGGTTCTTCCCCATCTATCCCAAATTACATTATGAACTTTGAAGTCTTCCAAGATGACCAACATATTCTTGAGTTCATTATGTGCAATGGTCTTTTTCAAATGACAAGAGATTGATGATACTCTCAATGATAAACCTGAGGACAATGAGCTTGAAGATGAGGATGAGATTATAAATTTGAAAATGAATACTATTCCTAAGGGGATGGTGTATTTGGAATTCATATTTGACCGAGATGAATTAACACATAGTAAATGATCTATTGAGGAAAAGGGAATTGAAGAATGTGATTAATATAATTTGGGTACAAAAGATCCTAAGATGGTAAGAATTGGAAAGGCTTGTAAGCCTCAAGATAGAGAAAGTATGCTTCAATTTCTTATAGGATAAAAAGATGTCATAGCATGGAATTACGAAGAACTCAATATGTATGATCCTAAAATGATCACTCATGATATTCTATTGAAACTGGATGCCAAACCTTTTCATCAAAGGCAAAGATTGGTGAATCCTATTATTGAACCATTAATAATGAAAGAGGTCCAAAAGTTGCTTGATGCTAAAATTATCTTTGCAATCCAAAATTCTACATGGGCTACTAACTTGGTTCCAGTAAGGAAAAAGATTGGGGAAATTTGGCTTTGCATAGACTTTCACAATTTAAACTAGGCATCCTAGAAAGATAATTATCCTTTTCCCTCACTTGATGATGTATTACAAATTGTGAATGGGTCAAAAGTGATGTCTTTTATAAATGGATATTTAGGATATAACTAGGTGATGGTAGATGAGGAAGATAGGTTATAAACTAATTTTACAACAAAATGGGGAAGCTTTGCATATAGAAGAATTTCCTTTGGATTGATCAATGCAGGAGCTACATTCCAAAGAGAAATGGATGAAGCATTCAAGGGGTAGATAATTATCTACATGCATGACTTAAATTTCTTTTCAAAATATAGAACTCACATTTCTGATTTGAGACAAGTTTTCAATAGATGTCAGAGATATAGCATATTGCTTAATCCTAAGAAATGTTCATTTGGGGTCACAGAAGGAAAGATTCTAGGTCACATTATTTCTATAGTAGGGATTGTTGGAATTACAAGTGGGAAGATAGTAAGCTTCTAAGGGGGGGGGGGGGGGGTGTGATTTAGGAGTTCAAACTAGGACCCATGTAACTTTCACCATTCATTCATCACATGCATTAATACATTGAAATAACATGTAAAGTGTATGCATCTAAATCATGTAAACATGAAATCAACACACACATAACACCAAATATGATTACTTAGAAACATTCCAAGTGAGAAGGTAAAATTGGGGTGGGGATGACACCAAAAATCTTCACTATTGAAGCAATAAAGTGTATCCAATGAAGGTTACAATGATTTGACCATGAATCATGGTCTGCCCTATGAAAGGCCTACCCTGTTAAAGGCTTACAAAGATTGTTAAGTCCCACCTTGTTAGAGGATTTCAAAACCTTGTTAGAAGTATGCCTAGTTAAAGTAATTCAACTTACAATTAAGTAAGTATCATATTAAAAGATTTCATAGAGCTTGTTAGGACTACTCTGTTAAGAGATTTAACTATAATCAACTATTAAAATGTCTCAGCATAGATCTTGCAATTGGAAATTGCTTGCCTGATGACATATCACCTCTACACAATCTCTAATTGATCCTTCATGATCTGATGTATCAATGTTGTATCCTTCTATCCTCTATTCTTCTCTAACTAATTCTACAATTCACTCTTACTTCTAAGTCACCTTGAATGCTCTACAAACTGTATTGTTTTCTCTTCCAATTCAATCGTTCACCCATCATACACTACCATTTTATTGTTAAGAGTTTAGGGCTTCATCCTCCTTAAGAAGACTCTATTGGCTTAGGGTTAGGTATGAATCTATGGTTGAGATTCATCCATTTTTCCACTTAAACCTTCCCATTTTCTAACTGGCTGCATGTAATTGCATAGGGAATCCAAATATAGATTCGTCCTTATCTTCAAAAGATCATAATCTATCCTTAAGTTGGCTCAGAAATAGTTTACATAGTTGTTTTTTCCATTACAAACAAATATGTCAAAACTATGTCACTTGGCATATGAAGTCACTAATGCTTGGCATGCACTATATTTTTGCTTCTAACTCAGCACCTACATTACTTGACATCCACTGTTTACTCGATACTTGAATCACTTGGCATGGTCTATCTACTCAACACTTGAGTGACTCGGCACATGAGTGACTTGGTTGTAATTGTAACTCAGCATGGTCTAATATTTACATTTTGTGCTCAACATGTATTACTAGTTCGACATGAATTGAGTAAATAGGTTAAGTGTGTTGACACTCACTTGTCAAAACTAATCTGAGATCAACAATCTGCTCCTTTGACATGAGTGTCAAAAACACTTAAATATACAATTATTTTCCTTAACTTCTTGAGTATAACATATCCATGACTCGGCTTATATACAAAACTTCAAACTTCTACAATAACCTATATACCTCAAAATTGATAATCCCCCCCAAGTTAATGTGTCTAATTTGTATCCAAAAATGTGTGCTCCTTTCTGACTTCAATGTGCTATATCTAATACTCTATCATTTGATATGCTTTGTCTTAGCTGATATCTCTATCTATTTGCTACTTAAAATGAATCTCCAAAAATGTATATCACCCCAATGATATAACTCTTCTATATGTTCCCTTTTTTATTTCTCTTTATATGATCTATATAAACCTCATTATTCTCCCCATTTATTGTATCTCCCCCATGGTATATTTCTCCTTTCTCTCCTAAATCTCCCCCTTTTTCTTTATTCCCCCCCACCTTTTTGACACTTATGTCAAATGGGTTATACACTTATAGTGTTTGTCCAAAAAAGCTTTATGAACCTCCATTATGATTTTGAGAGTTGCATCCCAATTGTCACATGCAACATCCAATGACTTCATTTGGATTGCAAGCTTGACAACAAGGTGCACTAGGCCATCTAGAGTAGAAAGATTGGGGTCTTTCTTCAGTAGGGTCTCAGCATAACCTAGTCCCTTATGCAATATCTCCATGTGTGGGGTAAGAGATGCCTATATATATGTCAATTTGGCTCTTGTGCTAGCCTCATATGCTGTTAGTACAACTAATTGACTTTGTGTCTGAAGCAATGTTCTGAAATGCTTCTCACTTTGAGCTAGGTTTTGAGGTAGCTTAGTACCTACTATGTTGAGGTTTCTCTACAGACTCAAAATATGGCTCTTGGTCTCTTGAGTGAAGAGTGTAGGATCACATAGATTTGTACAATAAGAATATGTTCTCAGGTACCTTCTTCACCTCTTCACCTTTCGTTACCAATGTAACTTGAGTTAGTGCTATTTAACTTGATATCTTCTCATTCACCTTTCCTTGGAATTTTTTCTTATACCATTCTAAAAGTTTTGTAGTAGTATCAAGGTCTTCATTAGTGGCCTTTTCCACTATATCTGTGAATTGTTCTATTAGTGGCCTGGTCTCTTCAAGAGTTGGTAGGATGAATGCGCCCAACAAGGTGCCTTTAATATCTTGCAGAGCTTGCTTCTACCTATGTTCTCTCTTGAGCATTTCTTGATGCTTTTTCTTCTCTAAGGCTTGTTGTACTATGCCTATTTGCTCTAATGTCATTGTGTCATAGTCAAACTTTGGAATTACAATTTCTTCATCAAGGTTTATGTCTCCATAGTGAATTACCTTATCAACCTTTGATGAACTAGGGCTTGGCACTAAAATTTTCAATGGTATGGCTTCTATGCTTGGCTTATAAAGAGCCTGTGTAGAAGGACTGCCAAATGTTGGTAGAGTTACCAATGCTTGGATGAATTCGTATTCCTTCACCTTAGGTGTTTACTCATGTTCTTCAGGCTTGGCCTGACCTAACACAATGACTTGAAAAACATCTTGTTCCTATGCTTGAGGTATAGATGAATCTATCTGTCCTATTTTTTGATATTGTCCTATAATATCTTTATCTTCTACCTGCTTCTTCTCAATAGTATCAATTTTAACACTTGTGTCAACCTTAGTAGATGTGTCTACTAATTTTTGAATTGGAGGTTGAACACTAGTAGCTAAAGGGATGAAAAAAGGTGGTTCTTGTGTATTCACCTTTTCTGTTGTGACCTCAGTCACTATCTTTTATAACTCATCTACACTAACCAAAACTGGATTTTCATAGATTTTTTCTTAGAGTGTAGATTGGTCTAGAATCTTGTTCAAATCTTCTGCAATAAGTGGATTGATTTTATGAGCTGAAGTATCAACAACATCCTTTACAATTATAGTCTTAGTAGTTGCTCTTATGTCATGAGGGGAACTGAAACTCGATACTTGTATGTCCTACACACTCTCTTCATCTTGCTATTGTTCAGCTATTTCCTTGTCATTAGTTTGTTTTTTAGTTTCTCCCCCAATTATATCATCTTTCTTATCATCATTTTCTTTGTCATCATCATTGCCCTCATCCTTATCATCTTGTTTACCCTTAGAGGGATCAACTTCTCCTTATTTCACAGTGGTCAACCCATAGATAAGTTTCCATATTTGGGTTGATTTCTTGACCACATCTTCAATATTATTTTGAAGAATGCTAAAGGCTCTACATTTAGGTGTAATTGCATATCTTCTGATAGCCTTAGCAATCTATCCTTTTTTATCTCTAGCATCACTTCAGCTAATGTGGTTTCTCTAATCTGTTTCTCCAAATCTAAAGAGTAATGCCACTTTTTCTTAACAATATCATATAGACCTTTTGGTATTGTTTTCAAAAACTCTAGTGGAGTGTTCATAAACTTAGACATCATGGCATACAATGCCTCTTCCACTTGATTCTTTTCTTCTTTCCCAAGTTTATCAAAATCAATATGCTTCAAACTAGATAAATCTGCATTGCTTTTGATATTTTCACAAATTTTCAAGACCAGGTAGGGGATTGTGAATTACCACTTTAAATTGGTTTCTTTCATCTGATTCTATCCTTTCCTCATCTAAATATGGTTGTGCAACATATTTTCTTCTTTGTTTCTTTTGCACTTGGCCATCTTGCTTTGTCTGCTTGGTCTTTTCCTTGGTCTTCTGAGTTGTTGCTCATATGCTGGCTCTAGTTGTAGGAGCTATTGGCTTGGTTGGGTTTGGTTTGACAATTTTCTTTGCATTTGCCATTGGTTGAGCTTTAGCCTTTCTCTTCTTTGGCTCAGCATGAGTAGGTGCTTCCTTAGCTTTCTCTCCCTCAACACCTTCTGTTTCCTCCTCTTTCTTATCCTCTCCCATGCCTTGAGTCAATTCAAGAGGTTCATGTGCTTTTGCTTGTTCTTCCTCTTCATCCTCTTCTTCTTCTTCCTCTTCTTTAGCTCCTCCAAATTTAGATTTTAGCTTCTTCACTATCTTATCTTTCTTTTTGAGTGTGGAGGCAATTTTCAAATCCATAGTAATATTTGACTTTACCATTTCATAGTTGCCAAATATCTTTGGACTTTTATCAATTTCTTCTACTAGGAGTGCTGTGATGGCTTCTAAAACTTCATCAACATTGATTTCATACCTAAGCAACCTTAACCATCTCACCCTTGGTGTGGCAACATGCACAAAAGTGTAATTAGCATCAACAAGAAAGCATATGTCATTATAATGTTGTTCAACCAAATAAATTGGTATCCTCATTCTTTGTTTCATTGATTTCTTAAAGTCTTCAAAATAGCTTGTCATCAATGTTTCAAAATTTTCTCCCATCTGCTCAATATACTCATTGATCTGCATTGTAATTGACCCATTGGTCTTCCATCCTATAGTACCAAAAGAGGGAAATGTATTGTATACATAAATGAATATGAAAACTAGTATTGAACCAAATTTGTATTGTGCACTCTTGGTTTTCCTAGATAGCTCCAAGATTTCCCATCGGTTGTTGTAGTTGTAGCTCTGCTAGATCATAAGTATGGTCTTTCTTTATAATTTTTTAGCCAACATCCATAGCTATGTAGGTACACTATTCAATCTACTAGATTGATAGAATTTATGATAAATTACCCTTACAACAAAGTTTAGCAGTGGATCAGTGATGGTGTCTATGGTCATACCTCTTTTATTCCAAATTACTCTAGTGTTCTTCTCAATTACTTCCTTGGAGTCACTTTTGAGTGTCTTTGGCCATAGGGTTGGATGCCCAATAACCTTATGAATTATTCTTTTGGTGATTTTGATAGGTCCTCTTTCCAACCATAAAGATCCATCATGAATTCTGCTTAGCACAATTCTTATCCAATCAATTTTAAACACATTCAAAAAATTTAGGGCTTGTGTCAAACCCTTTTTCTCCACAATTTTGTATTCCTCCTTCAAAACATCATTCTCACACAATTTTTCATATGCATCTCTAATTTCCATATCTCCCATTCTCCTATTTTGCAACTATAACATTTCCTAACATCTTGCACCATGATAATGTTTAGCGAGATCATTGACAAAGTGTTAAAAGTATCTTGTTTATAAGTTATGATAGGAATGACTTTAGATATGGGTTGTTTCAATTCATTAATGACAAGCTAGACATTCAAAACCTCTTTGCCTTCTACATTTTTGAACTAGATTCCATTTTGTCATCCTAGGGTTTATGCAAAAGTAAACTATGTAGCTCGGCTTATGATAAATACCTTATGAAATCTGTTGAACTACTGTGAGATTGTTGTTGGATTTTCTACAAATGCTTTGGACAAGTTTTTGATTTTCCTTTTTCTCTACTTACTCTTGCTTGAATTTGAAATGATGAATAATGAGTAGAAATCAATCATATACCCTTCAAAACCCTTGCATTTAATGCTTAGTGCTTATATGGTTGTAAGCTTGGCATCAACCAAATTCAAAATCACTCTGTATCTATTTGATGTTTCCATTACTCAACAACTACTATGAGTTTGGCATCAACCAAATAGTCTGGCAGCTTGACATCTACTAGCATTCCATTCAACATACATATGAGACTTTTCATGCTCGAAAACAACATGAAAAACTAAAAATTTTTAACTTGAATTTTCAACAACATCTTGCATCTTCATTCATGCTAACGTAGTCTTTTCATTACTATCTCCTTTGGAACTAATGTATGATATAACTCTTAAATATTAGTCTCACATAACTCTTCATTGCCTATTTTGATGAGGTGTGATCACTTGACCCATTGGGTGAAGTGATCTCTTCTCTATTTGATGTGCTTCAAGTATCTTTCTTTTTCCATGTCTTGTTCATCTCATCTTTGATGTGTTCAACATCTGCCTTTCCTTTTCCTTTATCAAATTCACAACTTAGTGCCTTTGACCTAGTTAAACAATGTTTGTTGATGTGACCAATCTTCAAATAGCTAAAACATGTAGTTTGAGTCAACCACCTTTTTTAATTACTACTAAAGTGTGTCCTAATACAATTCTCAAGAATATGTCCATATTCTTGACAATAGTGATAGCTATATCTTGTATTATAATCCCAATTATAAAAGTTTTCACTATTTCTTACGTTTGTTGGCTTGTTTGATGACCACATGGATTTGGATCTGCATTCAAAAGCTCTATGTCCACACTGCTAATAGTTGTAGCAATATCCTTCAAATCTTTGCTTATGTATGGTCTTTGTTTTGCATTCATGTGCCTAATGACCTTGTTTTTTGCACTTATGAAAATGAGTCATGTTCTTAGGATTGACATTCTAATTTGTATTCTTTCTCTTGCACACATTAGCGGTATGTCCTTTCTTACCACAATTATGAAAAGTAGGTTTGAAGTTCTTACCTTTGATGTTCCTTTCTTTAGAAACTATGGATGATCCTCCTTCTTTAATGCTCGTGTAGCCCAATCCTGATGTATCTTTGTTGGATCTAGGGGATCTCAGTAATTGCTCAAAATATTTGATGGCTTCATTTGACTTGTTGAGACTTTTAGAAAATTCCTTTTCTCTCTTTAGGTCACTCTGCAATTGTTCATTCTGTAAATTTAATGTAGTTATCTCAATATCCTTGACATTCAGTTCATAGTTGGCATTTATCATTTGACTTAGAGTATCCAACTGCATGTTGGAGATCTTGGTTAACTCTGTTGACTTTTTTTCCAATCTATTTTCTAGAACTCTTTTATCTTCTTCAATCATGGCTTTGTCTTCCAAGGATTTCTTCTTCTATTCAATCACCTCACACAGTAGTATAGCTTTTGATTCTTGCTCTAGCTTGAGGTTTCTTATTTCCTTAGTTTGGATTTTGTTCTTTACCATTAGATCTGTAACTACTACATCAAATTCATTAGAGTGACCATCTACTAAGAGCTTCATAGTGTCTATCTCTTTGTATAGTGTGTCATTCCTTCTCTTCAAGGATTTCTTTAGTTCCCCTCTTGCCTCATTCAGTTGATGTAGTATGAGATGTATTTCAATCTCCTAGTTCTCAATAATCTTTCCCATCTTGTAGACTTCCATTTAAAGATATTTCCTCAAAGCTACAAAGCTTCTCTTTCAGAGAACAAGGCTTTGATACCAATTGTTGGAATTACAAGTGGGAAGAAAGTAAACTTCTTGGGGGGGGGGAATGAATCAGGAGTTTAAACTAGGACCCATGAAAATTTTACCATTCATTCATCACATGCATTAATATACCAAAATAACATGTAAAGTATATGCATCTAAATCATGTAAACATGAAATCAATCACACACATAAACTCATATATGATTACCCAGAAACCCTCCAAGTGAGAAGGTAAAACTGGGGTGGGGATGAAACCCACAAATCTTCACTACTGCAGCAATAAAATGTATCCAATGAAGGTTACAATTATTTGACCATGAATCATGGTCTGCCTTGTGAAAGGCCTACCCTATTAAAGGCTGATAAAAACTATTAAGTCCCACCTTGCTAGAGGATTTCAACACCTTATTAGAAGTGTGGTTGGTTAAAGGACTTGAACTTACAATTAAGTAAGAACACTGTTAGAGGATTTCATACAACCTGTTAGGACTACTTTGTTAAGAGATTTAACTGAAATCACCTGTTAAAATGTCTTATCATAGATCCTACAATTAGCACTTGCTTGCCTGATGAAATATCACCTCTACAAAATCTCTAATTGATCCTTCACGATCTAGTGTATCAATGCCGTATCCTTCTATCTTATGTTCTTCTCTAATTGATTTTTCAATTCACTCTTATTTCTAAGTCACCTTGAATGCTCTGCAAACTATCTTGTTTTCTCTTCTAATTTGATCATTCAACCATCATATATTCTCACTTCATTGTTAAGAGTTTAGGGCTTCATCCTCCTTAAGAAGACTCTAGTGGCTTAGGGTTAGGTATGAATCTATGACTAAGATTCATCCATTTTTCTACTTAAACTTCCCATTTTCTAATTAGCTACATGTAATTGTATAGGGAATCCAAATATAGATTCATTCTTATCTTCAAAATATCATAATCTATCCTTAAGTTAGCATAGAAAAGGTTTACATAGTTGTTTGTTGCATTACAAACAAATATGTCAAAACTGTGTCACTTAGCATATGAAGTCACTGATGCTTGACATGCACTATACTTCTGCTTCTAACTCGACACCTGCATTACTCATCATCCATTTTTTACTCAGCTCTTGAATCACTTGACATGGTCTATCTACTTGATGCTTGAGTGATTGGGTACATGAGTGACTCAACACTCATTGAAACTTGGCATGGTCCAATATTTACATGTTGTGCTCGACATGTATTACTAGTTTGGCATGAATTGAGTAAATTGCTTAAGTGTGTTGGCACTCACTTTTCAAAACCATTCTATGATCAACAATCTAGCCCTTTGAAATGAGTTTCAAAAACACTTAAATATACAATTATTTTCCTTAACTTCTTGAGCATAACATATCCATGACTCGGCTTATATACAAAACTTCAAAACTTTGCAATAACCTACATACCTCAAAATTGATAACTCCCCCTAAGTTAATGTGTTTGATTTGTATCCAAAAATATGTGCTCCTTTCAAACTTCAATGTACTATATCTAATACTCTTTCATCTAATATGCTTTGTCTTAGCTAATATCTCTATCTATTTGCTACTTAAAATGAATCCCCAAAAATGTATATCACCCCAATGATATAACTCTGCTATATGCTCCCCTTTTTATTTCTAGTACTTGTGAGTCCATATTATGAGTTTCCTTTAAAAATATACTCTTTTTCTTCAGAGCACTCATGTGGCAAAATTCTCACTCAGAAGAAAGATAAAGAAGATGAGAGACCCATCACATTCATGAGTTGTCTGCTAAAGAATGCTGAATTAAAATATTCCAATCTTGAAAAAAAATCTTTTGCCTTGATAATGGCAATTAATAATTTTTTTCATTACATGCTCAATAGTGAGGTATATGCTATTGTGCTAGACCCTACAGTCAAATCATTACTAATGCAAAATGAGTTAGGTGAAAGACAAGGAAAACATGGCTATATTGCAAGAGTTTGATTTGGAGATTCAACTAATGAAGCTAGTGAGAGGACAAGGGTTGACCAAGATGATAGATGATAATTCAAACTATATTGATAATCAAATTTGATTTGATGACAAAATAAGAACTCAAAATAAACAAAAGGTCATAGTGTCTCAAGTAGACATTGATCAAGGAATAATCATAGATGTTTGGTATCAAGATCTTGTCTACTATACTTTACAGAATCAATACCTTGAATGGATGAATAGTTCCCAATGCAGAGGACTCAAAATGAAATATGAATCCTATATGCTTGAATATAGGAAACTTTATACAAGAACTATGAGGGAATTTATTTGAAATTTTTGGGATGTGAAGAAGCAAAAGAGCTATTGGAATATTATCATGATAAGTATGGCATGAGACATGGATCAAAAGAGGTTGCAACTCATATGATTTTGAGATTAGGTTACTTTTGGCCTACAATCTTTAAGGATACATTTGAACATGTACATTCTTGCCACATTTTGTAGACAAATTCTAGCAAGGAGAGACATCCAACTATGCCACTACAACCAATATTCAAGGTACATCCATCTGCTAAGTGGGGATGGACTTTATTGGATCAATAAAACCACCATCATCAACATGATATAAATTTTTTCTCATGATTACTAACTATTTCACATGTTGGAAAGAAGCTAAGACTTTCATAAATTGCACAACAAAAGTAGTTACTAATTTCTTATAGGAGCATATTGTTATTGGGTTTGGAATGCCATTTTTCATTGTATGTGACAATAGATCATCTTTTGCATCAATATTCCTTATCAAATGGCGTTAGAAAATTAGGTTATAATTAAGTTCTCATAAAATTACTATCCCTAAGGGAATGGTGTGGCTGAGTCCACTAATAAGAACTTTATCATAGTGATAAAATGTTTGCTAAAGGAAAACCCAAAAGATTAGCACACTCAACTAAAATATACATTATGGATAGACAGAGTTAGGATTAAAAATGCTTTGGAAACATCCCCTTATCTACTCATCTATGGACAGGACCCAATATTCCCACTTAATCTGAAGATTCCCATGTTGAAATTTATTAGTGAGTATGCTAAGGATGTAGAGAAAGTCTAGATTAGATTGCTGAAACTCTTGGAATTGGACGAGAAAAGAAAAAAAACTTTAGAGCACATGTTAAAACATCAGGCTATCATCAAGTGGTGGTTTAACAAGTGAACCACAATCAAATCTTTTAGAATATCTAACCTTGTTCTCCTAGGGGAAATGACAAAAGAAAAGCTAGAGAGTCACACTATGTTTTAACACTTGTGGAATGGCCTTTATCAAATTACAAAATTTTTGGGAGAAAATAATTTTAGGCTAAGTTCTCTACAAGGGGAATTGTTCCTATTACTAGTCAATGACCAGTTTTTGAAACATTACTTTAAGGCCTAGAGGTGGAAAATAATAAAATAAATAAAAAAAGAGAGAAAATTATGCAAGTGTGTTTACTTTATGGAAGTGTGTTTTTTTTTCTTTCAGTTGTGTGTTTTCTTTAAAATTTGTCTTTCTTTTCTTGTTAGTTTGGGGGTTAGGTGCAATCAAAATTTTTTCTTGATGCATCCAATAGATCACTCTTTTTGGTTTCAACTTTAGGGAAGAGTTGTTTCTTAGTCAAAGCATTCAGATGATTTTGTTTCTTTTACCAACTAAAAACATAAATGACTTGTAGTTGTAAAGGACTTCCAGTCTTAAAATCAAAGTTGCAGATTGATAGCTCTCAACACTTTACAAATTTAAGAATTGAATATCTTGGTGATTTTCAAATCTAGATTGACAGTAGTAAGGAAAAATTCAAACTTGCTAGTTTAGACAAAGGGTCTCTTCACCAAACTGCTAAGACCACTATTTGGCATGAGAGTTCCCCATGAGCTTATCAAAAGAGGTATGTAGGGGTTATCAAACTAGAATAAATCTAGGAAATGACACCAATGCCTTGGCCACATAGTTTAAGCATGGTTAGGGTACAAAAGAAAGAAAAATAATTACAGATGTTATTAAATTTAAAGATTCCACAAGATCCTCAAAGGTAATCAAAATGAGGAGATATGCATTCTAAAAAGGCTATCCTATTCTATGAAAAAAAATGCTTCAAGGAAGAGTCAAATGGAAACACATGAGCTTTGTGAAGAAAATAAAAAGAGATTACCAAAGACTCAAAATGAAAAATTGATTACTCATCAAGAGACCTCATAACAGATTCTATCATCTGGTTAGATAGTGATTGATAAAAAAGTTTTACAAGGATTCCTGATGAATGGACCAGTACAAAAAAATATTTTCTCCAAGTTGCTAGAAACTCATGATAGACTACACCTCATGATTTTAGAGGAAATGAATAAACTGAGCACATATTGAGCTTGAATATTTGAGATTTTGAAGAATTTTGACTACTAAGGGAGTTGAATGCTACTTGAAACATTTAGAATTTAGTTGTCTCTTGACACAAGTCAGAAGAATGCTTGTTGATGAAGAAATTACTTTGTCATTTCTTCCCTTTCATTTGGGCTATTTGTTGTGGTTTCACAATGCACACCATATTTCTACTAGAAATGAGGACCCTCCTATTTGAATTTTCTATACCCAGGCTCTTAGTCCAAAGCTTGGGTCATTTTGGAACCTCCCAGGTGTTTAGGGAAAATCCCAGTGTCTGACTAGGGAGATTTGGGGAATTAAAAAAATGAAAAATGTGAGTTTTTGCTCTTAATGTCCTTCAAGATCACACATGCACATGTGCACCAAGTGCAGATACTATATTCCACTCTAGGGATGTGCACCTACAAAGGTGCACATTAGTGGGGGTCTACACTAGGTTTAGTGTCTATATAAGACCTCAACCCCCTCCACTCTTCTCATTTTCATTCTACCCCCCTCCAAAAGTGCACCACCACACCTCATTCAACTATGCTTCCCTCACTTTCCACTCCTTCCTGCATAAGTACAAACACTCAAGGTTAGAAACCTAATAAAGGTGTGCACATGTGCACCTCCATGAGGTACTCACATGTGCACCTTACCATATAACTAAAATTCTAAAAGAATAAAAGTGCACAAGATTGAAGCCTTATGAAGGTGCACACATGTGCACCTCCAACCTCTTTGAAGAAGCTTAACTTAGAATCCCCTAGATATACTTTGCATTGCACATGTGTGTACCTTTCCAAGGTGTGTATGGGTACAACTACACAATTAGCCCCTTTTAAGGCTAATTTAGTGGACTAGCGTACCTATAAGGGTGCACTAGGTGCATTGAAGTACATAATAGAGAATTCTAATGGGGAATCTTTTTGTTTTTCTTTGCATGATTTTGACTCATTTGGGAGTCAGTCAGATTTTGTTTTGGGTCAAGTTTTTACCTTCAGACTAATGTTTGCCTCTCTTGCATAGATCATATGACATCCTCATCCTCTTCCATGGAGGAGAAAATGGCTCCAAAAATGATCACATTCAAATATCAAGGGGCACCAAAAAAATCAAGGTTTCAAGATGGACAAGTAGAGATTAAAGATATATAACTCATACACATAGACTGGAACACATTCCTCACAATCTGCAATAAGAGAAAGGAGAGGTCTACTATGGTATTAGCACTCATTTGGTCAAGCCTTGTGAACGCAAAATCCCATCCAACATTAGTCCAATCCTCTAAACTAATAATGACCCTTGAGAAGCACTATGTGATTGAAGAGAAGGTTGTAAATAAATCACGAGAGAGATAGTCCTATACCTCTGATCCCAGAACATAGAAAAGGTGTTTCACCTTCCAAGGGAAGACCAATATCTATAGATACCATATGATAGAGCAGAGAGATGGTATCAAGAGAATGAGAAAGAGGGAAAGGAAATAGTGCAATCCTCTTTCCTGATTGACAGAACACTAGTGGGCCGTAGAGTGGTGTTGTGGTCTCACACCACACACCCCATTTTATCTGAGAAATGGTGGCCCCTTGTAGAAATTTTATCTCCCATGACCTATCTTCACTTCCCTATGATCAGCACACCCTTTCACCTTCCAATATGCACTCCCAAGTCTCCACTCCTATCCTGCAAGAAAAACACAAAGGTTAGACTCTACGAAGGTTTGCAGAAGTGCACCTCCATGAGGTGCATAGGTTTGCACCTCTGCCCACAAACCCTAAAAAGTAAACATAAGACCTAAGACCTAGACATCAAAAGGTGTGCACATGTGTACCTCCTTAAGGTGCGCATGTGTGCACCTTCTTCTCATCTAAGAACCTTAACAAAATAAACTTAAAAAACCCAAGTTAACATAAAGGTATGCACATATGCATCTCATCAAGGTGTGCATGTTCAAGCCTTATGATTTTAGATACTAAGTTTAAAAACATAAAAATTTGGCCATTTCCCCCTTATAAAACTTGCTATATGCATGTGCACACCTTACCAGGGTGCGCATGTGCACAGGTGCATAACTATGCACAAAAGGCTAAATAGAGGCCATTTTGGTGCACTAGTACACTTGTAAAGGTGTGCTAGGCGTGCTAAGCAATATAATAGATAATTTGGGGGTATTGGCCATATTTTGATTATTTTTCTTAATTTTTACTAGGTTTTTCATCTATTTCGAGTCAATTAGGTTTGTTTCAGGTCAAATAATAGCTTTACAAACTAATGTGTTCTAATCTTGTGTAGATAATTGGGTGTCATCATCCTCTTCAATGGTAGAAAAGATAGCTCCAAAACTAGTGGCATTCAAATACCAAGGGGTACATAGGAAATCCCAATTTCAAGATGGGCATGCTGAGATCAAAGATACCAAGCTTAGATATATAGACTGGAACACATTCCTTACCATCTTAAACAAACCAATGAACAATCTTCGATGGTATTGGCTCTTATCAAATCAGGTCTTGTAAACACAACATCACATTCAACATCTGTCCAGTCTTCAGAAGTCATAATGACTTGGGTTGAACACTATGTGTTTGAAGAAAAGGTCATTAAGAGTGTCATAGGAGAAATAGTCCTCAACCTTTGACCCCAAAACATTTAGAAAATATTTAATCTCCATAGGGTAGATTAGTATTTACATATTTCTTATGAAGGAGTTGAGAGATGGTATAGAGAAAATGAGAAAGAAGTTAAGGAAATAATGCAATGCTCCTTTTTGATCGACTGAACACCAATAGGCTGTAGAGTTGGAAAAGTGGACATGACATGGGGATACATGAAAGATGATATAGGATATGCAATTGTGCTTCTGAGAAGAGCAATATGACTTCTTGCGATAGAACATCTTCAAACTTGGATGGTCCATTTTATAGAAACCATCAGGACAACAAGAGTGCTGATTGACTATGCCACTACTTTGAGTGATAACTTAGGTGAGAAATTGGTAGCTATCAAAGCCAATACAAGATTCTACATGAAATCATATTTGGTGTACTTACTAGCAGCTAGAACTACAAACTACTCAGGACTTTATAAGAAGAGAAACATGCAAGATCCTAATGCTTGGCCCTATGTGGTATGTCCACAACTAGTGAAAAAGAAGCTCCTACTTTAAAGTGTTGAATACATAAATGAAAAATCCATCTTTGCAATCATTAGGTTCATTGAGGGTGATTATGCGAAAAGAATGTCAGTATAAGTAGTGGCTAGGAGCACAAAGATATCTGCTTACTACATTCAATTTAAGACATTTACATATCTTAGGGTAGCAAGTACTCTTGAAAATCCAAAGAATCTCCCAAGATAATGGTTAGATAGAATCAACCTTCTAGAAATTGCATGCCAGCTCACTTATTCATACAATAGAGTGAGGAGACAACATAAGAAGATGTGGGTATGGCCCATCATAATTGGTGCTTTTGAAGTCAAGAAAAAGTAAGATATTTTCAATTTTGATTTTGAATGGAATCAATATCCACTTGAAGAGTACAACTCCCCTTGCCCATATTTAAAAAACATTGGAATGGTGTAGGATCTAGCAAGGAAAATGTTTGTACATGAGAACATGTTAGAAGATCACTAGATGAATGCAATAGATGACTATGATATTTTGATAAGGTATTATTAAAGGATGACTCTATACCTAGTGGAGAAGGTGCTCACAATGAAGATCTCACTAAAAGTTGTTGAAAAGGATACTCAAGACATCTTGGATTTGTTATATAATAGAGACAAAATCTGTGATAGGTCGATAATAAATACAAAGATTAGAGGAGATGAGAATACAAATATCATTCATAGAGCCCACCATATCGTCCAACTAACAAAGGAATGGATCAAGAAATTTTTTAGACTCGATCCATTTCATCAAGCCACAAAATGACCTATTAAGGGAAAAGGTGCAAAAGTCACAGTTGTTAGTGTAGTTTTTTATTTTTCCTATTTTGCTAGGTTTTTCCTACACTTTTAATAATCTCACTTAGGTTAATAAAACATGTCTTATTTGAATGGTTGTGAGGTGTCACCTTCCTACATGTGAGCATCCATTAGCTATCTTGAGAAGATACTTTGCTATCTTTAGTTTATGATTTTTTGAGTAGATCATATTGGTGCTATTTGTTTCCTTGATTATTATGCCCAAGTTTCACTTTCAACATATGCTCTTCATGAGGGTTTGTAATGCATTGAAGTCAAAACCACTAAGTATTTCTTTCTAGTGGTAGTTGTAAACGCACTAAAATAAAGTGCCAAATCATATTTCTTTGTGGGGGGGGGGGGGGGGGGGGGATACTTTGATTGAGTAAAAAGGGGGGGCATTTTCATGGTTGGGTTCTCTTCTTTTTAGAATTTCTTCATCATGGATCAAACAAATATGCCCATCCTAACTCCATACAATTACTTTGAGTGGAAATCATGCATGACAATTCACTTAAGGAAAGCTAGATTAAATAGGATAACTATGGGACTTGAAATTGAACCTAATAAAGATGAAGATAAGCCTAAGTGGTTTACCAAATATGATGAGGCATATGGAACATTGTGTTTGTCTGTTTCTCCTGACTTTCTATTTCACATTGAGTCTTTGGATACACCAAATGAAGTATGGACAAAGATAGAAACACTATTTCCCATACAAGATTCAATGAGGGGTCATATGTTGGAAAATGAATTAATTAGTTTGAGTCCAGGCAATTTTAACACAATCCAAGATTTCTTCACCAAATTCAAATCACTAAGGCTGTAGTTAAAACAATGTGGAATTGAAAAGACAGATGAACAACTGATTCTTAGTATTCTCTTTAAGCTAAGTTTAGAATAATATGTGTTTGTCTATACCTTCTATGCCACTAAGGGTGCACTTGGTACTCAATTCACCATGCCATCTCTAGATGATTTTGCTATCAATCTCACTCAAGACTAGGACAAGCTAATCCAGATGGGCACTCTTAAGTCCTCTAAGTCAGATGCCTTAGCTGCCAACCAAGACACAAAAGAACAAAAAGGACAAAGTAGTAACAACAATAGTAAGGATGAGAAACAAAATAATAGTGAGGAAAAGAAGGATCAGATACCAATTGCTTCAAAAGCAACTATTGATACCTCATCCTCTAAGGGTGATAAGCCTAAGAAAGAAAAGGTTAAATGTGCCTATTGTAAAAGACCCAATCATGATGAACATAAATGTTTGAAGAAACAAATTGATCACTTGACATACATTCTTAAGAAGAATAATATTAGTGTTCCAGAGTCTATCAAAAAAAGTTCTAATGAAGAGTCTAACAAGGAAAAAGAAAAAAAAAAGGTGAAAGGAAAGGGAAAGGCTCTTGTTGTAGTTGCTTCATCACCATCCACTTGGGTTCTTGATTCGAGTGCTTTGCACCACATGGCTTCATCTAAGGAAGAACTTGCATCCTTGGAGCCATGTACTATGCCTTCTATTTTGATGGGTGATGACACTCCTGTTGAGGTGTGTGGGAGAGGGTCTATTGATGTGGGGGATGGCACATTCCATGATGTTCTTTGTGTACCCTCATTATCAACTAATCTCCTATCAATATACCAAATCACTCACATAGGTTTAGCCAAGCGGGTTGAGTTCACTCCTAATTCAATGAAGATATGTGAGTTGCATAGTGATTCTATACTTGCAGTTGGGAGAGCAGATCATCAGTCACGACTCTATTTATTTTCTCACTTTGTTCCTTATCCTCCTTCATCTGTTTTACTCACTCACTCTAATGATGTGAGTAAATTATGGCATGAGCAGTTTGGCCATCTTAACTTCCACTATTTGCATCAACTCAACTAGCAGAGCATGGTCATAGGGTTGCCTTCGGTTAAATTATTAGGAGGTGTTTGCCAAGGTTGCATTCTTGGTAAGCATCCTAAGGAAAATTTTGACAAAAGTAAGGCATGGAGAGCTTCACAGATACTAGAGTTAGTTCACAGTGATTTGGCTGGTCCATTTCAACATCCTTCTTTTAGTAGGGCCCAATATGTCCTCACATTCATTGATGACCTTTCTCGATATACATGGGTGTACTTTCTCAAACAGAAGTCAGAGGTATTTGATCATTTTCAAGACTTCAAAATTTTTGTAGAAAATCAATCTGGGAAAGCCATCAAGGTTTTGCACACAGACAATGGTGGTGAGTATGTCAACCATCGATTTGAAAGATTTTGCACTTTAGAGGGGATTGATTTATAGCATTTAGTTCCATATAATCCTTAAAAAAATGGTGTTGCAGAATAGAAGAATAGATCCTTGAAGGAAATGGCAAACTGCATGATTCACTCTAGATCTCTTGCACCACAGTATTGGGAAGAAGCTATTAACTATGCTTGTTATATCCAGAACCGTGTTCCTCATCGAGCCTTGAAGGGAGTTACTCCTTTTGAAGCTTGGAGTGGTAAAAAACCATCAGTTAAGCACTTTCAAATTTTTGGCTCCCCTACATGGACCCACATTCCTACAAAGAAATGTAAGGCCTTGGATCTGCAAAGAAGACCTTGCATATTTGTAGGTTATCTTGATGGTGTGAAGGGTTATCAATTGCTCCACTCTACTACACATGAGTTATTCATTGAGAGGAGTGTTTAGTTTGAGGAGGGATCTTCAAGCTCACTTTCTATCACTTCTCCAACTCCTTCTACCTTGACATTAGAGTCACTTGGAATACATGACATATCTTTCGATGAGTCAGATTCACCTAAATAGTCTTCTACCTCTACTTCTCATACAAAAAGTGATTCAGAGAACTCACCTCCTTCCTCTTCTAGTCATCATTCAGAGGTTAATGATTTCCCTCCAGATTCTCCATATTCCTATCCACTTTGGGCTAGACAAACATTGCAGTTTGCAGGTGATTGGGTTGGGGATACATTAGACACCAGGCAAACTCATTCACAATTCTAGGATGCTCCACATGTCTTCATTGCTACTGTCTTAGATCCATAGTCCTTTCATGAGGCTTCTGGTATTCTTGAGTGGGATACAACTATGCAGGAAGAGTATAGTTCCTTGATGAGGAACCACACTTGGGATCTTGTCCCTCTTCCTAAAGGACGAAAAATTGTTCAATCTAAGTGGATCTATCAGACAAAATTTGCAGTAGATAGGTCAGTTGATAAACACAAGGCTTGCTTGGTTGCCAAAGGATTCTCCCATGTTCCTAGGATTGACTTCTCTGAGACTTTTGTGCTAGTTGCCCGAATAAATTCTATTCGAATTGTTCTTGCCATTGCTATAGCTAATCATTGGGAAGTACATCAAATGGATGTGAAGAGTGCTTTTCTTCATGGTGACCTTCATGAGGAGATCTACATGGAACAACCATAGGGATTCTTTTAGGATTCTTCACTTGTGTGTCATCTTCGAAAATCTCTCTATGGCCTCAAATAGGCTCCTCGGACCTAGTATGCCAAGATGGACTCCTTCCTTCTATCAGTTGGGGGTTCACTTGGTGTCATTCTAATCCTAATGTCTACATTTTGCAATAGTGTGATTCACTTATATTTTTGGTTTTGTATGTTGATGACTTGTTGATCACAGGAAGTTCTTCACCCACCATTAAGGCTGTCAAAGTGGCCCTTCAAGATAGTTTTTTGATGACTGACTTGGGCTTGTTGCATTACTTTCTCAGGATTGAGATCCTTCAGTCTCCTTCTAGGATCACCATCACATAGTCCAAGTATACTCTAGATTTACTCTCGAGGTTTCATATGGCTGACTATAAGCCTGCTTTGACCCCTTCCTTTTTGGAGTCAAACTTGAGGCTCAATGTTCTTCTCCACTTGTTGATGGCACTTTGTACCACCAACTTGTTGGGAGTCTCATTTATCTAACACATACGAGACCTGACATCTCCTATGCTGTAGGCATGGTATCTCGATTCATGTAGGAGCCCCATGAGCTACATTGGAAAGCAGCCAAGCGGATCCTTCACTACATTCAGGGTTCTCATAGTTGTGGGATTCACTATGCAACAAGTATTGAGCTTGATTTGGTGGGCTACACAGATTCATATTGGGTAGGTGATTCTAAGGATCGCAAGTCTACTTCAGGGTATAGCTTCTCACTTGGGTCAGGTCCTGTTTGTTGGTCGAGTAAAAAGAAGTCTACCATTGCTCTATCTTCTACTGAGGCTGAGTATCAAGGGGCTGTAAATGCTACCACTGAGGCCATTTGGCTTCAACATCTTCTCACTGAGTTTGGTATCTAGATTAGATGGCCATCAGTCATATTTTGTGACAACTAGACTACCATATAGATCTCACAAAATTTGGTTCATCATCAGTAGACCAAACACATAGAGGTCCACATGCACTACATTTAGGAGCTCATCCATGGTCATGTCATTGACCTTCATTATTGTCCGACTTTCAAGCAAGTTGCTGATATCTTCACCAAACCCTTCACTGAGAGCAAGTTCCTTCATTTGCGAGCTTTGTTGGGGGTGCGAGATGCTTCATCTTTTTGGGGGGCCTCTTCCTCTCGCTCGAAGTCCTAATTTTTTTTGGGGGGTCTCTTTTCTCTCTCTTTTGGGAAAACTTATGTACATGGGTACCTCATCAAGCTTGACTTCTCGGACCCACTTCTACATCCACCTAAGCTTCACTTATGGGGGGTTGTTATTGTAGTTTTTTATTTTTCCTATTTTTCTAGGTTTTTTCTACACTTTTAATAATCTCACTTAGGTTAATAAAGCATGTCTTATTAGGTGAATGGTTGTGAGGTGTCACCTTCCTACATGTGAGCATCCATTAGCTATCTCGAGAAGATACTTTTCTATCTTTAGTCCGATAGATGGTTGCTCCTCATTGGTTAGTGTTGCCACCTCCTCCCTCTTCCTAGCCTATATAAGCATGCTACTTGGCTTGTATTTTCATCTCTTGTTTTTGCATCCTTTTAATACTATTTTTCTTCCAGCATTTGCATTACTCTCTTGGAGACTAACTCTATGTTGCTATTTTGATTTTGTATCATTTGCATTCATAGTTTATATATTTATTCTTTGCACTAGTTTTCTGGGTTATTAATCTTTTTAGATTCTAACAAAAACACCAACCTTCCCATCTCAATCCGTAGTGAGGTGGTAAAAAATGCATCAACACAAGTGAGAGGTTGAGTATCTTGAAGCTAACAAGGTTATAAAAAGGAAGAGATCTCTTACAAAGGGAAAGAAGAAAATGGCTTAGGCTCAAGTGCATCAATAAGAAAAGGTACAACCTGAACAAGTAGAGCCAGTAGCTCAAGTTCTAGTTCAAGAATTTGAGCAAGAGCCTCAAGCTCCTCCACAACAAGAGAAGGAAGAGGAAGAAAAAAGGGTGCCACCAGTAGCTATAGAGGAAGAAGCCTCTCCCTTGGCTCCTAAAAAGGCTAGGATTGAGTCCACTGTGGTGGGAAAATGAAGGAGAAGATTAAAGAAAAAGAACACTCCACCCCTACATGTGCCCCAAACACTCCCAAAAGCTAATGCATAAGAAGAAGAAGGGGAGTAGATAAAATATGCCCCCTTGAGTCAAAGGACTTGCCCAACACATGTCATGGAAGAGGAGAGAAGAACAAGTTCAAAACTAAAGCCTCCATCTCCTCCAACAGAACCTATTCCTGTACCACCATTAGAAGATGAGCAACATCAATGGATTGTAGACATGAAAGGTCAAGAAACTAATGTCTTTGACCTCTTTGATTTTGACTTCATGCTAGTAGGAACTGAGATGGTAGGAGAGAAGATAAGAGATACTCCCACAAGTGAATGTCTAGGAGAGGACTAGAATCAATTTTTGCCTCCATAAGGACCTCTGAGCATTCTACCACCACCATATCAAGAATTAATATTTTTGGACAAATTCTTAGTAACTCCACTTCCCTAGGTTATAGAAATATAGTAAAAAGCTACAGAGGAGGGAGAAGCTGAGAAACTGCATGTTGATGAAGTATTAGAGGAAGGGAAGATACTTGAGGAGTCTCAAAAAATTCCTCATGATACAAAGGCTAGGACCTTAGCCCAAAAAAATAAAGAGACACCAATTTTTGATCTTTCTCAATGAGAAAAGAGTCTAGAGAGGATTGATAGGGGAAAGGGGCCTGTAGTGGAAACCACCTCTTCAACCAAGTACATGTCTCCAATGGGCACTACACCAACTTGGCTGAAGAGGGAGATAATATTTCATCAAAAGAGGAAGCTAGACCTAACTACCTAAGGGGGAATGAGAGAACTTGTAAAATTCATCAAGAAGATTGAGCCACCTATGGGTGATATACAATCACTAGCATTTATTCTGAGGAACCAAGATCAGGACTTTGTTGTACACATAATTTTTCCTCCTCTGTACTCTGACACTAGAGAATTGAATTCTAAGGGTAGACCCACAGTAGACACTACTAAAGTGATGATTGTAGGATTTTTCCTTAGGGTAAAATCACCCAAGACCAAGAAGCAAAATAACGAGCACAAAATAGACTAGTAGAGTATGATCAAAATAACAATATGATATTCTATTGATGTAATAGTACACTAGGAGTGCTTGTATATAAAGGTCTCTAGAATGCTTCTAGAATGTCTAGGAGTTTGAAATATGATAATCCTCACAACTAACCATATGTCCACCAAGAGTGGATTATCCTCCATTGAGCATAGGAGTTAGTGCGATGATAAGAGGATATGGCTACAAAGGTGTGTCACATAAAATTATGTTATAGACACCATATGCTAAATTAAGAGTGCAAAAAACTGTGTTGTCAACATGACAACACAATTGATTATGCAAACTCTAGTCTTGTAGACACCATGTGCTAAATTAGAGTTTCTTACTCCTATGTTGTCAACAAGACAACTCATATAAGTATGCAAATTGCTAGGTGTCTAACCTAAAAAATAATAAAATAATGCATTTAACCTAAGTAAACTTAAGTAAAGTGTAAATGATAATTATTTACACTAACAATGATCACTATGTAGATGAAAGAGGTGTTTAGACACATGGACCAAGATGAGTATGAATCGCTAATGCTGTAGGTACAAAATTATCTTTTGAGAAGCTATTTGCATGGAGTTCTGGGCCTAATTGACTTGGACAATCTAGAGATCATTATTGCTATGACATTACAGAGAAAAAAAATAGGGAATGTACAAATGGATTCATTTTTGGGAGCAGGTCAACAATGACATGAAAACTTTGAGGAGAGAGGTGTACAAATAATACACGGCAACTTGAACCTATTGCACCATATTCATTCAGGTGTTGATTAAATGGTATCCATAGTGGACTAAGATTTTACATTGATCGATGAGGTACATAGTTGGGATAAAGACCTATGGGTGCTCAAATCAATAAAAGGTCAAAGGTATCATACACTCATGGAAGTATTCACTATTGAGGAGCTTGATAAGATCGATGATTGGATAAAAAAGATATCCATCAGCAATAAAGTCATGGAAGAAATACAAGTAGATATTAAAAAATAAGGGATCCAATTCAAGAGCAAATTTTGGAAGCAAAAAGGTAGTACAATGTTGCTTGCCATGAGATTTTTGAAGATGAGTTAAAGACAAAGATCAATGTGGTGCAATCAGTAGTCCAATAATTCTAAAGAACCTTCAAAGGTTCTTTGTTAGATGAAGATATCAAGGACACATTCAAGACTGAGGATATATTGTTGGAGATGGAAACTAAACTTGAGGATTTTGTGGAAACCCAAATAGAAGTAAAAAACTATTGGAAATTAGTTAAGTATAAATATGGAGCTTTGGATTTTTCCAGATGCTACCCAAGTGACAAAGATAGCAGAGAAATTCAAGAGAAAACATCTAGACATCATTTTGGTATAAAGGGGGAAAAAAACCAAGATCCTAGAAATTCAGTTTTGACACTTGGGAAATTTTTTCATTTTTGGAACCTGCCATCAAGGTGCATAGGTACACAGGTGTGCAGGTGCACTATTCATAGAGGTGCACCGAAAATTTTGAAGAAGAAGTAGTGCACAGATAGTTAACTACTAGTTGGTATTTTTGGACATTTCATGCACTGAAAACACATTTTGATGGTAGTTCAACTCTCATAAATGAATAGAGAAGACAAAGCTTCCATTTTAAGAGCTTGCAAAGACTCTCAGATCCTCATACAACTTCCTTCTTCTTATCTCCTTCTTCTTTTACTATTTTAAGTCATGTAAAGGGTCATGCACTCACTAATTGATATAAAAAAGGGTGGAGACATAATTAGCGCCAATTAGAGAGTTACTTTGTATATAATTAGATTAGTTTTATTAGTTTTTAGCATGTATTTACATTTTAAGAGCTCTCACTCTCAACACAAAAAGAGGAGATAATTTCTTATAAATACATGGATGTAATATGTACTCTAGGCCATTATTTTGATGCAATAATATATGCTATTGGTGCTCTCATTCTAAGTATGGTTATTCTTGTCGGAGTGTATCATTTTTGTGAATTCATGTTTATGAGTAATAATGGAGCCAATGGTTTTATTGTGTTGTTATTATTGTGTGATCTTTTATTTTTGGTATTTTCCTCATGTTAATGAATTCTACCGAGGTACCAAATTGGAGAAGAGATCAACTATTGTTATTATATAGCTTCTTGTCTCACATGAGCACACTTTTCATAGCTGTTAGCTCTTGATTTAACAATTTTTAAAATAACCAAGAAATCAAACCAATACATCTAAGGTTAGCAAATTCCTATAATGGATGCACTTGACTATAGTCTTGGGCCAAATATAAGCATAATTCCTTCTTCTTCTTCAAGCTTTGTAAGACCTAGGTAGGTGGACTTCATATTCTTTATATGCTATCAGTGTGAAGGCATATAACTAAATCTCAATAACAAATAAAATCCCTTAATCTTCTATGTTTATGCAAGCATTCATGGGTGAAATAGCTAATGACAGACCACACGAATCTGATAAACCAAGTGAGGAAAAACCTTTTAGCTCCTTAAACATAAAGGGAAAGATATTCAATTGATAATTTGGATCTCAGCATAACCTAGGTATGTAACAACAAAAGACATGCAATCTCCAAGCTGACCAATCCCTTATCCATTAGGTATCAACTAAACCTAGACATATGAATGGATATCCTAATATAATCATATATCCAAGCATTTGATCCATTTATCTAGCTTGCAAATAGACATCAATCTTTGTAACAACTCTCCTACATATGGTAATATCCTTTTGGTGTAACCTGTAACCCTATCAATGTAAACAAGCATTTACTTGGCCCTTTGTTCCAATAGCAAATTCATCCTAACATACAACCTTCAAGGATTGCAATTGAGTTCAAGATCTTTGTTATCAAACACAAAACATTACAGATAATAGAAGAAGGAGATGAGAATCAGAATGAAACTAAAAAATGTGAAGCTCTTGCATAAATTTCATTAAAACCAATACATCATCTGCATGTTAACACTTAGAAAATACACAATGAATGATTGTATAATATGAAAATACTTCAAAAGAAATACAATATGTTGTTCAAAATAGAAGAACACTGAGAAAATGGTATCAAAACTATGAGAAAATCTCAAAGAATTGGAACCTATCTAGTCTCAAAATCCTCATAAAATCTCCAAAAAATTGGAACCCTTATAAAGAACAGAGAAGGAAGATATATAGAAAATAAGATATTTTAGGAATTTCCATTTGAAACTAACATCTATCCCCCTAGAAATGTCTTCAATCTGATTATAGTTGAAATTGAACTTCCTCGTCTACCTATAACCAAAAACCATAAATGATGCAACAAAATATCTGATATCTCTCACTGAAGCAATTAGCAAAATGTCTTATGGAGAACATAGTAGGTACAAATAAAATCTGAGCATGAGGCTCAAAATTTGATTTAGCTGATCACATCTGCTTTTACCGTGAGATCAACTTGTGTTGTTTCTAAAAAACATCATTTGCAACCAACTGCATTTAAAACCATCAAATCTTCCTCATAACTGATGATGAAGTCAAATTTGATATAGTCTGATCAAAATTTGATATCAAATCAAGTTGGAAACATAATTCTACATTTTTCACTAAGAAGCGACCAAAATTATAAAACCTCCTATAGCTACTTTTTCTTAACACTTGCACAAAATTGACTAGAAAAATGGAAGATTCATTCTTTGTTGATTTTGATGGTATGCTACGTTGTATATTTTGTACAAAAATCATGCCCCTGAGACCAATTTGAAAATTTGGCTCCCGGACCATGAACAAAGCTTAAAATGGAAAAATTTAAAAGACTATATAGTTTAACTATATAAAACTTTTAATTTTATTTAAATCTTTCCATAATTTGAAAATCTGCATTGGAGAACCTCTAAGTTTTCATTTTTATTACTTTTTCCTCCATCCCCTTATCTTAGTGCCAAGTGTCCACCTCATATTTGTTGATCATACCTGGGCAGGCCCCACACAACAATATACATTTGAAATATTTCAATTTTTTTTTACTTGTAGCATCTTACCTTATAAAATTTTCTTTCACAATCCTATGAAAATTTGAAATGTCGTATAATCTTATCTCTTAAAAACAAGCTCCCCAATGATATGATGAGGATACAATTGTTGTCATATCTAATGACTTCCTCCTAAGCCTCTTGATCTTGTGACAATAGGAACATCAAGGAACTATAAAATATGTGCCCCAATCCCATGACAATCATAAGATCAGAGCCCTTCACTTTTTCATCTACAATTTTATGATTTCATTGAACCATCACACAACTACAAATTTCATCCCTCAATCATGTGATGAGCAATTGAAACTTTGTTTACAACATAGTAGGCTATGGGCAGAAGCCTCCACATGCTAAGTAGCTTCCATAAAGAAGGGTGTCTTAAAGACAACTTACCATTTGCATGTTTGGGCATTTAAATGCCCTGAGAACAAAATCCCAATCAATGTGGGATATATTTCGATTGTCCAATCGGGACCTTCTCTAAATGGCTCTCCCAAAGCTGTGGATTTTCTTTGCATGTGTGGATTGTGGCATCGATGCTACCCCTTTGTTTCATGTGGGTGACTAACTCTAAGTGAATGCTATCCCTTACAAACGTGGTCCCTCATGCATGCTACAATGAACCTACCTATGTTGTCTTCCTTCCTCCTACTGGTGCCCCTGCAAACTGCTCCCTTAGAGCTGTAGCCTTTATCTTTTTTACATGTGTGGATTGCACTATTTTTTATAAACATGGGCCTTCGCCCTCATGCATGCTTCCTTAATTCCATAGAAACTTGTTCCTTGTGTGGGGATCCATGTCTTTTTTTAACTATCTTTGCATCTTCAAATTCATACTTAGTGTGGGTGAAAATCTTCAAACTTAGTCTTATGCTTGGACACTTTCATGTTGTAGTTTTTTGTGATGAGATGTTTTTGTAGATCTTGCTCCATGGAAAGTTGCTTCATGCTTATGAAGCTCTCCCCTGCCAAAACATGGATCTTCTTGAGTATCTTTGCTAGTTTTGCAAATCTAAATTGGACGTGGACATGCCTCCTGTGACTTCCCAAATGTGGGTGCTTTGTTTTAATACTATAGGTGTCTAGGTAGATTTTCCATTTACTGATTCATTTTTAGATAGAAGAGCCCACTCAAAATTAGGTGATAATCTTTCAAACTTTGGAGATGTCCACATTCAAAATCAAGACAGGATAGTATGGAGAGATAGCCAAGCCTCTCATTAGGTGGATAGGAAACATGGAATCTACATGAAATAAAAACTTTTCCTCCACTTTATCTTCTATTTTCCTCCATTTACTTTTCTTTTTCAAAGACTTCAATTTGCACACAATCTTTATCTGTCAGATGGAATCAGTTAGACCCCAAAGTGGGTCCAGCTAATTTTTTTTCATTTTTGAACAATTGATATTGCAAACTGATCCATTGATCTTCCCAGACTAATTGAAAACAAATTTGACCATTGATTGATCATAAAAAACTTATTATAAAACATTTCTACACCACTGCAAAAATTGTGTCAGGGGGCCTATTGCCTAGCTTTAAAAACTAATTTAAACACCTGACTGAGCTCTAAAACTCTAGATCTCTATTCTCTCTGACATATTCAATAGGCCTGTCAAATCTTGTCATATGATGATATCAAGGTCAAAAGATATTGACCTCCAAAGTTGCATACTTAACATCAGCTACAAATAAACATGTTAGAAAACTGGAAATTGCATTTGGTTTGAGATTCAAAAACTAGGTAAATGGATGTCTGAGGGGTTAAAAATTAGGGAAGTAGTTAGTTTCCATGAGGAGAATGCAATTGTATGATTTGGGTTCATGACGAATAATGGGACAAATTTGGCGAAGGTCTAAAGTTGGCTAGCTAGATTTGCAGGACAGTGACCATAAGTGGAAAAGTAGTTTTTGCAAATGGAATGGCCCTAGGAAAGTGTGTAAATGGATTCGTCAAGACTTAAAAATTGGCACACTTGTAGTATTTTTAGTATAGAACACATGGGTACAATCCATTTGGTCCCACCAATCATGGACTCAAAGATATGACATCTCAAATAGGGCTACAGATCAATCTGGATTTTTGATTACTAGTGAAACTCTATAAATTGCAAATGGAATCACATTTGAGAATTGATAAAATGGATTTGTCATAAGCTTAAATTAGGATGACCCCTAGAATATGATACAAAAGGAAATTTCTTATTTGGGTCAACTGGTCAAAAGTTATAACTTGTCAAACAGGGCTACCTGGGAATATGAACAATATGCTGATTTACAAAAGAGGCAATTAACCAAATTTGAGACATTGAAAACCTAGCCAAAACATGTCAAAACAACTTGAAACTTGGAACATAGGTTCTTTGATATGCATATTAAACATCCTCAAAGCAGTGAGTCATGAATCTTAACTGAGTAAAAGATATTCAAAGACAAACTAGGTGTTCTGTCACTATTTGACACAAAAAATTATGAAGAACTAAAGACTACTCAAAATGGCACTTCGTAGAATGGCTCAGAATGTCAGTTTATCATCATATAATGCATATGTAGGTTGAATGCAAGGTGTTAGAAACATAAAACACCTCATAGGCTTTAAAATGACAGTCGGGTACATATGCATGAAAAGCATTCATAAGGGCCTCAAAGTAACTCAAAATTTGAAAAGTATACTCAAAACGAGAATGCAATTTTGAGTGCCAATAGTAGCCTTGCAATTTGATGAGAAGTGAAACATCTTCTAGTTATTATTAAGTTTCCATCGATGATTTCATCAGTGGAATTAAGGAAGCATTGCTCCTATTTTCATTAGTTTCCTACTCGATCTTTTCGACAATTTAACTCATAGACATGTTCTTATTGTGGTTTATATCCATTAGGAATTTCTCTTTCAAGTTATTTTCTTTAATCTCTCATTACCCTATCTTGTTATTTTCTTTTCTAAAATTTGGTTAAATTAGGAATTCATATAGTTGCATTCATCATAAAATAGAAAATACCAAAAAAATATCTTTTTTGTGGATATTTTTCAAACAATAAATTGAATATATTATCCAGAATTGTTCAAACCATAAAAGCCCTCCTCATGAACATACACATTTATCTTCAATCAAGCATATTCTAGTAGGTTGCAAGATCGCCCAGAACCTTGGAGTTGATCCTAGATTAGCTTTTCAACAGAGGAATTCAAAAGGATTCTTGCCATTAACCATCATGCAAAATGATAGCTCAACAAAAGTTGATGCTAGAATGAGGGTCATAAACCATTTGGATTAGAAAAATAACTTGATGTTTGAAAATTTAGAGGTTTTCATAAGTTCAAAGAAAATTCATTTGTATCTTTCAGAAGGTGCATACGTGTACTTCTTGAAAAAGTGCACTTTTGCAGAGGTGTACTTTTCTAGAATTGATGCAAGCTAGAAGATCTTGATCCACCTTCTCCATTTCAGTGGACATCATGATCATCACCTAGGGTACACGAGTTCCTAGAATTTAGCTATTTTTGCAAACCTTGCAATAATAAAGGATTACCAAGAATCCTCCCACTTCCATTCCAAATTTCATCAGCATCTTTAGTTCCATCTTTGAGTCAATCTCTACCTATCATTCCACCCAACACTTAATAGATGGGCGTTTTTGCTAACATGGTAGATTCACCAATTAATTTTCAAGGTGCACTGAATGACCTTCCCAAGAAGCCTAAAATTTTTTTGCCCAAGATTCATCTATGGAGAAACAAGAATGACAAATGACCACCTCAAAGTATTGAAGGAAATATGGAATTGAAAAAAAATTTAAAAAGAGAATGTGGTTCTCTATTTATTCACATGCTCATTGGGAGAAGTTGCCTTTAACTGGTGGGTATGTGCAAGATCATGGTCAACCAAACTATGCTCTTAAGTGGTAATAAAAAAACAATAAATCAAGGTTATGTCAACTTGATGTGCAATTCTCTACTTGTTATAAAATTTATATCAAAAAGTTGAGAGAAGAGAATCTCTAGGAAATTGAATTTAGTTTCTTAACTACTAGGCCTTATCTGAAAAATAAAAATTGTTAAAATTTTGATTTTTAATGCAATAGTATACAAATTTTAGGATAAAAAAAAGTAGACGTATGTTTGACCACCTTAATCAAAATCAAATAATAATATTTTTAAATAATATTCTAGATAGAAGAAGTAGACTCATGCATAGATGTGACACATATTTTTGTTTAGTTTTTATTCTAAATAAATAATTAATTATTATTTTCTACTTTAGTATTTTTGGAATAAGAAAACTCTCATGTCTGACCACCTTGACTAATTCAAAATTTTACAAAATTTATTTTTTCTCTTTTTTTCCCGTTATAGTAGAAGAAGCATAGAATGTGATGCATCTTTTTGGATTTCAAAAATGTTGTACCATTTGAAAGTTATAGTTATTTTTCAAGATGTTGAAATCTGATTTGAAAGAAATCATTGATTAGAAAGATGGTTATAAGGGAGATTGTTATGTGTTTCAATCATTGTTATGTCACTAATGTCAAACTTGCTATTTACTGGTAAGACAATTGCTTATATTTTTTAAGTACTGTCACTTAATTGATTGATGAGGAGGATTTGATCAACAAGATGTAACAAAAGTACCCAGAGGAAAGGTTGAGTTATGATTATGTAATGAAGTACAAGGATCACTTCAGATAGTGATAACATGATATATTGATGATCTACTTAAGGTTACAAAATAGTTGGCTACACTTAGAAAGTATAGAAAAATAAGTTAAACAAAGTTCATCTACCAAGCTTGACCAAGTGAATAGTAGGTGCCGAGAAAGTTAATTCAAGCTGAGAAAAAAGTTAGTTGGAGCCAAGTGAAAGAAAATTCTAGTGGATGCTGAGCAAGACAATAGATGTTGAGTAAATTTTAGTTGATGCTGAGTGATGCGGTATGTGCCGAGCATCAGAGGATTGATAATGCTGGGCTACTGCATTATGATAAAGATCAAAGATTTTCCAAATAAAAGCTGACAAGTTTGTTTTCTTAAAACTTGTGAACCTAGAGGAAGATAAGATTGATGAGATGGTGGTACAAAATCTTATGTAAACTATTTTGGAGGTGAATTCAAATGAATTTTAAGAGAAGTTTCTAGAGAAGACAAGATATGGGGTACATACATTGTATCCTACCTAATCCATCCAAAATCCTAATTTAGACAATGGATAATGAGTAGGAAAATGTTCTAATTTCCTATATATAGGAATGGCTAGTCATGAAGCAAAAGAGCGAGAGAGAGAGTTTTGGTGTGAGAACCTAAGAAGGAGAAGGAGAAAGGGGTTTTGCTTCATCAAGTGACCCAAGAGAAGTGTCTGCAATCACGTGCTAAGAAATAAGGCTAAAGAAGATGAATGCTTGAAGGGTGAACAAGCTGTTAGAGCTGCAAAGAATGGAAGTCAATCAGAATTGAGGACTAAATAGAGATATGCAATCTACAAGTAAAGTTGTAAGTTGTATCAGATCAAATCTCTACTATTACTCTCTAACAATTGTATCAATCTAGGGTCAATCCTTTGGAATAAGGTTAACTTAAGAGTCATTGGAAAATCCTTTAACATGGTGGCATTCCAAGTGAATTGCATAAAGTCCTCTAACAAGGCTCACTTTTAATAGGGTGATTGAAATCCCTTAATCGGGTCACATTTAACACTGTGCATTGTAACCTTGAATAGTGTTGGCCTTTCATAGGGAATCACTTTAGAAGAGTGAAAAAGGAGTAGCATGTTACTGGTGGTTTTTCCCAAATTGGGTCTCCATGTTGAATCATTGTGTCAAATGTGCTAATGAATGTGTTGTGTTTCATGCTTTATATTTCTACAAATTGATTTGACAGTAACGTAATTTTTAGTATATACACAATAAATGCATGCATGGTTATTAATGTTTTATGGGTTCACTGAATTGTGAGAAAAGTTATATTTGTACATCTAGACCTTGAATAATTGATTCACCCCCCTCTCAATTATTCTAAAATATTTTCAACAATTGGTATCAAATCCATCTACTTATGAGGACTAGTTTTGAGGTACTAGAAGCACAAAGATCAAAATGTCTAAAAGAGAAGTACCCGAGCTCAATAGAGATAGCTTTCTTGCGTGGAAAAGTTTGATGAAGCTACACCTTCGAGAACTTGGAGATCATGCCCAATCTTCCATTTCAATGGAGCACGCTGATCCAGTAGGAGCCCTAATTGCTTAAGATATGAAGAAAAATAAAGAACATAATCAGGTGATGTTGGAGATTGCCTCTACCCTAAGCTATGCCAAATTTGATGATATCAAAGGATGTGACAGTGCAAAGAAGATGTGGAATGCCCTGGCCACATCTATGGAGGAGACATAAATGTTCAAAGATCCAAGTCAGAGTCAAAGGTAAGTTTGATGACATGAGAATGGAAGAAGGTGAGAATATTGCTCAATATTTTGCTAGGATAAAAGAAGTTGTTAGTACAATACAAAGGTACTACTAGTAAAATAGATTATGATATTATGCTAACTAAAGTCTTGAGGGCATTACTACCTATTTATGCCATTAGAGTTTTTGAAATCCAAGAGTTAAGATGTATACCAAGAAATAATCAAACCCTTGAAGGTCTGGTAGGTAGAGTCACTGATTTTTAGCTATCTAATTTTGACAACTACAAACTAGAGAGTATTGACTTAGCTTTCAAAGCTAAAATGTTATTGAAGAATCATCAAGAGGTAAATTAGAAGAATAAAAAAAGAAAGATAAAATATGCATCTAGTGATAGCAACATAGATGAGGAAGACATTGAACAATCAGAAGCACTACTGACAAGAAGGTCTCATAGAGGAAAGGGCAAGTTCAAAGGTAAGTTACTCTTCATTTGTTTCAATTGCAATGAAGTTGGTTATATTGCTGCAAGATGTACATAGAAGAAGAACTAAAAAGAAGGAAACAAGCACAAAAATAGAAGAGAAGATGATGACAGAGACTATAGAGACAAAGGCAAGAAGTCATGCTACATTGTTGATGAACATGACCCTGATGAACATGATAATGAAGTGGTTTATGTTGCAATGAAGGAAAAATCTAATGAGGATGAGGTAACTATGCTTGTGACTTGTGTGAACAAGAATGATAAATGGATCAATGATAGTGGATGCTTACATCATATGACTAGAGAGAAAAGTAAGTTTGTTAACTTAACTTGCTATGATGGAAATAGTGTAAGGTTTGGTAATGATGCACCATGTTTGATAAAAGGAAAAGGGTCTACCAAACTCACAGACAAGATTTCATGTGACAATGCTTACTATGTTAAAGGATTGAATTATAACTTGTTAAGTGTGTCACAATTGAATAATTTGGGATGTAAATTTGAGTTTGAAAATAAAACTACCAAGATATATGACACAAATGGAAACTTGATTGGAAAAGGTGATTAAACTAGAAGTAATCTATTTTACCTGGATATAGAGGATACTACTTGTCTTATTGCAAAATTTGATGATGTATGGCTTTGATATAAGAGATTATGTCATGTTAATTTTGATAACCTGGTTAGTATCAGTAACATGAAAAGAGTTAAAGGTTTTCGTAAGTTGAAAAAACCTAATAATATAGTATGCAAACAATGTTAGCTAGGGAAAATGACAAAGTCAAGCTTTAAGAGTAAAGCTTATACCTCTAAAGAAATACTAGAGATTGTTCATACTGACTTGTGTAGACCTATTGAAGTGCAGAGCTACAAAGAAGATAAGTACATAATGCTATTTGTTGACAATTACTCTAGAATGATGAAAATCATGTTTCTAAAGCAAAAATCTGATGCTTTCAAATGTTTAAGTGGTACTTGGCAAGAGTTGAAAAAGAAATAGGTAAACATATGAAATGTTTGAGATTAGACAGAGGAGGAGAATTCACTTCAAATGAGTTTGAGATGTTCTGCAATGAAAGAGGAATCAAAAAATAGACATTTGCACCTAGGACCCCTCCACAAAATGAAATTTCTGAAAGAAGAAACAAGTCTATAATGGACTATGCTAGAACACTTATGATGGAGAAGAATGTTGCTCTAAAATACTAGAGAGAAGTTGTAAGTACTACTGTATATACCTGGAACCATCTGCAAGTCAAGAAATGTACTCATTCAACACCTTTTGAATTATGGTATGGATATCAGCCTAATGTGAAATACTTAAAGGTATTTGGAAGCAAATTTTATATTCTTAAAGATGTTAGGAGTGGAAATTTTGATGCAAAAAGTGAAGAAGGTATCTTCCTTGGTTACTTTGCAAGAAGTAAAGCTTACAAGTGTTTAAATACTAACACTAACAAAATTGTGAAATGTGTAAATGTGAATTTTGATGAATTTATAGAAGTAAATGAAGTTGAATCCAAAAAAGAACTAGAAGAATACAAATCATTTGTATACTTCTATGAAAGAATTCTTACTGAGGAAGATGCTACAAATCAAGTTGGAAACCAACAACAAGTCTTAATAACTATAGAGTCACAACCCATGAATGCCAAGTTGTATTTAGGAACCAAGATAAATTTAGATGGTGAGTTGCAAAATGAAGAAAATGCACATTTTGATTTTGAAATTAGCATACATGAAAGAGATGCTAAAATACCTGATAGAGATGTACACAGTGACATTGAAGCTAAGAGATAAAATTTAGCTACAAGAATTGAACCAAGATTGTCCAAATATATGAAAAGACATCATCTTGTAGATCAAATCATTGGAGACAAAGATGCAAGGCCAATGAAAAGAAATAGATTGAGAAGTTAATCATGTTTATTAAGCATGAAGGAACTATTGACTTGTCACTATGCACAACGCTAAATGGTAGGAATTCTTATGAACTCCTCTCTTGAAAAGCTAAATTTGCAAATCAACTCCAAGGTTTCGGGTTGATCTTGCAACCTACTAGAATTTGTTTAGTTGAAGATAAATGTGATTTTTCACAAGGAGGCCTTTGTTAGTTCATTTTGATTCCAACTGAGATGAAAAATCTACATGTTGCTTCAAAAAAAGAACTATGTTTTGTATTTTTATGTTTTTTATGAATGCAATCTAACAATGCAACTAGTATGAAGTCCTATTCTAACAAGGGGGTTAGTAAAGAAAATAACATGAAATTGAAATCCTAATGGACATAAGCTATGGAAAATGACACATCTATGAGTTAAGCTTTCAAAGAAATTAGTAAGTAACCAATGAAAGAAGGAGCAACACTTCCTTGATTCTACTAATGCAATTATCAATGAGAAACTTAATGAGTGTATGATGTTTCACCCTTCATCAAATTGCAAGGCCATGAAAAGTGCACTTATGTGAGACAAAAAGTTATGCAGGCACAATTCAATGATTTCTTCTCAAGCTAGTTACATTAGCGAAATTCATCAAAACCATAACAAACACCAGAACTAATGAATGGCATAAATATAAACAAAGCAATAAAATTTTGGCTCAATCACAATTCCATGAATATAAATCCACAAAAATATGACACGTTTAGGAAGGAATTACTACACCCCAAATGTGAGCACCAAAAGCATAATTTTATTGCAAAATAATGGCAGTCCTAATTACATGTTACAATGGAGTATTTATAAGAAATCATCTCCTCAATTTGTTTTGAGAGTGAGATATATCTTCATGCAATAAAATGCTTTTAATAAAATAAAGTAATTATATACAAACTAACAATCTAACTAGTGCTAAGCAGGACTCCATCCATTTTTTATTCATTAATTGGATGCATGAGCCTTTACATGTTAGAAAGAAAGAAATTATGAGAGAAGAAAGAATGAGAAAGCTTTTAGTCAAAGTAGAAGTGTCTAGAAGTGCCAAAATTGGAAGCCGATCCTTCATTGGGCATTTGTCAGAGTTAAACTGCTATCAAAATGCATTTTCAATGCATGGAAAGCCCTATTTTTAGAACTATTAGTTAACTATTGGTGCACCTCTAGAAAAGTGGACCTACATAGCTATGGACCTATGGACTTGTGCAACTCATAATGGTCTAAAATCTCAAAATTTTACTAAGTATCAAAATTAAAATTCTAGCACCTGGGTTTTGTTCCCCTTCATCCCAAGACTATGTCTGATTGTTTGCCCTTGAATTTCTCTATAATCTTAGAAATCTTTGCCACATCCAATAAATCTAAAGCCTCATATTTGTATTTGACCTTCTATCTATAATTGTCTACCTCAATTTGAGTCTTAGCAAAATCCCCAAGTTTGGTATCCAATTCTAACAAAGCTTCTTCTATTTTGAAAGCCTGTCAGATATCTTCATCATTAGCAGCTTCCTCAAAAATCTTCTTGAAACTCTCCACTAATACCTCTATAGGTAAGAACTTTTCTCACTCCTCATCTTCAAAAATCTCTAAGCATGCATTGCTATAATTCTTCTCTACTTCCAAGCTTGGTCCTTGAGCCTATGGATCTCTACACGTAATGTTTCCATTACTTTGTTACTATCCATAATTTTCTCTATCCAATCATGAATCAAATATAATTCCTCCACTATATAAACATCTACCAAAATTCTTTACCTTTTCCCCTTTATGACTTGCAAAACTTGTAAGTCCTTACTCTAGGCCCTTATTTCATCCATAATGCTAAAATCTTGCTTCAAAATTGCCAACATTTTATTCATATTCTCTTATGTAGCATACAGTAACTTCAAGTTCCCCTGGATAATCAAAATGCCCTTCTCTTCAAAACTTTCTTTCCACTATTGATAGACTTTCAAAAATGGGTCTACATGCACAACTCCCCCTTCTCTAAGTATAGTGTTCAATGTCTCCTTAGGCTTCTCGAGATCTAGAGGACCAACCACTTTAGCTAAATATCCTCTTACAATCTCTTTTTGTCAAAAAAGTGTTTGTAGTTCAACCTCTTCCTACTCCATGTTCCTAAAAATTTCTTTGATCCCCATGGTTACCATCAATAAGGCTATATCCCATGTGGGCTTTCAAAGCATAACCTCTTTGATTTGATAATCTTGAGGACCGAGTCTTTTTGTAATTGTATCATCAGGGGGGACAACCACTTGAGTGAATAAATCTTGATCCTATGTATTGTTGACAAATGCCAATGGTCTTGCTTCATGTAATGGAGACTCAAGTTTGTTTAAGATCTCAACCAACTCAAAAATGTCTTCCTTGTTAGCACAAAATTGTGGCTTTGTGCTCCTCATTATTTCTTTCTTGAGCCACCTTGGAATACGCTTAGTTGAAGCCCTCCCTCTTGAGGATGATGGAGTATGTTTTGCTACCTCCTTTCCCTTATCACTCCTTAGAATTATTTCCCTTTGTGAGGGCTCTTCTTCTATGGCTTCTATCTCTGTAGACCCTATAGCTTGCACCTTAGTGTCTTGAGAAACTAGTTGAGAATATTCTACTATTTTTCCCTCCTTCAACACTTCATTGGTTGCCATTTTCTATGGCTCTTCCTCTTGTGAAGGTTCCCTTTGAACCTATTCTTCTAAACTTTGGGGTAGAGGAGTACCTGAGCCTTTATCTACCAATGTGATTTGTGGTGGAGATGAGGGAGTAAGATTGGGACCCTGTGACTCTGGCAACATGTACATCTAGTCTTCTTATTGGGGTTCACCTATAGTGGTATCCTTGATCTTATTCCCAACCATTTCTATTCCCACAAGCATGAAGTCAAAATTTGATATCTTAAACACATCATCACCCTCCATATCTTGCTCATCCACCCATTTTTGTACAACATCTTTTGAAGAAGAGACTTCCAAGGGTTCCTTTGGGGCAGATGGCAGTGTTATTATGGAACTTATTCTTCTTTTCTATTCCATAGTTCTAGCTAGCTAGGTTCTTCCTTGTAAAGGAACATGTTACTCTTCATCTTCATCTTCTTTCTCTTCATCTCCCTCTAGAATAGTTTCAGGGATAGATGGGCAAGAACCCATTCTTTTAGTCACCCTTTTCCTCTTCTTCATTCAAATTTTAATCCTTTTATGTTTCATGGAGGTAGAAGGGGATGTTGGCTCTACTTGTGGAGGAGGGATAGAGACCTATTGGATTTCTTCCTCTCTAGACTAGCCAGGCACAAATAGAGGCAATTGAGGGTCAGGTTGGTCTTGAGAAGTCCCAATGTCCTATGACCCTTGCACATTTGTTTCCTCCTGCTAAGGAGGTGCTTGCACTTCACCTTGTTCTCTTGAAACCCTTTGAGGAGAGGTCCTCTTTATTTTCCCCTTTCTTCTCCTCTCTAGAGGGTGATAGTATCTAACCAAGCGGTCAATTTGGTATATTGTTTCTAGTCTGATGAGAGACTAGGCTTCAAAGGTAGGAATTGCAACTTTCTTTCCTCTACCTTTCTTTGGGTAGGCTTGTGCATGAAAAATCATGGTGTCAGGTATTGGATCAATTTGAAAGGATTTCTTGATCCAATCCTTTTTCATTCTGATTACATGCCTCACCTAATAATTAATATCATCGCCCTCTTCCCTATCAACCTTGGTGTTCATGATGGGTCTCTCTCCAATTTTGTCAAAGTTGAATAGGGGGTCCAATAGCTCCCGAAAATCCTCTTGCAATATCTCCTCTAGAATTCTTATTTTAAGAGCCTTCTCTAACAAATACAAAGTCATCCTACAATAGTCACTAATACATATATCATAGTCATTTGTTGCATTCATCCAGTGGTCCTCAATGACCTCTTCATGGTGGAATTCTTTGCCAGCCAGACTATCAACTTTGCTAGTGTTATCAAAATATGGCCTGGGAGAGTTGTACTCTACAAGGGGATAATGTTCTCACTCCCACTTGAAAGATGGAATATCTCACTTCCTCTTCACTTGATATGGTCCTATGACCAGGGGCAATGTCTAACATGGTCTTCATTTTCTTCTTACCCTGTCATATGCAGACTAAATCTAAAGTGCAATCTCCAATAACACTAGTTTATCACTTGGATATCTAGGGAGCTTCTTTGGGTTGACAGTGGCACCAGCTACCCATAGATACATGAATGTTTTGAATTGGATGTAGTAGGCCCTAAGAGCTATTATCTATGCTATTTCATCATTAGATAACCTCTTCACATAGTCTCCCTCTATGAATCAAATGATTGTGAATATGAACACATCATTCACAATTCTGTACTCTTTTCTTTGTCTTGAGAGCTTCTTCCTGACCAGTTGAGGGTAGACAATGTAAGGCCAACCATTGGGATCCTACATGTTGCCTCTTTTGTACAATTTGGGGTAGTTTGTTTCCCTTGCCACTAGAAGATATACCATGTATGCGGTCATATAGAGCTTCTTCTTGTCCTTGACTACCCCCAATTGTTCATACACATTCTCACTTAATGTGGTGGCCTAGTCAAGTGGCATCTTTTCCATCTTGATAGTTTCAATAAAATTCACTATAAAAAAATTTAGGTGTCTAGCTGCTGGTAGACACATGACCCTACTTAGAAGAATAATAGAGTAGCCAATATCCTGCTTCATGTACCCTCTTGTCATGTTCACCTTTCCTGTTATCCTCCCTACATGAGTCTTCTCAATGATATAGGAGGATTTGATGATACCTCTTGCCTCCTTTATGTGTTCCCTATACCACATCTCCACTGCCTCATAAGAGAGTTTGATGAATTGATCTACCCTAGGGAGATGGAAGACTCTCTAAGTGTTATTGGGTTGGAGGTCTAGAACAACTTCTCCAGTTACACTCTTAACCACCCATTCCTTGGGAACAAAGTATTGCGCCAATGTCATGATGAGTTTAGATGATTGTACTGAAGTTGGGTGTAAAGATGTGCTTACCAACCCTGATCAAATCAAAGTAGATACTAGAGCTGATCTCTCTATAGGATTGTTGTAGATTCTTAGAAATTCTCCCAAGTCTATGTGTCCCAAATTTTTGTCCTTTACCTTTGTGTAGTCATCTTGAAACCTTGATTTAGAGAGGACCCCTTAGAACTTGAAAACCATGGGCTTGGGTGCCATTTTCTCACCGGATAATGATGCCATTATATCTGCACAAAGAAGAGACATTTATTAGTTTGTCATGATAAGGCTTATTAATATCCTAAAATGCACAAGAACATCTAATTACCCCCTATTATTTATCAAAGAAAAAATAAAAGATAAGGTGCGTGCTTGTGCACTAGACCATGTGCATAGTTGTGCACCTCATTTTTTGTGTTTTGCAATTTTTAAGATTTTTAAGTTTTTTAACATATTTAATTTTGTGGAGATGTGGACTAGCACACCTGTTCGGGTGCACAAGTGTGCACCTCACTTTAGGAAGTCCTAAGGAGTGGGGATTTGTTGTATAAGGTGGTGTGCATCACATACCCCTTTCTTTTTCTACTTTTAACTTGTTTGGAATGGTTAAGGGTTTGGATATGGGGTGTGTGGTAGCAAGTGCACAATGGTGGGGTGAAATTTGGAAGAGTGCGTGCTAGCATGCATGCAGCCGTGGGTGTGTGGTAGTTTTCACGTAGCTATTTTTTTGTTCATGCATATTTTGAAGTGTATGTGGAGTGGGGTTTGTGAAGGTTGTGGTGCATGGGTGCACACCAGATAGGGTGCACACCATGCACCTCTTTTTTGATTATGTTGCCATTGCATAGAAGGTTTGAGGGGTGATGTGCACCTTAGTGCAGGTGCGAAGTGTGAAGCTAGAGATGAAGTGTGGAGAATGCTGAGGGCGAGTGTGGAGATCAAAGCCGTGAGCTCAGAGTTTGCGAAGGTGAGTTGTGAGGAGGCAAAATATGCAAGGTAGAGAAATGGGTAGGGGTTGGGGCTTATATAGTACCATCCACCCTTTGGGGTGTGGTGGTGTGCACTTGCACAAGTGTGTAGGTGCACACTAGCACACCATGTTAGCTACACTGGTGGGAATTTTTTTTTTTTAAAATTTAAAATTTAAAATTTTTTGACTTTTCCAAAATTTTCAATTTTTTTTTTCTATTTTACAACCTTTTGGATTTCCTAGATCCTAACTTGTGAATCCTAGATTTAGAAATAGAATAGGGGGTCCCCATTTCCTAATCAAAATGGGGTGTGCGTTATGGAACCACACCAAGAACCTAAGATAGTAAAAGATGCATTAGAAGATGATGAATAGTACATGGCTATGGAAGAAGAAATTTAGTAGATAGAGAAGAACAAAACATGGAGTCTAGTTCCTAGACCAGAAGATAAGAATGTGATTAGCACCAAATGGGTATTTAGAAACAAGCTAGATGAGAATGGTGAAGTGACAAGAAAAAAAAAGACTAGTTTGCAAAGGATATGCATAGGAAAAAGGAATTGAATATGGTGAGACATTTGCCCTTATTTCAAGAATCTAAGGAGTGCGAATTATACTTGCTTATGTTGCATACAAAGGTTTCAAAGTTTATTAGATGGATGTTAAATCTACATTTCTAAATGGCATACTAGAAGAGGAAGTCTACATAGAATAGCCATAAGGATTTTTTGATAAGAGTAATAAGAACATGGTATGTCGACTACACAAAGCCCTATATGGATTGAAGTAAGTACCAAGAGCATGGTATGAGAGACTTCATAATTATCTTGTTAAGATTAGATTTGAAAGGACTAATGATAACAACAATCTATATATGAATATAGACAAGGAAAAAGGTATATTTTTATTTAAAATATTTTTTGATGATATCATATCTGAAGGACAAGATGCTTTGTGTAAGGACTTTGCAAATCAGATGAAGCAAGAATTTGAAATGTCTATGTTTGGAGAGATTGAATTCTTTTTGGGATTACAAGTATACTAGATTAAGTATGGTATATATATTACTCAATCAAAATATCTCAAAGAGATATTAAAGACATTTGGATTAGAGGATTCTAAACTAGTAAGTACACCAATGGTGACAAGATTCAAGCTATCAAAAAATGATGATTCAATTGAGGTGAATAAAACATTATGTAGATCTATGATTGAAAAATTGTAATATGTAGTGCATAGTAGACCTAATATTACATTAGCTATGGGGATAGTTGCAAGATTCTTTGCTAATCCCAGAGAGAGTCAATTGATGGCTATGAAGAGAATAATGAGATACATGAAAGGAATAAAAGAGTTTGGTTTATACTACAAGAAGAATAAAAAGTTTGAACTGAGAGCCTACACTAATGCTGATTGGGATGAAAACATTGATGACAAAAAGAGCACTGGTGGAGGAGCATTCTTCTTAGGCAAAAGACTAGTTATATGGACTAGCAAGAACCAAAGTTGTACTTCCCAAGCTACTACTAAAGCAAAATATGTTGCTGCTACTATTACCTACACAAACATTGTATGGATCAAAGAGCTACTTAAGGGAATGAAGGAAGAAATCATAGAACCGGTGACACTTTATTGTGATAATACAAGTGCTATCAATATATCAAAGAATCCAATGATGCATACAAAGACAAAGCACATTGCAATCAAGTATCATTATGTAAGGGAATTGGTTCAAGATAAAGAAGTGAAGATGGAATATGCTAACACAAAGGAGAAAATTGCTGATATCTTCACAAAATCATTACCTAAGGATGCTTATGAGTATCTAAGAGGTAAACTGGGTCTAATACCCCTATCAAAGGCTATGTAAGAGACAAAGGGAGTAGCCTACATCAAAAAAGCTGATGTTCATATAAAATACAAATTGATACAGTGGATCTTACTTTAGGAGCTACCTCAAGTAATCATAGAACTGAAACTACAAATTAGTCACAAGCAAGGTGACAGAGGGAGAAATTGAAGAACTTGAAAAAGCCTATATTTTCATGTATTAAAGATGCCAAGTGGTTGGTATATATCTTTTGCATTTTTGTCAAAGAGGGAGAAAGTACATTAAATTGATCATGTGCAAGAGGAATAGTGGAGAAAATACATCATCAGAAGGTTAAGAAAGAAAGAGGGAGAAAAAGTAGAAATTGATTAGAGAGGGGAAAAGCAATTAGAGAAAGGATTAGAACAAAGAGGTAGACATTGATTAGAGAATTAGAAGGATCATTATCAAATGGAGATATTTTTCTAATCAATTCAACATGAAAGAGAGGCATAAGAGGGAGTTATATTTTGTAACCTAAGTAGAATTGACGATTGAACAAAGATCGGTAATTTGCAAGTAAAGTTGTAAGTTGTAACAGATCAAAGCTCTACTATCACTCTAACAATTATATTAGTCTAGGGTAAATCCTTTGGAGTAAGGTTGACTTAATAGTCATTGGAAAATCCTTTAACAGGGTGGCATTCCAAGTGAATGGCCTAAAGTCCTCTAACAAAGGTCACTTTTAATAGGGTGATTGGAATCTCTTAACTAGGTCACATTTAATAGTGTGCATTGTAACCTTTAATAGGGTTGGCCTTTCACAAGGCATCACTTCAGAAGAGTGAAAAAGGAGTAGCATGCTACTAGTAGTTTTTCCCAAATTAGGTTTCCACGTTAAATCATTGTGTCAAATGTATTGATGAATGTGTTGTGTTTCATGCTTTATATTTCTGCAAATTGATTTGATAGTAACATATAAGTTTTAGTAGATACACAATAAATGCATGCATGGGTATGAATGTTTTATGGGTTCACTGAATTGTGAGAACATTTTTATTTGTACATCTGGACCTTGAATAACTAATTCTCCCCCCCTCTTAGTTATTCTAAAAGATTTCCAATAGATGTTTGTCAATCAACACTTTATACATAACTCCATTAGAAAATAAGTAATAATTACTTATTGAACTCATAATTTGACAAATATTACATTTAAGGAAAGCTAAAAACATTCTTAAGAAACCCTTTTAATTTCATCAAATTTTGGTGAAAAAAAGTCATTAGCTACATGTTTAAGTGAAAAACACACAAGAATAGGCCAAAAACACATTTTTGGGATGTTATTAAAGTTGATCATATAAGGTTGATATCAAAAGATATAGTAGGACTTATAAAGGAATTAATTATTTTTTGATTAGTATCAAGATGGGTGGGAAAAATTTGGAATGAATTTTGAAATGATTTGAGGCATTTCAGGACTACATATTTTTTAGATCGCTACTTTTTGGCAACCATGATCTTGCACATACCTAGTATGTTAATTTATCACACGGATGCAAATTAGATTGGGCTTCTTTTGAAAAATTGTTCTTAGAACAATTCAAGACTTTCATCAATTTGGCTTTGATACATCATCAATTCATATCAATTAAGAGGGACTTAGAGGAAACCATTTCACACTTCAATTATTGCTTTCACATGGCATATTGCAAGTTGGAAACACCCTACACTATACCGGTTGAAGCTTCAATCTAGATTTGTCTAAATGCTATGGACCATCTCACTACTATTTTCTTAAGAAGACTTCCTACTACAAATCTTGACACATTAGACAAAGTCTTCTTAGAAGCAATTACCTTTACTAAACAAGCCAATCCTAATGGAGGAGGATTGATGATCCCAGCTCAAGTTGTTACAATAATACCAACATATCTTGCTAGAGCACCAGTGATTCCTAGTAAATTCATTCCAATGAATCCAACTCCACTACAACAAGCACTAGCTATACTAGTTCTAACCATAACTTACCCAGGATATGAGCCTCCAAAAGCCAATTTCTTTGAGCAAAAGATAGTTGCATTAGTTGAAGCAGAACATAATGTAGAATTTGAGATTGGCCAAATGAAAAAAAAACTATGTCTTAGATTACTAATGAGCTAATCTATTTAAGGTTGTTGGAAGGATATAATAATAACTTTCAGAGAAAAAATCATATTCCTTACAACAACTTCTACAATCATATTTACAACAAGAATTTCAATAGAAATAATAATGCAGGAAATAATTTCAATCTTCCCAATCAAAAAAATGGTTTCTAGAGAGAAAATTGACAATGGAATACCCACACAAATAATAGGAGCATTCATGTAGATAACAACAACAACAATGCTTAGTTTGTGGACATCAACCAGTATAGTAATCAGAATGTACCTAACAATGATGGCTCATCTTTAAGTGGAAATCAATATGAATCAAAATTCACAAAGAAATTACAACGAGCCCCCCATGCAATTCAATGCTACACTACTAGAATCCTATGATTCTCCAGAAAACACAAGAATAGAGGAACCAAGCAATGAAGAATTCTCTTTTCCATTCATTCAAGAATCAGATGCTTAACCAAAAGAGATGTTTTCCTTTTGAAATGATAGTAAAAACACTAAGAGTTTGTGGAATAAAAAAGAATCCATGATAAATGAGATTCCTCCCATGTAAAAAAAGAAACTCCTCCCAATATAAGAGCAAGAAACAATCTAGTGCTTGCTAGAGCACCCTATGTTGGACAAAAAAATAATAACCAAGGGAATATGTCTATATTCTTGAAGAACCCTACATGAATGATTGAGAAGTATAGTGCAGTGGAAGATTTTAAATGAATGAAGGCTAACATGTCCTTGTTTGACATACTATACAATTTTTCTAATCAGTGAGAAGCAATTATAAAGAATCTTGATCATACTAAAGAAACACATAACACAAATACTACTCCTCTAAAGATAGTGTCGCAACATGTTAATGCTTCTGAAGCTATTCCAACCATGTTTAAAGACAAGGTTGAGGTACCTCCTTTCTGACTTAGTATTAGAGTCTATGGAAAGAATCTTCACAATTTTTGAATTGATTTGAGAGCTTCTTGTAGTTGCATGCCACTTTCAATTTCAAAAAGGTTGGGAGTCACTCCACAATCCTCAAAGTAGATAGTGATACAATTGGATAAAATTGAAGTAAAATTTATCGAGGTATTGAAAGATGTTTGAATATAGTTAACTGTTGACCCTCATATTCAAGATATAAAAGACATACATGTGGTTGAATTTCCTGAAACATATGGATTGCTACTTAGTAGAGAATGGACAAAATGATTAAGAGGATGTTTCTTGACTAATTTTACCCAACTATGGTTACCTTGGAAAGGATTGAATAGTTAGGTCTAGATAGATGCTAAGCCAAAATTGAAGACAATGATCATGGAATACAATGCACCAAATGAGGTAGCATTTCTATAGTTAGATCTAGGCTCTTACAAGGTGATGGCTCTTGACATAACCACAACCAAAACACTAGATGATTTAAATGAAAGACCCATGATCCCTATCCCAAAAGAAGAAATTGTGATTGAATTCATAGATAGCATGGTAGTGAACTTACAATGCTTAGGTGAGGAAGCATACCCAAATGTTTTGCTCCTTCCAAAATTTTGTAGGCTACATAAAATTATTCATCTAGAATTTGAATGTTTACATTTCCAAGAAGCAGTTGCTTGGCTGTTGACTAAGATACTATAAATAAAATGTGATAAAATTACAAATGAAATGCCTTTGGAAAATTTAAGTTCCTCATGTATATTCAAAATAATGGGAAAATATGAAGAGGAAGTTGAAGATTTCAATGTGTCATATAGTGACACCTATTTAGATGGTAGAGCTTTGTCTTCTCTACCACTTGGTATGATCAAAATCCAAAGGAGAAGACATTATGTGAAAGGTCAAGGCTAGACCTCTATAGTTGTTCACCCTAAACCAAAAGTTGATAAAATTATAGAGTTAATTGGGGAGATTCAAGACTAACAAGAGAAAAAAACACTCTCCATATGAAAGATAAACAATGGCAACTCACCAAGTCCACCATGTGAGAGATTACAATGGATCTTGAAGAATTAATCCTTTAAATTTCAAGTGAAATAAAAGCTTTGAATGAATAAAGAAACTCCCAAAATCCCAAAGAACAAACAATTTGGACACTCAGGTTTGATGACTCTAAATGCAAATTAGGAGTCAGTGCCGGTATCAAACTAGTTAATCCAAAAGATAGGTCCTTTTATGCAACATATTATTTATAGTTTAGATGCACTAAAAATGTTGCAAAATATGAATCCTTGATTTGTGGACTTCTCTTTGTGTTAGAGAAGGTAATTGAAGGAGACTCCCAATTGGTGACTAGACAGGTGAAATCAATCTACTCTTGTAATGATAGAAGACTACTCACTTCTTGGAAAAGAGTATGGGATCTAATGGAAGATCTCAAGGCTTTGAACATAAAGTCTATCCCAAGAAGGAGAAACATGGTAGTAGATGTCCTTGCAATTTCAGCCAGTGCATTACAATCCATGGAAAGAACAAAATTAAAAAGATTTTTAGTGGAATTAGTTGCTGCCCCATCTCTCCCCGATAATATTACAAAATTTAAAGCTTTCCAATATGAATTAACATGTAATAGAAGAACCATCAAAGAAAATGGAATTGAAGAATTTGATTCATATAACCTAGGTACAGAAGGAGATCCCAAGATGGTAAGAATTGGGAAGGCATGCAATCCTTATCAATGTGAAGGTATGTTTCAATTGCTTATAGAATAGAAAGATGTCATAGCTTGGAGTTATGAAGAAATTAAGATGTATGATCCTAAAATCATCACTCATGATAGTCCATTGAAATTAGATGCCAAGCCTTTTCATTAGAGTCAGAGACCCATTAATCCCATCATTGAATCATTGATATTGAAAGAAGTCAAAAAATTTCTTGATGCTAAAATTATCTTTCCAATTTGACATTCTGCATGGGTTTTTAACATGGTTCCAATAAGGAAAGAGACTGGGGATATTTTCCTTTGTGTGGATTTCTATAACTTAAACCAACTATCCCAAAAAGATAATTATCTTTTTCCCTCACTTGATGAAGTGTTACAAACAATGAATACATCCAAAATGATATCTTTTGTAGATGGATATTTAGGATGCAACTAGGTGATGGTAGATGAAGAAGGCAGGTTGAAGACTACTTTCAAGAAAAAATGGGGAACCTTTGCATATAGGAGAATTCCCTTTGGATTGATCAACATAGGAGCTACATTCCAAAGAATCATGGATGAAGCATTCAAGGGGCTAATTATTAAGTGCATAGTTATCTACATGGATGACTTAACTATCTTGCCAAAATATTGAAGTACTCACATTATTGATTTAAGACAAGTGTTTAATTGATGTTGGAGATATGCCATATTGCTAAATCCTAAGAAATGTTCATTTGGGGTTAGAAAATGAAAGCTTCTAGGTCACATTATTTTTGAACTAGGAATCTCCATTGATCCTTACAGACTTAAAGCTACTCTAAATTTACCACCTTTAGATAATCAAAAAGAGCTCAAGTCTTTCTTCAAGAAGATATTTTTTGTCCATAATTTTATTATCGAGTTTGCTAAGACAGTATACACCCTTAATAACTTGCTGAAAAAGTGAGTGAAAATTGAATGGGTTCCAAAAATTAAGAAATCCTTTGAAGACATCAAAGTGGCTATCTCTATGGCTCCAGTACTTGTGAGTCTAGATTGTGATTTTCCATTCAAAATCTACTATTTTTCTTTAGAACACTCATGTGCTAGAATTCTCACTTAGAAGAAAGTCAAAGAAGATGAGAGACTAATCATGTTCATGAGTTGTTTGCTAAAGAATGCTAAGTTGAACTATTCTAATATCAACAAATAGTCTTTCACTTTGATAAAGGTGGTCAATAAATGTCACCATTATATACTTAGGAGCAAGGTATATGCAATCTTGTTCAATGCTATAGTTAAAACATTACTAATGCAAAATGAATTAAGTGAAAGACTAGGGAAATGGGTGGCTATATTGTAAGAATTTGATTTGAAAATTTAGTCCATGAAGCTAGTGAGAGGACAAGGGTTGACTAAGATGATAGATAATAATGAGATTGGTAATGATAATTAATTTAGATGTGATGGAAAAACCAACATGGAAATCAACAAAAGATCATAGTGTCTCAATTTGATATTGATCAAGAAATAATCATGGATGTATGGTATCAATATATTATCTACTATCTTTTATAGAATCAATACTCAGATTGGATGAAAATTTCCTAATGTAAAGGTTTTAAGATGAAATTTGAAACCTATATGCTTCAAGATAGGAAACTTTATAAAAGAAACTATGAGGGAATTTATCTAAAATGCTTGGGACATGAACAAGTAAAAGAGGTCTTGGAACAATTTCATGATAAGTATGGCATAGGACATAGATCAATAGAGTCTATGGTTCATATGGTTTTGAGATCAGGTTACTTTTTTCCTATAAACATTAAAGATACATTTAAACATCTACATTCTTGCCATATTTGTCAAATAAATGCCAACCGAGAGAAACATCCAACTATGCCTCTACAACCAATACTTGAGATATGACATTTTGCTAAGTGGGGACTTGAATTTATAGGTCCAATAAACCCACCATCATCTAAAAGACATATGTTTGTTCTTATAGCTACCAACTATTATACACATTGGATGGAAGATGAAACTTTGAAAAACTACACTGCCAAAGTAGTTACTGATTTCTTAGAAGAACATATTGTTACTAGGTTTGGAATGTCATTTTTCCTTATGTGTGATAATGGATAATATTTTGCATCAATATTCCTCACCAAGTTGGCATTGTAAAATTAGGTTATAATCAAGTTCTCTTCAAATTACTATCCCCAAGGGAATGGTGTGGCTGAATGCACAAATAAGAACTTGATCATAATGATAAAGCACCTACTAAAGGAAAATCCAAAATATTGGCACAGTCAACTCAAATATGCATTGTGGATAGATCGAGTTAGGATAAAAAATGCTTTGGGAACTTCCCCATAGCTGCATATCTACAAACATGAGCTAGTATTCCCACTTAAGCTCAAGATTCCTATTTTGAAATTTATAAGTGGGTATGCTGAAGATGCTGACAGGGTTTAGATTCGATCAATGAATCTCTTGGAATTGGATGAGAAAAGGATAGAAGTTTTAGAGAACATGTCAAAACATTAAGTAGTTATCAAATGGTGGTTCAAAAAGAGGGCCACAATAAAGTAAAATATCTGACCTTGTTCTCCTATGGGATAAGGTGAAAGAAAAGCTAGGCAATAATACTAAGTTTCAACACTTGTGGATGGACCCTTATCAAATTGCAGAGATTTTGGGAGAAAATACTTTTAGGCTAAGTTCCTTACAAGGGGAATTGGTCCCATTGCTAGTTAATGGTCAGTTCTTGAAACATTACTCTAATGCCTAAAAGTGGAAAACATAAATAAATAAATAAAAATAAACAATTTTTTTTAAACAATAAAAAATTCCCTTTCTAGAAGTGTGTTTACTTTCTGCAAGTGTGTTTTATTTCTTGCAAGTGTATTTACTTTCAGTTGTGTGTTTGCTTTAAAATATATGTCCATCTTTTCTTTTTAGTCTAGGGGTTGGGTACAATCAAGACTCTTTCTTGAAGCATTTCATAAGATCACTCCTTTTAGTTTCAACTTTTTGGAAGAGGTATTTCTATGTCAAAGCATTCAGATGATTTTGTTTCTTGTTCCAATTGGAAATTGATGTTAGTTGTAGCTATAAAAGACTTTTAGTCTTGAAATTAAAATCACAGATCGATAGTTCTAAAAAAATTACAAATTATAAAGATTTACTATCTTAATGTTTTCAAATCAAGGTTGATAGTACCAAAAGATAATCTAAACTTGTCAGTTCAGACTAAAGAACTTTTCAAAAAATTGCTAAGATCATTATTTGGCATGAGAGTTTCTAAATGCTCATAGAAGAGGAACACAAGGGTTATCAAACAAAAGAAATAATTTGAGAAGTGAAACTAATTCCTTGGCCACATAGTCTAAGCATGGTCAGGTTACATAAGATTTTTTATTATTATAGAAGATGGTGTTAAGAAATAAATATTCCAAAAGATCAAAAAAGGTAATCAAACAATAGGGATATGCACTCCAAAATGGCTATCCAACATCTATATAATTTGTTTCATGGAAGAATCAAATGGAAACATGTGAGCTCCATGAAGTAGAATAAAAAGTGATTACTAAAGACCTGCAATACAAAATTGATCACCCATTAAAAACCCTCAAAATAGATTTCCTCATTTGGTGAGACAATGATTGATACACAAGTTTTATGAGGATTTTTGATGAATGGACTGGTGGAGTGAAAGATTGTCTTTGAGTTTCTAGAAGCTCATGATAGACTACACTTTGAGACATCAAAGGAAATAAATACACTATGCACACATTAAGCTTGAAGATTTGAGATTCTGATGTTTTGACTATCAAGGAACTTGAAGGCTTCTTGAAGGGTTTAGAATTTAGGTATCATTTGACACATGTTAGAAGAATGCTTGTAGATGAAGAAATGTCTTTTGCATTTATTCCTTTTGTTGGGGGTAGGTGTGTAGGTGTGCTATTCAAATATGTACATTGATAGTTTTGAAGAATAAGCAGTGTGCCAACAGTTAATTGCCAGTTGCTATTTTTAGACATTTCATGCACTAGAAATGCATTTTGGCAGCAATTTAACTCCTATAAACTCTTGGAGAATTCCATGCTTCCATTTTTAAAGCTTCTAGAAACACTTAGATCCTCTTACAACTTCTTCTTATCTCCTTCTTCTTTCATTGTTTTAAGTCATGTAAAGTCTCATGCACCCATTAATTGATATAAACAAGTGTGGAGACCTACTTAGTACCATTTAGAGGGTCATTTTGAATATAATTAGATTTGTTTTATTAGTTTTTATCAGATGTTTAAATTTTAAGAGGTCTCACTATCAATGTAAAAAGAGGAGATGATTTCTCATAAATACATGGATGTAATATATACTCTAGGCTATTATTTTGATGCAATAATATATGCTATTGGTGCTCTCATTCTAAGTGTAGTTATTCTTGCTAGAGTGTGTTATTTTTGTGAATTCATGTTCATGAATAATAATAGAGCCAATGGTTTTACTATGTTGTTATGATTGTGCGATCTTTTAGTTTTGGTTTTTTCCTTATGTTAAAAAATTCTCTTGATGTACCAAATTGGAGAAGAGATCGCCTATTGTTCCTATATATCTTCTTGTCTTGCACGAGCACACTTTCCATGGCCTTGCAATTTAATGAGAAGTGAAACATCTTTTGGTTATTATTAAGTTCCCATTGATGATTGTATTAGTGGAATTAAGGAAACACTGCTTCTATTTTCATTGGTTTCCTACCTATTCTTTTCAATGATTTAACTTGTAGATGTGTTGTTACCATGGTTTATCTCTATTTGGAATTTCCATTTCAAGTTGTTTTCTTTAATCTCTCATTACCCTATCATTTTATTTTCTTTTCTAACATTTGGTCAAATTAGGAATTCATATAGTTGCATTGATAAAATTGCATTCATCATAAAATAGAAAATACCAAAAAAATGTCCTTTGTGGTTATTTTTCAAACAACATATCAAATATCTTATCAAATTTTTTTTGAACCATAAAATTCCTCCTCATGAACATACACATTTATCTTCAATTGACCAGATTCCAGTAGGTTGCAAGATTTCCTAGAACTTTGAATTTGAGCCTAGATTAGCTTTTCAAGGGAGGAGTTTGAAAAGGTTCCTACCATTAAGCATTGTGTAGAAAAGTGGATATGAAAATGAGATATATGAAGGATGATATTGGATATATAATTGTCTTATTGAGTAGAGTAATGGGTCTCTAGCACTTGATCACCTTCAAACTTGGATGGTCCACTTTATTCAAACTATTAGAACAAAAAAGATGCCAATTGATTGGGCTACCATCCTAAGTGAAAAATTGGCTAAGAAATTAGTAGTTGTCAAAGACAATCTGCACTTCTATATGACATCATATATGGTATATTCACTGGTGGCTAGAACTATGGATTACCTAGGCCTTTCAAAAAAGGAAAGTGTGTAGGATAAAAATAGTTGGCCCTATGTGGTATATCCATAATCGATAAAGGAAAAGCTCATGCTACAAAATGTGGAACATAGATTGGTGAATGATGGGTTTATCTTTGCAATCATCAAGTACATTGAAGGTGTGTATGCCAAAAAAATTTCTATAGAGGAATCAACTAGAATTACAAAGATCAACACCTACTACATTCTATTTATGACCTTCACCTATCTTTAGGTAGCTAGTAATCTAGTATTTCCAAGAAAACTCACAAGATACCCATCAGATAGATTCACACTTCTAGAGATTTCATGCCAACTCACTTCTACCTATGATAGAGTGATGAAATGACACAAGAAGACATGGATTTAGCCCATCACAATTAGTGCATTCAAGGTGAAGCAAAAGTAGGATATTGCCACCTTTGATTCTGAGTGGGATCAATATGCCATAAAGGAGTACAAATCTGCTCACTGATTCTTTGATAACATTGGGATGGTCCAACACCTAGTAGGGAAAGAGTTTATTCATGAGGAAGCATTAGAGGATCATTCAATTAATGTTATAGATGACTATAATGTCTATATAAGGGACTATTGTAGGATGACTATATACTTAGTAGAAAATGTGCTAAAGATGAAAATTCCTCTCAAGATCATGGAAATGGATACCCCAGAAGTTATGGATCCTTTATACAATAGGGATAAAATCTATGACTAACCAATAATAAATGATGATATAGGACATGATGAGAATGATGACATAGCTCATCAGGATAAGAATATAGTATATTAATAAGGGAATGGATCTAGAATCGATTTTAGATGGATCCAACTCCTCAATCCATACCCCTACAGGCCATAACAAGACCTAGCAAAGGTAAAGGTGAAAAGGCCATTGTACTAGCCTTCCCCACTCAATCCCCAGTAAGTTTAGAAATGGAACATCAACATGAGTGGGAGGTTGAGTACTTTAGTGCTAAAAAAGGCAAGAAAAGGAAGAGGGAACCTCCTAGGGAAAAGAAACAAGAATTCAAGCTCAAGCACCTCCACAATAGGAACAACCTGAAAAAACAAAGCCTCAAATTGATGCTCAAGAACAAGAGCCAACATAAGAGCCTCCCTAGCAGGCACACCTAGAACAATCAGAGGAGGAATAAGAAGAGGAGCAAAGGGTTGCACTAGTGAAAACTACAAAGGAAGAATCCTCCCCTTTAGCTCCAAAAAAGATAAGAATTGAAATAACTATGGTTGGTACTCAAAGGAAGGGATTAAAGAAGAATACTATTTTGTCCCCACAGGTTCCTAATACCATTTTGTAAGCTAAGGATGAAGAAGAAGGGGAACAAATATAATTTTTCCCCTTCAACCAAAGGAACCAATCAGGAAATGCTGCAAAGGAAGAGAGGAGAAGAAGCTCCATGACAACACCTCCATCTACTCCAAGAGAACCTATCTGAGTGTTAACCTCTAAAGATGAACAAAAAAAATGGATAGCAAATATGGAGAGTGAAGGAACTAATTTCTTCAACCTCCCTGACTTTGATTTTATGCTAGTGGGAACTAAGAAGAAAATCAGAGATACTCCCAAGAGCAAACCCCTAGGAGAGGATTGGAACCAATTTCCATCTCTACCTCAAGGACCTCTTGGTATTCCACCACCACCATCTCAGGATTTGATAGTTTTGGATAAAGGTTTAGTGACTCCACTTCCTCTGATTACCTAAGTAGAAGAAGAAGAATAAGAAACTAAGGAAGGGGAGCTCCAACAATTACATGTCGATAAAGTATTAAAGGAAGGGAAAATACTTGAAGAACCTTAGTAAACTCCTCAAGATACAAAAGTTAGGACTTTAGCCCAACAAGATATATAGACTACTTCTAAAGATCTTTAATGTGAGAAGACTCTAGAGAGAAGTTAAAAGGGAAAGGATCCTTCTGTGGAAACAAACTCTTCAGTCAAGTACATGTCACCCATGGGCACTACACTAGCATGGCTGAAGACGTAGGTTATGTTTCATCAAAAAAGGTAGCTAGACTTGATAGCTAATGAAGGAATGGAGGAGTTAGTAAAAGAAATCATGAGGCATAAGCCACCTAAGGGTGATGAATGAACACTAACCTTCATAATAAAGAACCAAGATTAGGACCTTCTTACACATATTGCCATTTCGCTACAATGGATACAACTAAAGTGATGATCACCACAAGCATGAAAAATGTGTTCAGGCACATGGAATAGGATGAGTCAGAGTTGATAATCTTATGGAAGAAAATTGAGCTACTAAGAGGATATTTCAATGAAGTTGTGGGCCCCATTGACATGGAGAATCCAAAGATCACTCTTGGAGTGGTACTAGGAACAAAAGGAACATGAACAAAGTTGAATCCATATTTGGAAGCATGTCAGCAATGACATGACAATTTTGAGGAGAAGGGAGTATGAATAATATAGGAAAATTTTAACTAGTTTCACCACATCTAATCAAGTGTCGACAATTTGGTTTCTATAGTGAACCAAGATATTTGGCTGACGGATCAAGTACATACTTGGGCCAAGGACTTGCAGGTGTTAAGATCAATAAAAGGTCAAAGGTATAAGATGCCAATGGAGGTATATATTATGGAAGAGATAGATAAAATTGATGATTGGATGGAGAAAATTTTGGTAGGCAATAAAGTTATAGAGGGATTGCATGAAGAGATCTAGCGGATTAAGGATAAAACTCAAGAGATTTTTTTGGAAGTAAAGAGGTAGTAAAACATTGCTTTCTTTGAGATTTTTGAAGATGAGCCTAAAAAAAAGATTTTTTTGGTGCAATCAGTGGTCCAAAAATTTAGAGCAACATTTGAAGATGCTTCATTAGATGTTGACATAAGATAAGAATTCAAGACATAAAAGGTATTGTTGGAGTTGAATACCAAGCTTGAGGATTTTGCTTGTACTTGGATAGAAGTCAGTAATTATTGGCAACTAACAAAGGATAATTATGGAGCTCTAGGTTTACTAGAAGCTACTCAAGTAGTTGAGATAATAAAGAAGTTTAAGAGTAAACAACCAAACATTATTTTGGTGTAAAGAGGGAAAAAAACCCAGATGTTGGAAATTTAGTTTTGACACTTAGAAGAATTTTGGATTTTTGGAACCTATGACCAAGGTGAGCAGGTGTGCTTTTCATAGTAAGTGTGCCAAATTTTTTGAAGAAGAAACAATGCGATGATAGTTAACTACAAGTTCCTAATTTAGAGCATTCCATGCATCAAAAACACATTTTGACAACAGGTCAACTCCTAGAAATGCCTAGAGAAGGGCAAGTGTCCATTTTTAAATCTTCTAGAGACTCCCATATCATCTTACATCATCCTTCTTCTTATGTTCTCATTCTTTTATTCTTTTGTGTTATGTAAAGGCTCATGCACCCATTAATTGAGATAAACAAAGTTGGGGACCTACTTAGCACCATTTAGAGAGTTAGTTTGTATATAATTAGATTTTTTTAATTAGTTTTTAGCATAACTTTTCATTTTAAGAAATCTCACTCCTAATACAAAGGGAGGTGATGAATTCTTATAAATACATGGATGTAATATGTATTTTAGGCTATTATTTTGATGCACTAATATATGCTATTAGTGCTCTCATTTTGAGTGTAATTTTTGTGAATGCATGTTCATGAAATATAATGGAGCCAATGGTCTTATTATGTTATTATGATTGAGTGACCTTTTAGTTCTAGTGTTTTCTTTGTGTTAATGAATTCTACTGACATGATGAGTTGGAGAAAGGATTATCTTTATTCTTGCATAGAATCTTGTCTTGCGTAAGCACACTTTTTGTGGCCTTGAGATTTGATGAAACATGAAACATATTTTGGTTTATATTGAGTTCCCATCTATGATTTCATCAGTGGAGTTAAGGAAGTGGTACTCCTAATTTCATTGGTTTCCTACCAAGTCCTTTTGATGATTTAATTTGTAGACGTGTTGTTTCTTTAGTTTATGTCTGTTAGGAATTTCCCTTTTTAATTTATTTTCTTTAATCTTTTGTTACCCTATCTTTTTTTTTTCTTTTATAAAACTTGGTTAAAACAAGAATTCATATAGTTGCATTGATAAAATTGTATTCATCATAAAAAAAAAAACAAAACAAAAATCTCTTTTGTGGTTATGTTTTAGATAGTAACAGATCAAACACATAATCTAAAATTGGTTTAAACTAGCAAAGGCCTCCTCATGTATTAGTTTGTGGTGAGCAACTAGGGAAATACTATACATACTTCATAATTCTTTGGGGTTAGGGATTTCATAATGTGTGATGCGATAATTAATTCTTGGGGCAATAATGAGTTGTAAGGGATTATATATTGTAATTAGGTTGTAATCATTGGATTGTTATAATAATATTGAACTTGTTGTTTGGTGGACGCATCTTAGGGGGTGAACCATGTTAAATCTTGGTGTCTTGTGTTCTCTTCTGTGTGATTCAATATTTTTTGATATTATTTATATTTGCATGTAATTGTTATTTCTATCTAGGGTTCAATCCTAACAAGTGGTATCAGAGCAAGGTTGTTTTTTCAATTTTCCTCTGCAAGAAAGTCTCATAGTTGAGTGGGAGTCTCACGGTTGAGTGGGAATGATGGTAGATGAGCATAAGCTGTAGGTTGACAAGTTTAAAGTGTAGAACTTTCAGTTATGGAAAATGGAAATGGAGGACTATCTTTATTAAAAGGATTTATGGAAGCCATTGGAAGGAAAAATAAAGAAACAAGGAACTATGATAGATGAAGATAGGGAGATTTTAGACAGAAAGGCACTTGGAAACATTTGGTTATGCCTGGCACCATCGGTGACATTTAACATTGCAAAAGTGAAGATGACAAAAGAGATGATTGAAACCCTAGCAAAATTGTATGAAAAGTCCTCTGCTTCAAATAAGGCATTTCTCATGAAGCATTTATTTAATATGAAGATGACAGAAAGTGGATCTAGTGTAGATCATTTAAATGAGTTTACTACTATTACTAGTCAGTTATCTTTTGTGAGTATTAATTTTGATGAAGAAATTAAGGCTATCTTGATTTTGTGTTCTTCATTTGAAAGATGGAATGACTTGGTAATGACTATGAGTAATTTTGTTTCTAGATCCAATACTCTAAAATATGATGATGTGATTGGTGTTATTTTGAGTGAAAAAACTTGTCAGAAAATCCTAGGTGGATCTACATTAGGAAGTGCTTTGAATGCACAAAGCAAAGCTAGAATGACTGAGACATAAATTTTTTTTGGAAATCATGGGAAATCGAGAGGAAAGTCAAAGGGAAAGAGGTCTCAATCTGGAGGATCAAGAGATTGGTGGTATTGTGGAAAAGCAAAGCATAAGAAGAAAGATTGTTAGACTTAAAAGAATAATGAAAGAGATAAACTAGAAGGGAACAAGGAGGAAAACATGGTAAGTAACAAATCTAAAGAGGATGCTTTGCTTCATTCTTTAGAAAGTGTTGATGATTCATGGGTTTTAAATTTTGGTGCTTTATTTCATGCTACACCTCATAGAGGTTATTTTATTGATTATGTCCAAGGGGATTTTGGGCTTGTTTATTTGAGGGATAATGAACCTTGCCCTATTATTGGAAAGGAAAAAGTTAAGATTAAGTTGCATAATGGAAATCATTGGCTACTACATAAGGTAAGACATGTTCGAAGGCTGAGTAGGAATTTAATTTCAACAGGGAAACTTGGTGATGAGGGTTGTGTAGTTACTTTTAATGATAAAAATTGGAAGGTTTCAAAAGGTTCCCTTGTAGTAGAAAAAGGTGTGAAAGTAGGAACCTTATATCTTTGTATAGGTCATACTATTCCTTCTACTTTGATTGTTTTAGAGAAAAATGAATGTTCATGAATAGTTGCTATAGTTGAACAGGGAGAACAAACAATTATTGTAGATTATAATACAATGCTATGGCACAATAGACTTTGGAAAATGAGTGAGAAAGGTATGAAATTACTTTATTCAAAGAGAGTTTTACCAGGTCTAAAATGTGTTAATATGGATTTTTGTGAAAGTTGTATGGAAAAAAAAAAATACAATGATTTTTGTAAAAGGTGGGAAGGAAAAGAAAAGTGAGAGATTAGAACTTGTGCATATAGATGTATGGGACTAGCTTAGGTATCTTCCCTTAGTGGCTCTCATTATTATGTTACATTTCTTGATGATGCAACTAGAAAAGTATCGATTTATTTCCTTAGACATAAATATGATGTATTTCAAACTTTTAAAAAATGGAAATGCTTGGTTGAAAATGAGATTGGTAAGAAACTAAAATGTCTCAGATCTGATAATTTTGGTGAGTACTATAGTCCTAAATTTGAATATTATTGCTCCACTAATGGTATTCATAGACTAGAAAACTATTCCAAGGATTGTATAGGAAAATGGAGTGGTTGAACACCTGAACAGGAGTATAATGGAGTGTCCAAGGAGCACGACGTTGCATGTAGGGTTGCCCTTAAACATGTGGGCAGACACTATCAATACTATTGTGTATTTTATTAATAGAGATCCCTCTACTCTTTTGGGCTATGGTATTCTAGAAGAAGCATGGACTGGTAAGAAGGTGAGTTATTCTTTTCTTAAAACCTTTGGTTGTGAAGTATTTCCTCATGTAGATTTTGAAAATAGAACCAAGATGAAAGCTAAGTCATAAAAATATGTATTTTTTGGATATGACATTGATGAATTTGGTTATAGGCTTTGGGATTTTGCAAATCATAAAATTGTATGAAGCAGGGATGTCATATTCAATGAGAAAGGGTTGTACAAAGATCTATTGTAGCAACATGAGAAGAAAGAAGATGATTATAGTGCTGGATGATACTCCAAAATATGATGTTCCAACAATTCTTCATGATCTACGACAACTACAACAACAAATACCACACACCCCAGTGAATGTTAGATTCTCAACAAGGCTAAGTAGATTCATAAATATTTTCTTCTTCTTTGTACTCTATTTTACTAATAACTGCTAGTTAACCTAAATGCTATAATGAAGCTATGTAGGTGGATACTAATATTCAATGGGAGCCTACAATGGTAGATGAGATGGACTCCTTTCTGAAAAAAGACTTGGGATTTATGCAAGTTACTTGTAGGTAAATGAGATTTACATAATAAATGGGTTAACATGTTGAAAGAAGAGGATGGAGGTAAGAAAATATTTAAAACCAGGTTAGTTTTAAAAGGATTTGCATAGAAAAAGGGAATTGATTTTGATGAGATATTCTCTTTAGTTGTTAAAATGACTTCTATTTGTATTATTTTAAGTATTATGGCTACTAAAGATTTGCATTTGGACTAGCTTTATGTTAAACCAACCTTCCTTCATGGTGATTTGGATGAAGAGATATATATGAAACAACCACATGGATTTGAGGTCAAAGGTAAGGAGAACTTAGCATGCAAATTGAAGAACAATTTATATGGCTTGAAGCAAGGAACTTGGCAATGGTATTTGAAATTTGATAGTTTTAGGCATTAGCATGGATATAGTAGGTGTCATTCAGATCATTGTGTTTATTTTAAGAGACTGGATGATAAAATCTACATTATTTTATGTTTATATGTTGATGATATACTTGTAGCTAGGTCTAAAATGGATCAAATTAAGAGGTTAAAAGAATAGTTAGCACATTGATTTTCTATGAAGGATTTAGGGGCAGCAAAATAAATCATTGGTATGAAAATTTGCAAAGATAGGAAGAAAAAAAAATTGACTTTATCTTAGGCTAATTATATTGCAAATGTGTTGCAATGTTTCGCTATGGAGAATGCTAAAGGTGTCAACACACCTTTACTTGGTCATTTGAAGTTGACTAAAGAGATGTGTCCAAAGACATAAGAATAGGAGGATAAGATGTTCAATGTACCCTGTTCTTTAGCTATCATAATCTTTATGTATGCTATGGTATTTACTAGGCTAGATATTACACATGTAGTGGGAGTCATTAGTAGGTATATGTGATATCTAGGAATTGAGCATTGGAATCTGGTTAAATGGTTTCTCAAATACTTGAGAGGCACATCTAGTAAGTGTTTACACTTTGGGAGCTCTACTACTAATTTATAGGAAAATGTTGACTTAGATTTGTTAGGGGATATTGATACCAAGTAGAGTACTATAGGTTATGTATTTACTCTTGGTGGGATAGTAGTGAGCTGGGTTTCTCAATTATAGAAGGTTAATGCTTTATCCACTATTGATGCAGAGTATGTTGTTGCTACAAAGACAACCAAGTAGATGATATGGCTTTAGTCCTTCCTAGAAGAATTGGGACACCCTAAGAGGGATAATTATTTATTTATAGATAGTTAGAGTGCCATTCATCTTGCGCTAAATTCTACTCTACATTTAAAGACAAAAAACATTTAGTTGCGATACCATTTCATTCCGCCAGTTTTGGATGGTGTGTAGTTAAATCTCAACAAGATACATATAGATGACAATCCAATAGATATGTTTATCAAGGTAGTGACAAGGTATAAGCTGAACTCCTCTTTATCTTCGATTGGTCTTCTAGACTAAACATAATAAAAAAAATAGTAGAGTCTAGGGTGGTTTGATCTAGTGGGAGCACCATGTGGTAGCGATATTGCTACAAGATTAGTCTCCAAGTGGGAGATTATTGTTTAATGTGAAGCCTAATCAATCCTCAAGTGGGAGATTTTTATTTTATGATGACTGATCAAGGAAGTAGTGTACATAATTCATGATTTGTAAAAAAAATTGGGCCCTATTTTATCAAGAATTTTGGGCTGACATGTTTTAATTAATTATAACCTTAAAGTGGAAAAAATCTTGTACAAAAAAGGTTCAAGGTTAGGGATTTAATAATGTGTGATGTGATAATTGTTTCTTGTGGAAGAATTGAGCTGTAAGGGATTATAGATTGTAATCAGGTTGTAATCACTAGATCGTAATAATATTGGACTTTCTATTTAATGGACATAGCCCAGGGACTGGGTGAACTACATTAAATCTTGGTGTCTTGATAAAGGGTGCTCCACTTAATACCATAACCATATAACACAAACAAAGAAATAATAAAAAATGCGAGAATAAAATATGGACTTCTTATTTGTGTCGCAAATGCAGAATTACATAATTCATAAGTACAATATGCTAACCCACATAGGCAACTTCATTACAGTAATCTACAAGACAAACTATGAATTATCACCCAAAGCTATCCTAGACAATATTCGAGCCTTTCTTAAATAGGAACTTTTATTCTACTCAGGAAGGTTCTATATGCTCAAACTTAATACTTAGGGCTAACAGATCCCAAAAATACATATAGAGTTGGCTAAATACATCTTTGATGAATTATTTTAGAATTTTTGTAGCCTAAGGCCACAACTCTCAAACCATTGCTCTGATTTTCTATTAGAATCACTTTTGAGAAACACTAGCTCCTAATCGACAATCTTGAAATGGTGCAAGCACCCTTCTGATGAGTTTTTGGACCTCATCCGAGCACTCTAAGGCCTTCAATGGTGAGCCTAAAGATATTTCTACAATTTTTTCCATCGAAAATCTAGAATAACTTCTCTGATACTTAAATTGGAGCAATGAGATTTTTTTGGTAGGATTATAATTCTAAAATGAACCTTCATGTAGAAAATGAGAATATTCAGAGCTTGTATGTGAAACTTACTAAAAATAGTAAGTTCCCATAAATAGTAACCACCCTGTCTACTAGTACTTATTAAAATAGAAAAGATTGAAAATAAAATATTTTTGGGTGATGCAAGATTGCTCTTACACCCAGGATGCTCTTGCATCATGTCTTGTGCTCTCTTTTGTGCAATTCAATATTTTCTGATATTATTTATACTTATTTCTATTTGTGGTTTAATCCTAACATCATGAACATATACACTTATCTTCAATTGAGAAGATTTTAGTAGGTTGTAAGACTACCTAGAACCTTGGAGTTGATCCTTGATTAGCTTTTCAAGATAGGAGTTTGAAAGGATTCTTGTAGTTCAACATCATGCAAAATGATAACTCAATAATACCTATGAAATAATAACCAACCTATGCTTATCTATGGGGTCAATGTATATGTTCTAGGACTACATTGAGTCTTATATTAGAGAATTTAACCTAATGAAGGATCTTAAAGAGAAGGTGTACATAGGAGAAAATATCAGCTAGAAAGCCAAAATTATCATAGCACATCTTAGAATGAGGTCACATCAGTTGAGGTGTGAAAGTAGGAGATGGATGATTCCAAAGGAAGAATGTGAAGAGAGTGTCTGCCTATTCTATAGCATGGAAGTGGTGGAGGCAGAGCAACAATTGATCATATACTACACAACCTATAATGATATCCACTCAAGCTATGGAGACATTTTAGAAATAGGAAACTTGGATAATCTTTTTTAGGAAACATAGCTTGACAAGTCAACACACTTAGTGGTCAACATTCACTGTCAAGGAACAGATCTAAGGGAACATTTTCAAAAGAACTAAGATTCTAGGCATTGGTTGTTTCTAGGTGGTCCCATAGCTTCCTTTGTCCTCATAAACATTATTTAAAAAATTTAATTCATTCATTCAATTAGTAATCCCTTCTTTTTAGTTTTGAAGAGGTGTACATAAAATAAAATATTAGCTAGAAAGCCAAAATTATCATAACGCATCTTAGAATGAGCTCACATTAGTTGATGTGTGAAATTGGGAGATGGATGATTCCAAAAGAAGAATGTGAAGAGAGGGTCTACCTATTCTACAACATAGGAGTGGTGGAGGTAGAGTGACATTTGATCATGGACTACCCAACCTACAATAACATCTGCTCTAGCTATGGAGACATTTTAGAAATAGGTAGTCTGGCTACTATTTTTCAAGAAACACAACTTGATAGGTCAACACACTTAGTCATCAATATTCACTATTAAAGAATATATCTAAAGGAAAATTTTCAAAAGGACTAGGATTCTAGGCACTGGTTGTTTCTAGGTGGTCCCATAGCTTGCTTGGGCCTCATAGATGTTATTTAAATCTTTCATTCATTCATTTAATTAGTAATCCCTTCTCCTCCTATCACTTGTTCATATGTCTTATTTGGTGACATGTTAAGACACTTGGTGGTGACCCAATCATGTGCTCAAGCTTCTTTCTTATTCAAATGGAAAACTTGTAAAATGGCTTCTTCCTTGAGGAATCATGTGCACTCATTCCTATCTATGTATATCGTCCACATGGCTAGTGACTGATACCCTTGTCTTGCTTACATTTACTCCAAATTTTTTAGCTATGTTAATCAATCACTTTCTCTCAATTAATGTGTTCCATTTCTTCACCATGTATGGCCATTAAATATGTGGTGGTCTATCCACACAACCATTTGAAGGGTTGTCACCTTTCTTAGTACCCACTACTTAATTATTATTTAACATTTAGTATTTATTTATTAAATATTATAGTCGCTCAATGTATAAAATTTTAATTTTTTCTTTGTTTTATTTATTTACTTGATTATTTCTCCTTGGAGTATTATACATTATATATCCTTACATAGGTTTTTGTTGTTTAGGATTTCATATTTTTGTGATATATTGTTACATAATTCAAGTGCTCTTCTAACTAGTTTAATACTAGAGTGTCTTATAATTATCATAATATTATTATTATTTATATTTTGATGTCATTATTATTTGAGAATCAATATTGATTATTATCAATAATATTTACTTGCATATTTATTTGATTAAATATAAGTGGTTTATATATTTAGACCAATATATACATATATTTATATTTAGAATTTATTTCTACTAGTTATACTTGAGTATAGGGTTATGATAGTCTACCCTCCCATATATGCTTGTCATCAAGCAAGTATGATTTCTTATTTCATATGTAAGTTCATAACAACACTTGGCTTTTTTTACACCTCTAAGTTAGATTTCCTAGTTCGATACCACCTAGATTTGAAGGAGAAATTGTTCAGTGAATATATATTGTATGCTACAAGAGATTCAACCTTGATGGGTTATAATCCATAAGGATTTATAAATATGTGATTTATTCACTCTTAATATTTGATTCTTGGTGATTGATTTGTATTTCATTACTAAATAATTATAGAATGGAAAATTATAGGTCAAATGATAGTTTCATAATGTTGATGTTGGAGCAATTTTTTATCTTTAACAAGTTGGCTATTTTATTTTGATCCAATATAAATTATTCAATTGAAGATTTCACAAATTGAAATATGAACGAATGATTGATCTTCATAAATGGTTTATTCTAATGCAATATTATTGCAACTAATAATTTATTCAGATGAATGACATGAATGAATTAGAGGCGATCATTTCAATTATACGTTCTTCTTTTTTATATCTTATCCAAATCTTTGAATATTATTTAACTTATTTATTTATTTCCTTCTTTCAAAAATAGATAGCTTTCATCAATTCACCTTGCCCTATACAATGACAAGATCATTTCTCTGATACCACTATAATGTCCCTACTATTAGAGGTAGATTAAGATAAGTGATACCTATAAAATAAATATTACAACTTAAACAATAATAAATCTAACTACAGTATTCTACCCTCTATCTTAAACCCCAACCTAAAAGGCATCTCCAGATTAGGTTTCCCAACCCTTAGTTATTCTATTGTCTTCCCTGAATCACAAGCCTTAAGATTAATTTTGGATGGGATATCCTCTATCCAAGGCCAATCACATATGCATATGTTGAAGATGTAGTATAAGGCAGGAGATTCCCCAAAGGAGATGTGCTAGCCCCTAACAAATAACCATACAATGGTAGAATAAAAATAACACAGAGATCTATATCCAAAATAACACAAATTCTTATAATAGAATCATAAAAATTACATCCAACATGCTTGAATTTAAAGCCTTCTTGATTATGGAAAAATAAATAAAAAATTACAATAACAATTCTACAAGACCTCGTAAGATCCAACCACCATCTAGCCCATACCTAAAATCTTGGAGAAACCTCAAGAAAAGTCTAAACTTGTGTTTGCAAGCCACCAAGAAACCTTCTTATTTCCCAAGCTCATACTTAGCTACTATCTTTTCCAAAATTCACTTCTCTTAGCTACTCCATGTTGTCCATGATGAATCCATTTCTCTAGCAAGACAAGAACCTCTACTTATACTAAACCAAGTCATAAGTCATCCTAGAAAGTTGCATTAAATAAACCCCTACATTATATAAAACCTCAAGCCGCAAGAAATCTCGGTAAAAAATATTAAATACATGAAATATTCAAATAGTTAGGACATACCCCAAGTTAACAATACATAACTAACTCATATATGAAAATATAAAAGGATGCACTCTTAAGCATAAGTCTACAGGGCATCCGATGATCTGAATCCAAGAGCACTTAAGCCAAGTTCCATAGATCAAAGATCACAAAAAAAATCTCCAAAGTATGCAAATAAGTTAGGAACACATTACCAAAAACTAGAAAAAAAAGCTTTAAGTCTAAGAGGATTAATCTAAACATTATGCACACTTAAGAAAAGGTTCCCCAATATCTGTCCAATACATCCCCAACCACATGAACTATAAGTCTAAAAATATGAGCTTGATGCTCTTGAATAAAGGATTTTTGACTAACCTTGGATGCTCCTACATTAGAAAACCTAGGCATGAAGAAAATATGTTCTCAGTATTTGGAAGAACATCTTTTGAGATTTAATATAGAAACCCTGAACTAGTTCTTTACATATATGTCCTCCAAGTTATCAACTTTTTAAAACTCTTGCCTTTATTCCACTTACACAACTCCTTTCCTACAATTCTCATCTTTACATCTATCTTTGGTTTTCCATAGATATATTTCCCACACTAATCTCCAACCCCTTGGTATTTTTTCAACTCAAATTAGCTACCAAAACTCAGATGCCTTCTACCAAGTTCTACATTTTGCAAAGGTATCGAGGAAAATTTCATGCCACCCTTCTCAATAGTAAACAAATTCTTGACACAATCATGCACTTCTTATCATACTACAAATGTCTACAAAGTAATATGTGACAACTACTCATGTCCATAATATCACACAACTCTTAATCAACATACTACCCAAATTTTAAAATTAACAAGACATTGCTCCCTCACATCCAAATAATGCTTATCTTGCAACCAAATGGTCCTATAATGACAAGGATGTTTCATTCTCTTCAAACCAAGTGTTTGAACTATCTCCTCAATAACTAGGTTATCAGTACTACCAATATCCACACTTACATTAAAACATTTACCTCTAGAATTGCATCCATTCTTGAAAAAATTCCTTCTTTGATAAGGTTCCAACATCTTCTTACCAAGAAACACTTGTTGAGCCAACAAGTTCTTCTCCTCAAACTCAAGTTCATTCACTAAATTCTCATTCACCATAACAACTATTCTATGACCAACCTTCTGGGATTATTCAAAAGATCTATGTCCTTCACCACATTTGTAGCAAGTAACCTTAAATACACCTCTATATGTTCTCTTCATTTGTTCAATAGGTTTTTTCTCATCTTCAACAATCTACTTATCCTTCACATGCTTCTCCTTCCCTCAAGAATCAACTTAATGTCAGCTCTTCAACTTATCTTCTTCCGTCAAACCATACTAATAAGCATCCTCAACTGAATCAATCTTCAACATGCCAACCTCATCCTAAATATTGAATCTCAAACCATTAATATAACTAGCCAAATTTTCTTTAGAAATTTCTCTATGTCTAGACTGAATAGTTAACTTGCATAACTCCTTAGTATAATACTTCATAGTCATATCCTTTTGCTTCACATTTTGTAACTTCTCAAAAAAGTGAAGTTCATAATAAATAGGAATGAACCTAGCCTTTGATTTTTTTACAATCAATCTCCATCTAGTGATCTTCATTTTACCTTCCTTTTCTCTATCTCCTTGTAATTCTTTCCACCATAAAGAGACATGTCCTTTCAACTTATTTTGTGCCAAACTCACTCTAAGAAGATCTCCAATATCCTCTAACTTAATATAGTTTTCAAACTCACCAATCCCATCAATTAGGTCTTTAGGACTAAAAGTACCTAAGAAATTAGAAACATCCATCTTATTCTTTAACTTCAATTGAGCTCTAGATCTATCCAACCAACTAGTTTTGTCTTGTACAAGTCTCTCCATCTAATCAATTCTATCTTCACCACTAGATCAAGAAGCCTCAAAGTCTTCAATATCTTCCTCATATCCATCTTCAATACCCACATTCCTAGGTACACTAGCAATGGATCTCCTAATCTTAGCAACCATACCATTCTTCATCAATTATATCTCAAAACTAATATCCACCTTAACCTTCTCTAAAATCTCAGTCTCCACAATATGACATAGATCTAAAATCACCCTAGGGTCCAATATTCTTAGAGGAATCTTCCAAGATCTTGGAAAACCCAAAGTACCAAATCTACAAGATCAACCTTCTTTGATACCAATTGATGTAGTTTAAGGTAGGAGAATCCCTAGAGGAGATGTCCTAGCCTCCAATGGTCTTGATATAGTACAAGGAAGGAGAATCCTCAAAGGATATGTGCCATCCCCTAGAAATTAACCATACAGTGGAATGGATAACAATAACACATAGATTAACATCCAAAATAATGCCAATTCTCATAATAGAATCATAAGATTTACATTCAACATGCACAACTATAAGACCTTCTGGGTTATGGCCAAATACATTAGCGATTACAATAATAGTTTTGTAAGACCTCGTAAGATACAACCACTAGCTAACCCAGACCCACAATCTAGTAGAAATCCTAAGAAGAATCTAACCTTTTACTCACAAGAAAACAAACAACATTCTTATTTCCCAAGCCCACACTTAGCTACTAGCTCTGTAAAACTTCACAAATCTCTTCTATTCCATGTTCTCCATGTCGAATCCATGATTCTAGGAAAGACAATACCATCTAATTATACTGAACCAAGATGCAAGTTGTCCTTGCAAGTTACATTAATAAAACCTCAAGACACAAGTCAACTTAGCAATAAATATTAAATACGTGAAATAACTAAATACTTAGGATAGGCCCCAAGTTTTCATTGCATAACTAACTCATATGACAATATAAAAGGATGTGATTTTAGGAAAAGGTCTATACTATCCAACAATCCAAATCCAAGAGTGTATAAGCCAACTCCCTAATGAGGCTAATTATTGCCTCTATTTTATGATAATTTTAATACTCTATTTTAACACCACCAAGACATTTGTGAACTTATGTTTACTTGAACTGATGATTAAAGTCTAGAATAGAACCATTAACCCATGGGTAGATAGTATGTCATATTTTTCCAATATTATATATATAATGAAGTATTTCATATAACCATTAGAATGTGTGTTCTAATATTTGGATTTAATTTGATCATGCTTATTTGCAAATATCTTTGTATTATAACTAACTTGTTAGCAAAGGAAGCTAAAGATGGTTGGAAGCATTCAAGGGGGAACATTGAAGATGGCTAATAGTATTCAAGGAGAAAATGTTAAGGTTCATCCATGATGGAAGAAGTCATATTGGTACCAAGAGACATGACTGCTACCAAGGAGGAGCTATGAAGAATTTCTATATTTTCTCTACATTTACGATTGTGTCAAATCAGTTGTCTAGACTTTATTACTTGTACCATGAACTATTATCTTTCCTTCTTTTTCTCTTATAGATTTGTAGTCAGTTTGTTTGCTTTCCTATTTTAGAATGTGTCAATCCTCTATTTATAGGGATTCGATGAATAGTGTTAGGAGGTTAGAAGAAATTTTATGAAAAGAAACTGTTGACTCTTGTAGTGAGTTATTTTTGTAGTTTTATGTATCATTCTCATTAAGGAATTTTTGGAATATAATGAAATAACTCTTGGTTTACATTTTGTATTAGTAGATTAGTAGAAGCCAACCAAGGGTGCCCACTTGGGAGGTGGATTAGATTAGAGTAGTATAGATTTGTTTTCAGTATTTCTAGTATTACAAGTAGAAGTTATAAGTTCCTTCCTGTAGCATCATACTTTGTGAGTGTTCCTGGAGAATTTGTAAGAGTAGTTATAGTAGATGAATTGAGTTGGAATATAAGTTAGTATTCAATTATATTTTTAGCATTCATTTCAGTGAAGATTTAAGTGTGTTAGTTTCCTGCAACACTAGTGTAGGTTCTTTTCTTGTATTTTACTTTCTTGTAGCATAAGCATAATGACTCATTAAGAAACCTAGTGCACATACTCTGCCATCCATTTCAAGTATACATCCTTAGGCTAAAAAATTAAATGCACCTCATGGTAGGGAAAATAGTCCTTAGATTGAATATACTATTCCTAAGTACAACCTTGGGCATGATTATTATACACCTATTGTGAGACAGATCATTTTTGGCACCATTACTAGGGATGGTGTCAAGCTAGGAGAATTGTTGAGTCATAGTTCTTAGTTCAATTTTTTAAAAAATTTGCAATCTTAAAAATTTCTTCACTAGTGTGAAGAATTCAATTGCATGCATCGAAGAGGAAGACAACAAGATGAATATGGAAGATTTCTTCCACGGGAGTCTATTAATTTGAATGAAGAAATTGAAGAAGAAGAAGTCGAGTTTCCTTTTGAGGACACAAGCCCTATTTTTCCTACATAATAATCCTCAAGAGAAAAACCTATAGATATGAGTGGTCTTCAACCTTTTGCAAAAATTTTGGCCAGTTTGCTTGATAGTACTACTCAAAATCCACCAGTTATTAACAATCTAGTACCCAATGCTCCTTTTTAGCAACAATATTATAATCTAATACCTCTAGTAATGGCACAACCTAATTTTCCATTTCCTCTTCCAAGCCTCATAAATAATACTAATCTCAAGAATATACCTGCAGTTGCTCTTCCAAAGTTTTATAGCCTTGCAACTAAAGACTTTGATACTTTCTTGTTTGAGTTTGACATACTTTGTCATAGCTTTGACTACAACAATGATGCCCATAAGCTCAAGTTGTTGTCAAAAACACTAAAAGAATCAACTTTATGATGATTCATGGGCTTAGAAGCCAATGTAGTAGGAACTTGGGATGAAATGCAAACTCTATTTTTGGATAAATACAAAGAGTATTGCAAAGCATCTGGTTCAAGAGGAGATGACATCTTTAGGATATCACAAAAGGATGAAGAAATATTGGAAGACTATGTTTCATATTTCTTGTATACACTATAGAAGAACCCTCAACATGTGTTGTCTAAGGATTCACAAAAGCTAGTCTTTTTGAGAGGTGTGCATGATAATTGTCTAGAAGCACTAGACCTAATGGATGGTAGTGATGTATATCAATCTTCTTGGGATGACCTCAAGAAAATCTATCAAAACTATTCAAGGTAAAATATGAAGAAAGGTCAAGGACCTCATTCCATAGTCACTAAAGGAATTAGTTAGGGTATTTCAGAGCTTGAGATATTTAACCTACTAAAAAATTTCAAGCAGGACATCATAAATGATGTCACTACACATCTTGACACAATGACTACAAAGAAGAAGCATGCAGAAGCTGAATCAAGATTGGCAGAGTATTGTCCTCATTGTTGCAAACAGAAGCAAGACTATGCATGTAAATTTGTAGCCAACTTGAAGAACTAGCATTTTTTGACTGAGTACATGAAGATACATGAGGACAATGATTAGGTTTTCTTCATTGCTCAACATTGACCATGGGCCTTGAGACAAGGTATGCCTCAAGATCCTTTACAATTTTCAAATCCTTCTAATAAACAATGGCAAAACCAAAGCTATCAAAATCCCTCCCACTACTCCCAACTTTCTTAGCCAAACTAGTACAATAACCAATGGCCAAACTAGTATAATCACCACTAGAAAAACTAGCAAAATAATCAATGGAAAAATCAATAGAACAACTGGTAACCACCACAAGGAAATTGGTAGCCTAATAATCAATGGAGGGAGCCTTCACAATAGCCTAACCAAAATCTTGGTAACCCACAACTACTGCCTCTAGTACAACAACCTACAATAATGCCACCTCCTACAACAAATAATGTGAACCCTAAGCCAACTTAGTTTCCTACTTAACCTCAGCTAAATCCAAACAATAAGCAACCGCAATAGTAAATGCACACTGTAGATACTCAACAATTCCCTACATATTCCCTAGAAGTATTTGATATACATTTAAGGTTGGGTAAAACTTTTCCTACACCAAAATACTCTATTATAATGGAGGTTGTATATACTCCTACAACACCCCTTCTAGAAGTGATACTACTAGATATCAACCCACCAATTGATGTATCTAGAAAGACTACTGACCATACCATAGTGAATCCTCCTTTTCCACATAGGCTAGATAAAGAGAAATATATACCCCAAAAGGAAGAGACATTTGACATTATTGAGCAGCTGAAAAACATGCATGTTCAAATTCGTCTATTTCAAGCTATAAAGGATGTCCCTCTTTATGGAAAGGCTATTAAGGAAGCATGTCTTAAGAAGCTAGGGTAGAAGTAGAAAGACCCTCAAGTAGTTCATGTTGTCAAAAAAGTAGTAGATATCATGTTAGGAAAGGTAGTAACACCAAAGTATTTAGACCTTGGTAGTCTAGTGGTTAACTTGATCATAAATGGATAGGTTGTGAAATATACTTTGGTTGATCTTGAAGCAAAAATAAATGTAATGAGAAAAGATACAATGCATAGGTTATGCATGGAGGGGTTAAGGATAACTCCCATAGTGTTACAACTTGCAGATAATTCAATTGTCACTCCAAATGGTCTCATAGAAAATGTGATAGTGACTTTAGATTCATGGGAGTACCTTGCTAATATTCTTATCCTATCACCTAAAGCCAAAATTTTTGGCTATCTTGTCATATTAGGAAGACCCTGGTTAGCCACTACTAATGCCAAAATTAGTTGTAGATTAGACAATATGACAATTTCAAATGGTTAAAATATAACGAAGATAGAGCTATATGCACCTGCCCAACCCCAACCAGAATTGGGAGAACTTGTTTGGCCAAATTTAGGAGATGAAGAGGAAGAACTAATTTTTTTTAGCTTAGCTCATGATATTGTATAAACAAAATTTTCTAAAAATATAGGAAGACGATGATATAGTACAAAGCATTCTCACCAATGAGTGCATAGTGGCCAAAGATTTTGATGAAAGTTTTGTCTTACAACTATGTACCTATAAAGACTATGTTTACCCAACAAATCCTAAAATAATTGACAAGCTATTTCCAAGAGAAGTATTTACAAGAGTAGTACCAGAAGTGTCAATGGTAGAATTAACAACTGCTGTGGAACTTTCCCCTAGTCATTATCTTCATGTATATAATAAGTTGTCCATATCCCAATTGGAACTGTTAACCAAGATCCTCAATCAGCATGAAAAAGCCTTTTCTTGGGATTATAATGATATGGTAGGATTGAGTCCTAAACTCTGCACCCATAGGACATACATCAATGAAGAAAGCTTGCCACTCCGACAGCCTCAAAGGAGAATAAACCTAGCATTGCATGAAATAGTTAAGAAAGAGTTACAAAAATTGTTGGATGCTAGATTTATCTATCCAATCTCTGATAGTAAATGGTATCATCCTTAGTTATTGTACCTAAGAAAGGAGGGAAGTGGTGTATCTATGTAGATAAGGTTTTGGAGTTTGGACAACAACTAAGGGTGATACCATTTACTATCAGAGATGATGCATTTCCAAATGAGCATTTATATCATATTTTTTTCCAAACTCCATGTTATGCAGACATTGCTAACAACATTGTAGGTAATAAAATGCTAGCACATTTCTCTTACAAGGAAAAGAAGTTTCTTGTAGAGAAAAGTTTCCATTTCTCTTGGATTGATAATATCTTATTTTATAATAGACCTAATCAAGTTATGAGGAGATGTGTGAGAGAGGATGAGATGTATGACATTCTACATGCATGTCATAATGAACCATGAGGAGGACACTTTGCAGCAAAAATAACAGCATTGAATATTTTAACAACTAGTTACTATGGTCTACACTTCACAAAGATGCAACCAACTATACATAGAAGTGTGATTAATGTCAAAGGATGGGAAAACTAACAAGAATAGATGAAATGCCTCTCAATCCAAAATTGGCATTAACACCATTTGACAAATGGGGCATGGGCTTCATTGGTCCAATTGATCCTTCATTCAATGGGAAATCATATATCCTTGTGTGCACTAACTACCTAACAAAATGGGTTGAAATCAAAGCCATGAAGCATGCTCATGATCACAAAGTTGCATAATTTTTGTATGAAGAAATCTTTAATTTTTGTGGTGTACCCAAAGAACTTGTCACTAACCAAGGTGCTCAATTCACTTCTAATTTGATTATAGAACTTATGAAAGAATATAATATCATACACTAGAAATTAAGCCCCGATCACCCTCAAACTAATGGACAAGAAGAAGTCACAAATTGAGAGATAGAGGCCATCTTAACAAAAAAAATTCATTTGCACAAAAGGGATTGGAATAATAGACTACTAGAAGTTGTTTGGGCCTACAGAACAATATGGAAGACTACTACATGGTTCACACCATTTGAGCTAATGTATGGGAAAGTAGCAATGCTCCCGATTGAATTTGAACATAAAAAACTAAGAACAACATTGTAATTGAACATTGAACTTCTTGCAACATAGAGAGAACATCTTTTGCATCTTAATTCTTTGGATGAAATGGGCAAGGCCACTCTAGAATGCAATGATATCATACAAAAGGAAAGGAAACAATAGCATCATTCCCACATTAAGAATAAACAATTTCAAATTGGTGACTAGGCATTGTTGTATGATTCTAGATTTAAAGATATGTTGGGCAAGCTGCAGACATGATGGCTAGGTCCCTATGAAATAAACCATGTATTTGCAAATGGAGCCATCTAGTTAACTACCATTGACCCAATGTATTTTAAGTTCTTATTCAATGGCCATAGAATCAAGTTATATAAATATCCCCAAAAAAAAGAGGACTTCCTGCAACAATTTCAATAGCCACCTTCAAATGAACAACATGTAACCCTTCTTGTAGTAGAAGGTGCTGACCTCCTTCCTACAACTCTTCAATACTAATTTCTTCGTGCATGCCCATAATAATTTTTTTATGTCCATATAAAGTTCAAAAATTCTCCATTCACTATCTAATTTCTTCTTTTCGAATTCATCTCATTTCTTTACCTACCACCCACCCATCTTCCACGTCATCATTTTACAATGCTTTCAATAAACACTGCCAGTTTGCTAATGTATGTTGTCACTACTAATGTATTTTCCACCACCTTTTGGTACATGTAATGATCAAATAATAGGTATAAGCTTTTCAAATCTTTAATCATTTGTATTACATAGATTTTATTGCTTATATCTAGTACTACATTACTTATATTATTATGGTGTTATTCCAGTTCCATACCTTGTGCTAAGTATGACAAGTGTGGACACTTGTCCCTCTTTCATAGGTGGTAGAGAAGGTTACTGATTCCCAATGACATTCCTATTTACTCATTAAGATTTTTCAAATCTTTATACTCCCTTTTATTGATTAAAACTCAATTTCTATAAGTACACAAGTGTCTAGGTGTCATACCCTTATTCCTAAATGATTACTTACTGTCAAGCTATGATGTGACCCACATTTAATTTTCAAGTAATCTAAATTCAATTCTTGGATGATTTTCACATATCTATGATGTACTCTCATAAAAATACATTATTACTACTCATGATGAATTGTTATGACATTAATTAGCTAAAAAGAGTGTGAAATATGAAAATAGGTCTATAAAATAAATAAAGAAAGCTTGAATTCATAGGAGGGAAGAGGGAAATAGTGCAAGCAGAGTGGAGAGTGAAATTGTCAAGCAGAAATGGGTGGACAATTGTAGTGACAAGAACTAGTGGAGCATATTTTTTTTACTCTCAGACGTAGAGGTAGTGAGAAGATTGAATGTGTGTGGCTGGTTAGGGTATTCCTTAAGTCTAGAACAACATTGAATGAAAAAGTAGCCACAAAATTTACAAGAAAATTTAATGAGAGAGAAGCTACTATATAGGGATTGATAGTTGTTGCTATAGAAGAGAAAATAGTAGAAGTAACTGGGTTACCAACAATAGGAGAACATTACCCTAATATACATGATGCAAGATCAACTAGGACTTAGTTTATCACACCAGCTGATCCTTAGTTGGATATAACCAAGTAGGGTTGCAAAAGGACATCTCTTCTACCACCATAAAATGAGCTAGTTATGCACATTATTAGGTATCTTACCTGTGAAGAAAGATTTTTATATTTGCATGCACATCATTTTAAATTGCTTAGTTATATAAGGCACAATTATCTAGTAAATGTTCCCAATTTCTTATATAACATGTTATGCATTAGTGTTGAAGAAACCCAAAAGGGGAAGGAAGACTCTATCACCCATCCTGTCCTAATCAAATTGCTCATAAAGAGATCACTTAGGGATGCCTCTCCCATGTCATGGGTAGAATTTGTGTAAGCTAAAACCCTATAACCCCAGGCTGTCCTTAATAAATGACCCAGTGAAGAAAATGTAGCTCCCATTAATGAACCTACTAAGAAAAGTACTCAAGATGCTAAAGCTGAATATGTGAAAGAAAATGTGCCCTTACCTATTCAAGAGACTAAAATACCTACCTCTACCCAAGAAAAGACAAAATGGAAATTACAAGAAGAGACCTCAGCTTCAGTAGTAGAAAAACCAAACCTTGCAATCGCAAAGCAAAAGAAAACTAAGACAGGTCCTGCAACAGTCACTCTCATAGTAGAGACATTGAAAGGAAGTAGTAGGAAGAAGGCTGTGATACCTCAAGAGACCCCTATGAGAAGAAGTCCTAGAATGAGGGGACAAACTTCTAAAGTGTCAGTAGAAGCTCCGTCTACTTCATCTAAAACATCCATTGAAGAATCCCTAGTACAAATTGTTCTAGATGACTCTCCTCCTCACCTTGAAACTTCAAACATTCCTAATAACCCTAATGAGGAATGCAAGGTTGAAGTAAATGAAATTCAAATGGATTCTCCAATAGGCCAACAAGGTACTCCAAGCTGTAAAGATGAAACATTCCCATAATGCATGAGTTAGTTTATTCAAACATTGGCCTAGTTCCCTACAAGCCAACATGGCTTATAAATTTCTTAAAGTAGTCATGGAGGGAATAGAGGAAAAATAAAAAGAAATGTGAAGAGGACAGTGGTTCCATTACCCTATAAAATTTTCTTTTCCAATTGTATGGAAAACATATGCTTGCTATAGCCCTATGGGAAGAGGAAAGGAAGAAGATGAAGAAAGTCATAGTGTCCCAAGTTGAGGAAATTACAAATTTAAAAGAGTAATTGGCAAACCAAAAAAGAAGGATGGATCATGACCTCAAATTGGTTGATCAAGCACTTGCTTGTAGATCACCACCTCAAATTTATGCTATGTGTTTAAAGGAGAAATTCCTTTTATTCCAACTTATGCTAACCCCCAAGAACATAAATGTAGAATTCAAATCAACTCAAGAATTATATGGTTTATACCAAACTCTACCATCCTAGCAGCAAAACTTGCTCTGTGAGTTATATGTGCACAATTTTATCATCACAGCAGAAACCTAATGGAATCCTTTACTCTACATAGGGGATATAAATCTAAGGGATTTGATGTCCTAGATGTATAATAAATCTAATTATGATAGATAATTGAATAATTATAGAGATGAGGAAAGAACAAAACCCCTGTTATTGAGAGCTGAGAGTAGTAAACCAGAGGAAATTCTTTGGGATTGGTTTAGATTGACTTATGGGGATAAGCACAAGGAGATAAGGGACAAAATATTCACTAATAGAACCAAGGTCTATGAAAAATATGATAACCTACCTTACTGTACCTTTTAGAGAGCCATGGTTGGTGTTAAAAGCAGGTGGGGTAGATTACCTAAGACATTCAAAAGATTAGAGCCACATAGTCCTATCAATTTAGAGGCTTCCCTTCACTGAGTTCCAAAGTATATATAGTTGGGGAAATAGGCTAGGCCAGAACTATGGTGTCCACTCACAATGCAACCTCCAATGCTCATGTGGCCCTTGTATGATATTAATGCTGACAAACTTGATAAGTTGTAGGAGGAAAATAGAAGGGAAGTTTGGGAGAGAACATGAGGATTCTATTACATCTTCAAAAGTAGCAGTGACCAAGAAATGCCATGCTTGAGGACAAGCATCAATTTATAAGGGGGTAGATGATGAGGCTAATTATTGCCTCTATTTTATGATAATTTTAATACTATATTTTAATACCATCAAGACATTTGTGAACATATGTTTACCTAAACTAATGATTAAAGTCTAGAATAGAACCATTGACCTATGGGTAGATAATATGTCATATTTTACCAATATTATATATATAATATAGTATTTCATATAACCATCAGAATGTGTGTTCTAATATTTGGATTTAATTTGATTATGCTTATTTATAAATATCTCTGCATTATAACTAACTTGTTAGCAAAGGAAGCTGAAGATGGTCAGAAGCACTCAAGGGGGAATGTTGAAGATAGCCAATGGCATTCAAGGAGAAAACATTAAGGTCCAACCATAGTGGAAGAAGTCATAATGGCACCAAGAGACATGGTTGTTACCAAGGAAGAGCTATGAAGAATTGCTATATTTTCTCTACATTTACTATTGTGTCAAATTAGTTGTCTAGACTTTATCACTCATACCGTGAACTATTATCTTTCCTTCTTTTTCTCTGATAGATTTGTAGTCAATTTTTTTGCTTTCCTATTTTAGAATAAGTGTCAATCCTCTATTTATAGGGATCATATCAATAGTGTTAGGAGGTTAGAAGAAAGTTTATGAAAAGAAACTATTGACTCTTGCAATGAGTTATTTTAACAGTTTTACGTATTGTTCTCATGTAAGGATTTTTTGGAACATAATGAAATAGCTCTTGGTTTACATTTTGTGTTAGTAGATTAGTAGAATCCAACCAAGGGGGCCCACTTGGGAGGTGGATTAGATTAGATTAGTATAGAATTATTTTAAGTATTTCTAGAATTGCAGGTAGAAGTTATAAGTTCCTTCCTATAACATCTTACTTTGTGAGTGTTCCTACAGCATTTGTAACAATAATTATAGTAGATGAATTGAGTTGGAATATAAGTTAGTATTTAATTGTATTTATAGCATTCATTTCAATGAAGAGTTAAGTGTGTTAGTTTCCTACAATACTAGTGTAGGTTCTTTTCTTGCATTTTAGTTTCCTACAACATAAGCATAATGACTCATTAAGAAACCTAGTGCACATATTGTGCCAACCATTTCAAGTATATGTCCCTAGGTTGACAAATTAAATGCACCTTATGGCGGGGAAAATAGTCCTTAGATTGAATATATTATTCCTAAGTGTAGCCTTGGGCATGATTATTATACACCTATTGTGAGATAGATCACTCCCATGGTTTAAAACTCACGGAACCAATTTTCAAAGTTTTCATGTAAATTAGGATCACATTACCAACAACCACCAAAAAAGGTTCTAACTCCAAGGAGATGAATCCAAGCATTATTCACACTTACAAAAAGGTTCCCCAATATATCTCCAACACATTCCCAACTATGTAAATCAAAAGTACACAAATCTAAGCCTGATGCTCTGCATACAGGATCATTGACTACTCAAGGATGCTTTGCATTAGTTGACATCATTAGAATATTCTAGCACGTAGAGATTATTTATTAATCCTAGACATGGTATTTTGATGGAGAACTTAATGCATCTCATACCCCATGATATGGATTCCTTAAATATCCTTGGTGTCAATCTAATGGTTTAACACAAGATTATCAAATTTTTCATATAGTCATTCATAGGTTAGGGTTACTCATCTCTCACATTGGGATGAAAGTCACTCATATGAGAATCTCACTTCCTACATTGGAACTATGAGGTCCTTTCTAGCTATTTATGTAGAGATGAACTTTCACTCTATACTATCACATAGCCATTTATATAGAGACATGAATAATTATTATACTAGCATTATAGAATATAATTAACTAGATTTATCAAAAGTTATATTATAACACACACATCATCCTTAGCACTAATGAGGTTAACTCAATACTTAACACTATCCTTAGATAATAATATATGTATTTCAATGTTATATAAGCACCTAACATATATCTATTCTTAATATATTAAATGATGTAAATAAACTAAATAATGTACATGTGATATAATAACCAACCTAGGCTTACTTGTGGGGTCAATGTATATGTCCTAGGACTGCCTTATATTTTCCATGTATAAGTACTTTAGTTAACTAAGTGTGCTCCTTTGTTTCAATCCTCCTTAATTAGTAAGCTCTTCTCTTCCTATCACTTGTTCATTTTTCTTATTTGGTGACATGTCAAGACACTTAGTGGAAACCCAATCATGTTCTTGGCCTTCTTCCTTATTCCAATGAAAAACTTGTAAAATGGTTTCTTCTAATGAGGGATCTTGAATAGAAGGATTTTATCAGAGAAAATATGAGTTGGAAAGCCAAAATAATCATGGTGCATCTTAGAATGAGATCAAATTAGTTGAGGTGAAATCATGAGATGGATGATTCAAAAAGAGGAATAGGAAGAGGGGGTCTACCTATTCTATAGCATGGAAGTGGTGGAGACATAGAGACATTTTTTCATAGACTTCCCAACCTACAAAAAAATCCACTCTAGCTATAGGGATATTTTAGAAATGGATAACCTAGATACTCTTTTTGAAGAAACACATCTTGATAGGTCAACACACTTAGTGGTCAACATTCACTGTCAAAGAATAGACCTAAGGAAATAACTTCAAAGAACTAAGATTCTAGGTGGTCCCATAGGATACTTGGGCCTCACAAACATTATTAAAATAATTCATTCATTCATTCCTTTTCAAATCACATGCACTCCTTCCTATTCATGTATATTATCCATGTGCCTAGTGATTGATACCCTTATCCATATCTAGCTATGCTAATCGATCTATTTCCTATCTATTGTAACTAATCTCTTACCTTACTTAATGTATTATGTTTCTTCAACATGTATGGCCATTAAATATGTTGTGGTCTATCCACAACCATTTGAAGGGTCATAACCTTTCTTGGTACCCACTCCTTTGCTATTATTATTTAATATTGATTGTTTATTCATTAAATGTTATAGTTTCCCAATGTATGAACTACTTAGTCTATTCTTTGTTTTCATATTTAGTATACTATTTCTCCTTAGAGTATTATATGCATAAAGATAATATATCCATCATTCATTATATATCCTTATACAATTATTTGGTGTTTAGGATTTCATATTTTTTGTGATATATTGTTGTATAATTCAAGTGGTCTTCTAACTATATTAATACTAGAGTGCTTTATAATTATTGTAATAGTATTATTTATATTTTGATTTTAATATTGATTATTATCAACAATATTTACTTACATATTTATTTGATTCAATATAATTAATTTGTGCATTTAGATAAATATATACATATATTTATATTTAGAATTTATTTCTATTAGTTATACAAGAGTATAGGGTTATGAAAATTGATATGATTTCAAGCAATTTTAAAGAGATGATCGAACAATGATTAAGCAAAGAATCATGCATAGATGATATATTTCTCTCTTATTGGTGTAGACTACACAATTTGGCATATTTAGAATTCTCTTTTCAAACATGCTAAGAAATCATCAAGCAATCCAAGTGAGATGATATGGTTTGATCTTGAATAGCCCAACACAAAAAATTCAGAGTGCATGCCTTGAAGGAATATGTTTGGAATCATTTAAAGATAAGGATAATATTCAACATTTAATTTCAACACATAAAGATGTAAAAATCACATCCTCATATGATGAAGAAAAAAACAAATTCTAAGAAGATTGCATGGTTGGGCTCAATGACCAATATAATCAATTGAAAGATGAATCTCCATGCATCCTCATATGATGAAGAATATTTTTTTTTTATAAGAATATGACATGGTTGAGCTCAATGACCAAGATAAGCAATTGAAAAATTAATCTTCTTGCATTATCACAAGATGAAGGGGTTGAAAAGAAAATCAAGGAAGCAATGCTCTACATTTATAGAAGATAAATAATGGAAAGTGAGGATAAATACATGAAAACAATTGAAAAACTACAAGCTAACCATACAATGGAGGATCATGAAATATTTGAAGAAAAGTAATTAACATAAGGAATTGAAGTGATTTCAATAGTTGGATAAGTGAGAGGGGGTGAATTAGTTATCTTACATCCCTTAAACAATTTTCATCTCTTAAACTAATCATCAAATAAACCTTACTAATCAATTTCAACATTCAACCAAACAACAATAGTTTACAATATCATGCATATAAAAAAAAAATATAACATGCAAATTATTCATAAAATTACTAACACCAAATTTTAATATGGAAATCCAACTTGGGTAAAAAACCACTATGGGAATTTTCACCCACAAAAAAAGTTGCTCTTCAGAAGTGAGCTTAGTTAAGAGCTAACCCCATCAAAGGTTACAAAAATATTTTCTAGATGTGACCCTTTTAGGGGATTTTCAATAAAGATCAATTAGATCCATCACTCTACAATGTGTGGCCTTCATAAAGGACTTAGTATATTTGTTAGAATTACACCCTACAAAGGATTTATAAATAGGATTGTTAAATCCACTTTGTTAAGCAATTTTTTGCTACGATGGTTAGAAAATAAGAGTGAAATGACCTATTAAATTTGAAACTACCTTTGCTTGTTTATATATCCTTTCTTCTCCTTTTTCTTCTTAAAATATTTCTTGTTGGGTGATTAAATCACAATATTTATACCATCACTTCCCTTCACTCGATTCATGCATGTCTTCAACTTTATTCTTCTCGCTGTACCCTTCTTTACTTGTTCAACTATCAACAAAAATGACCTTATTTTTCATCCTTTATAGAATTTTTTTTTCCCACTTAATCTCATTAATTAGTGTTTCCTTGAATTACTCTAAGCCATACAATCTAAACTCACATTCAATATATCTATCGCTCGAATTTTTTTTTTTTATGAATCTTGCCAGCTTGATCTTACCTTGAAACTTGAACTTTTTCTTGGATCTTGTACCAACCATTAAATACTCATCATTGATATTTTTCAAACCTTTTTATTTCATTAATTTTTCTAGCTAACTTTTTTCCTTCCTTAGAATCTTCTAGATCACTACATATCATTGCTCGATGTCATCCCATAATTCATTTTTCCAAAAAAAATCCTCTTTAGCAAGTTGTGTTCTTTTTTACCTAAAAATTTTTATTTCCTTGGTTAAAATTTATTACTTCGTGATCAATATTTTTTTAGTGACACTTATATTCTTGGTAACATTATTTAATTGCTAATACTAGCACATCCTTGGCATACTTAACACATGTTTGGTACACTTCCACAAAACAATATCTCTTCTTATAGAACACCATCTATTGCTTAGTAGAACATACTAATTCCTTGTCTTTTCACTTCACAACTTCAATCCTTAGTTATTGACCAATGTAAATGACTTGTATGGCATTCTAATTCATCAAATCATCTAAAAGAGTCAAACTAATATTACCTTGTCAAAGTATGATTCATCTATTTCCCATTTCAACTAATACACTTAACATCACTTCTTCATTTCATCTTCTAGATTTACCAATCATTAATTTACTTATCACCACATATTTTAGATAGATATGGAAACTTACATAAATTAGCAAGTTAATAGGCTTGACATCAATGCCAATATAACAATTGATTTAGTTCTCCTACATACCTTTCAATTTTCAATTGTAAGCATCAAGGTAACAATATTATTTGGTGTAACAATATCCCCTTTTGGAATTGATGGAAGCACATCAGAAATATACTATCCAATACTATAAAAATTCATCATCTTTAGTGTAACAATTATCTCTTGCTTGGATAGTTCTCTCACTTCATCACCATCTTCTCCATATTTAATATTTCTCTCCCCATTTAATATGTCTCTCACCCTTTAGAAACAATGTCAAAGATATCCGAAAAAGCTTAATCTAAAACTAGTTGTCCTTTTAGTTTTACCTTGTACCTTGTTTGTACCAATTACTTTTGTTTCCTCATAACTTTCTCATAAAATTTAGGCTGTTCCTAAAGAGTGAACATTTGCATCAACTCACAAATAGATAATATGGTAAAGCATAAATGATGCAACTTGTATTTTTTTCTAATGAACATTATATAGGGGAATGACCCCTAGTTTATCTCTTACACAAAATTATCTTTAGGTAATGGAATTATAAAAATATTAGCAATCTTCTCCTTATATTTCACACATTCTAGCTTTACCTGTTACTACTGTACATATTTTCTCAAATAGTGATACTTAATTAATATATGATTTTTTTAAAGTGCATGATCAGGTTCTTTGAAGTATTTATAGCATTAGCATTGTGAAATTATATTGTCACAAGACTATTAAGTTTCTCTTGCGTTGCTTCTAGCAATTGTTTGATTGAAACAATGTTTGAACAATTGATTACAACAAGAACATATTCTACCTTAGTAATTAACTGATAAATGTAACTCTTTTTTCTTTTATCAATGCAACTAATATTTCTCCTAGGAACAAAGATCCTCCACTTGTAAATTTCCTATCATCTACATTACCTTCCCAATCAAAGTTAGTATACACATTCAATTCAAATTCTCTATCCTTTTTGTACTAGAGGCCATAGTCTTAAGTTCCTATTAGATATCTAAAGATTATTTTTCCCAATATTCATATGCGTCTCTAAAGGATTAGAAGAAAATAATTTCATCATACTATCAACATGTGCAATGAATGGCTTTCTATGAATACCATATTATAATTCACCAATCATTGATTGACACATAGTTTTATTTATGTTATTAGAGTTACATTCTTTTGATAATTTTCATCTAGAATCATCTGTATACGAACTAGTCTCAAGTCTTCCATTCCAAACATTTTCAGGATATCCTTAATGTACTTTGACTATGTTATGTATCTCCCATCCTTGGTATATTATACTTGCAATCCAATAAAAATTCAATTTCTCCAATCATTGAAATTTAAAATTCCTTTCTTATTTCATCAATAAATGATCTACATGCCTATTCATTTCCTCCAAATATGATATCATCAACAAAGATCTTAGCTAGTAATACCTTATCTTCAGATTCACTTCTCAAGTACACATTGTAGCTATCACTAGTTCTAATGAAACTTACTCTCATTAGATATGAGTGGAGTCTTTCATACCATGTTTAGGTTTCTCAATTCAAACCATATAGTGTCTTATGCTATTTACATACCATTTCTTTCTCACTTTTTCAGAAAATCCTTCCGGTTTCTCAATATACACTTTTTCTTCAAGAAACCATTAAAAAATTTATATTTCACATACGTTTGATAAAATTTGAAACCTTTATATGTTGCATATGCAAGTAGAATTATTACACATTCTAGTCTAGAAACATGGAAAAGTGTATCACCATAATCTATACCTTCTGTTGGGATTATAGATGGAGTAACTGAGAGGGGGGAGAATTAGTTACTCCAAAAACAAATCCACAGATCCCTTAGATGTCTTAAATAACTAGTTACTGCTGATACTCGGCAAATACTATAAAAATGTTGTAACTTGGTAAATTAACTTGTTACTGATCTTCAAGTATTCATAATTATTAATATGCATGAAAAAGTAAATAAAGTGAACACAAGAGACACCAGATTTAATGTGGAAACCCAATATGGGAAAAACCACCAAGTAATTAGCTACCAATTTTTCACTCTTCTAAAGTGAGCCCTATTAGGAGCCAACTCTCTTAAAGGTTACAATACACAAAGTTAGGTGTGACCCTGTTAGAGGATTTAATCACCCTATTAGGAGTGACATTCCTAGAGGTCTTTAGAATAATTCAACTGAACTGTCACCTTGTTAGAGGATTTACAAAATGTCTATTAAACCAACTCTATTAGGAGATTTTGAAATCATTGCTACAATGGTTAGAAAGTAATAATGAATTGACCTAAACAAGATTATAGATCTCTATTCTGCACTATTAGATCCTTTTCAATCAAGTATAGCTTTGTTGCTCCTCAATGATCTTTAATCATCCTTCAAAATTTTCTTTCACAATAATTAGTCCTCCTTCTCATTCACATTACATCAAACCCATTTCTTGCCCTTAGAATTCGCAACTTGACCTCTTGCATATACCATTCAGATTATCAAGTCAGCTCATCCATAAGTTACATTTGCTAATAAACCATACATCAGTAGACTACATGTATTATATAGAAAAAATAAACTTTTATTTCAAAAACAATAAAATCCTTCATTGGCTAACCTTGCTCGGTAAATACTACTTCCAAAAATAATTTCTTGAGTTAACTATCTTAACTCGGTTAACACTGCAAAAGCTACAAAATCCTTTGGCTGCCAAGTTAACTCGGCAAGAACTAAATTTCCTTCACTGTCCATGAAATCTCAGTTAGAACTATTTCTTGCACTATTTTCTCTTGATGACCGAGTGAGCTTAGTAACAACTAAATTTCCTTTGCTAAACCTTGAAAGCTTGGTAACAACTGCCCGTGCAAGGTAAAGCCTAAGAATTCTTGGTAGACATTGTAAACCTTCTTTGCTAACCTTTTAAACTTAGTAAACTTTGTCTTTTGCCTTGCTGACCAATTGAGCTCGGTAGACGCTAACTGATAACTAATATGATATTTGTGTAACATCAAAGAAAACACACAATTGAACAATTATATCCAATAATCTCCCTCTTTGGCATTGATGGCAACACAACATGTCATAGAAGAATAAAATTTGAAAATGAGTATTTTTTGATAGAATACTTCTTCCTCTTATACCAAACTTCCCAAATACAGTAATCTCCCTCTTTCGTAATAATCTCTCCCTCTTACACAGACTCTCATTTTCTTGCAAATTTCAAAAAGATATGACAGTATACTCTCCCTCTTTGACAACACATGCCAAAGACAACACAAATGAAATGAATAGAATTGTACCTGATGTACTAATTCATATGCAATGTCTTGATTACTTTTCTGCATCAACTGATAGATCTTCAATTTTGATCTTGTTGATGCATCACTAAAACTATATTTTAGTGAGCTTTAGATAGGGGAATGACCCCTAACTTACCTCTTAGATATAAGAGTGCATCCTTAGGTAAAGGCTTTGTGAACATGTTAGCAATTTGTTCATTTGTATGGACATATTCCAATCTAATTTCCTTTTCTTGTACCAATTCTTTAACAAAGTGATACTTTATAACAATATGTTTGGTTTTTGAATGCATTACTGGATTCTTGGATATGTTGATTGCACTTGTGTTGTCACAAAAAATAACAATAGACTCGTTGATTTATTGCTTCATACCTTCCAATAATTGTTTGAACCATACAATGTTTGAGTAGTTTACTACTACTACAACATATTCAGCCTCTGCTGTGGACTAGGATGTACAATTCTGCTTTTTACTTGTCCAAGAAACCAACCTCTTTCCAAAAAAGAAAGCTCCTCCACTTGTACTCTTTCTATAATCAACATTCTTGCCAAATCTGCAGTAGTGAACACTTTTAAATCCATATTTTCTCCAAGTTTATACCAAAATCCATAATCTTCAGTTCCTTTCAAGTATCTCATGATCCTTTTTATTGCCATCATGTGATTTTCTTTTGGTTTTGCTGAGAATCTTGCCACAATTCCTACTGTAAAGGCAATGTCTAGTCTTGTATGCACTACATACTGTAACTTTCTAATCATAGATCTATACAATGTCTGATCCACTTCCTTTGATTCATCATTTTTGGTAAGTTTCAATCTAGTACACATAGGAGTCCCAACTGGTTTGTAGTCTTCCATACCAAACTTTTTCAGTATCTCCATGATGTATTTAGACTAAGTGATGTAGATACCATTCTTATTTAGATAAATTTGAAGACCAACAAAGAATTTGATTTCTCCAAACATTGACATTTCAAATTTCTTGTTCATTTTTTCTGAGAATTCTTTGCAAAGATCATCATTTCCTATGAACAAAGGATCATCTACAAATATTTCTACCAAAACAATCTTATTATCTAAACCTTCCTTGATATACAAGCTACTATTATCATTAGTTTTTTGAAAACCACTTTGAATAAGATAGTTATGCAATCTTTCATACCATGCTCTAGGGGCTTGTTTCAGACTATATAATGCTTTATACAATTTGCAGACCATGTCCTTGTTTGGATCAACAAAACCTTTAGGCTATTCAATATAAACCTCTTCATCCAATATGCCATTGAGAAATGCTGACTTGACATCCATCTGATAAACTTTAAATCCTTTGTATGCAACATATGCAAGTAAAGTTCTGACACCTTCCAATCTTGCAATGGGAGAAAAAGTCTCTCCATAGTCTACACCTTCTTCTTGAGAGTAACCTTTGCATACTAGTCTAGCTTTGTTCTTCGACACCTTACCATCTTCATTTAACTTGTTTCTGAATACCCACTTAGTTCCAATCACATTTTTTTCTTTAGGTCTAGGTACAAGAGTCCATGTTTTTTTTTTCTCTAGGGTTCTATCTCTTCATTCATAGCTTCAATCCAACTTTCATTTTCTAATGCATCTTTCATATTTCTAGGTTCAAAATCAGCAAGTAAACAAGTGCCTTTCAACTTACTTCTTGTCATTGTTCCTTTTGATTTATCTCCAATGATTTGATCTGATGCATGATGCTTCCTGACATACTCGGCTAACATAGGCTCCTTTCTTTTTGAATTACTTGCATTGTTATCCTTATGTGATTCAACTTCTAGTTTTGGTTTTGGTTGCTCAGGCTCTATAGCTGTTGATTCGATAGCTTCTGTTTGCAACTCGGTAGGTATTAGCTCGGTTTGAACTTCCTGTGACTTAGTTACTGAAGACTTTGGAGTTGAAGATTCCTAATTGATAGGTGTATTTGGCATTGTATTAGGTTCAATGTAAACAAATCTCCTATAGTCTTCAGGTTCCCTTTTGCTTTCTTCTTCAGTTCTTTTTGCAAACTCATCAACTTTCACATGTGCACTTTCTATGACTTTGTGAGTAGATAGATTCAAACATCTATATGCTTTACTTTTGCAAGAATGCCCCAAAAATACTCCTGCATCACCCTTTACATCAAATTTACCTTTTCTAGATTCTTTCAAAATGTAAAATTTTCTTCCAAATACTTTTAGGTAACTTACTTTGGGTTTGTAGCTATACCACAACTCATAGGGGGTTTTGAATGAGTCCTTTTTTAGCTGTACTTGGTTCAAGGTATGAACTACAATGTTGATAGCTTCCTTCTAGTATTTGATAGCAATGATCTTCTCAATCATTAAGGTTCTTGCACAGTCTATGATAGATTTATTCCTTCTTTCAACTATTTCATTTTTTTTTCAGGAGTTCTAGATGCTAAAACCTATCTTTTGATTCCCCTTTCAATGCAAAAGTTATTGAACTCATGTGAAATGAATTCACCACCTTTGTCAGATCTTAAAAATTTCAGTCTTTTGCCTATTTCCTTTTCTACTCTAGCCAAATACCATTTGAACTTTTCAAATGCTTCTGATTTCTCTCTTAGGTACATGATAGTCATCATTCTTGAATAATCATCAACAAAAAGAATGAAGAAATTTTCACCAATATAACTTTCAATGCCAATAGGTCCATATAAATTAGTATGCACAATTTCTAAAATTTCTTCAAACTGATAGTTCTTGCTTTTAAAATTAGTTTTTCCCATCTTGCCAATTTGACAATTCTTGCATAGACCAACCTCAGGTTTCTTTATCTTAGGAATGCCTCTTACTTTCTTGAATTTACTTATTTTTACCAAGTTGTCAAAGTTTACATGACATAACCTCCTATGCCTTAACCAACTTTCTTCAACTTGAGCAATAAAACATAAATATTCACCAAGTTCAAGATAAAATAAGTTACCTTTTGTTTAAGTTCTTGATCCAATTAGCTTTCCTTTGTCATCCAGCAGTCTTGATTTTCCATGCATAAATTCCACTTTGAATCCATTATTAAGTAGCTATGCCACACTCAATAGATTTTTCTTTAGTCCTTCTATCCAATATGCATTATCACATACAAGTTCCTTGGTCAGTGAGATTCTTCCTTTTCCTTTTATACAACAAGGTTCATTGTTACCAAATATTACACTGCCACCACCATAGTCTTCAAAATGTTCAAACTTAGTTTTATCACCAGTCATGTGATGAGAACAACCACTATCTATAATCCATGTATCATTTTTTCTCACATGAGAAATGAGTGCCATTTCTTTATCATTATTAGATTCATCCTTTACAACTATGTAAACAATTTCATCTTCTTCTTCATCATCAGAATCATTAGTATCTTTAGCCATAAAACATGTTTTCTTACCTTTATCCTTGAATGATTTGAAGTCTTTATTTCCATTGCACTTGTGACCTTTCTTCTCATCCTTGTTCTACTTATTTGGGCACCAAACAGCAATATGTCCAATCTCTTCACAAGAAAAATAGATTAGAGGAACCTTACCTTTGTATTTTCCTTTGCCTCTTGAATATTTCCTTGCTAGCAGAGCTTCAACCACCTCAAGATCACTATCTGAACTCCATTCTAATTCTTCATCACTATCTAATTGAGGATCCTTTATCTTCTTGCCTTTTTCTTTGAGTGAAAGCTTGGCTTCAAATGCTGATTCAATGTTCTTGGTAGCTGGAACATAATTATCATAGTTGTCTAGCTCAAATGTAGTCAATCTTTTGACTATTGCCTCTAAATTTATCTTATGATTTTCTTCACATCTTCTTTCTTGAATTGTAGAGACTCTGATTGCATAAATATGAAGTAGAGTTCTAAGAACTTTACTTATAACTCTCTCCTCCTTGATATCTCGTCCAGATGCTTTGATTGCACTAACACATGCTTTAACTGTTTCAACATATTTTGCAATGTTTTCATCCTCTCTCATCCTCATTTGATCAAATTGTCTTGTCAAACTTTTTGCTTTGGCTCTTCTCACATTATCAATCTCCTTCATAGATCTCTTTTAGCTTGTTCCACATTTCAAAGGTATTTTTGCAATCCTTTATGTCATCAAATTCTTCATAACTTAGGGAAAATGCTATATCTATCATCATGTTATTGTGAGTCTTCTTTTCAGCAATATCATTGACAGATAATGTACCAATAGGTTTTGCATATTTTTCATCAAGGTACTTCAGTCCTGTATCACCAAAAGAAGCTAGATGAAGTCTCATCAATCCCTGCCATGCTAAGAAGTTGTCCCTATTAAGTCTTGGAATTTTCCTCTTATAAGACATCCTAACCATTGGCTTAGACCCTTGAAATCTTTTCCTGCAAGCACCAAAAGCTCTGATACCAATTGTTGGGATTATAGATGGAGTAACTAAGAGGGGGAGGGGGAGAATTAGTTACTCCAAAAAAAAATCCATAGATCCCTTAGATGTCTTAAATAACTAGTTACTACTGATACTCAACAAATACTATAAAAAAGTTGTAACTTGGTAAATTAACTTGTTACTAATCTTCAAGCATTCATAATTATTATTATGCATGCAAAAGTAAATAAAATGAACACAAGAGACACCAGATTTAATGTGTAAACTCAATATAGGAAAAACCACCAAGTAATTAGCTACCAATTTTCCACTCTTTTGAGGTGAGCCCTATTAGGAGCCAACCTATTAAAGGTTACAATACAAACTATTAGGTGTGACCCTATTAGAGGATTTAATCACCCTGTTAGGAGTGGCTTTGCTAGAGGTCTTTATAAAAATTCAACTGAATTGTCACCTTATTAGAGGATTTACAAAATGGCTGTTAAACCAACTCTTTTAGGAGATTTTGAAATCACTACTACAATGGTTAGAAAGTAATAATGAATTGACTTGAATAAGATGCAATTGAGTTTGCTGATCACAGATCTTTATTTTGCACTATTAGACTCTTTTTTATCAAATATAGCTTTGCTGCTCCTTAATAATCTCTGATCATCCTTCAAAATTTTCTTTCAGAATAATTAGTCCTCCTTCTCATTCAAATTGCATTAAACCCATTGCTTGCCCTTATAATTCACAACTTGACCTCTTGTATATACCATTTAGATTACCAAGTTGGCTCATCCAGAAGTTACATTTACCAATAAACCATACATCAATTAGCTACATGTATTATATTGAACAAATAAACTTTTATTTCACAAACAATGAAATCCTTCATTGGTTAACCTTGCTCGGTAAATAATGCTTCCAGAAATAATTTCTTGAGTTAACCATCTTAACTCGGTTAACATTGAAAAAGCTGCAAAATCCTTTGGTTGCCAAGTTAACTCAGTAAGAACTAAATTTTCTTCATTGTCCATGAAAGCTCAGTTAGAACTATTTCCTGCAGTATTTTCTCTTGATGACATAGTGAGCTTGGTAACAACTAAATTTCCTTTGCTAAACCTTGAAAGCTCGGTAACAACTACCTGTGCAAGGTAAAGCTTAAGAATGCTTGGTAGACACTATAAACCTTCTAAACTTGATAAAATTTTTCTTTTTCCTTTCCGACCAATTGAGCTCGGTAGACATTGACTGATAATTGATATGACATTTGTGTAACATCAAAGACAACATAGAATTGAACAATTGTATCCAACACCTTCCTCCTAAGCATATCCTTTGCACAATATTCTTTCTTTATTTCTTATCCTATGTCCATTCTCATTCATGTTATTCCTAAAAATGTATTTCATTCCAATAACATATTTTTCTTTAGGTCTTGGTACTAGTGACTAGGTGTTGTACTTATCAATTTGATCAATCTCCTCTTTCATTTCATTAACCCAATCTTCATTTTCTAGTGCATCCTTAACTAATATAGGCTCAAATTGAGAAAGAAAATATACATTATCTCTTAACTTAATTCTTTTCACAACTCTTACATTGTTGTCTATAGTTATTTGAGTTACTGAATGGTTCCTTCTAACATGCTTTTCTAGTATTGGCTTGGAACTTTTCTTTAGCATTTTCTTCACTTGTTGGGAGTTTATCTAGTTCCTCAGTTTCTTCTTTCTTCTTAGGTATAGTAGTATAAACTCCATCTTGGAAATATAAAAATAATTGATAATCTTTAGGTTCTTTTTTACTATCTCCATCATTCTTACCTACAAACTCATCAATCCTTACATTTGTACTTTCAACAATCTTCTTAGTAGCCTTATTCAATTATTTCTATGCTTTTCTTTTTATGGAGCATCTTGGAAATATGCCTTCATCTCCTTTAGAATTAGACTTCCCATTTCTATTATCTTTCAAAATGTAACATCTAGTTCCAAAGATTTTAAAGTACCTAACATTAGGTATATTCCAATGCCAAACTTTATAATGAATTTTATTTGTGCCTTTCTTCAATTGTACTCAATTGAGAGTATTAAAAATGATACTAATGGCTTCTCCCCAGAATGTTTGTGCAACCTCCTCCATTAACAATGTTCTAGCACAATCAACTATCAATCAATTTCTTCTTTCACCTATGCCATTCTATTATGGAATTCTTGGTGCAGAGAGTTGTCCTTTGATTCCATTTTGATTGTAGAAGATAGTAAATTTTTCAAAGTTGAATTCACCTCCTCTATTAGATGTTAAGTACTTTAGTTTTTTATGTGTTTACTTCTCAACTCTTTCCTTGCACCATTTAAACATTTGAAATGCATTAGAATTTTCGTTTAGAAAAATTGTAGACATCAGCCTTTAGTAGTCACAAAAAAAAGAAATACTAATCAGCATAATAACTTTGTACTCTCATAGGACTATAGAGATCAATATGAACTAAGTCTAATATACCATTACATGAGTAGGAATTTCTTAAGAAGATTGGTTTTTTCATCTTACCAATTTGACATTCGTTGCATGTTACTTTATCAAGCTTTCTCAATTTTGATAGACCTCTTACTCTTCTCTTCTTACTAAGATTGATCATGTTATCAAAATTTGCATGAATTTTTTTTTTATGCCATAACCAAACATCTTCACTTCCTGCAATCAAACATGCATTTACATTACAATTTAGATAGAATAAATTATATTTGGATTGATCTCCAATACCAATCAAATTTCTAGTAGCATCATATATCTTTCTTTGGATTGATCTCCAATGCCAATCAAATTTCTAGTAGCATCCTATATCTTCACCCTTTGATTCTAAAATTCTAGTTGGTGACCTATGTTATTTAGTGTGCCACACTCAAAAAATTGTATTCCAGTCCTTGAAATCAATGAGTACTATCACATCTGATCTTTTCATTCAAAAAAATAGATCCTTTTCATTTAAAAAAAATGGGGCATCATTTCCAAGTTTAACAAAACCTCCATCACATTCTTCTAGATTTTCAAACTTAGCAACATGACTAGTCATATGGTGAAAAAAACCACTATTAATAATCCATGTATCAATTTTACTTAATTGATAAATAATGGTTTTTTCATATTCATACCTTTCTTCTTTTGAGTCATCCTTCATAGAAACATAGACTACTAGTCACCTTCATCTAAGCCATCAGATTCATCATTATTTTGACCTTCCTTAGGTAGGTAACATGACTTCTTTCCTTTATCTTTGTTGTCGCAGAACCTTTGGTAAATGTTCTCCTTCTTGGAATTCTTATCCTTCATATCATTTTTAGGACACCTAGATGCAATATGACTAATTTTGTTGAAACTAAAACATTTTAGAGACTATTTACTTTTATAATTTCATTTTCCTCTCAATAATTTCCTTACCAACAATGCTTCCAATTCTTCTTGTTCTTTCCCCTTGGATGGTATGTTGTCATAGTTACTTTCACCTTTACTATAAAGTTTATCCTTTATCTTTCTTTTCTTCAACTACCAATGGTTAGAGATGACTTGAAGAAATTTTTAGTCTTTGGAAAACTATTATCAAAGTATCTAAGCTCAAATAAAATCATCTGACCGATTAAAGAATAAAGGGTAAGAGCATTACCTAGTATTGATCTCAATTCATGAACAAAAGAGACTTGAACATCATATTGAGGTAAGAGGGTTCTTAGGATTTTTATTACCACATCATCTTCATTTATGGTTCTACCAACACCTTTGGTAGAATTTGTCACTTCCTTGATTCTCAAACTATATTGTGCATTATTTCCACCTTCTTACTTTCTCATCTCATCAAAATTTCCTCTGAGATTGTCAAATTTTTCCTTCTATACATGTTGATCACTTCCATAAATAAGTACAAATTTATTCCACATTTACTTTTTGTACAAAAATTCTTGATATCATCAAATTCAACATTAGTCAAGGAAGAAGAAAGCTCAATCATTACAATATTATGTTCCTTCTTGTCTCTCATTTGCTCAACTATCATAGTGGCAAAGTGTAGTCATTCTCTAGATACTATAATGCAAATGTAAAATCTTTAATTTTAGATATATATAACTTCATCCTACTTTTCCACGTAGAAAAGTTCTCTTTGTTCAATTTTGGTACTTCTCTCTTGTACATCTTCATATCTTTAGCTCAAGTCTTTTAAAATTTCACCTTTAAGAGCCGCATACTCTGATACCAATAGTTGAATAACTCATAGGGGGGTGAATAAGTCATCTTAGGTCCCTTAAATAGTTTCTACCTCTTAAAATTTATCAACAAATAAACCTAACTAACCAATTTCAATATTCAACTAGCCAATAATAGTTTACAATGCCATGCATATGAAGTTAGTAAGTTACATGCAAAACCTTCACAAACTCATTAACACCATATTTTAATGTGGAAACCCAAATTGGGTAAAAAAAATCATGGGAATTGTAACCCACAAAGAAATTTACTCTTCTAAAGTGGGTTCGATTAAGAACTAACTCCATCAAAGGTTACAAACACATTTTCTAGATGTGATCATATTAAGGGATTATCACCAAAGATAAACAAGATTTGCCACTCTACAATGAGTGGCTTACCTAAAGGACTTAGTACACTTATTAGAATGCCACATTATAAAGGATTTAGAAATATGCCTATTAAATCGACTTGATTAAGACATTTTATGCTACAATGGTTAGAAAGTAATAATGAAATTACCTGTTAAAATGTGCAACTGTCTTTTCATATTCATATATCCTTTCTTCTCATTTTTCTTCTTCAAACTCTTTCTTTCTAGTTTATATAAAAGCAATAACCATATCATCACTTCCCTTCACTTGATTCACTCTTTTCTTTAACTCTATTCTACTTAGTACATACCCTTCTATACTTGTTTTAATATCAACAATAGTGACCTTTTTGGTCATCCTTTGTATAGACAATTTTTTTTCTCTTAATCTTATTCATTAGGGTTTCATTGAATTACTCTTAGGCATATGACAAAATATCAACTCACATTCAATGTATATTCCACTTGGAAAAATGTTTTATGAATCTCGCCAACTCAATCTCCCATTGGAACTTGGAATTTTTCTTGGCTCTTGAACCAACCATTAAATTTTCATCATTATATATAATAATTTTCTTTTTTAGATTTTATAATTAGCTTCATTCCTTCCATAGTGTCTTCTAGATCACTCTAGATCTCACTCAAAATCATCCCACAATTGATTTTTCGAAAACTATTCTTCTTTACCAACCTACGTTCTTTTTCATCTAAATAATTTTATTTCCTTAGTTAAAAATTATTACTCAGTGAACAATATTTTCTTAGTGACACTTATGTGTTTTGTAGCATTGAATATGTTTTCTAGATGATAATCATCTCTCAAGCCTTATTTATCTCCAACATTCTGATAAATCATAATAGTTCAACTATGTATATTGCTTTGTTGAGTCTTGTTCCTTTAACTCTTCCATATGTTGTTAGAGTAGGTCTATCTTGCACCATTTGGTTATCTTGGGAGTCAAGTGGTTAATTTTGCTTGAGTCAATTGACTTGAATTTTGTTTAGAGGCTCAACTAGTTTCTTTAGTTTACTTTTCTTTAGAGAGTTCATTCATAGATTCACCTTGGGTCATTTGACCTATATAGTTTGGTAGTTTATTTTTTATTTTTCCTTAGTTTAGATATTCCTAATTTTGTTCGTTTGATTTGGAAGGGTCCTCATTTATGAGAGGTAGGGAATCATAAATGCATTCTCTTTTTATACTAATATATTGTTTCAATATATTTCTATTGACATAATTATTGAAAATCATATTGAAGGGTTGGTTTGATACTCAATTCATTGGTTATGGTGTTGTCATTGATGTTTACTTAAGTATTGTTGGTTGACAATTGATTAGGAGCATTGTTCTAGCATATGTAGTATGGAAATTAGTGTTGAAGTCATGTTGCACTAGGAACTAGACAGTGTGGTTTATATGAAAGTCCTAGAGATGTCTCATAGTGTAGTGTCCATGATTGCATATGCTAGAAACAAGTTTGGACAATGTTATGAATAATTGAAGTATGGAAAGAGAAACTAGGTAGAAAAATCAATGACACACAATGAATGATTTGATTGGCCTATAAAATGTATGAAAATTTATCGATGTTTTAATCTAGTATTTATGATCAGGGATAACTCTAAGAAACCCCTCCCAAGAAAAATATGTAAAATGCTAGCGAATTCAACATTAAATATGTAGGAAAAATTTCTAATCAAGGGCGATTTTTTCATTCAAGGCAAGGCAGAAAATTATTTTCTATCGATAAAATTTTCCTTTTTGTATCAAAATGTAATAATAACTATGGTGAATTAATTAATTTTTTTTTTTTTGGAATGCAAAAAAATGTAGGTGATTTATTTTGTCAACCATAAAAATTTTTTGTAATGTAATAGGCGAATTAATTATTTCATATAACACAAAATATTAATATAGTTTGATAATATGTCATTTTCCAAAGAGATATTATGTAAATTTTTGATGAATTTATAGTTGCAAGTAGTCCATGGTCCACATGCCAAGTGTACACTGTACAATGTGCTTGTAGTATGCTAATCCATTAAGATTCAATTAATAATGTGTCCTTTTTATTGCTAACTTGGTTGTCATCATGTTTAATGTTATCATTTTTATGGTGAAAGGAATTAATTTGGACCGTTGATGTAATATAGATCAATGGCTTCAACTCTATTTTAGGTCTAATTTTAAATGACATACCATAAAGTCTAAATCTTCCTAAAATTAGGACATGTGTCCCAAAGACCAAAACATAAAGTAGTTGGCTAAACAGGGATAGTTGGAGACACACGTCAATAAAATGGTAGGCAATGCTCAACCCAAGGGAAAATATTATTTTATTTTAAGGGAGCAATAACATTGTCCAATAAGAAAACATTAGGGAAATGCTGGCAAAATAATTAAAATAATTGTGTTCTAAATGTAGATTACATTGGTGATTGGACCAAGATTTGGACCAATTATGTGTAAACTAATGAGCGATTAGAGTTGGATTTTAACTCAAATTATTTAGTATCTTGGTGACATGGTTGACCCCATATGTAGGTTTTATTAGCCAAACTGTGATTTCTCAAAGAGATAGAATAGCCAATTGATGAAGATTCGCCACTAAAAAAATCACTGTTTATGATCTAGACTAAGTTATGAGATTGGTATTACAATTGTGTAATGTCTTTTTTACTAGAAGGAAAGGTTTGAATTGATTGGTGTTTGTTTTTTCAAAAATAATAGAAATATTAAAATAATTTATGTTTGACTCTTACTTGGTGATGTAGTGACCGAATCTAGTTGATCTTTCGCAATATGAAGTGTCATGATAATGTGGCACTAATGGAATGTGATATTTTTCTTGCACTAATGGTTGTGATTGAATTTCTTGAAGTCATGCATGCTTATTGGAAAAAGTCAAAAGGGCTAGATGTTCTTGGTCAAATCAATATGTAGTACAAACTGGAAATTATGTGGGTTTGTTAAATGATGGATTAGGATTTGATAAAACCTTTTGTAGGTTGAGAGGAAAAATTCAAATCTTATACATTTTGGTTAAGGTGGTGACCATCATACCAAGTGAGTCTTGTATTTATATTTAAAAAAGTTGTATTAACAAGTTTGTAAGTCTTGTCTGGTGCTTTCATGTGCATTTTTCTCATTGCTTAAAAAGTTAACATTATATGCATGAGGTTGAATATTTTATCAAGTAGATATGATTTAGGTTAATCATTTGGTAACAAGTTGGTAAAAGTTTAAATCTAATAGAATATTGATTGGATCCCCCTATCAGTAATATTGGACCTAATAATATTTGTTTTCTTCCATTTTGTCATTACAAAGTGAAGACAACAATACAATTTTTTTTCAATTAAGCTTCACATTTCTTTGAGACAACTCATTACTTGATTTGGAAAATTTGATCAAACAATTGTCACAAATTCATACAGTGAAACAAAAGATTCTCATTAAGTCATCTCCATTTTTTCATTTTATTAGCCTATACTTAATTTTGAGACCTTCAAAGTCCCTTTTGCATTTTTTATTGCTTTAATCTTTTTGTTTCCGTCAATCTCATGCTTTTGGTTTTCCCTTTGATTTGAGATATGTTGGGATTCAAATAGAGTTGTTAGTCAAAAGATCTGAAGGATTAAGTGCCTAAAAGTGGGGTTTGCAACTTCAATTGCATATTTAAAATATTGGCCTTATATTCTAATGTCGAGTTGCACTTTAAAGCAAACAAACTTAAAATAACTTTATGTTATGTTTTTAAGTCGCTTTATCACTTTATAGTTTGATTTAATTTTGACATTTACTTTAATGTTTTTATTTAAAACATTTATGTAAAACATCTCTTTTTGAACACATTTATACATAATATGTAAATTATATAGTGTAAATATGTATTTGACCCCTTCAAGTAATATTTTCTTAGTGAAAAAAAAAAAGTGCTAAATAGAAAACTTAAGTGTGCATCTTTGTAACATGTTATTTTTGAAAGAAAATTACATGTAATGTATCCTTCAAAATCTCATTTTGATCTTTGTATGCATTTACACATAAATGCAAGTCATGGAGAAATGTAGTGACTTTCTATAAACCTATTTTTGGTCTAAAGAGACAATTTATGCATCTACATGTCATGTTTTAAATATAAAATGGGCTTATAGAAACCCAATTTCGGTCTAAGGTGTGTTTTATGCAACGATCTTGCATATTTACCATATATGTTTGACTCCTAAAAGCCCAATTTTGGCTTATAAGAAAATAAACATCACATGTAATGCATGTCGAGAAACTTAATTTAGGAAAAATGACATAAAAATCCAAATGCATATATTTCCTTTGCATCTAATCTTAGCCACAAAGAACCATTTTGGCTTGAGAGGAAACATGTTTCATGCATCACATCTCGTAAAGCCCATTTTTGGCTTGATAATAAAATGTGTTGCCATTTTAAACATGCGTTTGAACTTGTAAAATCTGATTTGGGTCTAAAGAGGCAAAATACCCACAGAAAAGATATATAAACTCACATTTTTGGGGAAAAGAAGATAGGCACCCAAGTTCATACATGCACTCCATCTTGAAAAGCTAAATTTTGGCTTGTATACACATATGTTCCACATTTAAAACTTGTGTTTGGGCATGAAAAACCCAATTTTGGCCTTTTAAAGGAAAAACACCATATGCAAAGGACATTGTACACAATTTCAAGGTGAAACATTCTATACAACAGGGCCTCCAAACCCCGATTTTCCAAGGAAATGGAAAAGAAAGTAATTTGCACCAATCCTTTGCATCATTATATTCACATGTATTGCCATTTCTAAACCACGATTTGATCTTGGGAAGGCATTTTCAAACACAAAAAGCATTTGGAGAAACACAAGTTGCACTTTGAAGAGCATTCACAACATCATTTTGCATTGACATGTAAATGCATTTGTATCTCTAAAAGATGATTTGAAGCCAAGAGTTGAATCTTTCAAAGGAATTTGATTTGCACATGGAAGCACACTCTTAAAACCCAATTTTGGAGAGAACAAGTTTATTCAAACTTTTTCTACCTCTAAATTTTTCTATTTTCTCTCTAGGTAAGTTAAAGAATCTAGTTTTTCTTGCATTTATTACTTATTTTGCTAACTCATTACAATCTTTGGCTCTTTATCATCTATTTGTTCACATACAACCCTAGTGTTTTGCTTCAAGTTATTAGTAAGTTTGAAGCTTTCAATTTCTTGGAATTGCAAATTATCTCTCATCTCAAAAACAAAACTGCATGCAAAGTGAAGTTTGAGAACTTATTAAGTTTGAATCAAAGAAAGAGGTATGTTCTTCACAAAACTGCATGCAAAGTGAAGTATCAAAGAAAGAGGTATGTTCTTCTTTTTATTTTTTATTGTTGCATATACTTTGTTCCTTATTTTTGGTTTATTTTTGAAGAAAAATTTGAAAATTTTGTGTAGTGCCCATTGATAGATTTCTGTACTCTTTTAGGCCTATTTCATGCATATGTTAGTTTTAGAGATATTTGATTTACAACTACATGACATTATTTCATGATTTGTTTATATATCCAGATTGATTGTCTGATTGATTATTTTCATGTGTTCTTTGATGATTATTGTATCTTCATGATGATAAGTTTTTATATCAGATTTTGATGCTATTTATACTCATGATTTATTATGGCAATTATCTTGTACTTACATGTGTAAGGTGTATGTGTCTATTTCACATTTATGTTTGGTGTGTCAGGTACAGTTAAGGAAGGGAGTCATAGTGACCTACTAATCATTATCTACATGATTCACCACTTCCTATGACCATTATTACACACATACACACATACATTCATATATACATGTTCATCTTTTATGTAGGTTGTAAGTATAGGCCATTGACTTTCCTAAATTGCCAGGATGAGTGTGCCCTATTGCAAGACCTTAGCTCACATACAACCCTAGTGTTTTGCTTCAAGTTATTAGTAAGTTTGAAGCTTTCAATTTCTTGCAAATGCAAATTATCTCTCATCTCAGAAACAAAATTGCATGCAAAGTGAAGTTTGAGAACTTATTAAGTTTGAATCAAAGAAAGAGGCATGTTCTTCTTTTTATTTTTTATTGTTGCATATACTTTGTTCCTTATTTTTGGTTTATTTTTGAAGAAAAATTTGAAAATTTTGTGTAGTGCCCATTGATAGATTTCTGAACTCTTTTAGGCCTATTTCGTGCATATGTTAGTTTTAGAGATATTTGATTTACAACTACATGACATTATTTCATGATTTGTTTATATATCCAGATTGATTGTTTGATTGATTATTTTCATGTGTTCTTTGATGATTATTGTATCTTCATGATGATAAGTTTTTATATAGGATTTTGATGCTATTTATACTCATGATTTATTATGGCAATTATCTTGTACTTACATGTGTAAGGTGTATGTGTCTATTTCACATTTATGTTTGGTGTGTCAGGTACAGTTAAGGAAGGGAGTCATAGTAACCTGCTAATCATTATCTACATGATTCACCACTTCCTATGACATTATTACACACATACACACATACATTCATATATACATGTTCATCTTTTACGTAGGTTGTAAGTATAGGCCATTGACTTTCCTGAATTGCCAGGATGAGTGTGCCCTATTGTAAGACCTCACTGGTAAGAATGGAGAGATAATGTTTAGGTTGAATCCCAACCATAGCCTAATTACTTGTCCTGAGAAGGAGGTCTCGTATTTTATTTTTTACCCTTTTTGAAATCTACCAGTGATCTTTACATGTGTGGTTTGACTTTAGTTTCAGATCAGTTTTGCTCATATTATTTCTATGTGATTTTCACTATTTGATTTACTTAGTAAGTAGTTTAATTATGTGGCTTCAATTCATCTTATGATATTAGAATTTTCTAAATTTTATTTGATTTTAAAAGGAAAATATTAAAATATGGGGATATTTAATTAATTGGAAATTAATTAAATATGTGCTTCAAATCAAAGTATTCAATTAAAATATTAAAGATTTAATTTAGCATTTTATTGTGCTTATTTAATTAACAATAATCTAATTGGAGTTGGATTTAACTAACACGATTTAATTATTATTAATTTACATAATAAATTATGTTTTTATAACACTTGCACAATTTAATAAAGTAAAGAAAAGGAATATAAACGATTTTTTTAATTGTTAAAGGCTTTAAGTGCACATGAAAGAATTTAATAATTACAAGTAATTATTATTTTTAATAAAGAAAATGTCCTCTAGGAATTAGAATACTAAAATGCTAGTTAGGGTTATGGTTCTTTATTAAAGTGTTGTTAGTTCTTTTTGGAACATATAAGTTTGGGGAGCAAATTTGGTTTTGGAGAAAAAAAATTGTTGGATATTTCAAAGGATTTGGAATTGCACATGTTCATAGATAGTCTCAAATTTCAACTGTGATTTGAGGTAGGGTTTGAAAATTTGTGGAATTTCATTTGGAAAGATATGTTTTCTTTGTGTCTTCCCAAGTGCATGCAAATCAATTGGTTGATTCATTTTATTAGTATTTAGATCAAGAAATATGGGTATGAGAAACTATGGTGAATTTAGAAAACAAACGAATCAATATCTTCTCAAAATTGTCAATTGAATTTTCACAGAAGAAATCTAATTTAGAAATAAATTGAATAGATGATCGGTTCCTCTAGAATTTCATGCGATATTTCATAGATGATTGATTCCTCTAGAATTTCATGCTATATTTATAGTATTGGCTTGCAATTTTTGAATTATACCTCTTCAAGGCTTTTTGACTTTTACTACATTAGTACAAGGTATGTCAAAACTGTCTTTATTCTTTTTCTTTCATAACATATTGCACATTTTTTTTGTGATCATGGGTGTTCACATGAAATCTATTTCTAGAAGATTTTTAAAATCAACTTTCTTGTAAAATAATTGTGGATATATTTTTTGTGAAATTTGGGGATTTCTTGCATAACCTTTGACAAGAAACACAGTAGATTGAAAATTTTTTTTTGGTAGTTTTTTGTACCACATGATATCTATTGTTTTTCATTGTTCTGCCCATGAGATGTTTCCCAAACTCGTACCTTTGCAGGTCTTCCATTTCTAAGCTTGGTTTGTTTCTTACTTACCCTAACAACTACAACTATTTTATATCAATTAAAGGAGCAGGAGTCATCATCTTCTTCAATTGTTGTTTGTGTGAGGTTATTTTGATGTCTTTTTTGTGTCAACAACAATGCCTGAGCATGATCTTCTCCCTATTAAGCTTTCCATCCTTATTATCATCAATTTGGAGAATATCCTTTGAACCTTGTTACTTTTTCTCAGATTTGGTAAGCTGGGTGAGAAAATACTTTGAAGATCTATTGGAAACACATGTACCCATTTTATTCCATTTGAATGAGGGATTAGATCTCAAGCTAGATTTGGTGTTGGGAAGGGTGTATAGTATTTTATTCTCATTCTTTGTTTCATTTCCCAATACATGTTAATCAAATAGTCTAGTGTGAACCCCACATGTTTTGATAAAAGGTGTAAAATTGTATTGCCAAGCTTTTCAATTTCCATAGCATCCACAGGCTTTTCAATCTAAGTATTTGAACTATAGTGACCTATTTGGGATTGGTTAGGAGTGCACATTGGTAAACATCTTTATGTCCACTCTTTATTTACTCCACTCTAATATGATTTTACAAGCCCATCATAGTGAAGTCCCTTCTATTTTTGGTCATTAATTTGATTAATGAATGATAAAAAGAGGAGAGCCTTAGAGCCAAGATGTTGTTTCCAACCTATATTACTAATATGATTTGTAACACCACACCTTGTTTCAAATGGTAGTTTACTAATTATATTATCTACTTATGTAGAAATCCCCTATATTAATAGGGGGTGATAATTTCCAATCAATACAACTGAAAATAGCTAGGTTTTGTGAGGCTTCGAAGTAAGCTTGTAAATGTTTGGTAGAAGTGCCTCAAATCACTAGATTTTGTGAAGATTTGATGGATATCAAATTTCTATTGAGAAAAACTGAAAATTTTAGATTTAACCAAGTTTTGGAAGGATATTTGAGCTTGTTTGAAAATTTAGTCTGAACTCTCTTCACATTGTGAACTTTTGGTTTGTAGATTTTTAAGGCTAAATGATTGTTCTAAAGAAGTTGAAACTTTTAGGTTTGGTGGGTTTCTAGATTGTGTTTGAAGGTGTTTCAAGTCTATTTTATTGTTGGAAATATAGATGGAGTAACTAAGATGAGGGGTGACTCAGTTAACACAAAAAAAAAATCCATAGATCTCTTAGATGTCTGATAAAACTAGTTATTGCTGTCACTCGGTATACATACAGAAAAATACTGTAACTCAGTAGATGTAGTGTATGTTATCTTTAATAGATCCTTAACATTCACAATGATTAACATTGAAGCATGAAAGAAATAACAAGAACAAATGAGAAAACAAATTTAATGTGGAAACCCAATATGGAAAAAATCACCAAGTAACTAGCTACTAATTTTCACTCTTCTGAAGTGAGCCCTATTAGGAGCCAACTTGGTTAAAGGTTACAAAACACACTGTTAGGTGTGACCTTGTTAGAGGATTTAATAACCTTGTTAGGAGTGGCCTTGCAAAAGGTCTTTAGAAAAATTCAATAGAACTCTCACCTTGTTAGAGGATTTACAAATGGCTGTTAAACCAACTCTGTTAAGAGATTTAGGAATCACTGCTACAATGGTGAGAAAGTAACAATGAAATGACCTGAATGAGATGCAACTAAATTATTGATATAGATCTCTATTCTCCTTCACTAGATCCTCTCTGATCAAATACAACTTTGTTGCTCCTCAAGGATATCTGATCATCCTTCAAAGTTTGTTCACACTTTCCTCTTCAAACAATCAACACACTTGCATGCTTGCTCATTACACTTTAGAATTCTCAACTTGACCTTTCATATATACTTTACAAATTGTCAAGTTGGGTCATTTACAACTTATAATTACCAATAATCATTACCTTAGTTGGCTATAGTGATTACTTTATTTCCCAAAAGAAAAAAAATCCTTCATTGGCCGACCTTACTTGTAAACACTGTTCCTGAACTAATTTCTAGTGTTAACCAACTGAAGCTTGGTTAATGCTGCAAATCCTGCAAAATCCTTTGGAGACTGAGTGAACTTGATAAACACTAAATTTCCTCTATTAAACTTTCGAGCTTGATTACCACTAACTTCTGCCACAAAATCCTTTGATGCCTGAGTGAGCTCAGTAGACACTGTTTTCTTAGAGTAATTTCTAGGAATGCTTGGTAGACTCTAAAAATTTCTTTGCTGACCAATTGAGGTCGATAAGCATTGTCTGCCAACTGATATATAACATTTGTGTAACATCAAAGAGAAGGCATAATTAAACAATTTTTTCCAACAATCTCCCTCTTTGGCATTGATGGCAACACAACATGTCATAGCACAATGAAATTTGAAAACAAGTCTTTTTCTGAAAGAATTTTCTACCTCTTAGATTTTATGCCACAAACTTATTTAATGTAGTAATCTCCCTCTATGAAGGAATTACATAGCTTCTTTTCAAATAGAAAACTCTCCTTCAAACAAATTCAAATTTCAGAAAGATACGACAGTAAACTCTCCCTCTTTGACAACACATGTCAAAGACAACACATACCACAATGTGTAGCAATATACCTTAAGTATTAATTCATATGCAATATTCCCTTGACTATACTACATCAATTGATAAATCTTCAACTTGGTTCCTATTGATGCATCACTAAAACTTTATTTTAGTGACCTTTAGATAGGGGAATGACCCCTAACTTACCTCTTAGATACAAGAATGCATCCTTAGGTAATGGCTTAGTGAATATGTCTGCAATCTATTCTTTTGTATGGACATATTCCAATCTAATTTCCTTATCCTGCACCAATTCTCTGACAAAGTGATATTTTATTGCAATGTGCTTGGTTTTGGAGTGCACCACTAGATTATTTGATATGTTGATTGCACTTATATTATCACAAAACATAACAACTGGTTCTTTGATCTCCACCTTCATGTCTTCCAATAACTATTTAAACCAAACAATATTAGAATAGTTCACTGCTGCTGAAACATATTCTACTTCACCTATAGATTGGCATGTGCAATTTTGATTTTTGCTTGTCCAAGATATCAATCTTTTGCCAAGAAAGAATGCTCCACCACTTGTACTTTTTCTATCATCAATGTTTCCTACCCAATCAGCATTAGTAAACACATTTAAGTCCAAATTAGCTCCAAATTTATACCACAATCCATAATCTTTAGTGCTTTTCAAGTATCTCAAGATCCTCTTGATTGCCATCACGTGATTTTTTATGGGTTTTGCTGAAAATCTTGCCACTATACCAACTGCAAGAGCAATATTTGGCCTTGTATGAACTACATAGTACAATTTTCCAATCATTGATCTATACAAAATCTAATCTACCTCTTTTGAATCATCATCCTTGGTAAGATTTAGTCTAGTACACATGGGAGTTCCAACTGGTTTTGAATCTTCGATACCAAAATTCTTGAGTATCTCCTTGATGTACTTAGATTGAGTGATCTAGATACCATTCCTACTCTACTAAATCTGAAGACCAACAAAGAACTTAATCTCACCAAACATAGACATTTCAAATTCCTTATTCATTTTTTCTAAAAATTCTTTTCATAGATCATCATTCCCTATAAAAAAAGTATCATCCACAAATATTTCTATCAAAAAAATCTTGTTATCTAGTCCTTCCTTGATATACAAGCTACTATTATCATTAGTTCTTTAAAAACCAATATGAATAAGATAGTTATGAAGTCTCTCATACCATGCTCTAGGGGCTTGTTTTAGACCATACAATGCTTTGTGTAATTTGCAAACTATGTCCCTTTTGTCTAGATCAACAAAACCTTTAGGTTGCTCAATGTAGACCTCATCCAAAATACCATTGAGAAATGCAGATTTGACATCCATCTGATATACCTTAAATCCTTTGTGTGCAACATATGCAAGTAGAGTCTTGACACCTTCTAATCTTGCAATAGGATCAAAAGTCTCCCCATAATCAATTCTTTCTTAAGAGTAGCCTTTACATACTAGTCTAGCTTTGTTTCTTGATACCTTACCATCTTCATTTAACTTATTCCTGAATACCCACTTAGTTCAAATCACATTTTTATCTTTGGGCCTAGGTACAAGAGTCCATGTTTTTTTCTTCTCTATTTGTTCTATTTCTTCATTCATATACTCAATCCAAATTTCATTTTCCAATGAATCTTTGACATTTCTAGGTTCAAAATCAGCAAGTAAACAAGTACCTTTTAACTTACTTCTTGTCACAATACCTTTAGATTTGTCTCCAATAATCTAATTTGGTGCATGATGTCTCCTGACATACTTGGCCAATATAGGTTCCTTTCCTATTGAATGAATTGCATTGTCATCCTCTTGAACTTCAACTTTAGGTTTTGGCTACTTAGACTTAGTAGGCATTGGCTCGGTAGTATCAAAATGTGACTTGGGTTCTTGCAACTCGGTTTGAACTTCTTGCAACTTGGTGATTGATGAAGACTCATGAGTAAAAGTGTCCTGATTGATAGATGTGTTTGGCACTATATCAGGTTCAATGAAAAAAAATCTCCTATAATCTTCTGGTTCCTTTTTTCTTTTTTCTTCAACCCTTTCTATAAAATCATCAACTTTCACATGTGCACTCTCTATGATTTTATGAGTAGAAAAATTCAAACATCTATATGCCTTACTTTTGCAAGAATATCCCAAAAATATGCCTTCATCACTTTTCACATCAAATTTTCCTTTTCTAGATTCTTTCAAGATATAACATTTACTTCCAAACACTTTTAGGTAACTTACATTGGGTTTATAACCATACCATAACTCATAGGGGGTTTTGAATGAGTCCTTCTTCAATTGTACTCAGTTTAGGGTATGAATTGCAGTGCTGATAGCTTAATTCTAGTATTTGATAGCAATGTTCTTTTTAATCATTAGAATCTTTGCACTATCCATGATAGATTTGTTTCTTCTTTCATCTATTCCATTATGCTAGGGAGTTCTAGGAGTTGATACTTGTCTTTTGATTCCTCTTTCAATGCAAAATTTATTGAATTCATGGGAGATGAATTCACCACCTCTGTCTAATCTCAAACATTTTAGTCTTTTCCCTATTTCCTTCTCTACTTTGGCCAAATACTATTTGAACTTCGCAAATGCTTCTAACTTCTCTCTCAGATACGTAACAGTCATCATTCTAGAGTAGTCATCAACAAAAATAATGAATAACTTTTTTCTAGTATAGCTCTCAATTCTAATTGGTCCACACAAATTAGTATGCACAATTTCCAAAATTTCTTTAGACTAATAGTTTTTAATTTTAAAGCTAGTCTTTCCCATCTTACCAATCTAACATTTCTTGCATAGACCAACATCAGGTTTCTTTATACTAAGAATGCCTCTTACTTTCTTGAATTTTCTTATTTTCACCAGCTTATCAAAATTCACATGACATAACTTTCTATGCCATAACCAACTTTCTTCAACTTGAGAAATAAAACATTAGCACTCACCAAGTTCAAGATAAAACAAGTTACCTTTTGTTTGTATGCCTAATCCAATCAATTTTCCTTTGTCATCCAGCAGTCTTGTCTTTCCATGCATGAATTCCACCTTGAATCCAATAATGATTAGCTATGCCACACTCAATAGATTATGTTTTAGTCCTTCAACCCAATAGGTATTATCACATACAAGTTATGTGGTTAATGAGATTTAGCCTCTTCCTTTTATGCAACAAGGTTCATTATTTCCAAACCTTACACTACCACCATCTTAGTCTTCAAAATGTTCAAACTTAGTTTTGTCACCAGTCATATGATGAGAACAACCACTGTCTATGATCCATGTATCATTTTTTCTTACATGAGAGATAAGTGCCATCTTATCTTTCTCATCATTATCAGATTCATCTTTCACAACAATGTAAACAATTTCATCTTCACTATTATCATAATCCTTAGAGTCCTTAGCCATAAAGCATGTTTTCTTACCTTTGTCCTTAAATGATTTGAAGTCTTTCTTTCCATTGCACTTATGACCTTTCTTCTCATCCTTGTTTTGCTTGTTTGGGCACCTAGAAAATATATAACCAATTTCCTCATATGAAAAATAGATTAGGGGAACCTTAGCTTTGTATTTTCCTTTGCCTCTAGAATATTTCCTTGCAAGTAGAGCTTTAACCACCTCAAGATCACTGTCAGAACTCTCCTCTGATTCTTCTTCACTTTCTGACTGAGAGTCCTTTATCTTCTTGTACTTTTCTTTGAGTGAAATCTTGGCTTCAAACACTGATTCAATGTTCTTGGAAGCTAGAACATAATTATCATAGTTATCTAGCTCAAATGTTGTCAACCTTCCTACTGTGGCATCCAAATTTATCTTATGATTTGCTTCACATCTTCTTTCTTGAATTGCAGATACTCTAATTGCATAAATGGAAAGCAGAGTTCTAAGAACTCTACTTAAAACTATTTCCTCCTTGATGTCTCCTCTAGAAGCTTTGATTGCACTAAAACTTTCTTTGACCTTTCAACATATTTAGTAATTTTTTCATCCATTCTCATCCTCGTCTGATCAAATTGTCCTCTTAGACTTTCTACTTTAGCTCTCCTCACATTTTCATCACCTCCATAGATATCTTTCAGCTTGTTCCACATCTCAAAGGCAATTTTGCAATCTTTGATTTCATCAAATTCTTCATAGCTTAGGGCTGATGCAATGTCTATCATCATGGTGTATCTCGAATGGAATCTAGATGGAGTCTCATGAGACCTTGCCATGCTAAAAAGTTATCTCTCTTAAGCCTTGGAATTTCCCTCTTGTAAGACATCCTGATCTTTAGCTTAGATCCTTTAATTCTTTCCTACGAGCACCAAAAGCTCTGATACCAATTGTTAGAAATATAGATGGAGTAACTAAGGGGGGGGGGAGGGGGGGTTGAATCAATTACCACAAAAAAAAATCCACAAATCTCTTAGATGTTTGATAAAACTAGTTACTACTATCACTTAGTAAACATACAAAAAAATGTTGTAACTCAGTAGATGTAGTGTATGTTATCTTTAATAGATCCTAAGCATTCACAATGATTAACATTTAAGCATGAAAGAAATAAAATGAACACATGAGACACTAGATTTAATGTGGAAACCCAATATGGGAAAAACCACCAAGTAACTAGCTACTGATTTTCACTCTTCTAAATTGAGCCCTGTTAGGAGCCAACTTGGTTAAAAGTTACAAAACACATTGTTAGGTGTGACCTTATTAGAGGATTTAATCACCCTGTTAGGTGTGGCTTTGCAAAAGGTCTTTAGAACAATTCAATAGAACTGTCACATTATTAGAGGGTTTACAAATGGTTGTTAAACCAACTCTGTTAAGAGATTTATGAATAACTACTACAATGGTGAGAAAGTAACAATGAAATGACCTAAATGAGATGCAACTAAATTGCTGATATAGATCTTTGTTCATCTTCACTAGATCCTCTCTGATTGAATACAAATTTGCTACTCCTCAAGGATATCTGATCATCCTTGAAAGTTTGCTCACACTTTCCTCTTCAAACAATCAATACACTTGCATGTTCGCTCATTACACTTTAGAATTCTCAACTTAACCTTTCATATATACCTTACAAATTGTCAAGTTGGCTCATTTACAACTTACAATTACCAATAATCATTACCTCAATCGGCTACAGTCACTACTTTATTTCCCAAAAGAACAAAAATCCTTCATTGGCTGACCCTACTCAGTAAACACTATTCCTAAACTAATTTCTAGTGTTAACAAAAAAAAACTCAATTAACACTATAAATCCGACAAAATCCTTTGGAGATCGAGTGAACTCGATAAATAGTGACTTTCCTCTGTTAACCTTGTGAGCTCGGTTACCACTAACTTCTATCACAAAATCCTTCAATGCTTGAGTGATCTTGGTAGACGTTGTTTTCTTAGAGTAATTTCTAGGAATGCTAGGTAGACTCTGAAATTTTCTTTGCTAACCAATCAAACTTGGTAAGCATTGTTTACTAACTGATATGACATTTGTGTAACATCAAAGACAACACACAATTGAACAATTGTATCCAATAGTTATATTTTATTCAAGTTTCCTGAGGTGTTTCTAATTAGAATTTTGACTTGAACTAGTTGAAACTTCTATAAGAAATTACTTAATTTTATTTTATTTTAGTTTTTTTTTGAATTTTTTTTTGTAGATTGTCATCTAATGGTTTAAAACTGATAGACTTGTTTTAGCTTTGATCATGTTGTAATTGTTTGTTTCCCATAGAGCTTTATTTTTCTTCAAGTTAGTTCCTTTTATGTTGGGATTTGAAGGTTTATGATCCTATTGTGAAAAATTAGATTTGTTACTTGATTTTCCCTAAATTTGAACTTTGAACTTTGATATTTGATGGGTTAAAATGGTATTGGTGAACATTTTAAATTGGACTAGCCTTTATTTTGTTATTGAGAAGTTTATGTGCTGCTTTAATATTTTAATGTAGATAATTGTTAGATAGGCTCAGTTTGTTCTTGCTTTCAATAATTTTTTTAGTACGAGTCATTGTATTGAAACATATGAATCATCCTTGGCAAAAAAATCAAATAAATTTTTTTGGGTCTGGTCATTATATCCTTCATTTTAGATTAGCTTGGTCCTTGCAATGGGATCTAACCATCAATGAAAATCTAATGAAGAGCTCAAATGTCAAAATTATGAGTATTTTTTGTAGCTTGATCCAGAATTATCCTATAATGCTAGATTTTTGTCTAGGATATCATGAAGTTTATACAAATAGATAAGCTTTAGTATGCAACATGAAATTTTTTTTTCCTAGTAGAAAGTTTAGTATATGATAATTGTTTTACCTTTTCTTTTTGACCATTATTGGTTTGTTGGAAATTCAAGTCCTAGAGAACTTAGATTTTTCCACTTTGGCCAATGTTTGGATCACACTTGAATGAGCTCCATTGTGGAGTTTATGTATATACTAATCTGAATCTCTATTGTGATTTTTTATTTTTTTTCTTAATTCTTATTTGTTGATCCATATATAAGATCGTATTTGATGCCTTCCCTTAAATGAAATAAAATCATGGGATAAAATCAGTAAAACTTTAGAATATGCATTGAACCAAAGAACAACAAGATTATCACAATCATCATCATTTTCCTATGTCATGATGAATTTATTATGCTTTCTATTAACATTCACATCTCTCATTAATCAAGAGGTAATTATATTTATTTAACTACAATATATTTTAAAGACATTAGCATTTAGTTTAACATATCAAGTCTTGACTATTACATATATTTAATCTACACTAATTGTGTTGACCTATATGTGCTAGCAAGAAATCTACAAAAATAAAAACTAAAGTTCTAGTTTATAACCCAAACTTGGTCATACAAAAGAAACAAGTATCAAACATAGATATAATAATAACTAGTTAATTGATCATAAATAAGGTATGTGGAACTCCAATTTTTTAAACATTTTTTTATCAATTAAAGAAATTCATAAAAATTTATATCATCATATACATCATATATCTTCCTCTATACTCTTCTATACTTACATAACATATGTTCTCATACATTCTTATTGTATCTATTCCTTATATATTCATACTATACCAATAAAAAAAATTGTGCTTCTTGAGCTCCATGTGGTGACATGTAGTAGAATTTGTTTGACAATGTCTAGATTGTTGCACTTTTCTCCAAAAATCATTCCTACTTTCAAACAACTTACTCCTCTTTAAATCAATTTTATTTAGGAATGATATAACTTTTAATTCATATTCAATAATATAACTAACGATAACAAGTTTGCTCTTTTTAATTTGGTAGAAATAGAAAGATCGATATCTTTAAAAAGTAGATTACTTAATGTTTCAAAAACCAAACATGAACATTTGGTTATTGCACATCAAACTGGTTTCACTTGGTCTGAGTAACAATTAGAATCCACTACCAACAGAGGTATCTTCTTGTTGCTTGTGTGTTTTTATCATGGGAAGAGATGGTGGGAGTGTAAGGGTTGTCTTAAATTTTAAGCATCATCATTTTTGCTATTGAGAAACTAAATTCGAACACCATTTAGATCATATAATAATACAATTTAATTTCTTTGTTTTATCAATATTTCAAATTGAATTCTTTGTTCTTATTAATAAAAATTTTTAAAAACATATTTTATTAATAAAAAATTTGATAAAAATAAAAATACAATTAAAATTAGAAGCTCAATGCATATCATTTAGGAGGGTAGATTCTTTCTAGCCATAGATATCAAAGTGCACATTTCATTATATTTATTAACTAGTGCTTGCACCTTTGAAGGCTGCAAGGATTAAGCTGATAGTCTTGTATATTTTTTTATTATGCTTTTGAATAGTTGTTCATAAATTATCTTGGTATCCTTCCCTACCCCATCCACCTTATATCTATCTCATTTGTAGACACTCCTTTCTCCCCGCCTATCTCTATTTTATCTTAGTGTTCTTTTTCATTCTCTCTTATATATCTATGTCCTATTTCCAGTATTTCTCTTTGATTTATTATATGTATGTTTTCTATCTATCTATTTCCCTACCACCACCTCCCTCTTTGTATTTCTATTCATAAACTACCCTCCACTTTGATATTGGATTATGATCCCCCTATCTATACATTGTCTCTACCTTTGTTTCCATATCTATTTTCATTGGTATCAATGTTTCACTTCTCTACCCCTTTTTTATTTATATTATTCTTGTTATTCACTTCCTCTGCCCCCTCACTCTCTCCATATCTCTTTGTACAATTATCTATCATTATATCTTCCATTTCCTGTACAAAATGGACAAGCTATCTATTTGAAATCAATAATTTAAAATTATCTCCATCTTATCATATTTATCTTTGTCTCTTCATCTTTGTCTATATTTATATATCTCTCTCTATTTTAATAGATTTATATGTTTAGCATATTCTACCTATCTACATCTCTATCATTTCCTTCATATATTTCTTATACACACATATACTACTTTTTATGTCCCTATCTCTATCTTATCTTACCCCTCTCTTTACCACTGGCCTCTTACTATTTATATTCTATTTCCACTTTTTCTCTTTGAACTTATATATGTATATATCCATGTACTATAAATCATCTCAAATATCTTATTACATCTCTTCATCTCCCTACTCTCCTCTCTTCTCTTTGTATTCCTCTCCTATTCTTATTCCTCTCCATCTTCTTGCATTTTCATTGTGTTTCTCTTCATATTTATCTCCCACACACACTCTCTCTCACTACTTTTCTCTCCCCATTTTTTTTCATTTCTTATATATCATCTTTTCATAGGCTAGTTGACAAATACATTGAATACATAATTTGTAAATCTTATTCTCTAACCACATTAAGGTTTGGTTAGTTTGAATTCAAACTTTATTAGGTTTGCAATATGTTTAACTAAGACTTGTAATATATAATAATAATATTGATCTTATGTAACCTTAAAGCTCACTTCATCTCATTCAAATCTATTACAAATAATAATGTTATATATATATTTTTCTACATCCCTCTTTATTTCCCATAAATCAATGGAGATTGCCCAAGATCACACCATTTTCATCCTTCCCTACTTTTAGGATATCATTTTCTTTCTTGCAAATTATGTCTACAAAAATTTAACACTTTCTATTATGCATTTTTTCTCTAGGCTTTGCTCTAATGCTTGTTGTAATCATAGTCAAATAAATTCACATAAAAATTAACTATTGTGATCTATACATAGTGAGGTTATCTTTCTAAAACAAAAATAAATTATAGTGTCTCATTTGGAAGACATAAGATTTTGTAAATGTTTTTAATAGGTTTACCTTTCACATTCTATTATTAATACAATACAAGTGCCTATGTGCCTACATATGATGACAAAATGTTCAATACATTCATTATAGATTATGGTAACCGAGTAAGTGCACCAAGTTGTTGTGCCAAAGGGGGGTTATAAGTGGACACCTTTTTCCTGAAAACAACAATTTTTGAACTTCAACAAGAATTTGAAGATAGTTACACTCAAAATTTTAAGATATGACAAAAAAAAAGTCCTAGTCCTTTGAATCTAGTTTCTAAACTACTAATTATTTTTCAAAATGGTTTAGTTTTAGGTCCTCAAAAAAGGGGGCCATAGAAAGTGGTACTATTTATTCCAAAAAAATAACACAGTACAAAGTGTGGACCCCTTAAAATTTTAACTTTTTTTTTTGGAATTCTTTAATCGCTCTAGTCAAAAGTTACTTAACACTATGTATTTTATCCTAGATTTTTTGGGTAATTTTATAATGTGTATTTTTTTGAATATGAATTTTTTAACTAGACACATCCCAAAAACATAAAATATCTGTTTGCTCCCCTAGAAATAATTGAAAACTAATCTAAAATCTTTTTTTTTTTTTCAAAGTGTGTAGAATGGAGTCTAGTTTCTAACAAACTAAGTTGTTGCAAAATTTGATGAATGGGTTAAAATCTACAGCCCACTTAGTACATGGTGGTTTTTGACAATAATGGACATACATTCAAAAGAAATTATAGATGAAAGGCTTGAAATAGTTCAACTTAAAAATAAATTATATGATTATATAACTAACATAGAGACCTACAATTTCATGTAACCTGATCTTATCAATGCCCAACCACGAGGAATCTTGAAGGAGAGCACACAAGAAAAATCAACCATTTTTTGTATGTTTGTAGAAAAACACATCTTAGACCTGTTTATAAACTCCAAAGCTTTGGGTTGGATCTCTAAGGAAAAATCAAGCGTTAGGCTTGGTTTTAATGCAAAGAATTGAATAGCGCATACACCCTATAGCGTGTGTGCACTATAGCACGCATGCACTATTTAAAGCTTTTGAATTTGGGTCTCAATAGCACATGCACACTATAGTGCACACACACTATTAAGACCTAAATAGTGCATAGAGAAGGAAGAAGAGATGCAAAGCAAGAGCAAGAGAAAGGTAGGGGGATGGCTGTGTGTGTGTGTGTGTGTGTGTGTGAGAGAGAGAGAGAGAGAGAGAGAGAGAGAGAGAGAGAGGATGTGAGTGTGTGTGTGTGTGTGAGAGAGAGAGAGTAGGGCATGGGAGAGAGTGTGAGAGTGTGAGAGAGAGTAGGAATATCAGATAGAGAAATTAAGGGATGGGAGAGGGAGAGAGAGGTGGATGGGATTGTGTGTGAGAGATCTAGAGAGTAGGGGATAAGAGAGGAGAGAGAGGGGGGATGGGAGTGTGTGGTGTGTGTGAAAGAGAGAGTAGGAGATGGGAGAGGAGAGAGAGTGTAGGGGATGGGAGAGAGGAAGTGTGAGAGAGAGTAGGGGTGGTAGAGAGAGTGTATAGGATGGGAGAGAGAGATTGATAGTAGGGGATGGGGAGAGAGAGAGAGTACAAGATGGGAGAGAGATATTGAGAGTAGGGAATGGGGGAGAGAGAGTAGGTGGTGGGAGATGGAGTGGGAGAGGGAGAGTGAGAGAGAGGAGGATGGGAGTGTATGTGTGTGAAAGAGAGTGAGTAGGGAATGGGAGAGGGGGAGAGAGAGAGTAGCTTGAGAGAGAGTAGGGAATGGGAGAAAGAGAAGAGGCAATGGGAGAGGGAGTGGGAGAGGGAGAGAGAGGGGAGATGGAAATTTGTGTAAGAGAGAGAGAGAGTAGGGGATGGGAGAGAGTGTGAAAATGTGAGAGAGAGTAGGAGGTGGCAAAGAGAGAGTAGAGAGGGAGAGAGTGAGAGTGAGAGTGAGAGAGAGAGTAGGTGGTGGGAGAGGGAGTGGGAGAGGGAAAGTAAGTGAGAGACAGATTAGGGTATGGGAGAGGAGAGAGGGAGGATGGGTGTGAGTGAAAGAGAGAGAGTAGGGAATGGGAGAGGGGAGAGAGAGATAGAGAGAGAGTAGGGGATGGGAGAGGGGAGAGAGAGATAGAGAGAGAGTAGGGGATGGGAGAGAAAGAGAGTAGGCAGTGGGAGAGGGAGTGGGAGAGGGAGAGAGAGGGGGGATGGGAGTGTGTGTAAAAGAGAGTGTAGGGGATGGGAGAGAGTGTGAGAGTGTGAGAGAGGGTAGGGGTGGTAGAGAGAGAGAGTAGAGAGGGAGAGAGTGAGAGAGAGAGTAGGTGGTGGGAGAGGGAGTGGGAGGGAGAGAGAGGGGGAATGGGAGTGTGTGTAAGAGAGACAGAGTAGGGGATGGGAGAGAGAGTAGGTAGTAGGAGAGGGAGTGAGAGAGGGAGAGAGGGGGGAATAGGAATGTGTGTAAGAGAGAGAGAGAGAGAGAGAGAGAGAGAGAGAGAGTAGGGGATGGGAGAGAGAGAGTAGGGGTGGTAGAGAGAGAGTACAGGGTGGGAGAGAGAGATTGAGAGTAGGGGATGGGGAGAGAGAGAGTACAAGATGGGAGAGAGATTGAGAGTAGGGGATGGGGGAGAGAGAGTGGGCGGTGGGAGACAGAGTGGGAGAGGGAGAGCGAGAGAGGAGAATGGGAGTGCATGTGTGTGAATGAGAGAGAGTAGGGAATGGGAGAGGGGGGAGAGAGAGAGAGTAGCTTGGCAAAGAGTAGGGGATGGGAGAGAGAGAGTAGGCAATGGGAGAGGGAGTGGGAGAGGGAGAGAGAGGGGGGATGGAAATGTGTGTAAGAGTGAGAGAGAGAGAGAGTAGGGGATAGGAGAGAGTGTGAAAATGTGAGAGAGTAGGGGTGGTAGAGAGAGAGTAGAGAGGGAAAGAGTGAGATTGAGAAAGTGAGATTTAGAGAGAGAGAGAGAGTGAGAGTAAGAGTGAGTGAGAGAGTAGGTAGTGGGAGAGAGAGAGAGAGAGAGAGAGAGAGAGTAGCAGATGGGAGAGAGAGACTAGGTGGTGGGAGAGGGAGAGGGGGGGGATGGGAGTGTGTGTAAGAAAGAGTAGGGGATGGGAGAGAGTGTGAGAGAGTAAGAGGTGGCAGATAGAGAATGGGATGGGAGAGAGAGTGAGAGTAGGGGATGGAGAGAGAGAGAGTAGAGAGGGAGAGAGAGAGTGAGAGAGAGATAGTAGGTAGTGGGAGAGGGAGAGAGAGGGGGGGATGGAAGTGTGTGTGAGAGATCTAGAGAGTAGGGGATGGGAGAGGAGAGAGGGGGGGGGGAGAGAGAGAGAGAGAGAGAGAGAGAGAGAGAGAGAGAGAGAGAGAGAGAGAGAGAGAGAGAGAGAGAGAAGGTGGTGAGAGAGGGAGAGAGTAGGGGATGGGAGAGGGGGGAAGGGGGGGAGGGAGGGAGGGAGAGAGAGAGGGAGAGGGAGGGAGGGGGGGGAGAGAGAGAGAGAGAGAGAGAGAGAGAGAGAGAGAGAGAGAGAGAGAGAGAGAGAAGGGGATGGGGGAGAGAGTAGCCTGAGAGAGAAAGGGGGATGGGAGTGTGTGAGACAAAGAGAGTAGGGGATGGGAGAGGAGAGAGAAAGTAAGGGATGGGAGAGGAGAGAGAGTGAGAGAGTATGGGATGGGAGAGAGAGAGAGTAGAAAATGGGAGAGGGAGAGTGAGAGAGAGTAGGCAGTAGGAGAGGGAGTGGGAGACAGAGAGTGAGAGAGAGAGTAGGCGATGGGAGAGGAGAGAGACTAAGAGAGAGTAGGGGATAGGATAGGAGAGAGAGAGTAGGGGATGGGAGAGGAGAGAGAGGCTAAGAGAGAGTAGGGGATGGGGGATGGTAGGATAGGGAGAGATGTGTTTTGACATAGTGCATACACACTATATCAAATCACCCAAAAATAGTAAAAAAGAAAGTTTGGGTCCCATTTCATCCTTTCTCTACTTTTGGTTTGTTGTGCATTATGTTGTTCTGATAGAAAACATGGGTTTCAACATAGAAAACACTATTTGAAGACTTTTTGAAGCTAGCAAACACCAAATTCAATCATTGGATACACAATTTGAAGACTTTTTGAATATTCTTTGTATAGAAAAAGATAGTGCAATCCTTTTTAAATATTGTTTGTTGATATATAGATACATATTTGATTATAATTTGACATGTTGTTTAATATATAGTGAATTCATTGAAGTTTGTTTGTTTGAATGAAATATTATTTTGAAATGGTTAGAAATTTGACAAGTTGTTTGTTATATATTGTGTATTCATTCAAACAATTGTAATTTTTATATGTATTTGAATGATTTGTAATTTATACATTGTAAGTAATTCAGATGTTAGAATAATTTGACATGTTGAAATCATTATCATGTCAAGGAAGAAACCAAAAACTCAAACAAATGAAGATAGGGAGAGAGATTTGGAAATTAAAAGAGATAAAATGAAACTACTACGTAAACAAAGAAAATTGCAAAGAAATAATGAAGAATTGACTTTTGAAGAGGATCAAGAACCACCGATACAAAGAAACAAAGAGGAAGAACTGGAAAGACAAAGAGAATGAGTGAAACTATTACATTCAAGAAGACAATTGAATTGTGAAGCTACACCATCTTCCAATATTGGAGTCATATCATCTTGTCATGTTGAAGAGACACTAATTTGTAGATCCAATGATGTACACACTCCATCATGTCATGTTGAAGATAGAACATCAACACATCAAGTAGGTGATATTCCATCTTTTGCATCTTATTGCTAAGGCACATCATCTTCAGTTCAAGGCACACAATACACTCAACCTTATGTTGATGTTAAAATTTTTGAGGGAATGGAAGAGATTATAACACCTCCTAGAATTTGTTTTAGAAGACCAAAATATTTGATTGATATTGATACTACCATTTTTAAATCAATGCCTGACAAGATTAGCAAACATACTTGTCAAAGAAAAGTTAATCATATGTGGAGATTATTCTTTGAAGAATTAAATATTATGGGTCAATGCCAATTATTTTTTGAAATGATGAGAAATTTGGAATTTAGGCCTATCATGAAGATTCTTGGGCTAAGAATGATGGATGATTCAAATGAAAAAAGCATTGTAAAGAATCTAATGAGTGCTTATGACAAAGTGGGTTTTAAATCACACACCAAAGATAGTAATATCACAAGACAAGTACTTACATCGACAATAGTAAGTAGCCAAATGAAGAAAAATTGACTGATGAGAAAGACAAGAAAAACATTAAAAATTGGTCGAGGTACTCTAAGAGAGCCATGCTAAGGTGTGAGAGATTGGAAGATCCAACAAAAAATGAGTTATGGACATTTAGTGGTAGACTACTGTGAAATGATAAAGAAATTAGTGAAGCTTTGAAATCATTGATCGAAGATTTTTGGTAAAATAACATTCATGTTTCCCCTAATCAAAGAGATTTTGTAAGAAGGAGGATTGGTAGCAAAAAATCGCGACCCACATGTGAAACATTTTTTGGACTCAACTCAAACACAATTTTTTGCAAAAATTATTGTTATGTATCCTTAAATTCGAATAAGTCAAAGATTTTTTTTAGATGGGTAAACCTTTTTATGTCAAGATAAATCACAATGCATAACTTGTTGTTGTAGGATAGATATTAAATTTTCTAACCATTCTAATGTTTTTATGCATATATGTGTGTTTTTTCATTTTGAGTTTGTTTTGCAAGATTGTGATATAAATGAGCCACCAAGATCTTCAAGGGAATTCATATCCAACATTTTATGTGAAATAGAGAATGGCCAACGATTTTACAAGAAATTATGCTTGGATGGTACATGCTTATTTTGTGGTTCTTTGCAACTTTTATTAACTTGTGAACATATGGATAGTACACATGCAATTGGAAATGAAATAGTAGATTACACAAAATTTAAGATAGTGACATATGCTCTAAAAGATGGTATTGAAAAGATTCCAGTGTATGAGTTCATGAATATTTTTTGTGAAAAGATTATTTATGAGTATGCAAGGCATACACATAGAGCTCAATGGTTGGATTTGCAATTCAAGTTGTGCAAGGATATGTTTCCATCGGATACCATTGTTTTGGTTGTAGACTTCACACAGAACGACATACTACAACCACAAAATGAGGTGCAAGAAAAGTATTATACTTTTCAATAGGTTTCCATATTTGCTCACATAACATTCATGCATTCACCTACAAGTATAGAGGATGATAGGAAGATTTTGAAGGAGTACCATTTTTACATCAGCGATGATCGATCACATTCTACGAAGTTTGTATAGGGTTGTTTTCAACTATTTTATAAAGATTTGGCTAATAGGGACATCGCATATTGTCAACACATTATTTGGTTAGACAATTGAGCATCTCAATTCAAGAATGCATGGATGTTTTATTGGTTGAGTAGGATGCACAGGTTGTGTAGAATTCAATATATGTGGAATTTCATAGAGTTTGGTCATGGAAAGGGAGAGCACGATGGTGTAGGCACATGCATCAAAAAAGCCTTAGCTCATGAAGAACTAAAGTACAGAGATGGAGCAATATTGATAGATGCAAAATCCATCATCTAGTGGTGTAACCCTACAATGGGTCCAGGTAAGGAAGGTGATTCTATGTTTCATAGATTTTTTTGGTTGATAGATAATACTAACATTGCACCATATGAGGATTGTTACACACTAATAGGATCTAGTGAGTTTCACTCTTTTAGAAGCTCTGATGTAGGTTCATGGAGTATCCACACATGAAAAATGGCATTCTATTGTCCATCACATGCAAGAGAAAATTGGGATGAGTGTGAGTCAACTGAATGGGTGGACAAATGGGATATATGGGTTTTGGACCCAATTGACACCTATTGTCCCCCACAAGCACTAGAAATGGTAGAGATGGATTCATCTATTGACTTTGACTACTTGTCTGATCTAGTGCAACCTAGTAATATATATATTTATATATCTTTATAATTTTAATATGTAACTTTATAACTTTTATCTAAGTATTTTTTGAATTAATGACCGCATTTCAATATGTAACTTTATAACTTTTATCTATGTATTTTCTGAATTAATGACCACATTTTGTGCATGGAATCTAGTCTCCACTTCTAGGTTGTTCTTCAAGCTAAAACAAGGGCACTTTTTTCAAACATCAAGTCCTCAAACCCTTTCCATCACTCTATCCACTTGAATTTCTCCAAAACAAAGGTCAAATACATGGGAATATTTGACCTAGGGCTCATCCCCAAAAATCACCAACACAAATTCCTACTCCCAACCTACCAAAATTTGATAAAGTACATACCTAACTTGCTCCTAACTATCAACATGCTTTTGGGAAAGATCTTGATAGGATTGGTTTGGAGTGGATGGTGCGATAGGAGGTGAAGGGATGGACTCTTCAAAGGCTGCAGATGGATAGATGAAAGATTCAGTAGTGGAGATGGGTGAGTAGAAGATGGATGCATAAGGGTCATTATGGGAGATTTGGGAAATTCTTGGAGGTGATGTGGATAGGATTTGGAGGGTTTTGACAGATGGTGGGATTTTGATGCTTGTGGGAAGTGGAAGGATTTTAAGCAATTTGATGGATGGTATAGGGATGATAGCTATGGGAGATGGAGGTGATATTATAGATGGGGAAGCTTCATTACTGACTACTTCACATGGTTGGATTAGATGAAATGGTTTATCGACTGCTAGAGGCAACTTTTCTTGTATTTCCTCTAGAAGATTTCTTGGAGACTCGTGTGTCGGAGGTGGAGGTGGATTGACAGGATTAGCTAGTGTGATGGGGGTGGAAGATTGGAAGCTTGGTTGATTGGGTGACGGAGGAGAAGATGGAATATCAGATGGCATGACTAGATAGTTTGGAAGAATGCATGGATTTCGTGGGATGCTTGGGGGAATGTTTCTAAGGCTTTCAATATACCCGTCATAGTCAACAAGATTTTCATCATCATTGGAATAGGAGGTGGTGGGAGCAAGGACAATACGATTGAACACATCATGATAGGTTTTTGATTTCATGTTTTGATGATGAGTCAGATGGGGATGGGGTCTTGCATATGGATGAACATGGAAGCTCATGGTTGGATTTGGATTAAGCATAGATTTTGGATTGGTTGATGAAGGATTTCCTAGGGAGAGTCAAAGCTGTATGACAGACCTAAGGAGGATTGGCTGGATATTTTTGGCTTTCCTATGGATGGAAGACTTCAAGGGCATGCTATCAAAAAGTGAGAGTTTTGCTTTCCTATGCACTAGATTGGTGGAGATTGTGTCAACTTAAGGATAGACTAATGATCCTATGGGCATGACACGAGATTGACCACTTGTGGATCCCAACCTTTAGCTCAAGGTGATGAGGGATAACAAGTGACAAAGTTAGATTACCCTAGACAAAGCTCTGTCAAAGGGATAACCTTAGTGAGGCTGGTGGATTGTTCAGATTGATTGGATAGCGAATTCTAGCAGAATGACAACAACTCTCTAAAGGCTTCGGTGTGATTTTGGATTGGGTTGCTAGCTAGCTGGGGGGGATGATTTGGAGAGACTTTGGATCTGGGATTTTTCTAAAGCAAGGAACTAGATAGATTCGGTTGCAGCGGGGGAGCTTGGATGATTTTCTGATGAGGCAATGACTACACTAAGTATGCCTTGAGCTTGGAGATTTCTACTTTTTTGGGATTTTGACAAAATTTGGTAAACATTCATTCAAAAGCTATGAACAAACAAGCAGACAAAATTTTGGAGCAAGCATGTCAAACACACCAACATCCTAGGAAGCTTTCTACAAGGATGAAATTTTTTATAGCTAGGGAGTCCTCGATGTACACAAGGTACGTGAGGCCCAAATCCATAGATGAAACCAAAAAGATGTCACACAGCCGAGAGGAGTGGTAACCCACTTCTCCTCTTTCACTTCTCAAGGGTATAAAGTTCCTTGAGGCTTAGCTCGAGTGAAAAAATCTTGATTCCAAGAGAGGTGTCTTTGGATTCACCTCTCCATTTTTATACTCCGTCGGAACGTTGGAGTTGAGGTCATCCCAAGAGGTGATGAAATCCCCAAGCAGGCCTCCTAAAAAGTGTAAAAAAAGACCACATACATGATCTCAGGCTTTAAAAGACACGTGTTTATTCTAATTGATGATTTAGATTTTGTAAGCTATGATTGAAGACACTTGTGATTATGGCATACAATGTTCATTCCAATTTGATAGCATTTTCAGCACAATGAAAGTCGAGAGATCGTCAACATAATAAATGCAAGCATCATTGAAACTACATCCAAACCATGCAATGTTCATTGATTGTTAGGCATTCAAGATTGAGTGTGAGTTTGTTTTAAGCCCAAAACAAAAATGTGTGAGATTCATTTTCAAGCACGCGCCCGTAGGCCCTCCACGAAAATAGTTGTTCAATTTTAGTGCCCAAACTTGAAGTGTGATAGATTTAATCTAGAGTTTTGGTCATTTAAGAATTTTGATAAAGTTAAAGCAAACGTTCAAATACCAAGTGAGTGAGTTAGATTGTGGAACATTTAACACCTTTTTCAAGTAGATCCATCCCCATAAATGGCGCTGAGATTGCAACCAATGGTTGAATTGATGGGTGATTAGAAAAGAGGTGAGTCCAAGGAACTACTCAAATTGATTTTTGCAAATTTTTATTTAACTTAACAAAGTTTCTTAAATGTCCAAAAATCAAAATTTTCCTAAATTGCATGTGGAAAAGAGATTTGTTTTGTTCAATTTTAAAAGCTCCAAATGAAGTGTTTGATATTGCAATGGTTAATTGATCCTTGACATTCAAGATTGGATTTGTTGTTTTAATCATGCATTCAAGAAAAAATTGATTTTAATCCATGGCATTCAAGAGTGTGTTTAGCAACATGCATTCAAAGACAAGTGATTAAACATTCAAGTTTTTTCCTTTGAGCATTCAAGATTGAGATTTTGTGTCTTGTTTTAAGAACTTTGAAGTGTTTTGTTTTAACCTTAGATCATTCAAGATTGTTTTGGACTCAAAAGTGAAAATGACTCTTTGGACTTTGGTTTTCATTCAAGATTTTGTGTTCTAGTTTGCATATTTTAAGCCCAAAAATGATATTCTTAGATTGTTTTGATGCATGAAAAATCTAAGAAACATTCAAGATTTTGCAACAAGACATTTGTTTGGAATAAATAACAAAGCTTTTAGGACAATTTTTGGCAACCATTTAGGACTCTTAGTTTTCATGAGATTTTTAAAAGAACTTTAAAATATTTGCAAATGAGGTTCATTTTATCCTTGATTGATGCTTTGAGTTTAATTTAGATTTTAGTGTGCACTTATTGTTGATTTTGAACTTTTTGAAATGGAAACTTGAAGTTCTTTTTAAATTCCCAAAAATGAAGTGTTCCTAACTTTGCATGAATGCATCTAAAACCTTGATGTTGCAAGGATGAAAATGATTGGATTGGTTTAGTTTCACTTGTTAAAAGATTTTTTCTTTTTTGCAAATTTTTAATTTTTTAATGGATTTAAGTATGATTTAGGGGTTCATTTTAAGCACTAAAAAGAAGTGTGTATGATTTTGCTTCCTTCAAAAAAAATGGCCAAGATTTGCCACAAGAAGAAGAAGAAGAAGTAGAAGGAATAAGAAGAATATAGACAAGAAGAGGAAGAAAAATTCCAAGTGCTTTGTCCACCTATAAGCTTGAAAAATCTGCAAACACTATGAGATAGATTATGAGTTCCTTTGTCTTTTTCATGCTTATGTGGACCTACAAAACCAATTTATACAATCCTACCAATCACAAAAACAAACAAAATTAGCCAAAATTAGCAAATGACATACAAAAGTTGACTAAAAAAGCTAATGAAGATGACCCATGCGGGGTCTCACTGGGCATGCCAAAATGTATATGAGCAATGTTAGTATGTTAATAGAAATCAAATTTAAATAAAGCTTCTACAAATTAAACAAAATTCATAAACTTCAAGATAGACTAAGATGAGCTCTCAATTAAGAATATGAGCCATTAATGGGCTCTCTCAATAAGAAGCTCTCTTGTTGAGCGGCTTTGTCTAAATAAATAGGATGTATGCTCAAGCTTTATGCTTCAAAAAGGGCTTCAAATGGAGTTGGAATTCGGGTGTGAGAGTATGGTTTTGATGTAAAATGGCTTCTTAAAATGGCATTATGACTTTACTTCATGGATTGTGTTATTTTGAAAAGGGTAAGGATCCAATTTATAGGCAAGAGGCTTGAGGGATTGATGGCTAAGATGCAAGGATGGGAAAAAGCTCATGGAGGGCTCAAATTGCATGAGAGGAGAGCACATGGATTGTGCTTCTTTACAGCCAATCAGGGAGTGACACATGTCATAGGGTGAGAGGATGGAGGAAAGGGGATGGATGAGTCAACAAAGGAGGCTCAAGGGATAAAATCTTCATAAAGATCCTCATAATGGCTTGTAAGAGAAATAAAAGGGCTTGGAAGAGTCATTTATGGCCTAGTGGACCTCATAAAGTTTTATGGTTGGGATATTTTGAGGGAGATGAGAGGAATTTCGACTTGGGCTTGATTAGGAAGGTTTTAAGCTTGCTTAGGCTTGTGCAAATGATTAGAGGATGGATTAGGATGGTTTAGGATTAGCTTAGGGATAGGCAAGTGGATGGCATTTAATGAGGGTGGGTGAAGGAGGAGATATTTGTTGACTTTGGCTTGGGTTAGTAAGTCTTAACCCATTTTTAGGGAATGTGACAAGGTTAGGAGGGGATTAGGATTAGGTTTAAAGAAATCTTCTAGAAGAGTCTAGACTTTGCATGAGGATAAAGACTTTCTAGAATAGTCTAGAATTTCCTAGGATGAGGATGAAGACTTTCTAGAAGAGTTTAGAACTTCTTAGGATGAGGATAAATTAGATTTTTAGGAAATAAATAAAGTTTTATTTATTTCAAGGGTTTGGGTTGAGGAGATATTTATTAAAACTTTTTTAATAAACATGAGGATTAATATTTAATCTTAATTAAATATTTTGAGTTGGGATTAGGGGTAGGAAATGATGGGATTAGCCTTTAATCAAAATTAAAGAAGGATTAGAAGATTTTGGAAGAGGTTAGTGGTCTTAAGGAAATTGACCAAGTTTTGGGCAAAAAATAATTTTTTTTATTTATTTTGGGTTTTTTGGTCAATTTATTAATTAAATAATTAATGAATAAGGAAATAATGTTTAAATAAGATTTAAACATTTTTGGGAGGGATTCCTTAATTAAATATTTTTAATTAAGATAAAGGGATTTAATGGCATAAAAATAAATAAATTAATTAAATAATTAATTAATTAATAAATGATGATGTCATCAAAATTTTTTCAGAAAATAAAAATACTTTCTTTTCTAAAGGTTTTTAGGTGTCTATAGTACCATGGGGTCTTGTGTCCATTACAAGGTGGATGGGTCATAGGGAGATTCTTATTACATCATTAAAAGAAAGAGGGATAGTGATGTAGAGCTTGCAGCCAAAAATACCAAATGCACTTCCAATTTCCAAACAACACCTTAACTTTCCTTAAAGGTTATAGAATAATACAAAGGGCTTCTAACAAAGGTATACTCTACCCTGCAAGTGGACTCCACTCCACATGCCCAACCCTCAAACCTAGGGTTCTCAACTGACTTAGATTAATCACAACTTCTTAGGGATTCCCCTTCTCCAATAGGCCTAAAAAGGAAAACTCTTCCTAGATGGGTTTAGAACTCAAATTTACTAATATAAAAGGTTTCTATGGGCCTAATCTCTCAAAAAACCCAACTTTAAAGTTCTCAAACCCCCAACAACTGATTTGCATAATTGTTACCAGCATTTCTAATAGGGCTAATCCTAGCTTTCTCGGTCAAACTCCAAAACTTTGCAAAGGGCCATACTATCTTTTCACTTCTTTAGAAACCCTTTAACCACCTCTTAGAGAGTTCAAAAGATCTAACTTTGACTCTGTTCTAGCACCAACTAACACCCACTTTGAGTCACAGACCTAATTGGCCAGATTAGGCTGGGTTATAAAGGAAGTATGAGTAAATGGGTTCACAGGCTTGACTCCACCCCTTGGAACTCTTCTTCACATTCAATTAATCCTCCTACACCCTTCACCTGGGTCAAATCAATCAGTTTTGAAGCTTGACCCTTCTTTCTTCTTCAAATCTAGACTAGATATATAGTAATATTTAGTCTAGGGCTTGCTGGTAAAAGTAGGTAACCTATACCTACAGTTCTAAATCTCTACCATCTTGAAGTACCCTCTCCTAACTTGTATTCCCCAAAGTGGAATTGAAATCCCACAGTGGAATTGCAAGTTAGGAGGCCATCTTGAAGAAACCCTTAGATTTAGAGTAAATCTGACCAACCTCTACAAAAACTAATGTAACTTTTATTGTAGATAAGATAAATACTTCAAACTAAATGCAATGGAACACTAGCTCAATCCTCTATCCAACCATACCAAAATTTCACTCCAATCTATATAGATCATATATAATTGAAACAATAGAGAAAAGGAAAAAGTTCTGAGTTTTATTCAATGTTTGTTGTTCACCTATCCATACAATGGGTTTCTCCTCTTGTGGAAACCTTAAATAGATGTCCTCCAATGGTCACAAACAATTTTTGAATGTTTGGGAGGATTGTATAAGTCCCTTATAGTTTGAAAACTTATTTTGCAAAAATTGTTGTTTAGCAACTTTTCTTGCATTTTTGTAATTGTTTGCTCTTTTGATAGTTTTTTCCCAATTGCCCACCTATGCTTCTAAATCATGCCATATGATTACTAAGGTGCCTAAAACCTCCTAGGGAACTAAAAATTCCTTATTCCCACATAAAACAACCTAGATTGACAAAAAAAACGACCTTTGTTTCAAATGACATCCTGGCTTATAATGGCACTAAGGATTCATTTGACCTTACATGTGGTCTTGACTCTTCAAGATTACATCATTTAACCTATTTCTATGCAACTTTGTCTTTATGCCCTACACCAGTTAGGTGCTCTACACCATGGTGAAGAATTGGATCATGGTAGATAGGCACACATGCATGGAGATCACATGCACACACTGATTAGTCAAAATGGGCAAAATGAGGATTTTTCTGTTCTAGGATTTTCCACCACTAGCAAGGGCTTGGGACAACTTAGTCTCAACACAAATAAGGAAAATCAACCATTGATTTTACTCCCAACAACCCACAACTCAACTTGCAATTTTAGACCTAGTAGCCTATTAGGTCTCCTATAATTAATTTTTACCAATAACTCTAAAACTCATCAAAGGACCTGGGGAATAAAATTCTGATTCAAGTACACTTTTCCAAGCTCTAACAAACTCCAAAGTTTTATAGACCAACATATCCCAACCAACACCAAGTACTTAGGCCTAATTAGCCACTTTAGGCTTGGTTTTCAAGGCAAATGATCAAGAATGGGTACATGAAATCAAATCTATACTTCCAAGATATTCTTTAGGCTCAAACAAGGGCACTTTGTTTTGACACCAAGTCCTCAAACTCGTTCCATCATTCTATCCACTATAATCTCTCCAAAACAAGGTCAAATACATGTAGATATTTGACCTGGGGCTTCCTTCCAAAATTCACCAACTTGTCCTCTTGCTTCAAAATTGCAAAAATCAGATAATATACAACCCTAACTTGCTCCATACTAGAGAAGAGAGAAATCCACTGGTGGAATCTCATGTTAGGGGCATTGTATTGTCCAAACCCTCAAAACAAGGTTTTCATAGACCAGAAAGGAACAAAATTTGATAACTATTGCCAAAAAAATGATAAATTCTTCAAATCAAAGCCAAAACCTTTTAAATAGGTAACTCCAACTTTTTAGTATAGAAGATTCATCCCCCAATCAATGGATTTTGTACAACACTTGAAAAATTAGAGAAAAGTGCTGGAACAACAAGAATTTTATTGATTATTGAAAGAAAATACAACTAAAACCTCTATATATCTCCCTCTTCAAATGCTCAGAGCCTATATAGGCTATTTACAACTGATTTAACCAACCCTTAGTCAATTTTAGCTTTTGGAAGTTGTATTTTGAAAAGTTGTCAAGAAAATTGCTAAAGTTGCTAAGTAACTTTTTTGCAATTTTACAATTTTTATGGTAAGACAACTTTTATTGAAAATGGACTCAAATCAACATTAATCAACACTAACACTAATCATTCTCAACACTAATCAACAAGAACAAAAGATAGATTATTATATTTGAACTCATGAAAAACACTAGCTCATTGGTCAAGTTGATCACATATAAGTATAGATATCTAGCATGGTTGGATAGTTTTGTGAATCTTATTTCTATTGCACTTGGAATGAGGTTCTAATTCACTCTACAACTCAATATATTCCCATTTTACTAATTGTTGTCCCCATTTTGTGCCATTGCGTAGGTTTTCATCTATTTTCCCTCATTTCTTGAGATTCCACCATGGGAAATTAACAACCCTTGGTGGAATCTGAGTTAGGACAATGTGTTTTATGTTCCTTTTGGTTTGAGGTCAAAATAATGAGTCTAGAGAGAAAACCTTGATGCCCTAGGCATGCAACATCCATGTGCATGCTAGAAATTCATAGCAACATCTTCCATAACTTGCTATAAAGAAGGTTTCGAGGCTTGAAAATTGGTATGTGATCATCTTACATGATCCCCCTCATGTTCTAATTTTTGGATTGAAGTTTTTCTCAAGGGGTAGGGTACTTCCTTTGTTAATAGATGCATAATTGCGTACATTCCTAAGTGAGCCTTAAAAAACTTAGTTGCTGCATACTTCTCTTGAGATCCCAAGGCTTTAGTATGTTGTATAAACTTCAAAAGGGTATTGAAATCATTGATTCTTTTCTTTGATTTGTGAGGAGATGTTTGTGATTTTCCATGTTCAAGGCTACAAGCCTAGTCTTGAGTTTGTGAAGCAACTAGCCAATGAAAGTTGCATAGTTTGAATCTAATGTTGGATTCATGTTAGTTTGGACCTAAATAGACCCTTTCCATGCTGGGAAGTCACACCTAGTCCTTATTTGTATTTGTGGGATTTTGTGTCAAATAAGCCTTGTAATGCCCTTAAGAGCAACTAGTGATTAGTTGTCTTTGTGATAGGTTTTCTTTGTGATTGGGGATTCCTAGGAGTGGTTGGGTTGTGATAACCATACCATCTTATCAAGCACTTGTGATAGGTGTTTTGGAGCTGATTGGATTCACAATGACACTCGTTATTCCTTAACTTTTAGTGAAGAGGATTCTAGTAACCTTGTCCATTCCCACTACCCGTTCCATTGCATCAAAGTGGTATTAGAGCCATGTCTCTTACTAAAGAAGAAGAAATACCTTTAAGGAAGAGAAATTTGAGGTTGTAGACCTTGATCCATTTGTGATGATGAAAAAAGAGGAAAAATGAATAAAATGTTGTCCTCTTACATAAAATTTTGTCCTCTTGCATCTTTCTCCACATTTTCCATAACATAAAAAAAATAAATTGAAGATTAGGATACCCATTTCACTTTTCTATAACATATCAAAAGATGAGGTATGGTTGTTTTGGACAAAGTCTTTGTTGTTACACTATGGCCACTTTTTAGGCATAAAAATGAGCAATATAGGTGATTTTCCAAGGAAAAAAATATTTTTATATTTCTTAGAAGGTTATAAAGGTCCTTAGGATCATCAGGTTAAGTTTTAGGCATCTAGAAGTTAAGATGTCAAAAATTACAAAAAATTGCAAAAGTTGTCAAAGCAAAATTGCAAAAATGCTGACAACTTTGCAGGAGTTTGGGAAATGGTGAAGGGTTGAGCATTTGAAAATAATTTATTTTACTATTTCTAAACCTTTTCCAAGTCATAGAATTGGAATCAAGTGAAAAATGTAAAAATTGCACTTTTTGCACAAAGTTGCATTGTTGAAAGTTGTAAAAGTTGCTCAAATTTGCAATTTAGTGGAAAAAGGGTTGTGGGATTGAACTATATATTATGTTAGCTCTGGATGGCTAGGTAAACCCTATCCCCAACCTTGTCCCATCCCATTTTTCACTCAAACATTCTCGGGCATGCTAAACTACAACGTCCCTAAGGGTCACTAAATGCCATAGGGCTGCAATCTTTGATGGGGCATATCTTAGAGCTCATATGACGTATGTATGTGATTCTAGTTCCTATAGGACCATGTTGTAGAGACCTAAAATAATATCTCTCACTTTTTTGAGATCATAATCCATTTTGATTTTGTGACACTATCTCAGGTGATATTGAAACTTATAGTGTTGGCTAGTACAAAGTTATCAACTACCAAATCTCTCTCACCTTTCATCGTGGGATCAAACTATGTACTTAGTTAGCTCCAGGTGGCTAATTAAACCCTATCCCCAACCTCATCCCATCATGTTCATTGCTCAAACATTCTCAAGCATGCTGAACTGAAACGTCTCTAAGGGTCATTAAATGCCATAGAGCTGCGATCTTTGACGTGACATATCTCAGAGCTCGTGTGAGGTATGGATGCGATTCTAATTCCTATAGGGCCATGTTGCAGAGACCTAAAATAACCTCTATCTCTTTTTAGAGATCATACTCTATTTTTATTTTGTGATGCCATCTCGGGTGATGCTGAAACTTGTAGTGTTGGCTAGTACAAAGTTGTCAACTGCCAAATCTCTCTCACCTTTCATTGTGGGATCAAACTATTTACTTCATTAGCTTTGAGTGACTAAGTAAACCCTATCTCCAACCTCATCTCATCCCATTCAGCACTAAAATGTTCTTGGGCACTTCAAGCCAAAATGTTCCTAAGGGTCACTAAATGCCATAGGGCTACAATCTTTGGCAGGGCATATCTTGGAGCTCATGTGAGGTATGGATGTGATTCTAGTTCCTATAGGACCGTGTTGTGGAGACCTAAAATAATCTCTCACAATTTTTAGAGATCATACTCTATTTTTATTTTATGATGCCATCTTAGGTGATGCTGAAACTTGTAGTGTTGACCAATACAAAGTTGCCAACTGCAAAATCTCTCTCACCTTTCATCATGGGATCAAATTGTCTGCTCCATTAGCTCTAGGTGGTTGAGTAAACCCTATCCCCAACCTCCTTCCATCCTATTTGGCACTCAAACATTCTCGGGCACACCAAACTACAATGTCCCTAAGGGTGACTAAATGCCATAGGGCTGTGATCTTTGACGGGGCACATCTCGGAGCTCGTGTGAGATATGGATGCAATTCTAGTTCTTATAGGACCATGTTGTGGAGACCTACAATAAAAACTCTCACTTTTTAGATATCATACTCTATTTTGATTTTGTGATGCCATCTTGAGTGATGCTGAAACTTGTAGTGTTGGCTAATACAAAGTTTCCAACTGCCAAATCTCTCTCACCTTTCGTCATGGGATTGAATTTACTGCTCCATTAGCTCTAGGTGGTTGAGTAAACCCTATCCCAAACCTCCTCTTGTCCCATTCAACATTTGAACATTCTTGAACATGGCAAACCAAAAGATCCCTAAGGGTCACTAAATGCCATAGAGTTGTGATCTTTGACAGGGCATATCTTGAAGCTCGTGTGAGGTATGGGTGCGATTCTAGTTCCTATAGGACCATGTTGTAGAGACGTATAGTAACCTCTCTCACCTTTTTTTAGATCTTACTCTATTTTGATTTTGTGATGCCATCTCGAGTGATGGTGAAACTTGTAGTGTTGGCTAGTACAAAGTTGCCAACTACCAAATCTCTCTCACCTTTCCTCTTGGGATTGAACTATCTATTTTGTTAGCTTTGGGTGGTTAGGTAAACACTAGCCTCAACCTTTTTCTATCCCATTGAGTGCTCAAACATTCTCGGGCATGCCAAACTAAAATGTCCCTAACAAAGATAATGACACATTAAAGGGCTTAAAAGAGTTCATAAATTTATTTATCTCCCCCACATTGAACATATCATGGAGAAAACATGGTGTGATGTGTAGAATGATAAAATTATAAAGGTCTCATAACTTTTCCTCCTCGCCATAACTCATGATCTTAAGGGTTTAGTAGAGGTAGGCTTAATATGGCAGATATTCTAATGTGCCATAGGTTTATAAGATAGTGTCAAAACTATTAAAGGAATGATAAAGATCACTATTTTGCATCATTATGAGGGTTTATGAAGGAATAATCAATGCATCACTATTTTGCATCACTATAGAGACAACGTTAATGATAATCAATGCATAAGGTAAGGGCACTACGAAGGAATGATATCAAAGGAAAATATTCAAGGCAACAATAGTGAGTGTGATGAACAAGTTTTTAAACCTTTGTAGTAGTTAGATTTTTGCTTCATTAATATTTCATTGAAACTTGAGAATCCTATTACATACACCCTATTTTTCAAAGTGCTAGGATCAACATAAATGTAGAATTAAAAATATTCATCCAATTTTGGGGTGGAAGTTGGGGAATTTTGTGGGAGCATGTTTGTCCAATTCTCATAAAAAATGTGATGTCATCTTTTCCACTCACATTAGGGCTAAAGGTGGGTTGTATTTAGCATAGGTGTAATGCCAAGATAGTCTAGCTTCAAAGAACTAGGAACTGGTTGCATCATAATTGTCTCAACATGATGCCATAAAAGTATTCCTCTTTAAAGTTCTTCTCCTCCTTAATTACAAAAAGTCTAAGTCCACCAGTTGCTATGGGATGGATCATATTGTTGTTTCTAGGATAATATTTTGATATGCCGAAACATAATGAATGAACGATAATAGATCTTTGCATTTAGATAGGGAATTAGAAGTTAAATTTCTCTCTCTTGCCTTTATGTAGTTCAAAATTGATTTCATTTGTTTCTATTGATTTTGCAGAACATTTGAATTGTGGTTAACTTTTTCAAAGCTAATTCTTACCATTTGGCAACACATATAAATACTTTACAATTCTTAAAAAAATGATGAAAAATTATTGACGACTAAACCTACCATATAAAATTTATATATTAGTTTGTTAACAACAAGGAATTATTTTCTTTAATGTTTCATCCTAAGAAGTTGTTTTAGAAATCACATATTGTTGAATTGATTGCTTTATTATTTGTTTCACTAGCAATAATGTACCAAAAGTTAGTATCAATACTAAATAGAATAAAACTAAAACAAATACTTGTGTGTAATTTTAATCATTTTATAATCATAAGAAAGTGTTATTTATATATTTTTAGTTGGTTAAATTCATTTAGATTGGTTAATGGATTCATGTCGAGCTTCCAATTGTTGATTGATAGCCATTAAATGAGACCAAGCTAGTTTAAATTTTTTTGGGGATACTTTTGGAGGACTTTATGACATTATTAACACTCCCATCCCCAACTCATAAATAAGGAAAAATATGGAAAAGATGACATGATCTTGGGTTGAAGTAAAATCTCAGTGATGCACTTAATGAACCATAAGAAACCTACATGTACATTACCCAACTTATAATGAATGGTTGGATATAAAGGCTCAATACACTGGCCCAAAAATGGAAGCTAAGGATGTAACTGTGCATGTATTGGCATAGTCTCCCTGTGAGGATCCCAAGTATCTACTACTGTTATTAATTTTGGTGTCACTATATGATCCAAAATGTTATGAAGTACTAAAGAATGTAGTAATTTCTCCTATGTTTCTAGAAAATGTAGCATAGGTTTTGGGTCCCTTGGCTCTTAGGAATTTGTAGCAGATATTCTTAATACCATAAGATTAACTTCAATGAAGAGTTGAGTGTAATTAGGAGTTGAAGAAGCAAGTTCTACTTCTGTCTAAATGCCAAAATCATGAGGCTCGTTCCCTTGCATAAGCCTTTTCCAAAATGACAGTACCTCTAAACCATGCAAAGGATGTTGAAGTGGTTCCCAACCTTGAAACACTCTTATAAACAATGCTAGAGCTAAACATTATGCATAATAGAGAACATCTTATCTAGTGTACATAGTACAAGATTGAGTAATTCTAGCTATAAAATTCTATCTTCTATAAGATACAACATTGACCAATTGTGCATATAAGGAAATATATGCATTGGAATACATGTGATTGCCCATTACAATTGGTATTCTATGATGGCAGATCTAACATATGGAATTAATGAAACCTTGAGAATCCTATTAGGCTCTACATCGTAACTAAACCTTGGAATTAATGTAATGTATTATTTTTAGTTTCAGATTTGTTATAAGTTTGTAATAATAATTTATGATAAATGTTTAGATGCATAAAATAGAAGGCAGGCTTTAAACATGAATAGGAAGATCATAAATCAATATGACAATGACATAAATTGCAAATGATAAATTTTTGGCTTTAAAATTGATAAAGTTTATTGCCGATCAATGTTGTATCCAAAATTCAAACTGATTAGGTATTGAATTAAGCTTGATAAACAAATGATAGAGAAGGAAAACTTTAAACATGAACAAGATCATAAATATATGATGATGACATATTGGAAATGATAAACTTATGTTTAAACAATGATAAATTTTTTTGTTAATCAATATTCTATCAAAGTTTTGAACTGATTAGGTATTGAATTTAATGTCATAGATGAATAAACATATAATATAAAATGATAACCAATAATGTCATGTACATTAACAAACACATAATATATTATGATAATGAATAATTTCATACATGAAGAAACATATCATTTATTAACCAATAATGTCATGCATCAATAAATGTCATACATCAAATATAAAATGTCATATATACATCAAATGTATATCAAATATGTCCACTGACATAAAATCTAACATATATGTTCACTGATGCCTATATGTGTACATGTCTATTAACTATATCTTCTCCTTCCCATAGTGGGAAGGAAACAAATCTCTAGAGGCCTTTGGTCATAGTGTGGAGGGGGATGGTGGCGATGATGGGGTCCTCCTCACACACTCACTTGTCCTCTTGTTGAGGTTCTTCTCTAACTCGAGCTGATAAAAATAAAGTAGATATGAATCAATAATTATTATACATTGAAATCAAATATATGTATACACAAAATTAATTATTTTCTTACAACCATCATATAGTTGCTCTGCAAGTCCACCTTGAAGGCTTGTGGATGATCAGGTGTGACAAGACCCTACAACAATTGAATCAATATAATCACTTGTAAATAACATTATAAATTTTGATACTAACTATTATAAACAACAACTAAAACTAAGAAAATTCTTTCATACCTCAGCCAATGGTAGTGAACTAGCCATAGCTACAGCCACTCCATGATCGACGGACTACCGGAGATGAGGAGGAGTCTTTGATGTCAAGAGATGCATATCATACAATACACATTAAATGTAACATGAAACATGAAACAAATATAATCAAATGAATTATATTAACATGAAACAAATGTACCTCTACAAAGCTCATGTCACATCTAGGCTTAGAGTCTATAGTGAATGTCAACGGTCCTATGGAGAACTAATGCACATGCATAAATTTTTTTTTCAATCCTTCATATGATTACTTAATAAATATATGTATTCATTTAAATGATTAAATCAATACATACCTCTGGACTTGTTGAGGGGACAAAAAATGTGGCTAGGGTATTACTATTAGGCCCGCCAACACTCTGACCCTGAATTTTGAACAATGTCAATACATGCTAATTAATTAGTCATTTACTATACATATGAAATGTGATCAAATTAGTTTATTATAATTGTAATTTACCTATGTGTCAATGCCAAATGTCTCATTTAGGAATTGATCAGTCACTAGCCCATCATTTGCACCATCTTCAACATGACTGCCAAATGTGCATAAGGATTTGGATGATGTGCACATGTGATCACGATGTGCAGAAGGATCCTCCTTAACTAATGGACTCATGCAATAAATGAGGGTTTGTGTCAAAGGTCTAATAGTCCCTAGAGCACTAGCCTCTACATGTTCCTTCACAACTGAAGGAATAGTCACATGCTCACCCTATGGCTTGACCACAGGTGCCCTAACTACATTAGGGTCATGACATGTCCCCAACCTCTCAAATGATGACCCCCCACTTCTACCTTGAGAGTCTAATATATCAAAATAATTGGGGATCTCTCCAAGGAAAAACTCACAATACAATTTCCTTAATAAATACATGAGGACCTCATGATTATTGTAAGGAGGGGCATCAAAAACCATCCACCATCTATCCCAAAAATTATTTCTAATAGCATCGTGTATGCACCAATGGATGGGGAACCATTTAGTACCCTCTCTAACATTATCTTGTTCACCAGGTTTTCTAAATAATGCACATATTCTACCTTTTGGTATATCTTTTTTTTTAAAATCTTGATATGATGATTTATTTGCATAATATCTTTTTTGTTCTTCCCTCTTAACCTTCCAAACATCTAACTGACCACTAACAGAAGCTATGTGGGTCTTAATAGATTTGAGGGATAATGCTAATTGAGCTCTCATTGGATTGGTTTGTCACATTGTTTCAACCGACCAATGAGTCCTTCTAATTCAATTTTGCCTCTTTCTATTTCATTTATTATATTTTCTTGTGTACCAAGAGGAGGTCTTGCAATTGGTTCAAGTTGTGGAATTTTTTGTTCTTCTTGTGGAGGGTTTTGGTTTTGATCTTCTTGAGGGTTTTGTTTTTGAGCTTCTTGGGGATTTGCTAGTTCATTATTGACATTTCTTGATAAGAAATCAATTGAAATCTAAATAAATAAACATATTTTTAAAAAAATTGAAAAAAACCTATGAAACAACATAAAAAATATATCAAACAATGCAAAAAAAAGGTTAGATAACATACAACATGCTTGTGATCTGGCATATTGGCAAAGAAGGTGGTAGAAAACTTGTTTTGTTGCAATTTGTGTATGCACTGTAGTGAGGAGAAGTAGCAAAAAAGGGTTAAAATGAATGGGCTACGAGTATGTAGTCCATTTATAAAAATTAGGTTTTTTTTAAAAGTACATACGCGCTATATAATGCGTATGCACTGTGGCTCAAGTTACCCAAGCCATAATGTGTGTGCACTATTGAAAATCAGAAAAAAAAAGAATGGGGTCACCTTTTTGGCACCACAACTTGGTGCACACACCCAACCATGATTGTAGTACATACATTTGTAATCATCCAAATTTTCTTTGTATTTTTGAAAAGTTTATAATTTACATAATAGATAAAATTATTTTATAATAGAATATTAAATATTATACTCATGACCAAATGTTCAACTATAATTAATTTTATTTAATTTGGATTGTGATAAATTTAACCGTTATTCTTTCCATTTTTTATTTTTTGATAGTTATAAGATGCATGAAAGTGATCACTAAATATAGTTAGAAATTTTTACAATTTACACAGAGCCTATGAAATTTTGAGTTTAACAAAGTTTATTGAGTATAATATTGCTTGTTTAATATGGATGCTTACGACTGCCACAAATAATCCTACAACAAATCAAAACTAGATTTAAAATGGAGCTACAAAAAAATTTTGATCGTAATTGACATGTGAACACATATGGCATTGTGCGTAGACTTATATCTCATGCCTTTCCATGCTAGACCCAATTTCCTCAGTTTTATAGATTGCACATCATTGATTTTCGTTGATAAAATATTTCTATGTTTTAGAGTTACATCTTTAGCTCACATCCTAGTAAATTTAATTTCCAATTCCCTTACTTTTTATCGGCATCCGACAAGGTAGGATTTTTGTGATAATCTAGCGGGAAGTCTCAAACAAATAAGCCTATTGGCTTAATAAATTAAAAATTAGAGAGATATCAAATTATATTTTATTATTATTTAATAAATATTATTGAGTGAACATTGTGATGTATAAATAAAAAATGCATTTTAGGTCAAGGAGAATACAATACAATTAGTCTTATAGTGAAACACAAAAAGTGTTAAGTCATTACTTCTCTCAACCTTTTAGTAATTTTTTATATATAAAGAAATTAATCATGTGATGTCACATTAGCCCACTAAAAATCATACCTAGTGCACACCTATTATTCTTATTGAGATATTTTTCCATCAAATCTTATCAATTTGACCTTAGTACTATCATGACTCTCATTAATAGGTCAGACTATCATTCATTTCATTTGGTCTTTGACATCATTGATTCTTTCAATCTCAGATCATGTCATTATCAACCATTTTCATAATATTGATTGCGTTTGTCAATACTATTATGATCAACCATATTGATCAATCTTGATCCTATAGCATTTACAATATCGATTAAATGTTGCATATCTTTTGTTATGTATCCTTGGCATGTTATCGATTTTGATCAATTAATCAATTTGACCATGGCTTTGGTCTATCCATCTTCATCCTAGTTGATTTCTATTATCATCACACTTCATCAAAGGATACTATTGCACTTATTTAATCAATTTTGGCCATTCAATTACTAATTTTCTCTATAGGATTAAATAACCCATAATTTAATCCTATCATTCTTACTAATTATTCTTCCTAATTGTAATCCTTAATTAATTAATTGATTCATCATTCACAAACCATGGAAATTCTTAATTTCCTAAGTCACATTTTCCTCCATTAATTCCATTTTTATTAATTTCTATTTTTTGGAATAAAGGATTTTTAATTCAAATATTCCATGAAATATTGACATCATCATGACACTTGAATATGACACCTCATGGATTCTCCTTTGATATTTGGCTAAGATATGTCTTAATCCAATATTCTTATTCCCTTCCGCATGTCTATCTTTAGCTCCCTTTGTCATAGATTCTTGGATTTAAGTGGGCTTGAGGTGTCATATGATGCATCATAGATTCTCTTCCCTCTTTAGCCAAGTTTAACTTCCAAGCATCATAGAATCCTACACTTGGAATCTTGTGTCATATGTGTCATGGATTCTCAAAGGAATCTTGTGCCAAGTCGCATATCTAAGGGTGAAAAATCCAATGCTCTCACCTTGTGTGTTGATTATAAAATGAGCATTCTTCCTCTCATTTCTAATCCCTAATTCTTGAGTTCTTGGGTCCCTAGTTTTCTCATTTTCTTCACTCTTTCTCTCACATTCAAATTACATCTTCAAGTATTCTCAATAGCACTATCATTATCGCATACTTTTACTTCAAAATTGTGTGCACTAAAGGCAATTTGAAGCTACATCACATGGAGAAGAAAAAAGGACATGGGAGCTACAAATGAAAGAGGGAGTTTTAATATTATTTTTCTTCTTTTCTATTAGTTTTTCTTTCATGGTAAACTAGAGGTTGCTAGTGTATGATTATTGTGTTTGTGATTTTTTCATAGTATGTTAGACATTAGCCCATTTTCTAGGTCCTATAAGTGTGGCCTTGTTATAGGATTTAATCGCCCTACTAAGAGTGGCCTTATTAGAGATCTTTAGAAAATTCTCTTAGAATGTCACCTTGTTAAAGAATTTTAAAATGAGTTTTAGGTAAACCTTAATCAAGAGGATGTACTACTACCTTAATGATTAGAAAGTAATAGCTAGGTTTGACTTGATGAAATACAAATCACTTTGCAAATTTAGGTCTCCATTCAACTCAATATTGGTTCATTGATTGGACTCAATCTCTCTCAACAACTTAGTTCTTCTTGGAAACTCTTCAAGCATTCTTCCACATCAAAAACATCACACTTCTTCTTTGCAAGTTTGTTCTCCACTTGTCTTTGCAAATTCTAGTCCAAAAACTTTAAAAAACATCTCAGATGCCTCCATTAATTGGTAGTTTTAATCTTTTTCCACTTAAACATAATTGTAGATGTTAGGGTTATGATTAGATTAAAAAAAATTGATTAATCTAGTCATCTTCTATTCTTCTTCTTCTTTCTTGACACTTCTAGAAACATCTCTTCAAATTTTAGCCTTCGATCGCTCAACTAATATTTTCCATGTATTAAATAATCTATCTCGTCAATCCTTATCCTCAAAATATCTTGATTACTTCAAAAATTAAATTGCATCGGTCAAAAATCCTAATTCTTTCTCAAATTGTTATTTTGCTAACACTTAGTCATAACTATGTTCTACTTATCAATCATCACTGGATCACTTGATCATCACTAAATTGTCTTTCTTAGTTTGCATTATGTAACTCAGTCAATACTATCACTCAACATTATCTTCCATTCGACCAATATTGATACTTGGCCAACATTGTTTTTCTTGGATATGCTTAAGTTCCTTAATCTTCTACTTCAAATACTTGGTTTCTTTAGAAATCTTTTTCACCTTAACTTATCATTCTTCCTTTCTTATTGTAATGAATAAATAACACATTATCTTGTCAAGTAGTAACTAGTCAAGTGCACACAGTAATTCTATCTCATTATCAAATCTCAACTCAACCTTTCACTAGATCATCTCACGATCTCTTCTTTTCAAATCCTCTTCATCAATAAAATGATACGACACTCTAAACTTTTAGTAAATGTCTTACTAGTAAGGTTTGACATCAATGAGAAAAAATAAATTGTAGTTATAGTTCCAACAATCTCCCTCTTTGGTATTGATGACAACAACTTCAAAATTCAACATCTTCAAAGTTACCATAGAACCCAAAAAGTAACTAACACCTTAATTGTTTCATTGCTAAACTCCCTCTTTGTTTGTTTTTTTCTCTTTATTAGTTTCATTTTGATTCTAATCCAATGCAATCTCACTATAAAATGCAATCTTAGTATGCTCTCTATCAATTCAATACATACTCTATCTATGTCATATCTCTAGATGACAACACCTCAACATATCTATCAATGTATAATGTATTTCTCTCTTACTAATAGGAAAGATAACTTCCATACATCTCTCTCTTTCTCTCCCTCTTTGAAAACAATGCCAAAGACATTTCAGTCACCATATTAGATTCATTATCAAACATCTCTATTTTCAAGAAAATATTGACTATTGTTTATTATAGAATTACTTCCTTTGTCATCATATAAAACTTATTTTTAATCTCTTGTCACTACTTCACATCACTTCACACCTTTAGGAAGATCCTAAAGTTTCATCTCCTACATCAACATGTAAGATATTCTAATAACAACATTTGATGCAGTACTACATCTCTTCTTAGTTTGTTTCAAATAGGGAAATGACCCCTAGCTTGCCTCTTAAGTACACGTGTGCTTCATTAGGTAGTGCCTTAGTGAATATGTTAGCTATCTTCTACTTTATGTTCACGTATTCAATCCTTACTTCTTTATCTTGCACTAACTCTCTCAAGTAATGATACTTGATCTCAAAATGCTTTATCTTTGTATGCATCACATGACTCATTGAACTATTTATAGCACTTTAATTGTTATAGTAGATCACTAGAGGTTCAATAATCTCTTCCTCCATACCTTTCAACAATTATTTAATCTAAAAAATATTTGAACAATTCACTACTACAACAATATACTCAGCTTCTACTATGGATTGTGAAATACAGTTATGGTTCTTGTTTGTCCATGCAATCATCCTCTTTCCTATAAAGAAAGTGCCTCCACTAGTACTTTTTCCATCATCAACATTTCAAGCCAACCAATATCTATATACACTTTCAGCTGAAACTTGTCATTCTTCTTATGCCATAAGCCATATTCTTCTATTCCTTTTAGACATCTCATTATTTTCTTCATAGTCATCATGTGATTCTCCTTAGGATGTCAAAAATATTTCAACTATTCCAACTACTAATGTAATGTTAGGGTTTCTATGAATAGTATATTGTTAGGATTAACCATAGACATAAATAATAATTACATGAAAATATAACCAATATTAGAAAATAATAAATCACACATAAGATAACACAAGACACAAAGATTTAACGTGGTTCACCCAATCCTTGGGCTATGTCCACCAACAACAAGTTCACTATTTTTATTATATAGTGATTATAATCTGCAATCCCTTACAGCTCAATACCACTACAAGAAGCTATAATATCATCATACATTATTAAATCCCTAACCCTAAGCCATTTTATAAAAGATTTTTCCATTTATAAAATTAGGGTTAGAATAAGTTGTTTAATAGAAAAATAGGAATTGATGCCTTTTACAATAATAAAGTCATTTTTGGATTTAGGGGTGTTTCCATTGGAAACCCCCATAGGGACATTGTCCCTTGACCCCACCCTATATCCCAACAAGGAGAGCACATGGGGTGCTACCCCATGACCTCACAAGGGGCACTACCCCTTGATCCCATCTTGGAGGCATTGCCCCCAAATCCATGTAGTAATAATCTAGGGAGAAACTATGTCGAATAAACCTTTGAGTCTAGTTAGGCTTTGCATCGAACAAATCTCCCACTTGGAGACTGATCAAACTCCACAACAATAACCTCCTACTTAGAGAATGGTCATAGCACTGCTAAATTTGTACCTCCCACAAGAATATCAAACCACCCTAGACTTTGTTGTTCTTTTATCATATTCAGTCTAGAAGACCAACTAAAGCTGAAGAGGAGTTCAACTTCTCCCTTGCCACTACCTTGGTAAACATGTCTACCAGATTATCCTCTGTATGTATCTTCTCTAGATTTAACCATCCATCATCCAAAATTGACTGAATGAAATAGTACCAAAACTATATGTGTTTTGTCTTTGAATGTAGAGAAAAATTCTTGGAAAGATAAATGACACTAGTTATTTGTAAATAAATAATTATCCCCCTCTAAGTGTCCCAATTCTTCCATGAATAACTAAACCCATACTATCTCCTTGGCTTCCTCTATAGTAGATAAAGCATTAATCTTCTATAATTGAGAAATCTAACTCGCTATTGTCCCACCAATGATAAATACACAACCTATAGTACTTTTCCTAGTATCAATATCTATAGCCAAATCCTAGTCAACATAGCCCTATAAATCAATAGTAGAGCCCCCCAAATGTAAACACTTACTAGATGTTCCTCTTAAATATCTAAGAATCCGTTTATCTATATTACAATGCTCAATCCTTGGATGACTCATATACTTTCTAACAACTCCCATTGAATGTGTAATATCCGACCTAGTACATACCATATCATACATCAAACTTCCTATAGCTGAAGCATAAGGTACCTTGGACATCTTAGCCTCCTCTTCTGGTGTCTTTGGATACATCTCCTTATTAAATTTCAAATGAATAGGTAAAGGAATGTTGGTATCTTTAGCATTCCATGTAGAGAAATGTTGCAACACCTCTGTAGTATAATCAACCTAAGATAGTGTCAATTTTTGGTGCTTCTCGACCTTCTAAAATTTTATGCCAAGGATTTGTTTTGCTGCTCCCAAATCCTTCATAGCAAATGAATGTGCTAACTATTCTTTTAAACCCTTAATATGATCCATGGTAGACCTAGCAACAAGAATATCATCAACATATAAACATAAAATAATGTATATATCATTATCTAACCTCTTAAAATAAAAAAAATAGTCAGAATGATGATTGAGTCTAACCACACCCATGCATAAAATTGTCAAATTTAAGATACCATTGCCAAGCTACTTGGTTCAAGCAATATAATTTTTTTTCAATTTGCACAGTAAGTTTTCCTTACCTTTGACCTCAAATCTTCATGTCTATGCCATACACATCTCTTCATAAAAATAACCATGAAGAAAGGTTCTTTTAACATCAAGCTGCTCCAAATACAAATCTTCTATTTAGCCACAATACTTAAAATAGTAAAAATATAATTCATTTTAATAAAAAAAGATAATATCTTATCAAAAGAAATGCCCTTTTCTATGCACATCCTTTTACCACTAACTTGACCTTAAATATTTTCTTACCACCATTCTCTTCTTCAACCTACAAACCCATTTATTTTGTAAAGTTCTTTTACCTATAGGCAACTTGCATAAATCCCAAGTCTTATTTTTTAGCAAGGAGTTAATTTATTCTATCATTTTTGACTCCCACTGAACCTTTTTATCCACATACACAACTTCATCATAACATTTAGGTTCACTAGCATGTATTAATAAAATAGAATACAAAGAGGGATAAAATATGCCTAGTGGTCTACTTAACCTTTTTGACCATCTAACATTTACAAGGGTGTGTCGTATTTATTGTTACATTTTTTGTATAGCATAAGGAACTATAGGAACATTATCCTTTTGAGTATCATCCAACACTACATAATCATTTTCTTTCTTCTTATTCCTCTGCAACAGATATTTGTACAACACTTTCTCATTGAATATGACATCCCTGCTTCTTACAATTTTACAATTTTCAAAATCTTAAAACCTATAACCAAATTTATGAATGTCATACCCCAAAAATATACATTTATTTTACTTAGCTTCCAACTTGGTTCTATTTTTAGAATCTATATGTTTGAATGCTTCACAATAAAAGGTCCTAAGAAAATAATAACTCACCTTCTTACTAGTCCATGCTTCTTCTAGAATACCACAACCCAAAGGAGTAGAGGGACCTCTATTGATCAAGTATAAAATAGTAATGATATCCTCTTCCCACATGTTTAAGGGTACCCTAATATGCAACCTCATACTCCTTCCACACTCAATCATTGTCTCGTTCATGCATTCAACCACTCCATTTTCCTGTGGAGTCCTTGGAACAATTTTTTGTCTATGAATGCCATTAGTACAAAAATAATTTTCAAATTCTTTATCGTAGTACTCATTCTCATTTTTAGATCTTAGACATTTTAAACATTTTACAAGTTTCCTTCTCAACCAAGCATTTTCATTTCTTATAAGTTATAAATACATCATATTTATGTCTAAGAAAATAAACCCATACTTTTCTAGTTGCATTATCAATGAAAGTAACATTATAATAAGAGCCACCAAGGGAAGATAATTGAGATGATCTCATACATCTATAACACAAGCTCTAATTTCCCAATTTTCTTTTCCTTCCCACTCTTCACAAAACTAAATCTCTTTTATTTTCCATAAACAAAACTTCCACAGAAATCTATATTCACACATTTTAGACCTGGTAAAAATTTCTTTGAATAAAGTAATTTCATACCTTTCTCATGCATGTGCCCAAGTTTTTTTTTCCATAGCATTATTTAAAAATATACAACACTATTTGTTCTCCTTGCTCAAATGAAGCAACTATTCTTGAACATTCATTTTTTCTTTGAAATAATGAAAGTATAAGGAATAATATGACTTGTGCAAAGATATAAGATGTTTTGTACTACAAGGGAACTTTTTGAAACCTTCAAAATTTTGTCATTAAAAATAACTACACAACCCTCATCACCTAATTGCCCTGCTAAAATTAAATTCCTACTCAACCTTGGAACATGTCTTACCTCTTGTAGTAACCAACGATTCTCATTCTACAACTTAATCTTATTTTTTCCCTTTCCAATAATCTAGCAATGTTCATTATCCCACAAATAAACAATCCTAAAATCACATTGGAGATAATATAAGAAATAAACTTTATGGGGAGTAGCATGAAATGAAGCCCTTGAATCTAAAACCCATGAATCATCAACCTTTTATAAAGAAAGAATCAAAACATCCTCTTTGGATTTATTACTCACCACATTTTCCTCCTTGTTCCCTTCTTGTTTATCTCCTTCATTGCTCTTTCAAATCCATCAATATTTATTCTTGTGCCCTAGTTTTCCATAGTACCATCAATATTTTGGTCCTCTTGATTGAGGTCTCTTCCCCTTTGATTTCACTCTTGATTTCCTATTTTTCTTTGTGCAATCAAAACACTTCCTGATGTAGATCCACTTGAGTTTTTTCTATGAGTTTCCTTAGAATAAAATCAATCACATCATCAAATTTTAGGGTATAAGACCTAGATATAGAATTACTCATAGCCATGACCAAGCCAGTCTAGATTTTAGGAAAAGAACACAAAATCAAGACACTACTACATTTGCACTTGTTTTTCTACCAAAGTTTTCGACCAAAGCTATGATTCCTTCTTTTTTTTTGGTTTTCATTTCTGGGTTGGTCGAAAATAAAAAAATTGTGCAATCTTTGTTCAAAATTTTGACCAACAAATGTATTCATTTTGACCAAGTTCAAAATGGCATTATGTTATAATAACAAAAAAAGAAAAAATTTTATAATGCTATGTCACAATATATTTCTAAAGCTTTGTAAAAGTGTGGGGGCTTCATTTGCATGAAATAGTAATTTATTGCCATATCATAGGACACTTAGGAGAGGTCCTCAAAAATTTGGATTTCACAAGGCATGTCCAAGGGGCATGGTCTAAAAATATCTAAAGTCTTGGTATATCCTTCAATGGTGAAAGACCGCAAGCATTTCCTTTTTCTTCCCATTTTCACTTTGCAGAGCCGACATGCGCTAAGTGGAAAATTGAAAATATGCCCTAGAAAATGATGTGATTCCCAACTCTCCTGTACATCATACCTTCACACTTCACACTTCAATAGATTTCCTAGTTCTATATTTTGAAATATCTTGCATTTAGCTAGTCATTTAATTCTATTGATTTGTTAAATGTGTACAAGAACTTTTTGATTTCATTGCAGAGAAATTGGAGGCATTTGTGCTGAGTGAAGATGATAGTTTATAGCCTCTTCGTGGAAAGAATCTAGAAAATATAGATACAGGAAAGGCAAAAACATCTAGAATAGTAGGAGTGAAGGTAGAATAAAAGATAGAGACATCATGGCAGAGGATCATAAGGTTGGTTCTGTGACTGTTGTAGCTACTCAAGTAGCACAATTAAATTCTATACTATTTAGTATTAATTGTCTAATATTTTAGAATAAGTTATGTGCACTTCATATTAATGTTTTTATTTATGACTATGGGTACTTCCTTCTTGATACCACTGCCTAGGTGCCTATTTTAACCATAAAAGGTACTAGCCCTAATGGACACATTGTTAAGGCTGATACAGAGGATTATTTAGGTGAGAGTATGTTGGGTTTTGTATAGTTTGCATATTGGGATTGTATTCTAAACATGTTGAGATTGGCATGTATTTTTTAATCATTTCAAAATTTCTAGAGTTTCTAAATACACCAAGGGTAGGAGGTTGTGTATGGGGAGGCAGGTGCAATCTAATGGTTCTAGCAGGCTAGTCAAGTTTTTAAGGCTATATGAATCTCCAACTATTAGGGGTTTTTTTTTTTCTTCCCCCTCTCTATCTCTTGTCTCCCTCCTCCCCATCCCTACTCTAGAACTACTACTATTATATGGATAGCTCTGCCTGGCCCTACACTTCAAAGTTGAGTGCATCCACCTTGGAGCTTGGCTTTACTTTTTCTTTTCCAATGAAGTAGTTATCTATTTCCTTAGGCAAAATCAACAAGTGGATAAAAGGATTTTCAATTTTAGACACTGTTAGTTTTATCGCTCAATCCATGAAGTCTGCAAAAAGATCTAGTTAGCTTTGTTTTGACTTTCCTAATGGGTAAGTGCACCAAGTTGTGGTGTAAAAAGGGGGGGTATAAGTGGACACCTTTTTCTGAAACTAGTAATTTCTAAACTTCAACAAGAATTTGAAGATAGTTATGCTCAAAATTTTAAGATATGACAAAAACAAAAGTAGTAGTCCTTTGAATCTAGTTTATAAACTACTAAATTTTTTTCAAAATGGTTTAGTTTTAGGTCCTTAAAAAAGGGGGCCACAGAAAGTGCTACTATTTATTCCAAAAAAATATAACACAGTACAAAGTGTGGCCCCCTAAAATTTTAACTTTTTTTTTTGAAATTCTTTAATCGTTGTGGTCAAAAGTTACTTAACACTATGTAGTTTATCCCAAATTTTTTTGGTAATTTTATAATGTGTAGTTTTTTTATATGAATTTTTTAACTAGACACATCCCAAAAATGTGAAATATCTATGTGCTCCCCATAGAAATGATTGAAAACTAATCTAAAATCAAAACTTCTTTTTTTTCAAAGTGTGTAGAATGGAGTCTAGTTTCTAAAAAACTAAGTTGTTGCAAAATTCGATGAATGAGCTAAAATCTACAACCCAATTAGTACATGGTTTTTGAAAAAAATGGACATACATCCAAATTAAATTATAGATGAAAGGCTTGAAATAGTTCAAATAAAAAATAAATTATATGGTTATATAGCTAACACAAAGACCTACAATGTCATGTAACCTGATCTTATCAATGCTAAACCATGAGATATCTTGAAGGAGAGCACATAAGAAAAATCAATCATTTTTTGTATGTTTGCAGCAAAACACATCTCACACCAGTTTACAGACTCCAAACCTTTGGGTTGGATCACCAAGGAAAAACCAATCCTTAGGCTTGGTAGAATACAAAGCTTTGAATAGTGTGTGCACCCTATAACATGTGCGCACTATAGCACATGCACATTAGTTAAAGCTTTTTAAATTTGATTCTTAATAGCATGTGCAAGCTTTAATATGCATGCACTATTGAGACCTAAATAGTGCATAGAGAGGTAGAGAGAGAGAGAGAGAGAGAGAGAGAGGGGGGGGGGGGGAGGGGGGATGGGAGAGGGGAGAGAGAGAGAATAGGGGATGGGAGAGAGAGACAGTGAGAGAGAGTAGGGGTGGCAAAGAGAGTATGATATGAGAGAGAGAGGAAGTGTGAAAGAGTAGGGGTGGCAAAGAGAGAGTACGAGATGGGAGAGAAAGATTGAGATTAGGGGATGGGAGAGAGAGGAACTGTGAGAGAGAGATAGTAGGGGTGACAGAGAGAGAGTATGGGATGGGAGAGAGAGATTGAGAGTAGGGGATGGGAGAGAGAGGAACTGTGAGAGAGAGATAGTAGGGGTGACAGAGAGAGTATGGGATGGGAGAGAGAGATTGAGAGTAGGGGATGGGAGAGAGAGGAACTATGAGAGAGAGATAGTAGGGGTGACAGAGAGAGAGTATGGGATGGGAGAGAGAGATTGAGAGTAGGGGATGGTAGAGAGAGTAGGTAGTGGGAGAGGGAGAGAGAGAGAGAGAGAGAGAGAGAGAGAGAGAGAGAGAGAGAGAGGAGGATGGGAGTGTGTGTGACAAAGAGAGTAGGGCATGGGAGAGAGTGTGAGAGAGAGTAGGGGTGGTAAAGAGAGAAAGTAGGGGATGGGAGAGGGGAGATAGAGAGTAGGGAATGGGAGAGAGGAAATGTGAGAGAGATTAGGGGTGGTAGAGAGATTATGGATGGGAGAGAGAGATTGAGAGTAGGGGATGGGGAAGAGAGAGAGTAGGCAGTGGGAGATGAAGTGGAAGAGGGAGAACGAGAGAGAGAGAGGAGGAGGATGGGAGTGCATGTGAGAGAGAGAGAGTAGGGTATGAGAGAGGGGAGAGAGAGGGGCATTGGAGTGTGTGTGTGTGTGTGTGAAAGAGAGAGAGTATGGGATGGGAGAGGGGAGAGAGATAGTAGCCTGAGAGAGAGAGGGTAGGTAGTGGGAGAGGGAGTGGGAGAGGGAGAGAGAGAGAGGGGCGGATGGGAGTGTGTGTAAGAGAGAGTAGGGCATGAGAGAGAGAAAGTAGAGAGGGAGATAGAGACAGAGTAGGTGATGGGAGAGGGAGTTGAAGAGGGAGAGAGGGAGGATGAGTGTGTGTGTGAGAGATCTAGAGAGAGAGGGGGGATGTGAGTGTGTGTTTATGAAAGAGAGAGAGAGTAGGAGATGGGAGAGGGGAGAGAGAGTGAGAGAGAGAGAGAGAGTAGATGGTAGGAGAGGGATTGGGAGAGGGAGAGAGAGGGGGGGGATGGGAGTGTGTGTAAGAGAGAGAGAGTAGGGGATGGGAGAGAGAGTAGGGGGTGGCAGAGAGAGAGTACGAGATGGGAGAGAGAGAGTGGGAGTAGGGGATGGGAGAGAGTGTGCGAGAGAGAGAGTAGGGATTGGTAGAGAGAGTAGGGGATGGAAGAGAGAGAGTGAGAGTAGGGGATGAGAGAGAGAGAGAGTAGGCAGTGGGAGAGGGAGTGGGAGAGGAAGAGTGAGAGAGAGAGGAGGATGAGAGTGTGTGAGTGAGAGAGAGAGAATAGGGGATGGGAGATGGGAGAGAGAGTAGGAGATGGGAGCAGAGAGAGAGGGTGGGATGGGAGTGTGTATGTGTATGAAAGAGAGAGAGTAGGGGATGGGAGAGAAAAAGTAGGTGGTGGGAGAGGGAGTTGGAGAGGGAGAAAGAGAGAGGGGGATGGAAATGTGTGTAAGAGAGAAAGAGTAGGGGATGGGAGAGAATGTGAAAATGTGAGAGTGAGAGAGAGAGAGTAGGCAGTGGGAGAGGGAGAGTGAGTGAGAGACAGATTAGGGGATGGGAGAGGAGAGAGAGAGAGAGAAAGAAAGAAAGGGGGATGGGTGTGTGTGTGTGTGAAAGAGAGAGAGATAGAGAGAGAGTTGGGGATGGGAGAGAGAGAGTAGCCGGTAGGAGAGGGAGTGGGAGAGGGAGAGAGAGAGGGGGATGGGAGTGTGTGTAAGAGAGAGTAGGGGATGGTAGAGAGTGAGAGAGAGAGTAGGGGTGGTAGGGAGAGTAGGGGATGTGAGAGATAGAGTAGAGGGGGAGAGAGTGAGAGAGAGAGAGAGAGTAGGGGATAGGAGAGATAGGGTAGAGGGGGAGAGAGTGAGAGAGAGAGTAGGGGATGTGAGAGATAGAGTAGAGGGGGAGAGATTGAGAGAGAGATAGTAGGCAGTGGGAGAGGGAGTGGGAGAGGGAGAGAGAGAGGGGGGATGGGAGTGTGTGTGAGAGATCTAGAGAGTAGGGGATGGGAGAGGATAGAGGGGGGATGGGAGTGTGTAGGTGTGTGAAAGAGAGAGATTAGGGGATGGGAGAGGTGAGGGAGAGAGAGTAGCCCAAGAGACAAAGTAGAGGATGGGAGAGAGAGAGAGTAGGTGGTGGGAGAGGGAGTGGGAGAGGGAGAGAGAGAGAGAGTGGGTATGGGAGTGTGTGTAAGAGAGGGAGTAAGGGATGGGAGAGAGTGTGAGAGAGAGTAGGGGGTGGGAAAGAGAGAGTAGGGGATGGGAGAGTGAGTGAGAGTAGGGGATGGGAGTGAGAGTAGGTAGTGGGAGAGGGAGTGGGAGAGGGAGAGTGAGAGAGAGATAGAGGAGGATGAGAGTGTGAGTGAGAGAGAGAGTAGGGGATGGGAGAGGGAAGAGAGAGTAGGAGATGGGAGAGGAGAGAGAGAGGGGGATGGGAGTGTGTGTGTGTGTGAAAGAGAGAGAGTAGGGGATGGGAGAGGTGGGAGAGAGAGTAGCCTAAGAGAGAGTAGGGGACGGGAGAGTGAGAGTAGGTGGTGGGAGAGGGAGAGAGAGAGGGAGAGAGAGGGGAATGGAAACATGTGCAAGAGAGAGAGATTAGGGGAAGGGAGAGAGTGTGAAAATGTGAGAGAGCATAAAAAGTTGGCCAGTACAAAGTACAAAGTTGGCCATCTTGAGTGATGCTAAAACTCATAGTGTTGGCTAGTACTAAGTTCCCAATTGCAAAATCTCCCTCACCATTTTTCACGGGATCAAACTGTCTATTTTGTTAGCTCTAGGTGGCTAGGTAAACCCTAGCCCCAAGCTGATCCCATCCTGTTGAGTGCTCAAATGTTCTTAGGCATGCCAAACTAAAACGTCCCTAAGGGTCAGTAAATGACATAGGGTAGTGATCTTTGATGGGGCATATCTTAGAGCTCGTGAGAGGTATGGATCTGATTCTAGGTGCTATAGGACCATATTGTGGATACCTACAATAACCTCTCTCACTTTTTAGAGATCTTACTCCATTTTTATTTTGTAATGCCATCTCGAGTGATGTTGAAACTCATAGTGTTGGCCAGTACAAAGTTGCCAACTACCAAATCTCCCTCATCGTTTGTCATGGGATCGAATTGTCTATTTTGTTAGCTTTGGGTGGCTAGGTAAACCCTATTCCCTAGCTTGTCCAGTCTTGTTGAGCACTCAAACATTCTTGGGCATGCTGAACCAAAACATCCCTAACGGTCCCAAAATGCAATAAGGTAGTGATCTTTGATGGGGCATATCTCAGAGTTTGTGCAAGGTATGTATGTGATTCTAGGTCCTATAGGACCATGTTGTAGAGACCTACAATAATCTCTCTCACTTTTTAGAGATCTTACTCTATTTTGATTTTGTGACACCATCTCAGGTGATGTTGAAACTTGTAGCGTTGGCCAGTACAAAGTTGCCAACTGCAAAATCTCCCTCACTGTTCGTCATGGGATCAAACTGTCTATTCTATTAGCTCTAGGTGGTTGGGTAAACCCTAGTCCCAATCTTGTCCCATCTTATTAAGTGCTCAAACATTCTCGAGCATGCTGAACTAAAATGTCCCTAAGGGTCACTAAATGCCATAGGGCAGCAATCTTTGATGGGGCATATCTCAGAGCTTGTGCAAGGTATGGATACAATTCTAGGTCTTATAAGACCACATTGTAGAGACCTACAATAACCTCTCTCACTTTTTGGAGATCTTACTCTATTTTAATTTTGCAATGCCATCTTAGGTGATGTTGAAACTCGTAGTGTTGGCTAGTATAAAGTTGCCAACTGAAAAATCTCCCTCACCATTTTTCATGGGATCGAATGGTCTATTCTATTAGCTTTGAGTGGCTAGGTAAACTCTAGTCCCAATCTCATCCAATCCCATTGAGTACTCGAATGTTCTCTATCATGCCAAACCAAAATGTCCCTAAGGGTTACTAAATGCCATAGGGTAGTGATATTTAATGGGGTATATCTCGAAGCTCATGTGAGGTATGGATATGATTCTAGGTCCTATAGGACCATGTTGCGGAGACCTATAATGACCTCTCTCACTTTTTGGAGATCATACTCTATTTTGATATTGCAATGCCATCTCAAGTGATGTTGAAACTCATAGTGTTGGCTAGTACAAAGTTTCCAACTACCAAATCTCCCTCACCATTTGTCATGGGATCAAACTGTCTATTCTGTAAGCTCTGGGTGGCTACGTAAATCCTAGCCCCAAGATCATCCCATCCCATTAAGTTTTTGAATGTTCTTGGGCATGCTGAACTGAAATCTCCCTAAGGGTCACTAAATTCCATAGGGTAGAAATCTTTGATGGGGCATATCTCAGAGATCGTGTGAGGTATGAATGTGATTCTAGGTGTTGTAGGACTATGTTGTAGAGATCTACAATAACCTCTCTCTCTTTTTTCTGATCTTACTTTGTTTTGATTTTGAGATGCCATCTCGAGTGATGCTGAAACTTGTTGTGTTGGCCAGCACAAAGTTGCCAACTACCAAATCTCTCTCACCTTTCATCATGGGATCAAACTATATGTTTCATTAGCTTTGGGTACTTAAAACATAAACAATAAAAACAAGATTTTTATTATGGTGTTGGTACCCAATATAGACACAATTTTAAAAAAAAAATTTATGGTTTCAAACCACTTCGAACTAAGGTTCAAAGAGGCATCTTGAAATTTTAGTTCAAGCAAAGTTTAGAATCCATGTTTGATTTAACACTAGAATTCAGTAGTTGTCAAGATTAAAGTTCAGCCCCTAGTTTTAGTCTGAATTCAAAAGGCCGAAGAGTCAATGTTCAAAAGATCAAATACATAGTTTTTCTCAATTCCATGTGTGATGTCATTGAGGGAGATTTGGGCTAAGTGTTAAGAAGAAGAAAGACATTGAATCTTTATATACAAAGAAATGGCAATTACAGTTGTCTATCATGAGATGATAAGACATTGATAACTTTTAGAGAGTAAAAGTAGATGAATCTAAAAATGTGAGGAATGATGATGTTAGGTTACAAAAAGAGACACTCATTATTCTAGAATGCATTGATTATTACCCATTTTTTATTCCCATAGCCAGATACAATAATTTAGATACACTTTTTCTTCATCATAACTTGCTTGTTTGAATATTGGTGGAGATTCAATAGAATGAATAAAGAGACTCAGGTACATTATCTCATGGATGGAATCACTCTAGGGTGATTAGCATCTCGATATCCACCAAGCCATTCACATGAAAGATGCAAGCTAGTTGCCCCACAAAGTATGGGAAGATATAATAGAAAGCCAAGCCATTCTATGATGACTAATTGGGACCCTCGATCCCCTCTAAGAGGCACAAATTGGTTTGGTGGTTCTTAACACCCAAATGAAAATCACAGTTTATAATTTAACATTAAAAGGTGAGATTCAATGCCATCATCTCCATGTTTGAAACACTCACAAGTAGAAACATGAGTGTGAAGAATTGAAAATTCATATTCACCATTTGATTGGTGCATCCCAAGTTGAGAAGTTGGACTTAACATGAAGCTTCGATAAAGAGGAGTCTCAGATTTCAATAAAAGAAAGAAGACTGATGCTCATATTCTACCATGAAAAGGCAAACTTTGCTAGGGAGAATTCATAAATCTCACCATAGAATCATCCCTCCTTGCTCTATACTAGTCTGGCTGCAAGTTTAAAAATAATGCTAGTGACATGAGTGTAGAAAAAGATCATTAGATCAAACTTATTATGATGACTCTTCTTTAAAATACCAACAACATACACTCTCCATTAATGATGTTAGTGTTGATTCAATCTTCCTATTTGGGAATTTAGAGTTAATTTGTATTTATTTCTTCAGAGGATAATTGATGCAAGTGGCAAGGTACTAACAAGGTAGATTGGGAGAGCACAACCTACAAGAACAACCTAACAAGGTTTGACAACCCAAACAAGGCTCAAGACCCTGCACTTGCACCTTGACAAAAAATATTGCTTAATACAAGAAACCTACACCAAACATGGAACCAAGAACTCAAACTCAAGAAATGATGTTCTTACATCAACATAGGCATATTGACTAGAATTAAAGACCCAACACTGAGAAAAGGACATAGTGCCTTCATTAACCTCTTGGGTTCCTAGTAGCCCAAGGAATGAGACTTAGGTTTGCAACTTGAACACTTAGCATGAAAAGAAAAGACTAACACCAAGATTACCTCCTATTTTTGATGTACTATCAGATTCCAAAGTGGAGAGATCCCATTAACAAGCAAATTGTCAAAACCTGTGGGTACAACATTTAGACACAAGGGCTAATTAAGCCACATTTACAAAGGAGGTACCATTTAAACATGTGCTAAAAACATGAGACCAATTGGAGATATTGAGGAATTATCCAAATATGTTGATTACCAAGTTATAGATGATAATATGGAATTTTGAGGGCTTAAAAAACTAGGACAATAGGTTTGTGTATTGATGCATACAAGGTATATGCATCTAGGGCATCATGTTTCTTCCTTCTCCCTAAATCTTATCACTTGAAACCAAAAGAATCTTAAAGTGCATTAAAAATGCAAGGATTCCACCAAATGCCATAATTTTCCTATGGTGGAATCTCACATTATATCTTGATTTCAATCAAAACCCTTGAAACCCTTGAATTTTAGGCTGTCAGCACTAAAATAGGAATAACTTGAGTTCTATAGCATTTAAAGACCTCAAACAAATTGAATTAGAAATGTGATTCAAATATCTATCCAACTATACTAAGCATAGATCCCTAGGCATCTGTACCATGCAAAAAAAAGCCCAGAATGCAAAAAAACAAGGTTCTTTTTATTGATTTCAATGCCAAAAATGTACATTGTACCTTCCACCCACCTAAAAGGGCTATGTGAAAATCTTCCCCAACTGATCCAACCATATTTGAAAGTTTTTGACCATTGGAGGAAAGATTAGAAGCATTTTTGCTTAGTTATGAAAAAAGTTGCAAAGTTGCATAGCAACTTTTGCACTTTTAATGCATTTTTTACATTTTAGAGCCTAAAAGGCATTTTAACCATTCAAATGTGTCTAGATTGACCCAACGCAACTACTAGACCCTAGATTATAAGTATATGCATTCAAATTATGTAAATTGTACCCTTGTGACCTCATTGACCAACGCATTCATAATATACCCAAATTGATAATGGGCCACACAAAAGGGTTAAAGGTGAAACTAAGAGTCTAGGATAAATGTCTTATTGAAAAAATATAAAATAAAATTTGAACAAGGTCATGAATGACCCAAACACCCTTATTTTATCATTCCATGTGAGAGTGCTCCTACACCAATAATCTGCTCACTAACATATGATAACCAATAATGTTATACATGAACACACATATAATATACAAGGTTGCACGGGGACAGGGGTACTTGGGGTACTTAGGGTATGAGTATGAGTACAACTATTTTTAATAATAGGGGATGGGGTACTTGGGTATGTCAAACTTTATTTTTAATTATAATTTTATATTTATAGAAAACCTGAATTTATGAGTCATGACAATGATTTTTCAAATCAAGAACAGTGATAAAGTTTGCAAATGTAATGTATTGTTTTCGGTTTTAGATTTTTCATATGTTTGTAATAATAATTTATAATAAATTTTTAGATACATAACACAGAAGGTAGACTTTAAACATGAACAAGAAGATCATAAATCATATGATAATGACATATTGCAAATGATAAATTTTTGGCTTTAACACTGATAAAGTTTATTGTTGATCAATATTGTATCAAAGTTTCAAATTGATTAGGTATTGAATTAAGCTTGATAAAAAAATAATAGAGAAGGAAAACTTTAAACACGAACAAGATCATAAATCATATGATGATGGCATATTGGAAATGATAAACTTATGCTTGAACAATGATAAAGTTTATTGTTAATCAATATCCTATCAAAGTTTCGAATTGATTAGGTATTGAATTAAGCTTGATAAACAACAAGGTGATACACAAACAAAAAATTGAAAAAAAAAATCCAAAATCTCAATCAAAGTCCTTAGCTATGATGCTCTCGACTGAGTACCTAGTACTTGGGATACATGTACATGATACTTGGGTATGTGGGTACGAGTACCAGGGTTGTGGGTACAAGTACCCATGCAACCTCATAATATATTATGATAACCAATAATGTCATACATGAATGAACATATAATATATTATGATAACCAATAATGTCATACATGAATGAACATATAATATATTATGATAACCAATAATGTCATACATGAACAAACATATAATATAAAATGATAACCAATAATGTCATACATTAACAAACACATAATATATTATGATAATCAATAATGTCATACATGAACAAACATATCATATATTAACCAATAATTTCATAAGTCTAATAATGTCATGCATCAAATATATGTCATACATCAAATATAAAATGTCAAATATACATCAAATGTATATCGAATATGTCCACTAACATAAAATCTAACATATACATTTGCTAATGCCTATACATGTGTGTCTATCAACTATATCATCTCCTTCCTGTGAGGGGAAGGAAACAAATCCCTAGAGGTCTTTGGTCGTCATGTGGAGGGAGATGATGGGGATGATGGAGTCTTCCTCACACACTCGCTTGTCCTCTTGTTTAGGCTCTTCTCTAACTCGAGCTGATACAAACAAAGTAGATATGAATTAATAATCATTATACATTGAAATAAAATATATGAACACACAAAATTAATTATTTTCTTACCACCATCAAATAGTCACTATGTATTTCCACCTCAAAGGCTCATAGACAATCAAGTGTAACAAGGCCCTGCAACAATTTAATCAATATAATCACTTATAAATAACATTAGAAATTTTAGTACTAACTATTATAAACAACAACTAAAACCAAGAAAATTCTTTCATACCTCCGTCAATGGCTCTGAACTAGCCATCATTGCATCAACTCCATGATCGATGGACTACCAAAGATGAGGAGTCTTAGATGTCAAGAGTTGCATGTCATACAATATAAGTTACATGTAACATAAAATAGGAAACAAATATAATCAAATGAATTAAATTAACATGAAGCAAATGTACCTCTATGAAGCTCGTATCACATCTAGGCTTCGAGTCCCTAGTGAATGTTGATGGTCCTATAGAGAACTGATGCACATGCATAAATTTTTTTGTCAATCCTTCATATGATAACTTAATAAATATATGTATTAATTTAAATTATTAAATTGATACATACCTCTGGACTTGTCGACAAGACAAAAAATGAGGTCGAGGGATCTCTACTAGGGCTGCCAACACTCTTACCTTGAATTTTGAACAATGTCAATACATGCTAATTAATTAGTCATTCACTATACATACAAAATGTGATAAAATTAGTTTATTATAATTGTAATTTACCAATGTTTCAATGCCAAATGTTTAACTCAGGAACTAATCAGTGACTAGCCCATCATCCATACTATCTTCAACATGACTGCTAAATGTGCATAAGGATCCACATGATGTGTACATGTGACCACAATGCATAGAAGGCTCCTCCTCAACTAATGAACTTTTGCAATGAATGAGGGTTTATGTCAAAGCACTAATAGTCACTAGAGTGCTGGTATCTACATGTTCCTTCACAAGTAAAGGAATAATCACATGCTCACCTTGTGGGCTAACAATAGGTGCCCTAACTACATTAGGGTCATGACATGCCCCCGGCCTCTCAAATGATGACCCCCCCACCTCTACCTTGAGATTCTAATATATCAAAATAATTGGGGATCTACCCAAGGAAAAACTCACAATACGATTTCCTTAAGAAATACATTGGGACCTCATGATTATTGTAGGGAGGGGCATCAAAGACCATCCACCATCCATCCTAAAAATTATTTCTAATACCATCATTTATGCACCAATGGATGGGGAACTATTTAGTTGTCTCTCTAACAATATTTTGTTCACTAGGCTTTCTACACAATGCACAAATGCTATCTTTTGGTATTTCTTTTCTTTTTTTACATCTTGATATGATAATTTTTTTTCATAATATCTTTTTTGTTCATCCCTCTTAACATGCCAAATATCCATTTGACCACTAACAGAAGCTACATGGGTCATAATGGACTCGAGGGAGGATGCCAATTGTGCTCTCATTGGATTGGTTTGCTCGCAAGCTTTCACCTTACCAATGAGTGCTTCTAATTCATTTTTGCCTCTTTATATTTCATTTATTATATTGTCTTGTGTGCTAAGAAGTCTTCCAAATCGGTGTAGGTTGTGGAATTTCTTGTTCTTGTTGTGGAGGGTTTTGGCTCTCATTTTGTGGAGGGTTTTCATTTGGATCTTGTGGAGGGTTTTGGTTTTGATCTTGTTGGGGATTTGCTAGTTCATTAGTCACATTTCCTGATAAGAAACCAATTGCAATCAAAATAAATAAAAAAATTTAAAGCAAAATTGAAAAAACCTACAAAATAATACAAAAACATATAAAACAATGCAAAAAAAAGGGTAGACAACATACAGTGTAATCTCGATCTCAAACTTCGACGACAAGGAGGCATTTTGAGGAGGTGAGTGGCGAAAATATTCAATTCCTCTAACTTGTGTACATGTTGTGAGGAGAAAAAAATGCAAAATAGAGTTAAAATGGAATGGCTTGTGGGTTTGCAGCCAATTTATACAAAAAAATTTCTTTAAAAAGTGTGTACGCACTATAGTGCATACGCACTATGGGTTGGGCAGCTCAAGCCATAGCGTATGCATGCTATAACACGTATGCACTTTATAAAAATAGAAAAAAAGGTGGTTGTGTGTATTTTTTATGAAAACCTCCATGATGGATATGTACTTGGTGTTGGTAAATGTTAGATTGAAATACCCAATGAATTAGTTCATTTTTGTACAAATAATTTTGGGTATAATACTAGTAAGCAATTAAAAGGGGATTTGTGAGTTATAGTGAAGATTTTAGTAATTGAGAAGGAAGGTTTCTATGATTGAAAGCATATTTCAAGACCATCCATAGGGCACCAGCATTTTTAGGGCACCATCATTCACATCCATAGGGCACCAACATCTGCATTAGAATCACAAGCTCAAAACCATGTCAAGGACCATTGTTATTGAATAGCGTTGGTTAGACATTAGAGATTGTACATGTATGTGCATGTATGTTTTACATACACTCACATACATATAGGATCATGACCTATCTTGGAAGGCATCCATTGGAATCTATATATATGTGCACCGATTATTGTTGTATTGACATTGAAATTAATAAATTCTCAAGACCTTCAACAACGGATCAACATTATCATATTGCTCATAATAATTATATACTATTTGACTTATATCTTGTCTATATTGCAATTTCAGTCTTGAGAGGTTAATATATATTGTAGATTGAGATTTAGAGATTAATTTATATTGCATATCGAGATAGAGCACGAGTGATTCTAGTCATATATTCATTGCTAATCATAAGAGAAATAACCAGGAGAGAAATGATTCCTGAATGTTAGTGTATTAATGATCAGATTTTTAGTGGTTTGTATTAGAATGATATTTATATTTTAAAAGGAAATAGACATTTAATCTCATTGTAGAAAATCAAATGAAGTCCCTGCAATAATTTTTACTTGCTTAATAAACTACCATGCTCCTTTTAGTGACTATTGTTCGTTTCAAGTTTTATGGATGCTATTTTAGTTTCCTTTTGTGTATAGGAAACATGAGTGATTGGTATATCTTAGTCTTGACATAGTAATAGATAAAAATCTTAAGCAACATTTGTCCTAAAAAATTGTTTAGGTCATCATGAATTGAATGTTGCAGTTGGCAGAATCACCAAGGTTTTAACACCTTAGTAAAAACCTATAAATTTTAATTAACTATAGAGTTCATGCAAGATCTCTGCTAGGTATTGTAATTTCATCATGTTTTATCTCTATTATAAATTTCCTTGGCATTCCTTAGTGTAATTTATTTTTTTTTCTTTCCCACAAATGTTGGGAGCCTTAAGCTCTATCATTGAAGTATATCCCTATTAGGGTTTCGTATGCATATATGCTTTTTCATGTCTTGGCTTATTGGTAGATTGCTTTTGTCTGAGGATATTCTAGCATTAAAAACTGACATTTACTTCATAGTTTTGGAAATTTTCTTTTTAAGTATGGCCCATAAGTAGATGTGCTCTTTGCTTCTAATGTTATAGATTTTGTTTGCAAATGGTATGAAAAAATAGTTTGATAGCTTATTTTGGTGGCCAAATCTTGTTTGAGCAATAATTTCCCATTTGGGTTAAATTTTATTTGGAGTTGTGGGATGAAAGTTTGATAACAAGCTTGGAATTTGATGGCTGTATTGGTCATTTTTCCACTTTTGCACCGTATATGATGGGGCAAATTTTTTTTGGACCATATTGATTGATAGGTTAAATTTTTTGAGAACTAGAGATCTACAATACAATAGATTGGGCTCTTGCATACATGGCAAATCACATATACTAAAGGTATTCAAGATTGAACATATTACTCTACATTTATAAGGTACATCTATTCTTATACTTGCAAGTAAAAGTGAAAACTTGTTAGTAACCTGTGATTAAAATTAAAAGAAATATACAATTTGATAAAAGCTTAATTCATTTACAACCATGTTCTACAAAAGGAAACTATTTAGCTTGTATTGAACCCACAACCTCATATTGGTGTCATACATAAAAATTAATTTGTATTCATATTGAAGGTAGTCTGAATGTAGATTAGTATTTGTATCCTCCATGTGATTTTTGCATATGTTGAAGTTGTTGTCTATGCCTACTTTTGATTTGGGAGCATGTAGATTGATGAAGGGAGAGATTTTTTAGGGGCTTGTGGCTCTTATATTTTAGCAGCCAAGTCATACCCTTAGGAAAATAAAAAAGAATAGTGCCCCACCCCCTAACATGACTTCATGGGTGACTTACTTTTGGTCTATGGCTACCTTTGCATCTGCATAAGTGTTTTCATCAGTGTTGGTACAGGTTGCCATCTATGTTTTGCATTTGCATTGTTTCATGTATATGTGTGGGTACTGGTTATGCTTGTGTTGATTCCTTAATGGGGGAATACATTGCTTTGAGATTTTGTAAAACTATGTAGCTATCATTTGGTCTTAGAGAAGCTATAGGTGAAACTCTCTAGAATAGAATTATTAGCTGGTCACTTTTATTTTGAGCACTCTCACTAATAGGAAAACTATTTTTACATTTTTAATTTAATTCAAAGAGAGTAGATAACTGCTTGATTCAGCTATTAGAGAAAGCGAGAACACTAATGTTCTGTGAGGTTTACACTAATGTTCTTTAAGATTTACAAAAAATGTTTTCTACTTTTTCAAGAAGGTAGAAATATGATTTTACGAGTTGAACAATAATCGAGGGTTGCAACCAATAGAGAAATTGGAAAAATTATAGTAGTGAAGTTCATGTTTCATTGAGAGAATAGGTAATTGGTCTTTTTTTTTTCAACTAACTAAGATGGAATTTTTTCAATAAAAGTAGTAGCAATGGAAAATAGTGTAGCACTGATTAAAGTTAGGGAAGTTATACTAGAGAAGAATTGAAGTTCGCAAGAGGTGGGCATAGTGAGTGTCGATGCCCGTGGGAGCAAAGGAAGCTCAAAGGTCCTAGACAAGAGAATCGGTGTTACCAAAAGGCCATGTTTAGAGGAAGAAGCTTGGTGAGGTACTGATAGCAAGTAAAATAGACTTGCTATTATATAGGCTTAATACAGTTCATAATGGGAAAGGAAAGAGGAAGAGTGAAGATGACTGCTCTTAGTCATGACAGGGGTTCAAGTGAAAGCCACAATCAAATGGAGGAGAATGCCAAAGAAAATGGCATAGAGATGAAGAGAATGAGTTGAGGAATTTGATTGAGAAATGGATCAAATGAAAGAACTTGGTTTAATGATGATTCTAATATGAGAAAGCAAAGAAGACAAGATACTAGCATTTAGTCATATACTATGCACTCTCAATGGTACCACTACTTGTAAGTCTGCCACATCCCCTAAACATGATCTAACACTATCATAGATCCTCTTTTTAAAGGATGTCAATTGATTATTTTCTTTTATTTTGTCAAAGCTCATACAAAACCTTAGTAGGTTTTTATCTACCTATTGAATGATCTCCTTCACCGACACTCAATCATAGTGCTTGCCACTATTGTACATTGATGCATCAAATTACAAAAGTCTGCCACTTATTTTTCTATATTGTCTCATGGTACTAAAAGAATAATGAATTCTCCTTACAAATTCCATGCAATAGTATTGATTAGATGGTCACCATTATCATCAGTTGTTAATCTTTTCCACCTTTATGATTGTTTGCCTATAGGTCAAGCTTGTGTTGAGATGATTGTCATGTAATGATCCTCTCTACCTCTGATTATTTGGACTATAGGTGATCCTCATTTTGAGATATGATTTTCATAAGCATTATTTTTATGCTGCCCTCCAAATTGTTGAAGACTCCAACCAAATATAAAGACCTCTTTAAAATGTATCTAGTCTCTTCACATTTTCATATTGGCAAGTGTGATTGAACTTGGAAAAACAAATTTTGAAATAATTGTTAAGAATGAATATAATATGCATTGTTTTGATATTATTATGCATCAAGTTTGGAGATAATGCTTTTGGATTGGGCCTTCCTTCTCAGCTTGGTATACATTAAGGTTGATATATTTGATTCCATAGCACATTTGTGCTATTAGCATGGCTTTTAGAATAACCATTTAAATATTACATAGGAGTCCGTACAACTAGTATGTATATATCATATGCAAAGAATTTTTTTTAACCTTTTAGATTGAATACAATGTTACAATAGTTATGTTCAAGATGTAATTGACTGATTTATTTGCAATATGAGTAGTTTTATAGGGTCAATATTGTGTTCATATCAGAATCTCAATTTATTTTCATTTGTATTATGAAAATGTATTGAAATGTGTGTGTAAATTGGGACATAATTTGAATCTTAAATCATTTATCTATTGTAATGGAGTCAGTGGCATTCGATCTTCATATATTTTTGATACTAAGGACAGTTCTGATATTCAACATTATGATTCTACATTATTTGAATCTTACATTAATAGAAGGAATGGGTAGGTAATGTGTTAATATTCTAGAGTTATTTTAGAGGTAAATAATATAAGAGATAACTTAAAAGACATACTTACTTGTTGGCCTCTCATTTTACTTGAAGGTAGTGTCACTAAGAGCCATATGTCATTTCATTCTTGGTCTCTCATTTTACTTGAATGTAGTGTCTCTAAAATGCCTAATGGTTGATTTTAATTTCTATGAAAAACATTCCTTCACTTTCTACTAAACACTTATTTGGTGGTATTATATGATGCTTGATGGTATGAAATTTCTTGGCTATCCAAAGCTAATTTCTAGTTTTCTCTTATTGTAGAGCCATATGGAAGGAGCTTCTCAATATGAAACATTCTTCAATGTTTTAGCTTTAACAAGTTTGCTAGTAAGTTGGAAATTAAAACTCAAATATCAATACAGAAATTAGAAGTAATAGAACTCTTAAGTACCATAGCGTTTAGGATTTCCTCCACATACCAGAACTTGTATGCATTAAATAGATATTCTCTGTCACATTTTTCTCTTGTCAACTTAAATGGGGTGCATGGTGTTAAATCCTTCTGTTTGCTTATGTATTGAGAAGGCCAAGGACCAATTTACAAAGAAGTCAAAGAAAAAGACCTACATCAACAAGCTTGGAGATAAAGAACATTGAGAATAATGTGTTACTATTCACATTATTAATCCCCAATATAATTGTTGCTTGTTATGAAAGCCACAATTTTTATATATTTTCTATGTATTTCAAAATGTTAGCACTTCTTTCAAAATATAGCTATATGGGATTAAATGATTGTTTTATAAGTTGTGTCAACTATGGTGAAACTTTTCCCATGTTATATATATATATATATATATATATATATATATATATATATATATATATATATATATATATATATATGATGATGATGATGATGATGATGATGTTTCTTCAACTACTTTTTGACCTTTGTTGAAAATCCTCCCACCATCTATAGTAAATGTGCCTTCCTTTGAGTGCAAGAATGCTCGTATTCACCTGTTGATAATTCATTTTGACTTATCATTGTTTAGTTGTGAGTAGGCTTATCATGTAACAGAAAAGCATTATCCATGGTTTCTTTAATTCTCTCTCTCAACTGAAAATAATTTCATCAATTTTAAGTTTCCTGAATGGGCGTTCCACCATTTTGGGTAGGTGAGAGGCATCTAAAGGCTGAAAATAGATTTCATTATGTTAAAATAGCTTTTCCTTTGAAAAGATATATTTATGGATGTGCCAACTCATGTCTGGTATTTTTTTAACTTTTATTTTTTAGAAACCCAATAGGGAATTGTTAATGTTATTCTATGAGGCCACATTGATTTTGATTTAGAACCTTGGCCTTCAATTTTTGAGAGTGCCAAGGATCTTATTAGGAAAATTCTTACCAAAGACCCAACTTAGCGCATCCATGCACATGAATTTCTATGTGAGATATTACTCTACAAGTCTTCACTATAATTGTATTTGTTAGTAGATCTTACTTTCCTTGGCAGATATAGAAAATTAGCAGTGAACTTAGATACTTTGGAGAGTAATTGTTAAGAAAAAAAGGAAAGAACTTCTGAGAAAGACTAGGGCTTGTCTTTGGAAAGGGTTTGGAAACATTTCAAAATCTTCTTAGAAACTTCATGTGGACATATCATTTTTTCCCCTTCTATCAAAAAATTCTGAGTATAATTAAACAAGCCAAGCTTATAATTATTATAGGTCACCCTTGGATATGTGAAGATGGTGTTGCTCCAGATAAAGCTTTAGATCTGACTGTCGTGTCCTGAATAAAATATTTTTTTGCAATGAATAAATTGAAGAAGATGGCTCTTATGGTAAGTAGGCTGGTTTACTTATTCACACTATTAACTAATTGCATACATGAGTTTTAGATGAATTCAATTCAGTTATCATTTACCCTTGAGTACTTTTTTTCTAAGGTAAGGATTATAGAATTATTGTTGCAGTTTCATACAGTTTCAAATTTTTCATTTTGAATGTGTGTTTCCCTTTTATCACATTTATGTTTTTTTCTGACAAAAATTTCTTAGGAACTCCATCTCTCTCTAACCAAATTTTCTTTAAATAATCAAAAAAATTCCCCTCTACCTCCTTTGACTCAAATTACATCTTTGTTTTACCAAGGGGAACTATCTTATATTGAATAAAGGGGAACAATGATTTGTGACAATGTATTGGGACATCTTTGGGCTCTTCATATATATTTCCACACATTTACAATGGTTTGTTTGAAATGTTGCATTATGATCAACAACTCTTGATACAATGCTAATGCATGCTCACCTTATAGCCAAGGTGTGTTGTGGTGGATCATAAGCAACATACACTCTTGTTCTTGGGTCATATGCTTGTGGCATTTAGTTGATGACACTAAAGTGACTTTTGGTCTTAAAGAGAGATTCCAAAATGCAAATAAGTCAATCATTGCATTTGATGCAAATGATCTATGGATTTGTTTTGTAGGAATGATTTTGTTTCTAACCATAAGGCTTATTGAGTGGAATGCCATACTATGTCATGTGTGACAGTCACAGATGGGCTAGATTCCATGTTTGAACTTGCATTAGTTGTTGATTTGAATATCTATCTTATTTGTAGTCAATTAAGAGAATATGGTTGAAGGTGTGATACCTTGCAATTTCTATGTAGTTGACAACATATTGTACTTTTTGATGTTTTTTCTTAATTGTATTGTTGACAAGGATTTGCAGGGGAAAATTATCATCTAAGCATTTGGTGTGGAAGATGCAATAACTTATGATTTTATCCAAGCCACATCTTGACTTAAAATTATATGTACATATCTTTTTTGGGTATAATTAATTAAACAACTAGTAACAATTGTTTTAAGACTTGTAATGAATCATAATTTTCTCATTCATCTAGATTTTCAAATCAAAATTTGTCAAAAATTAGTATTTGTTTGGGTAGATAGTTGTGATTGAATTAGTGAGAGAACTAAAGGCTGAAACTGAATTGGTTTACATTGTGACTCTTGCATTTTTGGGAGTTTGATCCAACTCTAGAGTGGCTACCGAATCATCTTAGGGCAGTGTTTAATATTTTATGTTTTGTGTCCAACCTCTGCAGGCTTGTGTCCAAGTAATAGGGGCATGTAAATTGATTTAGGAGTTTTGTGATTTGGTTTAGAAGGGCTACAATCAAGATTGGAAGCCTTGGGTTTGAATTTTGACAACATCATTGGCAAACACATATAATTCTGGGAGTTGTAAACATTGACTAAGGTTGCAATTAGATATTAATGCCAACTATGGATTGTAGAGTGAGCTAGTGAAGGCATGTTGTAGCTACACATTGAATCTAGGAAGAATTATTGCACTTATATTTCCATACCCACAAATCAAATAGGTTGTAATCATTTCTTAATCTACATAATAAGATTGGATAATTTGGCATTTATAGAGATTATTAAGTGATTATAGTTATTTATGAAATTCCATGTAGTAAATATTACTTGCCAAATGTTTGTAAATTTACTCTTCATTGTAGATGGACATTGGATTTTCCTAGAATGCATGATAAGTGTTTGAAAAAATGTCAACACATTATGAAACTCATTTTAGTCACTCATATGTATGAGAATGTTGTAAACAAAGTAGCATATTATTTCTACTACATTGCTAATCAATATTGCATCATTAGAACTATTCCAAAACACCATTTGCAGCATATGAATTCAAAACAATACAAGCTAGAACAAAGAACAATAGGTACTTATTGGCTATAGTTAAACTAAAAGCTAGGTGAACAATTAATTATATTGTTCTTCATTAAGAGCATTCAAACTAGAAATTGTTTCAGTAGAAACATATACCATAAGTCTAGTAGCTCCATAGTTATGTGTCCTTTTTTATATATTTACATGTTATATTGATGTGACAAGTCATGCCTGGATCAACACTAAATTTATATTCAACTTTTATCATGACAATTTGATGCCCTAAATAATAGAAGAGGCCAAGATGTACCAAGACCACTACCAAGAAAGTACTAGTATTAGTTAAGGGGCTACTACAACAGTACATGGTAATGTCAAAAGAATCCCAATGGAAATATGTATGCTTTCATTTAGACTTAGTAGTAAAACTAGTACATCTATCTAAAATTTGATGAGACTTATCATCTCAAGCTATTTTATTTTACTTTAGATCTGTTCAATTTTATCTGTATACATAGTGTCATAGACACACTTGTATGCAATTTTTAATTTCATTTTTGACAAAGCCACCATAATTATTTATGTAGCTTCTTTATTTTATTTTTACATTAAAAATTGTGGTAAATATTATACACTTACATGTTAGTATTCATAATGGTTCCATAGGGTCTTTTGACTTGTAAGTTATGTTTCTTACATAATCCATTATTGAGATTTTCCTTCCAAACATTAAGTGTTTGTAATCTTTTCTTTGAAACTTGTTTAATATTGGATCTTTTTTTTTCAAGTACTCGCTAAAAAGATGGCAGAGCTACTAGATTTTGATAAGGATTTTTTCCGCTTTGAAGTTGCCTCGAAGGTACTGTCAATTGAATTCTTGGCCCCTTATAATGAATTATGAGAATTATTGTCATGTTTATGTCAATTTACAATTTTTTTAATTTTTCAAAATAATGTGATATATGATAGATCCAAGTGAAGACGTTGGTAGAAGAGATGCAAGCTATGAGCAAGGGCCTTGAAAAAGTTGAGCAAGAACTAGCTATTTTAGAGAATGATGGAGCTGTGTCAACATGATTTCATAAGGTACAAAATCAAATAGATCAACTTCAAGCTGTGCTCACTATGTCATATCATTATTAAGTTTGGGATTCCTTCACTGAATTATCTCAACATTCTCCCTCTATTATTTTCTCCACTAATGTATTGTGTCTATGGGGTTGATTTACTAACAAAGCTTTTATGTTTTGTGATGATTGAGGATGTACTATTGTATGATCTCCTCGTTGGATGCAATATCATAGATATAAGTTGTAGTGGACGTCTAATCAGACGCTTCTCTCAGATTGATGTTCTCTATTGTGTCTACTCTAACTAATGCATATCATTAATAACTATTGATATATCAAATACATTATTGTTTCCTTGAATGAGTCTTGATTTCTATTTAGTTTGGATTTTTTCTATTCCTATTTGATGTTATTGTTGAGTATATATGTATTTTTTTCTATAGCTTCTAAAAAATGATTAGAGCTATGTAAAGTTTGATGTGGCCTCCATCTTTCCAATCTTATTATTTTGACTAGAAGAAAAGACATTGTTCTTCATTTGTTGTCATGCTTTGCTTGAATTGAATTGAAGGGTGGTTTGGAGGTAGTGCTGGAACCTGGAGGCAATGTTGGAGCTATTATTCAAGATTGTCATTAACTATTATATGAGAGGCTAACTATTTACCATTGGTGGATGTTATCTAGATCAAATAAATATCAGCCATATAAACCTTATATTTGTACTACTTCAAATAATGGAGATAAATTTATATAAACAATTATATCTATTATGTCAATTTTAGTAATAGCAATAATGCTCTTAGAATAATAGAATCAAATTTAGAATGGCAAGAAGTTTGATATGTTTTTGATTTGTCTCTTTATGGATGAATGTCCATTTGTTCCATGTTGTATCAAGCAATTATTTCTTATCCAAGCCAATTAATTTGCAACCTTTTAAATCTCTACAAAGATAAAGTTGGAGTAGGAGAATTTTTCTTCTCAAAGGTGTCCTTTGATTGTAAAGAGTCCATTCCATTATTTGATTGTAAAGAGTCAACAGATAATGGAATGGACTCTTTACAATAAGAGGACACCTTTGAGAAGAAACAGATAATGGAATGGACACTTTACAATCAGAGGACACCTTTGAGAAGAAAAATTCTCCTGCTCCAACTTTATCTTTGTAGAGATTTAAAAAGTTGCAAATTAAATGGCTTAGATTAGATACAATTTCTTGATACAACATAAAACAAATTCGATGAAACATTGGTGGAAATTTTAACCAATTCTTGATAGTTTTCTATGAAGAATTGGTCAAAATTTCCACTAATTATATAAAAAAAATCGACCAAACATTGCTGGAAATTTCAACTAATTCTTGATAGTTTTCTACCAAGACTTGGTCAAAATTTTCACCAATTATAAGAAAAATTCGACCAAACATTGCTGGAAATTTTGACCAACAATGACAAATCAGAGCTAGCAAAAATTAATTTTTTTTGACAAATGTATTGGTTGAAATTTTGACCAACATGCAAGTTGGTAAAAATTTTGATTAGAAAAATTACCACAAACTACTTGGTGAAAATTTTGACCAACCTACGTTGAAATTTTGGCCAAAATTTGTCAAACATTGAGTTTGAATTTACTAGTGAGAGAGCCCTAATTTCTTCATCAAAATTAACATTCATGGAAGATAGTTGACTAGTAACTATATTAAACTCATTTTAATGATCTACAATAGATCCAACTTCTTCCATCTTCATATTAAATAAATGCTACATGAGAAATACCTTATTTGAAGTGGAGGAATTTTAATATACTTTTTCTAGGGTTTGTATCAACTCTTCAGTCATCTTTTTTTTTGTAATATTAAACATTACTGATTACACTCGACATAAATAAATACTTCCAAGTTCCTTTCTATCTAGAATTTCCTAGTCCTCATCTATCATAGCAGCTTTTTTCTTAGCTTTTCCTTGCAATGGCCACCATTAATCATTTTGATAAATATAGGCCCCCATTTGCATCTTCCATAAGTGAAAGTTCTACCCATTAAACTTGTCAACCTTTAGCTTACCCTCATTTGCCATCACTTTCACTCAACCGCAAGATTCCCACTCAACCGTGAGACCTTCCTATAGAGGATAGGTAAGAAAAATTAAAAAAATGATGAAACATCACTTTGATACCACTTATTAGGATTAACCATTGACAAAAAAACAATTACATGCAAATAGAATCAATATCAGAAAATAATAAATTACACAAAAGAGATTACAAGAAGTTCACTATTATTATTATCTAGTGATTACAATATACAATCCCTTACAACTCAATACAATTGCAAGAAGCTATAATATCATCATACATTATGAAATCCCTAATCCTAATCTATTTTATACAAGATTTTTTCACTTACAAAATTAGGCCTAGAATAAGTTCTTGTAGAATAAGTTCTTGCATAGAAAAGTTGTAGCCAACACCTTTTATAATAATAGTGTCATTCTTGGCTTTGTGGGCACTGCCCTCAAAAACCATTACAGGGGCATTGCTCCTCAACTCCACCTTATATTATGACAAGGAGTGCACCTAAGGTGCTAACCTAGAACCCTATGAGGGGTTCTACCCCTTGATCATGTCTTGGGGGCACTGCCCTCAAACACTCATAGCAATAAATTTTTGTTTTGTTTAGTTTTTTTTTTTTTTTTGGGGGGGGGGGGACTGTGATGAAGAAACCTGTGAGTCTGATTAGACTCCACATCACAACACATATTACAGTTTTCCAATAATTGATCTATGCAATGTCTGATTTATCTCTACAAAATCATCATTCTTTGAAATTTTATGTCTAATGGCCATAGGCGTTTCAACTATTCTTGAATCTTCCATACCAAAAGTTTTCAACATCTCCTTGATATACTTTGATTTTGTAATGTATATTCCTCCTACTTTTGATAGACTTGTAAACCAACAAAGAATTTAATTCTCCAAAGATTGATATCTGAAACTCTTTCTTCATTTTATTTAGAAAAAAATTACACAATGAATCTTGTCCTCCAAATATAATATCATCAATACAAATTTCAGCTAACAATTCATTTTTCTCTAACTCACTTTTCAAGTACAAATTGTTATTGTCATTAGTTCTTGCAAAACCAATCTTTATCAAGTAAGTATGTAACCTTTCATACTAGGCTCTAGGGGCTTGCTTCAAACCATACAAATCTTTTTGTTACTTACATATGATGTTTCTCTTTCTAGGCTCAACAAAACCTTCAGGTTGTTTAATGTAGACTTCATCTTCTAGTATCCCATTCAAAAATGCAAACTTCACATTCATTTGATAAAATTAATAACCTTTTCAAGAAGCCTATGGAAGTAACATTATTAATCCTTCCAACCTTTCAACTAGAGAAAAAGTATCTCAATAGAAAATTCCTTCTTCTTGTGCATATCCCTTACAAACTATTCTTTCCTTTTCCCTTGTCACTTTACCTTTCTCATTTAGCTTGTTTTTGAATACTAACATTGTTCTAATAAAATTCTTGTTCTTTGGTTTAGGTACTAGTTTCCATGTTTTGTTCTTTTAAATATAATCAATTTTCTCTTTCATAGCTCTTATCCAGTCCTCATTATTAAGTGCATCCCTAACTATTTTGGGCTTAAATTCACATAAGAAAAATGTATCCTTCTTCAATTTATTTCTTTTCATAACTCCTGAATCTTTATCTCCAATGATTTGATCTTTTGTATGATGTATCCTTACATACTTTTCTAGCACAAGTTCAAATCTTCTTACTTCTTGTAGTAATTTAGTTTGTTTAGCATGTTCAATCTCCTCATGTCTCTCTTGTTGTATCTTTGTCTATAGCATAGGTTCATCTATTAGATGGTTGGAAGTCATTGCCTGTTGCTCAAATTCAACACGATGGATCCTCAAAAAAAAATTCTCCATATGAAGACCATTCCTCATTTTCACACTTTGGGATAGACATAACTTCCACTAAATGAGTTTTCAAAATTTTAGATATGCAGTAAAATGGAGGCTCTAATTTCATGATTTTTAAAACAAAATAATTTGGCTTCTCTAATTTTTCAATCTTGCTTATTAACAATTATTAACTTTATGATTTTGTGGTTTTACTAAGTATTAAACTTTGACATTCTGATTTTGCGATTTTGATGAGCAATACAAGTTAGCCTATTGATTTCACGATTTTGCATCAAGAATGATTTCTTGTGTCTAATTTCACCATTTTTTAGTTCATGATCTTCTGACATTCTAATTTCATGATTTTGTGTGAGGAAGGATTCTTTAGGGCCATAATTATGAAGATAAATATTTGAGGAAATATTTCTTCAATACCATGACAAGACATGTGCATTAAAGAGCTAAGTATATTTTCATTTCTCTAAAATCAACACTAAAATAGATATGAAAATTTCTTTATGTCTATATGTGTGAAATGTTGGTCTATTTTAATGCATTTACTGACCATTTTTTAGAAGGACATTACAAGGCTGATTCACCTAAAATATTCTTGTAGTGCAAGATTTTGGTATTCTATGTTTGTGTAGGTCTAAAGATTTCACAACATGGGATAACCAATTCAAGGTCTCAATGCAGAGGAAGATCCATAACCAATCATGTAGCCTAATCAATCACTAGCCTAGGTTGACTAGTTGGATGTCCTCAATAACATGTATGTGGTTGCTTGGGATCTACAAACAAGTTATACTAACTATATTAGTGATACTCTACAAACAAGGTCTATGCCATCCTTGCAGAGTTCAAGGACCTTCATGAAAATTGTAATTTTGAAAAAATTCTTGATATCATACAATAACCATAGTTTTTTTTAAAGCTTCCTATAAGCTTTGTGATTGTAAATTTTGGTGAATGGTTGCAATTAGTTATTAGTTAGTTTCTTTTATAAAGGTCAAAATATTTTTATACCCTTTTTTCTATAAGAAAGGGTACCAAAACCTTATAGGATAGGATGTAGATAAAGTATACAAAAGGAATTTATCAAAATGTGTATATGTAATATAGGGTAGACATTGCAACCAGCCATATCCCAATTGTATTCATTTTTAGAATCAATAAAAAATACTTTTTTTCCTCCTCCAAAGTTTGGGTTTGATCATAAATATTGATATCTCTCAATTGTCTTCTTGGATTTATATTGTTGTTGATAGATTGAAATTGGGGCAAATCCTTGATAAGCAAAACTCATATATGAGTTTTGTGTAATTGGTCTCCATATTTTAAAATTTAAACACAATTATCGAGGGTTTATGAATTTGAGTTCTATGTTGAATGATTGATAATAGTGTACTTGTCTTTAAGTAATTTGACATTTATAGTAAATATTATAATTTATTCCATTATGTCAACACAAAAGGAATGGTCTTTTGTTTTTTCTAAAGAAAAGTACAATTTTGTGGAAGGTGATATTCTTTTTCTTGTTCATCTACATGCATACCTTTCTTCACCTATCATTTATTCATAATTAAAACCCTTTCAAACTTGATTTCTCCTTGAGATAATACTTGCCCACTCAAAAGTATCACCATAAAGTCTATGATAACAATTTCCAATCCATTTCAAGGGTTGAGATAGAAGGTACACTCACCTAGGTCAATATATTTTGAAGTGTGGAGATTGATTGTAAAGTCCTCAGTCTCTAAAGTTGGCCAAGAATATGTTGAGATTCTTATCATCAAGAAGGAAAAGCTTGTAGAAATTTAACCAAAAACTTTGAGAACCAACATATTTGCAACTCTAATGGATAAAAGTTTCTCACACTTCTATTATACAGTTACCTAGGGCTTTTTACTTTGAAGAAAAAAAGAGAACTGATGAATATTCTTGTTCAAAGTATATTCTTCTAAAGGGAAGAGCCCAAAAGATCTAGTAAATGATCTTCTAAAGAGGTGGTAGCTCTATTTATAATTTTTGAATACATTTGTTCATAAATGATTAGTTATTTGTAGTAAAAAAATAGAGGACTAATAGACATTTATACCTAAAATTTATGGAGGGAAGAAGATCAATTAATTCTGGAATAGAATTTCTTGAATACACTCCCAAGAAAAGGAATATAAAAGGAAAACAGATTACTAACATGTCTTTCACAGGATACAAGAAGTTTTCTGATAGAGAAAAGGAGTTCTATATTGATGATCATGATAACAATTAACAACAGGAGGGAAATCTACTTCACAACATTGGTTCCTTCCTTAATCAAGAACAACCCAAAACTCATCAACTAGATAATGCAATCGATAAAGACGAGGAGTCACAAAAACTCACTAAAAATCTCCAATTTTTTTGTGTAATATTGGAAATAGTAGGTCTCAAAAAAGATGAAATTTTGGATACAAAATGAATGAGAGAAAAAGTAGCAAGAGAAAAAGGTGAGTCTCCTAAATATACCACTCATAAAAATAGAAATTCTTCATTTCATACTATATGAAAGAATCCTTTTAATAATAATAATGGAGAGACATGCCATGTTCTAAATCAAAACTAGAATCAAAGGGACAAGAATGATGAAAATTGGAGAAAACACAATACTGATAATCAAAACAATATGGTGAAAAATTAGAGGGGACAAAACTATCACCATCAAGCAACAAGGGCTCTAATGATAATTGAGAGATATAAATAATTAGATTTCATTGAGATAGTTAGATATCCAAATTCCACATCAAATTAGAGAAGTATTGTAAATACTTCATAACTCTTTGAGTTTTTGGAATTTTGTGTCGACATGTTGTAATTAATTATCTGAAGTGGCTAAAAGCTCGTATAAAAAAGGCTTAGGGTTAGGAGTTTCATAATGTGTGATGCAATAATTGCTTCTTGTGGTGGTATTGAGTTGTAGGGGATTACAAATTGTAATCATGTTGTAATCGCTGGATCATAATAATATTGGACTTTTAGTTTGGTGGATGTATCCTAGGGATTAGGTGAACCACATTAAATCTTGATGTCTTATGTTCCCTTCTATGTGATTCAATATTTTATTGTATTGTTTATATTTTAATGGTTAATCCTAACAACTGGTATCAAAGTGAAATTATTTTTTCAATTATCCTATGTAGGAAAGTCTCAGTTGAGTGGGAGTCTCACAGTTGAGTGGGAGCAATGGAAGATGAGGGTAAGCTAAAGGTGGAGAAGTTTAACAAGAAAAAATTTTAGTTATGGAAAATGCAAATGGAGGACTATCTTTATCAAACGGACTCACGAAAGCTATTGAAAAGAAAAAAAAAAAAGAAACAACGAACTATGACAAATGAGGACTAGGATATTTTAGACATCAAGGCACTTGGAAGCATTCGATTATGCTTGGCACCATCAGTGATATTTAACATTACAAAAGAGAAGACAATGAAAGAGTTGATGCAAATCATAGCGACACTATATAAAAACCCTTTGCTTCAAACAAGTATTTCTCATGAAGCATTTATTTAATTTGAAGATGGAAGAAGGTGAATATGTTGTAGATCATTGAAATGAGTTGAATACTATTACTAGTAGTTATCTTCTATGGGTATTAGTTTTAATGAAGAAATTAGGGCTCTCTTGATTTATTTTTCTTTGCCTGAAAGCTAGAATGGCTTGGTATTGGTTGTGAGTATTTTTTTTGGATCTAATACCCAAAATATGATGATGTGATTGGTGTTATTTTGAGTGAGGAAACTCATAGGAAAAACTCAAGTGGATCTACATCAGGAAGTGCTTTGAACACACAACGTAGAAGTAGAATGATTGAGAGAGAAAATAATTTTGAAAATTGTGGAAAATCAAGAGGTAAGTCAAAGGGAAAGAGGTCTCAATCTAGAGGACCAAGAGATTGCTGGTACTATAGTAAACCAAGGCATAAGAAGAAAAGTTGTTGGACTTGAAAGAACAATGAAGGAGATAAACTAGAAGTGAAAAAGGAGGGAAATGTGGTAAGTAAAAAATCTCAAGAGGATGTTTTTCTTCTTTCTTTAGTAAGTGTTGACTTTCTTGGATTTTAGATTTTGGGGCTTCATTTCATGCTACACCCCATAAAGGTTATTTATTGATTATGTCCAAGGAGATTTTGAGTTTTTTTATTTGGGGGATAATGAACCAAAAGTCAAATTATTGGAAAGGGAAAAGTTCAGAATAAGTTGCAGAATGGAAATCATTGGCTACTACATGAGGTAAGAAATGTTCTAAGGCTGAGTAGGAATTTAATTCTAGGAGGAAAACTTAGTGATGAGTATTGTGTAGTTACTTTTAATGATAAAAATAGAAGGTTTCAAAAGATTCTCTTGTGTTTGTTTTAAAGAAAAGAACTTGTAATGTAATAATCATTATTTTGTTAATGATGTCAAACCTACTACCTTCTAGTGAGAAAATTGCTTTTTGGTCTAAAAGATATCATCTAGTTGATTGATGAAGATGATTTGAAAAGAGGAGATAAAAATAGCACCTAGAGAAAGGTTGAGTTATTTGGTATGTAAAAGAAGCACTAAGACCAAGTAAGACATTGATACTATAGTGTATTGGTTATCTACTTAAAGTATGAAATGAAAGATTACTCAAGTTAAGACTAGAAGAAGATCAAGTAATAAAAGTGTCTACCAAGCCTTGCCAAGTAGTTAGTGCAAGATGACCAGAAATTAGTAGAAGCCGAGTGAAAATCAATGGGTGCTGAGAAAAGATTGGAAATCATGCAAACCAAGTGATTTTTAGTATATGTCAAGTAAATTTTGGTTGGTGTTGAGCATTAGTAAACTTTAGTGTTTGATGAGTGAACTAGTCTTGATCAAGTAACAGAATAGTATAGTTGCCGAGGTAAACCATATTAACATTGAGTTCTAGTTAACATTGTTAAACAAAAGAACTGATGAATTTGAGCTTTCTTGAATTATGTGTAGTGTGTAGAAGATAACTGTGATGAGCTAGTGGCATAGAATTCAAGGTAAACTATTTTGAGGTGAATTCAAGGAAGATTGTAGAAGAAGTTTCTAGAGGAACCAAATGGAAAAGTGGGTAGATTCATTGTATCCTACCTAATTCTACATAACCCTAAAATGGACAATTATGGTTATGTAGAAAAAGATCTTAATTCTCTCTATATAGAGATAGTTGGTCAGAAGAAAAGGTTGTCATATGTGAGAACCTGATGAAGACGAGGAATCTAGTCTATCACTTCATTTAGTGGTTGAATAGAAGTGACTACAATTGGCATGCAAAGCAAGAAGGCTTAAGAGTATGAATGCTTGAAGGGTGAAACAACTTATTAGAGCTAAAGTGTGTGAATGCCAAGTAGAATGGAGGACTGAAACATAGATCTATAATCTGCAAGTGAGTTGTAATTTTCTATTGAATCAAGCCTTACTATTACTTTCTAATTATTTTATTAGTCTAGGGTAAATCATTTGGATTAAGGTTGACCTAACAATCATCTACAAATCCTTTAACCGGGTGACATTCTAATGGAATGGTCTAAAGTCCTCTAACAAGGCTCACTCCTAAAAAGGTGATTGAAATCCTTTAACTAGGTCATGTTTAGCAGTGTGTATTATAACCTTTAATAGGGTTATACTTTCATAAGCAACCACTTTAGAAGAGTGAGAATTAGAAGCATGTTACTAGTGGTTTTTCCTAAATTGGGTTTCCACGTAAAACCCTTCAGTCAAAATTGTGTGAATGTTCTTATGTTGTTTCATGTTTATATTTCTACAAAGTTGTTTTGACCTAGGATAGTGACCTACAAAGTATAAGTATTAAATCATCTAATGGATGTATGCATGATAAGGTTTTATGGATATGGGTCTACTAAGCATTGAAAATTTTTATTTATACATATGGACCTTGGATAACTGATTCACCTCCCTAGTTATTGTTAAGAATTCCAACATCTTGTAGTACCAAAAGGTGTGAAAGTAGGTACCTTATATCCTCATACAGGTCACACTATTTCCTTCTACTTTAATTTTTATAGAGAAAAATGATTGTTTAGGAATAGTTGTTATAGTTGAGTAGGGAGAACAAATAGTTGTTGTAGATTTTGATACAATACTATGGCACAACAGAATTGGGCACATGAGTGAGAAAGGTATGAAAGTAATTCATTCAAAGAAAGTTTTATTTGGTCTAAAATGTGTCAAAATTGATTTCTATGAAAGTTGTGTGTATGGAAAAAAAAGAGTGAGTTTCATGAAGACTGGAAAGGAAACAAAAAGTGAGAAAATAGAGCTAGTGCATATAGATGTACGGGGACCAGCTTAGGTATCTTCCCTTGGTGGATCTCATTATTATCTTACATTTATTGATAATGCAACTAGAAAAGTATGAGTTTATTTCCTTAGATAGAAATATGATGTATTTCAAACTTTTAAGAAATAGAAATACTTTTTTGAAAATGATGTTAGTCTCAAATTGGTTTTGACAATTGAGTGTTAACACACTTAAGAAGCTTTCTAAGTTGATGTCGAGTTATAGTATGTGTCGAGCTAGAAATTCAACAAGTGTTGATTCATTCAGATGTTGAGCAAATAGATAGTGTTGAACAAGTTTCAACTATCAAGTGACAATAGATGTTAAGCCAGTATATATGGCAAGTAAACTATAGGTGTCGAGAAAGACATAATTCCTATATGTGTCGAGCATAAGTAATCAACAAGTGTCGACTGACACAGTATTGTCATATGAATTTGTGCCTTCATAAAATCAGATGTAAATCATGTTGCATGACAACTACTATATAGATTTTGATTCTTAAAGATAAGATCAAATCTATTAGAGTTCCTGTATACTTTGCATGCAACCAGTCAAATAATTGTAAAGGTAAAGAGTCAAAATGGATGAATCTTAGTCGTAGATTCATACCTAACCCTAAGTCATGAAAATATTTTAAGAAGGACAAAGATTCATAATTCAAGGATCGAGAACATTGAAGAGAGGAATGATAGAGTGAAAGAGAGTAAAGAGAAGAAGGGTGAAGAATATACACAAGGTGACTTAGAAAAGTAGAGGAATTGTCAAATTAGTTAACAATACAATAGAGCATTAGCACCTTGTATAGAATCATATTAGATCAAAGAGCATCAAATTAGAATGGACTAAACATTGATCTAAAATCATATAGTGAAGATTGTAAGTGATCAGGTCAACACATTCCACTATACTTTCTAGCCATTGTATTAGGAGAATGAAAATCCTATGAAGATAGGTTGGTTTAACAACCATTTTGTAAGCCCTTTAGATAGGTACACAATTAACACAGTGTTGGAGCCTTTAATAGGGTAGGCCTCTCATAGGGAAAACCATTGCTAATCATCAAACTTTGTAACCTTGACAAGTTACATATTGTTGCAATGATAAGTTGTGGGTGTCATCCTCATCCCAGTTTTACCTTCTCTTTTTGGAGGGTTTCTAGGTAATCAAATATTGTGTTGTCTATTTTCATGCATGCCTTTACTTTTATGTTTATTAGAAATTTTACATTCATGTATTGATTTTAGCTTAAAGTTTTATAGCTTAAAGTTTGGTACTTTTGATTCACCCCCCCTCCCAGAAGTATACTTCCCGCTTGTTAATTCCAACAATTGGTATCACAGCCAAGTTCTTACAAGGAGAATCCCTATAGCTTGAAGAAAATATCTAGAAATGGAAGTCTACAAGCTTGGGAAGATCATAGAGAACTAGGAGATTGAAATACATCTCATTCTACATTCTTTGGAAGAAGCTAGGGAAGAATTGAGCGAATCCCTAAAGAGAAGAAAAGACATCACCGTAGCTAAGAATGATACATAGTACAAGGAGATTGACACCTCAAAAGTGTTTTCCAATGGAGATTCTAAGGAGTTCGATGCAGCAATTATATACCTGATGGAGAAGAACAGAGCTCAAGGAGAAGATATTAGATCTCTCAAGATTGAGCAAGAATCACAAGCCATGATGCTTTGTAAAGTGACTAAGAAAAAGAAGAGAGCCATTGAAGATAAAGCTATGATAGAAGATGACAAGAGAAACCTAGCCAAAAGACTAGAGGAAAAGTCAATTGAGCTTGCAAGAGTTTCCAACATGTAGCTAGACACCCTAAGCCAAATGATGAATGCCCATCATGAGCTGAATGTCAAGGACATTGAGATGTCCACACTGACGATACAAAATGGACAACTACAAAATGACTTGAGAAGAGAAAAAGAAATCAAGAAAGCTTCAACAAACTTAATGAAGCTATCAAGTATTTTGAGTAGCTATTGAAATCAACAAGATCTAGTAATCACACTTCAGGACTAGGATACACCAGTACTAAAGAAGGAGAGTCATCTAAGACTACAGAAGAAAGAAGTGACAAAGGTAAGAACTCAAAACCCACTTGTCATTCTTGTGGTAAAAAGGGACATACCTCTAATGTGTGTAGGAGCAAGAAAACAAATTAGCATGACAAACCTAAAAACATGGTTCATTGTCACAAGTGCAATAAGCAAGGTCATCAGGCACATGCCTATAGGACTAGAACCATCAAGACACCAAGATTTGAAGGTCACTACTACAATTGCAAGAAGTATGGACATAGAGCCTTTGAATGTAGATCAAAGCCCATGTGGACACCAAACCAACCAATAGAGAAAAATAGTCATGGACATCACTACAATTGGGACTACAACACTAGGTAGAGCTATCACTATTGTCAAGAATATGGACACATTCTTGAGAACTACATAGGAACACACTTTAGTGACAACTGCAATAGGTGGTTGAGTCAAACCACTTGTTGGAGCTATCTAAAGACAAGACACATAAGCAATCATTGCCCAACTAAATCAAAGGCACCCAACTTTGAGTTCAACAAAGGAAAAGAAAAATTTGATGTTGAACACATCAAAGGAGAGAGGAATAGGACATGGAAAAGAAGAGATGGAAGCAACACATCTAATGGAGGGATCACTTCACCTAAAAGGTCAAGTGGTCACATTTCATCCAACTAATTAGAAGAAGGTATGGGGACTGATATTTAAATGCATTATCATACATCAATTCCCAAAAAAAATCAGTACTAAAACGGATAGATCAACATGAATAAAGATTCAAGGTTAAATCTTCAAAATTCTCACATTGTTGCCAATCAAGGATAGTTGCCTTCAAATGCCTAGTTGTCTGCCAAAGTTAATGGAAGTTGAGATGGTAGTGGATGCCGATGAAATGTCCCTTTTCTGATTTTTTTGATATTTCAAGCCTCTAATCAGATTTTTAAAATCAAACAACCAATATTACAAAGATCTACCAATTTCTCAATAGACCCCAAATCGGGTATGTCTGAAATAGTGCCAAACACTTCACAACTTCACATATCATTAATAAATCTGAAAATGGACATTTTAAAAAAAAATTCAGCAGAATAACAGCCTAAAAAATTACATTTCCAGATCTATATAGCATTTACACAACAGCTCCCAAATGTAGGACAAAAACCATGCTCATCGGGCTCTTGAAATTAGCACAAAAATGCCCGAAAACACCACAAAATACTAATAATCTATCTCAGAAGTTTAACCATATCCCAATAAATATATTCAAATTTATTTTAACATCCTAAATTCATAAATAAAGCATCAAACCAAACTGATATGAAATACTCAACTTGAAACACCAAACTCTTACAAAAAAACACACCCGAAAACCCACAAATTTGCACTGTTCAGCACAAAGGAAAACTTTGCATGAGAATGTTCATGGAATGGCTTCAACCTCCCATCCTTAGCCTTTCTATAAACTTTCAAACTCCTATTCTTGGGTCTCCTTCTCCATAGGTTTGGCAGCCTCTGAAGAACAACAAAGAAATGAGCAAAAATCAAGTTCTGGAATGAGCCCAAAATGCCTCCAAACCCCTTAAAAGAGTGCATAACCCTAACTCACATCCAAGAGGGGTTAATAAAATATAATTTAATAATAATTTTTATTTATTATTCTATTGGTTTCCAAATATTAGCCTCTTTTGCCAAAACTTCACCTTTTTGGAGCCTGCCTGCCTTAGCAAAGTTTATTATATTTAATTATTTGAAAAGGAGACATGAAAAGTCCTCCCTTCCCAAATATTGCTTGTCCTCAAGAAATGAAGGTTGAAATTCTCAAGAATATGTGCTCCCTCCCAAGTTGCATCCTCTAGTGGTAATCCTTTCCATTTGACGAAATGCTCTATGACGCTCCAATTTCTCAATCTTTTCTCTCTTGTATCCAAAATCTCTTCTGGTATCAAAACTAATTTCCCTTCATCATCAAGAGGTGGTAATTCTATAGATACTATGGTTTTCTAGTCTAGAACCTTCTTTAGGAAAGATACATGAAAAATATTATGTATTTTTCTATTTGGTGGGAGCTCCAATTCATAAGCTACCTCTCCTACCTTCTTGATGATCTTATAAGGCCCATAGAACCTTGGCTTGAGTTTCTTTGCCCCACTCCTCTTCAAGGTACTTTGCTTATATGGCTGAAACCTAATAAATGCCAAATCTCCCACCTCAAAAGATCTTTCAATCCTTTTCCTATCAGCATATAAATTTTGTTGGTTTTGTGCATGTTGTAGATTATCCTTGAGGGACCTTATTATGTCTTGGCTTTACTTGACAAAATCACTTGCTCCAGGTACTCTGCTATCGAAAAGTATTAGATCAACAAAGGAAAGGGCATCATAACCATAAAGAGCATGAAAAGGAGGCATACCAATAGACATGTGATGAGATGTATTGTAACAATACTCCCCTAGGTGTAATCATTTCACCCAAGCATGTAGTTGATTTGAAACATAGTTCCTCAAATATCCCTCTATCCATTTATTAACTATCTCTGTTTGTCCATCTATTTGAGGGTGATAGCTAGTACTAGGAGTGAGTTCAGTTCCTACCAAATGAAAGAGCTCCTTCTAAAAATAGCTGAGGAATCTACTATCCTGGTCACTAACAATGTTTCTAGGCAAGCCATTTAATCTAAAAATTTCCTTGAAGAACAATTCAGCCACTTGTGATGCCTTGAAATTAGATGTGATAGGAAAGAAATGTGCATACTTAGTTAGTCTATCTACCATCACATATATGCAATCCTTACCTTGAACCTTGGGCAACCCAATGATGAAGTCCATGGAAATACTTTCCCATTTTTGTTCAGGAATAGGAAGTGGCTACAACAACCCTGCAGAAAAATTTTTCTCACTCTTGCTTTGTTGGCATACCATATATTCCTTAATGCGTTTAAGGACATCCTCCTTCATACCATTCCATGAAAACTACTCTCGAATTTTCCTGTATGTCTTGAAGTATCCCTGATGACCAGCCAAAGGTGTGTCATGAAAGGCCCTCAATATCCTCTCCTTAGTTTTTGATCCTAGCACTAAGAAGATCCTGTTCTTGTAATAAATCAATTCATCAACAACCTTGTACCTATTATCATCCACTAAATTATCCAAAATCTTGGTGGCAAAGGAATCTTTAGCATACTATAAAATTATGGAGACTTTCCAATCAGTAGAGATAGATGTTAAGCAACACAAAGTGGGCTTTCTTGAGAGAGCAACATCAACCACATTATTCTTTCCTTTCATGTATTCAATATTAAAATCATAAGCTTGCAATTTGCTTACCCATTTTTTTTTATGATCATTCAAATCCCTTTGGTCCAAGAAGAACCTGAGGCTATTATGGTCTGTCTTTACAATGAATCTCCCACATACCAAATATTGTCTAAACTTATGAAGTGCATGCATGATTGCCAACATTTCCTTATCATAGATGGAGTAACCTTTCTCTGATTGATTTAATTTTCTACTCTTAAATGCTATTGGATGTCCCCTTTGAGTTAGGACAGCCCCTATACCTTCTCCAGAAGCATCACATTCAACAACAAAAGGTAAAGAGAAATTTGGAATTGCAAGCACATGGCATGAACTCATTACCTCCTTAAGCTTATCAAATGTTTTTTGTGCCTCTTCTGTCCAAAAAAAAGCTCCTTTCTTTGTCAAATCAGTCAAGGGGGCAGCAAGCTAAGAAAATCCCTTGGCAAATCTCCTATAGTAGCTACACAACTCGAAGAAACCTCTCAACTGTGTAAGATTAGTGGGTGGAGGCCAATCCAAAATTGCTTGGATTTTTTGTTGATCAACCTGTACTCCTTTAGAACTTATAATATGTCCCAAATATAGGATCTTTGTCAAGCCAAACTCACATTTAGATAGCTTAGCATAGAAGGATTGCTGCTCCAAGATTCCCAAAAGAATGTCTATGTGCTTTAGATGCTCTTCCCATGTTTTACTGTAAATCAAGATATCATCAAAAAATACCAAAACAAATTTTCGAAGATGCTGGTTGAATACCTTATTCATACAAAATTGGAATGTTGCAGGAGCATTAGTGAGGCCAAATGGCATAACAAGAAATTCAAAGTGCCCATAGTGACATTTGAAAGCAGTCTTTTCCACATCTTCACTCCTCATTCGGATTCGATGGTACCTTGATGTTAAGTCAATTTTTGAGAAGTATACAGCACCATGTAACTCATCAATGAGTTCATCTATGTGTGGTATGGGATACCTATTTTTTATGGTCTTCTTTTTTAGAGCCCTGTAGTCTATACACATTCTCATTGTACCATCCTTTTTCTTGACAAGTACCACAGATGATGCAAATGGACTAGAGCTAGGCCTTATGAATCCCATGTCCAGGAGTTCTTTAATAGTTTTTTCAATTTCTTCCTTATAACCTCTTGGATGGCAGTATTGGGTTGTTATAACTGGTTTGGCACCCTGTTCTAACTCTATAACATGCTCAAAACCTGTATCTGGTGGTAATCCTAGAGGCAAGTCATTGAAAACTATACTATGCTTATCAAGAATATTTTGAATTTCAAAATGGAAATTACCTTGATTCTTTGGAGAGCTTGTTGGATGGATTATGACTCCTGCTGCCCATGCTACTTGTCCTCTTCGAAAAGTCCTCTCCATCCTCTTTGCAGAGACTGCCTTAGGTGCTCCATTCGATAAGCCTCTCAATATGACTTCTTTCCCATTGGAATGAAATTTAAACTCCAAAGTTTGATGGTTCATGTAATAGCCTCCAATGGAGTGCAACCATTGAACACCCAATACAAGATCTGTGTCCCCAATGCCAACCACATAGAAGTCATCACATAACTCATAATCTCCTAAGGTCATCTTGAGTTGTTTCACCACCCGTGTGCAAGGCATAGTGAATCCATCAGCTATAGTAACATTGAATTCTTCAAAATCTTCTTCTTTAAGCCCTCTTTTCATGACAAATCCCTCATCAATAAAATTGTGAGTTTCCCCACTATCAAGAAGAACTGTCAACCTTTGCCTTGCTATTACCCCTCGAATTCGAAAGGGATGGTATCTTGGGACTCCTGATAATGCTGCTAAAGTGCCATCCTTGCTAATTTATTTTTCTTTCTCTTCTTCTACCTCCTCCTTAGTGTCATGAAATTCCTCATGCTCATCTGAATCAAATTTTGAAGCAACTTCAATATAGTGCACTTGACCTTTCCCCAAACATCTGTGTCCTGGAACCCATTGTTCTCTACAAGTAAAACAAATATTTTCCCTTCATAATTCACTCCTAGTCTCTTCATCTACCTTCTTTTTTGCCACATTTACCACATCTTTTGGTGGTAGTGTTGGGAAAGTCTTTTTCTGAAAATTTCTCTTATGTTGCCAAAGATTTGGGATTTTTTGATTAGTGACTGATTTCATAGGCACGCAAGTTTCAAGTTGGAAGCTTCTTTTGATAGCTTCCTGTAAGGTTGAGGGTGAGAAAGCCTTAACCAAACCCTTAACAAAATCTTCTAAACCATCAAGAAAAAGATAAACAATCCTCTTTTCACTCATATCAAGTACCATAACAGCCACTTTTTGAAACTCTTCTATATACTCATTAACTGATTTGGTTTGCTTCAACTTTGACAATTCTTTAAAGTACTCTTCATCATCCTTGAGGTCAAATCTATCTATCACTCTTTGACTGAAATCATCAAATGTAGTTACCTGATCATGACCTTGAGTAGTCATTCCATGATACCACCAATCATAGGCTGCATCTTCCAAGTGTAGACTTGCAAATTGAACAACATCACTCTCCTTCGTGGGGTTAATTGTGAAGAAAGTCTATAATTTTTGTAGCCATGCTCTAGCTGAAATTTTATTTGTTCCATCAAAAGTAGGTGCTGTAAACTTGCTTATTTTATTTTTGAGCTCTCTTCCACTTATGTCATGCTCCCTCCTATTCTCTTTCTTGGGCATCAAAGTGTTCATCATATCCACATATTCTCTAAAAAGAACTGAACTACGAAAGTCATCATCTAAGCCATTGTAAGTAGCTCTTAATGCAATCAAGTTACTTGTAACCTCTTCCATGGGATTAATGGCTGGATATGGTACTGGTGGCTCATCTGCAGGCAAGAAAATAGTTTTGGTTGATTTAGATGGTGTGGATTTCAGATTTCTTGGCTCTTCTGAAGTGCTCCCTTTCTCATTAATAGATGCAACTCCTTGTAGTTTTTCTATCAATATTCGCAAAGCCTCTCTATTTTTTGCCAAACTATCCACTATTTCCTTTTGAGTATTTTGGATGTCTTGGAAGAATTTCTTTGCCATCTCATCTAGATCAGCCATGCTTTTCCCTTCCTTGGATTTTGTACTTTTACTTTCAACTGGAGGTTTGATCAAAATTTCTTTATTCTTTTCTCACTACAAATATCTTTTTTCTCTTTCACTTAGTTGCATGCGACCATAAATTTTGACATGCAATTGATTAGAAGCAACATGCAACCATAAATTATGACATGCAAGATCTAGGTAGTTGTCAAAATTGACATGCAAACTTCTACAAACCCTCAGGCTAGCAAGATCATGGCTCTGATACCACTGAAATGTCCCTTTTCTGATTTTTTTGATATTTCAAGCCTCTAATCATATTTTCAAAATCAAACAACCAATATTACAAAGATCTACCAATTTCTCAATAGACCCCAAATCGGGTATGTCTGAAATAGTGCCAAAAACTTCACAACTTCACATATCATTAATAAATCTGAAAATGGACATTTTTATAAAAATTTCAGCAGCATAACAGCCTACAAAATGATAGTTCTAGATCTATATAGCATTTACACAACAGCTCCCAAATGTAGGACAAAAACCATGCTCATCGAGCTCCCAAAATTAGCACAAAAATGCCCTAAAACACCACAAAACACTAATAATCTATCTCAAAAGTTTAACCACATCCCAATACATAAATTCAGCTTTATTTTAACATCCTAAATTCTAAAATACAGCAGCAACCCAAAATGATATGAAATACTCAACCTGAAACACCAAACTCTTACAAAAAACACACTCGAAAACCCACAAATCTGCACTGTTTAGCACAAAGGCAAACTCTGCATGAGCATGCACATGGAATGGCTTCAAACTCCCATACTTAGCCTTCCTGGAAACCTAAAAACTCCCATTCTTGGGTCTCCTTCTCCACAGGTTTGGCAACCTCTGAAGAACAATAAAAAAATGAGCAAAAATCAAGTTCTGGAATGAGCCCAAAATGCCTCCAAACCCCTTAAAAGAGGGCATAACCCTAACTCACGTCCAAGATGGGTTAATAAAATATAATTTAATAATAATTTTTATTTATTAGTCCATTGGTTTCCAAAGATTAGCCCCTTTTGCCGAAACTTCACCTTTTTGGAGCTTGCTTGTCTTAGCAAAGTTTATTATATTTAATTATTTGAAAAGGGGACATGATAGCCGAGTGAAAGGAAATTCTTATTGAAGCCAAGTAATGGAAAATCTAGTGAATGCTAAGTGATTGGAAAATCAATGAAAGACAAGTGAAATAGAATTGCATAAGGAGCCGGGTGGACAACTGTATATGCACTGAGCATTAAATGCTATGAAATGACAGGTATAAGATCAAGTTTTCAATCATTTTTCATCATTGAGAACATAGAGAAAGAGCAAGTAGAGCATAGAAATGACTTCCAAGTAGAGATTGATGCTTTTGCAAAGATTCCAACAAAGATTTAGCATCATTTCATCAATTTAAGCTATTTACTCTAATGTTGAGCTACATAGTTACTCAATTTCTACATGTTGAAACCCTAGTTTTTAGAAATGACATCTAGCTCTAGGAAACCCCAGGATAAGGAGTTGTTTGAGGTTCAATTGGTCAGCATTGAAGTTAAACAACCTGATTTTAGACCAATCCCTAAAGTTGCATGTAAAAATAACCCTACTGGCGCTTTATCTGTTATTCCACCTAAAGTTGTAATGGTGCAAGATGTTAGAAGGTGTTATAACTATAAGATAGGATCAATTGGTGATATGGAGATTAGGAAAGTGTATGATAAACCTTTTGAAAATGTGGTGCTGAAGGAAGAAATTCAAATTTTTGAGAGGAAGGTCTTAACCTATGCCCTAGATTTCCCTTATTTTCAAAATGGAATGGATGGGAGTTATGTAAAGTAGAATACATGATGGATGCCTATGGTTAGAAGATGGATAGATCAAACTATCAAAAGTAATCATAAATAGGGTAACTGGGTATCCAACCCTAACATGGCCAAAGACCCTAAGGATTGATTCTAAAGAAGCCATAGAAAAGAACACCAAGGTAAAGTGGAATAACAGAGGGATGACAATTAACATAATCAAAGATCCACTTGTAGAATTTGTTGTTAGGGTCATATCCCACAAATTCTACCAGTCAAGCTGATTGAATAGTGTACCTTGTATTGTAGTTGATGTAGGATACAAAATTGTCAAGAAGGATCATACATATGATCTAGCTGAACTGCAATTACAATAGATTATAGAAAATTTGGGAGCAATAAGGAGATCCAAGAGTGATCAATGTAAATTTGGATCAATTTTGATATGCCTATTTTTCTATGTTCATAATGAATTCCCCTCTTTTGGTAAAGTAAGTTGGAAGAAAAATAGGTTGTTAGTAGTATAGGTCAATGAATACATAAAGCAGATGGGGGCAAATTTTGAAAAAATAATGACTAGCTACTTTGAAGACTTTAAGAAGTCAATGAAATAGAGACTCAAGATACTTGTCTCTCTTATTGAACAACATATCAATGACATATGTTTCTTAGTTGACATTGATTTCACATATATCCAAGAAGCAGTACCAAGGGTGAGATGGTTGAGGCCACTTGGATATGAAATCAACATTGATGAGGCATTAGTAGCAATCACAACATTACTTGCAAAAGACATTGATAAAAGTGCAAAACCTTTCGGCACTTTTGATGTAGTAAGGTCTAAAGTAGAAATGGAGTTGAAAACTAATTCAACCCTAAAGAAAAAGGACATACTGATCAAGAAGCTTAAGGCCAGATTTGGTGAAGGAACAATAGAAGCAAAGGAAGAAGATGATGAAGATGATGAAGAAGAAGAATAGGGCCAAGAGCCACTTTCCTTGACACAAGGCATGGGAGAAGATGTAGAAGAGGTAGAAGGTGTAGAGGAGGAAGAGCAAGCCAAGGAAGCACCAAATTCAAAGCCAAAGAAAAGGAAAGCTCAAAAATAGCCTGTAGCTTAGCCCAAAGGCAAAAGGTCAACCAAGCCAAGCACATAAAAGCCTACTACAAGGGAAAGTACAAGAGCTTAAACAAAGGAGGCTAAGGAGTAGGAAAAGAAGAAGGCTATTGAGTAGGATGGTCTAGCCAAGAAGAAGCTGAGAAGAAAGTATGTCACACCTCTTGAATCAGATGAAGAAAGAATGGAGTTTGAGGACATAAGCCAATTTAGAGTGGTAAGTCACACCACTAAGTCTGATTTAGAAAATATATGTGATAATATTAGAGATAATCCAGAGTTATCTAGCTTAAAAAGCATTGATTTTGATAAGTTGAGTAGAGAACAATAGAACATAGTTGAAGAATCTATCTACACTATGATGGCAAAGTTCAAGAACACTCCACTTGAACTTGACAATTCAATGCCTAAGGAGTTATATTCTATTGTAGAAAATAAATGGCATTATTGCCTTAGTATGGAAAAAGAAATAAGAGAGTCAACATTGGCTCAAGTAATGCTTGAACTCACTAAAGGGAAAATTAGTAAGGCAAATAAGAAGTGTGGGAGCAAATTTGCACCCAAATATAGAGCACTTAGTATCCTTCAAAATAAGATTGAGGATGTTGTGAAAAAATCCACACAGATGTGGAAGTTAATCTATGGCCTCACAACTATAAAAGAAGGAGAAGAAGATCCCTTTGAAGGGAGAAACAATGGAGAAGAGGATGAAAATGAAAAGGAATATGAAGGACAAAAGGAAAAGATAGATGATATAATGGAGAAGGGGACACAAAAGGATGATATGGCAATTGTTGAAGGGCAACAAATAGAACAAAGTTAGCAAGACACACAATTTCCACCTCCAAGTCCTCTACATGTTACCCCCACACCTATAGATACAATAACTATACAAGATGTTCCTGACAATTCTGGTCAGAGCATAAATCCACTAACTACGAAGGATCTTAAAAGGTTTCTTCACCATTCTACATTACAAGCACAATTGTGTAAAAATCCAATCTTGGTGAGTGTGCAAGAATTACAAAAGGTTCTGGTTGACATCATAAGAGGTAAGGTGAATCCATAAGAACCACGTTCTCATATCCCAATAATTACAAGTGGAAAACCCCAAGAGCAAGCTATACAAGGTACATCAGCTAAGGTTGGCTCCGTAGTTACAATCACTATAATAGTCGAGGAACCAACAAAGGACCAAACATGACAAATGGATACTTATGTTCCTACTGTACAAGAATAGGGTACACCACAATAGATAATAGTGATTGATCAAGGAAAAACAAAGGAGGAGACCCTAAAGGAAAAGGAACAAGAAGAAATTCAAACACTAATAAATTTGCCAACCTTTTGGACTCCAACTAGAACATCTTAAAAGATGAGCACTCAAGCAATACCACTTCAAATTTCAGCACTAGGCTCGAGCTCTACAAAGGTTGCAAGCGTATTTCACTATGGAGACCCTTCACTAGATGAAGAAGTAGTCATTCCTAAGTATGACTATGCAACCATGGACATTGATAAAATAAATGAAGTGTAAGAGACATTAGAAAAGAAAAAGAAGCAAGAGATACTTAGAAATGAGTATAAATAGAGGAAAGCACTAATTGAGATAAAATACATCTTTCTAGATGCATTTAGCTTGCAAGTACCTAATGAAACTAGGCCAATTATGGAGCAACTATCTAGTATAGTGGACTAGGTACAGAATGAAGACCTTGATACAAATGCCAAATTGTTAGAAGTGTTAGAAAAGAAGTTCCAAACAAAGGTGAATGAAAGAATATCAAGTGAGATAGCACTATCATAGGTAGAATTGGCCAAGAAGATTGAAAAGGTGAAGACAGTACTTGAGAACATATTCTCATTGTACTCAAAATTGTGTGATCCATCAATTTTCACATAGGAAACCAGCCAAAGGATAATGAGCTTGGAGAGAAACCTAAAGATATCAAGCATGAAACTACCCAAAGATCCAACTCAGAGTGAGAAGCATTTTACCACTACGCTTCACACTCAGAAGGAACTAGCTGTGTTAACAATAGCTGAAGCAAATACAAAGGTCAAATTAATACTAATACAATCTGCTATAACCCCACACATAGAAATTTTGTAGAAAGAACTAGCCTATGCTGAATTTTTTTTAAAGCAAGACCTTAATCTTTCTACATAAGAATGCCTAGTTCACCTTGCAGTAGAGTCAACCATCCAACTTAAATCACTAGAAATTGCACTAGAAAACTAGGATATGGTTCTAAGGATAGAAATGGAGGTAAATAAATCCTTTTTGGAAAAATATTCAGTTAACATATAGACCCCTTCGACATAAGTGTCAAAAAGGGGGAGATAAAATTTTGGGGAGATAAATTTTGAGGGAGAAATAGAAAAGCCAAAAGGAAATTATAACTGCAAGGGAAGATGTGTGAAAGGGGGAGTAAGATGTGTGAAAGGGGGAGTTTGAAAAAAGTACATAGAATAGGGTAGATAGAGAAAGAATGACAAGGCAAAGCATATAAAAAACAACATGAAACAAATCTAGCATGAGAATTTTTTGAGATAGAAAAGCCACATCAACTCAGGGGGAGTTACAAATTTTGAGGTATAAAGTCCTTCACAAAAATTTTGAACACTTTTGAAGTTTTGTATATATGCCAAACATAATGTATATTATACTCAAAGAGATTAGATTCATCATGTGTAGTTAAGTGTTTTTGACACTCATGTCAAAGGGGGAGATTGTTGGTCTCATATTGGTTTTAACAATTAAGTGTCAACTCACTTAGGAAACTTTCTAAGTTGATGCCGAGTATACTATAGAGTTACAGTATGTGCTGAGCCAAAGATTGAACAAGTGTCAAGTCATTCAGATGCTAAGCAAATAGATAGTGTCAAGAAAGTTTCAATTGCAGAGTGACAATAGATGTCGAGCTAGTATATATGCTGAGCAAACTATATGTGTCGAGCATCAGTAATCAACAAGTGTCGAATGAAACAATATTGTCATATAAGTTTGTGCCTTCACAAAATTAGATGCAAATAATATTGTATGATAGCTAATATATAGATTTTGAATCTTAAAGATAAGATCAAATCTATTAGAGTTCGTATGTACTCCGCATGCAACCAATCAAATAATTGTAAAGCTAAAGAGTCAAAATGAATGAATCTTAGCCATAGATTCATACCTAACCCTAAGTCATGAAAAGTTTTTAAGAAGGACTAAGCTTCAAGATTCAAGGATCGAGAACATTGAAGAGAGGAATGACAGAGTGAAAGAGAGTGAAGAGCAGAAGGGTGAAGAGCATACACAAGGTGACTTAGAAAAGCAAAGGAATTGTCAGATTAGTTAACAATAGAATAGAGAAAATGTTAGCACTTCATATAGAATCATATCAAATCAAAGAGGATTAGATCATAATGGACTAAACATTGATTTGAAATCAACATTTGAAGATTGTAAGTGATCAGGTCAACACATTCTACCATACTTTCTAGCCATTGTATTAGGAGAATGAAAATCCTATGAAGATAGGTTGGTTTAATAGCCATTTTGTAAATCCTTTAACAGGGTGACATTCCAAGTGAATTTTTGTAAATCCTTTAGACAAGTACACCATTAATAGGGTGTTGGAGCCTTTAACAGCACAGGCCTCTCACAAGGCAGACCATTGTTGATGGTCAAACTTTGTAACCTTGACAAGTTACATATTGCTACAGTGATAAGTTTGTGGTGTCATCGCCACCCCAGTTTTACCTTCTCATTTTGGAGGGTTTCTGGGTGATCAAATATTGTGTTGTCTATTTTCATGCATGCCTTTACTTTTATGTTAATTAGAAATGTTATATGCATGTATTGATTTTAACTAGAAGTTTTATAGCTTAAGGTTTGGTACTTCTAATTCACACCCCCCCCGAAGTATACTTCCCACTTGTTAATTCAAACAAATGAGACTAGTAAGAAATTAAAATATCTTAGATTTGATAATGGTGGTGAGTATTGTAGTCATGAATTTGAAGATTATTGCTCCACTAATGGTATTTGTAGACAAAAAATTGTTCCAAGGACTCCACAAGGAAATGGAGTGGCTAAACCCATGAACAAGACTATCATGGAGTACACAAGGAGCATGAGGTTGCATGCAAGGTTTTACTTAAACATGTGGAAAGAGGCTATCAATACTATTGTGTATTTCATTAATAGAGGTCCCTCTACTCCTTTCTATTGTGGTATTCCATAAGAAGTGTGGACTGGTAAGAAGGTGAATTATTCTTCTCTCAAAACCTTTGGTTGTGAAGCATTTGCACATATAGATTCTAAAAATAGAACCAAGCTAGAGTTAAGTCGAATAAATGTACATTTTTTGGATATAGCACTGAAAAATTTAGTTATAGGCTTTAGGATTTTGAAATTCATAAAATTGTAAGAAGTAGGGATGTCATATTCAATGAAAAAGTGTTGTACAAAGATCTATTGCAACAACATGAGAAGAAAGAATATGATTATGTAGTGTTGGATGATACACAAAAAGATGATGTTCCAACAATTCCTCATGATTTGCAACAACTGCAACAACAAATACCACACACCCCAGTGAATGTTAGACAACCAACAAGGCTACCTAGACCCCCAGAAAGATTTTCTCCTTCTTTGTATTTTATGTTACTAACAGATGCTGGTGAACCTTAATGTTAAGATGAAGTTTTGCAAGTGGATACTAAGATTGAGTGGGAGTCTACAATGGAAGATGAAATGGATTCCTTGTTGAGAAATAAGACTTGGGATTTATGCAAGTTGGCTGCAAGTAAATGAGATTTACAAAATAAATGGGTTTATAGGTTGAAAGGAGATGATGGAAGTAAGAAATATTTAATGCTAGGTTAGTTGTAAAAGGATTTGCATAGAAAAGGGGCATTGATTTTGATGAGATATTCTCTCATGTTGTTAAAATGATTTTTATTCATACTATTTTAAGTATTGTGGCTACTAAAGATTTGCATCTAGAGTAGCTTGATGTTAAAACAACCTGCATTCATAGTGATTTGGTTGAAGAGATATATGGCATAGCCATACTGAGTTGAGGTCAAAGCTAAAGAGAATTTAGTGTACAGATTGAAGAAAAGTTTATATGACTTGAAGCAAGCACCTTGGCAATGTTATCTAAAATTTGATAGTTTTATGCATGAGCATGGAATTAGTAGGTGTCATTCAGATCCTTGTGTTTATTTTAAGAGTTTGGATGATGAAAGCTACATTATTTTATGTTTAGATGTTGATGATATGCTTGTAGTTGGGTCTAACATAGATCACATTAAGGGGTTAAAAGAATAGTTAGCACATTCATTTTCTATGAAGGATTTGGGGGCAGAAAAAAATTCTTGGTATGAATATTTGTAGAGATAGGGAAAAAAAGGAAAATAAATATTATTTTAGGCTGATTATATTGAGAAGGTGTTGCAATGTTTCTCCATGGAGAATGCTAAAGCTTTCAATATACCTTTATCTAGTCATTTGAAGTTGACTAAGGAGATGTGTCCAAAGACACAAGAAGAGATTTGAAGATTATTTCTCCACTAATGGGATTCCTAGGTAAAAAATTGTTCCAAGGAATCCACAAGAAAATGGAGTGGTTGAATGCATGAACAGAACTATAATGGAGCATGCAAGGAGCATGAGGTTACATGAAGGGTTTCCCTTAAACATGTGGGTAGAGGCTATCAATAATTTTTTTTATTTGATTAATAGAGGTCCCTCTACTCCTTGGGGTTGTGGTATTTTAGAGGAAATATGGATTGGTAAGAAGGTGAGTTATTCTTTTCTCAAAACCTGTGGTTGTGAAGCATTTGCACATATAGGTCCTAAAAATAGAACTAAGCTAGAAGCTAAGTCAAGGAAATGTATATTTGTTGGATATTGCATTGATGAATTTGGTTACAGGATTTGAGATTTTAAAAATTGTAAAATTATAAGAAGCAAGAATGTCATATTCAATGAGAAAGTGTTGTACAAAGATCTGTTATAGCAACATGAGAAGAAAGAAGATGATTATGTAGTGCTAGATGATACTCCAAAAGATGATGTTCCAACAATTCCTCATAATCTATAATGGCCACAACAACAAATACCACACATCCCAATGAATGTTAGATGGTCAAGAAGGCTAAGTAGACCAATAGAAAGATTTTCTCATTCTTTGTACTCTATTTTGCTAATAGATGTTGGGAAACTTGAATTTTATGATGAAGTTGTGCAGGTGGATACTAAGATTTAGTGGGAGTCTACAATTGTAGATGAAATTGATTCCTTGCTGAAAATAAGACTTGGATTTATGCAAGTTGCCTGTAGGTAAGTAGGCTTTACAAAATAAATGGGTTTATAGGTTGAAAGAAGAGGATGGAGGTAAGAAAATATTTAAAGCTAGGTTAGTTATAAAAGGATTTTTATAGAAAAATGGCATTGATTTTGATGAGATATTCTCTCTTGTTGTTAAAATGACTTCTATTCATATTGTTTTAAGTATTGTGGCTACTGAAGATTTGCATTCGGAGTACCTTGATGTTAAAACAACCTTCCTTCATGGTGACTTGGATGAAGAGATATATATGACACAACCATAGGGATTTAAGGTCAAAGGTAAGGATAACTTAGTGTGCAAATTGAAGAAAAGTTTATATGGCTTAAAGAAAGCACCTCAGAAATGGTATCTAAAATTTTATAGTTTTATGCATGAGCATGGATATAGCAGTTGTCATTCAGATCCTTGTGTTTATTTTAAGAGGTTGGATAATGCTAGCTACATTATTTTATGTTGGTATGTTGATGATATATTTGTAGTTGGGTCTAACATAGATCACATTAAGGGGTTAAAAGAATAGTTAGCACATTCATTTTCTATGAAGGATTTGGGGGTAGTAAAACAAATCTTTGGTATGAAAATTTACAGAGATAGGTAAAATAGAAAATTTTCATTATCTCAGGTTGATTATATTGAGAAGGTGTTGCAACATTTCTATATGGAGAATGCTAAAGTTGTTAGTACACCTTTACCTGGTAATTTGAAGTTGACTAAGGTGATGTGTCCAAAAACACAAGAAGAGGAGGATAAGATGTCCAAGGTACCTTATGCTTCAATTGTCAGAAGATTGATGTATGCTATGGTATGTACAAAGATAGATATTGCACATGTAGTGGGAGTCATTAGAAGGTATATTCAAGTCATCTAGGAATTAACCATTGGAATGTAGTAAAATGGATTTTCAGATATTTGAGAGGAACATCTAGTAAGTGTTTACATTTTGGGGGCTTTACTACTGACTTATAGGGATATGTTGACTTAGATTTGGCAAGGGATATTAATACTAGGAAAAGTACTATAGGTTTTGTATTTACTATTGGTGGGGCAATAGTGAGATGGGTTTCTTGATTGCAAAAGTTTAATGCTTTATCCCCTACAGAGGTAGAGTATGTTGCTGCTATAGAGGTAGCCAAGGAGATGATATGGCTTCAATTCTTCATGAAAGAATTGGGACACCCTCAAAGTGATAAATATTTGTTTACAGACAGCCAAAGTTCCATTCATCTTGCAAAAAATTCTTCTCTAGATTCAAAGACAAAACACATTCAGTTGTGGTACCATTTTATTTAGTCAGTTTTGGATGATGGACAATTAATGCTGGACAAGATACATATAGATGACAATCCAACATATATGTTTACCAAGGTAGTGAAAAGGGAGAAGCTAAACTCTTTTTTAGCTTCAGTTGGTCTTCTAGACTAAATAGAATAAAAGAGAAGCAGATCTAGTGGGAGCCCCATGTGGTAGTGATAATGCTATAGGATCAATCTTCAAGTGGGAGATTATTGTTTAATATGGAGCCTAATCAGTCCCCAAGTATGAGATTGTTAGTTTGTAGTGACTGATCAGGAAAGTACTGTACACACTTCATAATTCTTTGGATCATAATCAAGTTGTAATAACTAGATCATAATAATATTGGACTTTTTATAGCCCAAGGATTGGGTGAGGGTAAAAGTAGAAAGATGAGTCACATTTCTAGCTAACTTATCAGAACAAAAAAAATTGAGTAGTTGTATCTACAAATAAATTTTGTTCAAACATATGATCTAGATAAATTTATTCTAGCTAAGTTATATACGGTCTCACACTTTTCCAATTGGAAATGTCTATTAGATGAATGTTTTATACTAGTTTGCATCAAATTATTAAAGAAATAAAATTACTTTTGAAAACTAACATTTCAATAGCTCATACTATTTTCTTGATATTTTTTAATAACATATAAACACCATTTTATAAAGCTCAAAGTGAAGAATATTCTCATATAAAGTTTGTAGTGTTTTAATTAGATATATTATATTGTAATTAAAAAATTGTACAAGCATGCATTTTAACACTCGAAAAGATGTCAATTTTGAGAAAGAAAAAAATATTAAAAGATATCAAAATTTTAAAATATATATATATGACATTCTAGAGTAGAGAGTACTTTTCTAGAATGTATAATTTTTCTTTTGGTTAGAATATATTTGTTTTGAAAAATTTGGTGGGAGATGAAAACTATTGATTTCAGGTGAGTTAAAATTTAAATCATTATAAAAGAGAAAATATAGGTCTAAAGTCAATTTTTATTTTTTATTGTTCTAGCTATATATGCTATCTATGACATAGTTTGAGACCAAAGGGAGATAATTTTATTTTCATATAGTTTTGTGGTGGGAACTAGACCCCTAATTTTTTAGCATTTTTTAGCAAATAAAATACTATTTGTAAAAATTAGGAAAATACATCAATTCTTATTTCAAATAATTATTAAAAGTTATAATCATAAAATTCATCCATTTCTATACATTTCATTAGTTTACTTCATTTCTAGATGGTAAATAATAATACGTGTTTTATGACATTAAAGGTGAAGAGTTACTTTTGTTAGCCTTTTCCTTTACATAAGGGTGACACAGGTTTGTGCTTTTACCCATGAACCATGTTAAATCTTGATGTCTTGTGTTCTCTTCTGTACGATTCAATATTTTCTAATATTATATATATTTGCATGTAATTATTATTTCTGTCCATGGTTAATCCTAACAAAAATTAATCTATCGAAACACATGTGATATTCTTAATGACTCTTTTGAGGAGTATATTCTTGATATTCCTACAAGGAGAATAAGACAACAACATAATTAATAGGTCTTTTCTGATAATGATGAAAAACCAATGTTAAAGGATATCATCTAAAGAAGAAAGAAGGGCTCGTACAATTGCAACAGTTGAACAAGTGAGGAGTAATTATAAGTTGAGAAATATGACTATATATCTTGATGTTGGAATGAGAATTGAAATACCTACTTTGCATAAAAGTGATAAAAAGAAAAGGGTGTCCAATGATCAACAAAAAAAAAAAACCATAAGTATTTCATCCTGTAGCAGGTAAGCAACTGGTAAATAATAGTACATTCATTTATAATACTTTATCTCAATAGAAAATTTTAGTATCAATTTTAGAAATTGTTAGAACTTTGATATATGGAAAAGAGGTCTTAAATTATGTCTAAAACTAACAAAGAAGGGTGTATCAATGTTTGTGAGACTTTGGTTGTTTATTTTGGGACAAATATGAATGAGAATATCCCATGGATGGACCCTTTCTACGTAACTTTATTGATAAACCATAAAATAGTAAGGAATTGCATGGAGGATTTAGGAGAAGCTATGAACATAATGCCTACTAAAGTCATGAAGGAATTATGATTGAAAGTAGACATCCCTTATGGAAATTTTTATGTTATGGATAACAAATCAATACTTGTGGTGGATGTGATACATGATGTTAACTTCAAGTTTCTAGCTTTTCTTGATATCTCCTACAAGACATATATTACTAAGGTTGGGGTTCTCACTTATTATGGTATGTTCCTTTCGAGAAAATAGTTAAATTTAGTTGGAGGACATATACAATCAAAATTGTCCTATGCAACTATATATAATCAGATTTATTGTCCAATTTTGTAGAAATAATTAAGCCCATATATAAGATGCCGAAGAATGGAGAAAAAATGATTTGGGATGATGAAGTTTTACAAGCATTTACACATATAAAGAAAGCAATAAAATAAGCCCCTAGTCTTAAAGCCCCAGATCTTGAAAAATGATTTCAAATATTTTTCATTGCCTCATATCATATAATTGTCATAGTCATGCTTCAAAAGAATAAAGGAGGTTATGAACAATCTATTACCTTCTTTAGTAGAAGCCTGCAAAGTTCAGAGTAGAATTATGATATCAATGAGAAACAAGCATATGTTTTGGTAAAAGTAGTTAAAGCTTCTGGGTTGTACTTGGTAGGCATTGATGTGGTAGTATATGTTCCTAATATTATAGTTAAGGATATTTTTAGACAAAATGAGACTATAGAGAGAACATGCAGATGGATAAATCAAATGAAAAAAAATCATATAAATATCCAAATAACCAAATTAGTTAGAGGTCAAGGATTAGAAAAACTTATGGCTAATCAAAATTTGGAATGTATGATAAGATTGTACCTTCTTGTGGCAGTATTGAGCTATAAGGGATTAAAAATTGTAATCAGGTTGTAATCATTAGATAATAAGAATAGTGGACTTATTGTTGGTTGATATAGCCCATGGATTGCATGAACTACATTAAATTTTTGTGTCTTGTGTTCTCTTCTCTAAGATTTATTATTTTTTGGTATTGGTTATATTTGCATGTAATTATTATTTATGTCTCATTAATTCTAACAAAGTGTTGAAGAAACTCATCAACCCTTATGTGAAGATTGTAAATTGGATAAACCTCAAATGTAAACTATGATGACTAGTGTATGCAATATAGAAAAATAGAAGACACACATACAACCCTATAATAGGTATTAGGGTTAGAGAACAAGGGAAAGTTTAACAAAGAAACAATGTGGATGTGTCTGGAGATTCAAAAATATGGTGTTGCGATTATATATTATTACCTTCAATATCTAGAAGTCAGGATCAAAGAGGGATTGCTAGCCTTGCACAAAGGAGAAACACCAGAATTATAATGGAACTCATTGCTCATGGAATGATTGTATAGTACTTTGGGTATTATTTTATTAAATATATGAAATTGGAGTTGGATAGGGATGGTGAAGTTTCACCTATCCAACTGTGGTCAACAATCATGGCTTCTGACTAGAATGAGCCTAGTTATAGATCATTTCAAAATGAATTTGTGATATCACTCAAGAATAGACTCTTGTTAAAGTTGAGGATTTTCCACGTTCCTTTCTTATATTTTTGAGACCCATTGACTAAAAATGTTTTCCAAATTTATGTCATCAGTGGGCGGATGTTTATTTCTACTCCCACACTACTATTATTAAGATAGACCACTGATCTATAAAATGGTTTATGAAGATCTCGAAGAAAATGATGTAAGATGTATTAGGGATGGATAATGTTGGATTCACCATGATTTTATTTATTTTTCCAAAGGGGGGGTTCTTAGATTTATCCGTAGTGTTGGGATTGATGCATGATCTAATGGATCTTGATGCAAGAGTGTTAACAAATGAAAATGAAGCAATGAATATTGGTAAGAGAGAATAAATGTGGATTGTTGATCTGATTGTCTGAGCATTCCAGAAGATACCAAACCCTAATTAAGTCACATATTTTGGAAGCTAAAAGATTTATTTATATGGATGATTGAGAAAAAAATTGAAGTTTTTGAGAGGATGACAGTTTGAAGATCTAGCTAAGCTATAATAGAGAAAAGCTACTAAGTGGAGATATAGAATGAATTGGGTGGAATCTATCACATGAAGGTGATGTAGCAATATAGAGCATAGTGGATCTAAACATGCATAAAGGTAGATTCACTTTACCAAGTCATTTATAGACACAATACATTTCTATTTATTGTATTCATAAATCTCATTTAGGGCATTAGCAAGCCTTGCATTGTAAATCTCCTAATAGAGTGCACACTTAAAGAATGTTGCAAAATCATTTCCTAAGGTACACGTTAATAAGTCTTAATTTATTACTCCTAAAAAAGTAAAATTTCTCCTAATGGGGTAAGTCATCAAAAGTGAGATTATTGTATGCTCTAACCAAGAAATCTTTATGTTGAAGTAGTGAGGGATTTATGGGTGCCACCCCACCATAGTTTTCCCTCTAATCATGTTTTTGTGCATGACGAAATCTTTGTGTCATATGTATTAATTGATTATGTGATGTGTAATATTAATAGCTATTATATATTTTTACTGTTCAAAAAATGTTGTTATGATTATGCATGCAAACCAAGTTTAGTAATGAAGAGTATAAAAGGTCATTGAGGGTTAAAAGTTTTAAGAGCTACTAATTCATCCCTTCCTCTCAATACATTACCTTTCCACCTAAAATTTCAAAGACCTCATGAATGGGAATGTATATAATATGTCATGATTATGGAGAAAAGAACATGAATATTTTGAATGATATATCTCCTTAGAATCCAAGCTCCACTACCTTCTTGAACGAAGAAGCTTGTTGCAAGAAGGATATGCTTGAGCTTGATGAATGATTGTAGATGTTTTCTTGAAATCTCATGAGTGCATGTATGCTTGCTCTTGGTCTCTTGTAAAATGATAATGTAAAGCTTTATAGATGAAAATGAAATTCCCAAGCCTCCTTTTATACTAGCTTTTGGGATAAGGAAGACTCAGGAGAAAGAGTGAACAATTCGCACACCTGATATACCTCAAGCGTCAAAATAAAAATAAAAATTCCTTAGAGAAGAGGTTGACCTAGGTTGACATCTTCTATATGATTCGATTCTATTGAAAAATTATTAATAACTAACCATCTTGACAAAGTCCTTCTATTAATATTGTTTTTACCGTTTATAGAAAAACTTGGTATCCATTTGAAAAATTTAAAATGTGCCTTGTAGAAAAGAGAGGCGCATAAAGTAGATCATCTCTAATTATCCTTTTTTTTAAAGTGAATATACACCAAACAATCAAAGAGTGTGGAGATATTAACATCGTTACAGTCTACCCATTCAAACAAGCTTGATTTTTTTGGTTATGGATTATTCCAAAAGGCGAACAGACCCTTATTTTTTCCATCTAATTATTTGTGGTCTGGATCTTGGCCAATAGCAGATGAGATAAGATTCCTCCTTTCTCACCGTCTATTCCACTTTTGTCATTGAAACAATCGTTTTTTGAATGGGTACGGTGAATTTCTACTTTTCGATTTGATAGATTGAATGGGGCACCGAAGCTCTTGTGGCAGGGCAAGAACGTACTAATTTCCTTCGATGGTGTTTCAGAAATTGCCCTTCTGTATTTAGTGTTAATAAAGAAAGCTATTTGTCTCGCATGCCGAAGTTCATTAGTGTTCTTTTGGTTCACTATTTTTGTCATAGAAATAAAATAAAATAAATCGTTTAGACCAATCACATTTCAAGTAAAATATATTATTATTTTAAAACAATTTTAAAAATAGCTCAAAATTTAATGGAAACTATGATTAGTCTAAAAATATAGTGTTTTCATAGGTCCAAATTAATTTAATAATATCTGCATAAGTGGACATTCATTTCCTGGTATCTTGCTGTAAATGTATCAAGATAGCGTATCTTTTTGTATGTCATGATTTGTCATTCATTCTTCATCATTGTTGCATTTTGTGTTAAATAACCCTTTTATAACCATTACATATGTTATGGTTCAAATGACTAAATTGGTTGTGCCAAAGTTGTTTTACCCCATATGAGTTAGCTACAAACACATTGACTTATGCACAAAATGTCATAAATATACAAATGAATTATGCTCGGTTAGTATCTTTGCAAATAATAGTGAATCCTTGTGAAGTTCCTTTAATCACCAATAAATCAAGAAGACAATTAATTAACTTGTTTGACCCAAAATATGTGATTGATAGATAAAATGTATGTTGGTTTATAGTTTTAAAATGTATAATATATTGTGAAATTATCATTACTTAATTCAATGCATTTCCCCATCACTTCCAATGTTGAATCATCATCTTTAAAAAAAATCTACATTAAATAGTTTACAAAAGTTACATTTCATAAATCTTCCTACATTTATAAATATAATAAAAGTAACATTTTCCATAACTTTTCCTATTAATAGTAGTAAGTTTGTGATTCAAACAATCTAATGTGTGGGATGCGTGTGATTGATGTCTTTCCTAATTGTTTTTACCCTTTGATGCGTTGGAAACTTTAAACCTTGTGGGTAGTTGACCAAAAATGTATTCTTTCATCTTACATATGCATGAAATCCTACTCATACAAGATTTTGACATTTTTACCTAATGAATTGTTGATAAAAAGGAAGCTAGAGTAATATTTTTTCATTCTAAATAAAATAAATGTAATTCATTCATTTATGATATTTAAATTTTGAGTTAAGTTCTAAATTGAAATTTAGATAGGAATTTGTGAATCATGCAAACATTTTATCAAATCAGCTTTATCAACTCATTGTTCAATTGTTGGACTCTTACAAAATCTATTTTCCTAAAGAAAAAAAAAAAAAAAAAATCTTTGAGTTGTATTAGATGTTAAGAATGCTACACCATTATCTTTGGGTTTTCTATATTTTGTTCAAATGTCATGTATGGACAATATGTTGTAGACTAATTGTTTGTATTATAAATTCTCAAAACTTGTCAATGTAAATAAGATTATAAAATGTATAACAATATATTTTTTCTCATAAATATATAGTATATATTAAAATGAATGAAAATATAGAATAACTTATTATCTTGTGCATAATATGTTTTAACTTCTTTGGGAATATCTAATGTACTATTGGAATAGAGATGAATGTAGCTAAATAAATGCAAGAAAGTTTTCTAGAATTATGATTGTGTATGAGTTTCTAACATCAACATTTCACATCACACTTACTGATCTATCAACAAAATGAGAGAAATTGTATGACAATAGAAATATAAGTTGCAAACTAGAGCCCAATTAAGGTATAAGAAGAGAGTGAGAAAGAGAGCACATAAAATGTGAGGAAAAAGCACAAGAACTAGACCTAGAAAGATGCAAAAGACAAAACCAAATTAGAAGAGGAAAATAATAAAAAGACTAAATGAAATGAAAAATAAAATAATTAATGTAATACAAAATGTTAGTCAAAAAAATAAACAATACACATAAGAGAGACATAATAAAACCTATATAAAAGAAAATAAGTAAGGAATAAAAAGAAGAAATGCAATGGCTACAAGTGTACAAGCATAAATAAGAAAATAAATAGATAAATAAAAATGAAATAAAATAAATAAATAAAATCAAATAAGACTAAGATGTGAAGCAAGAGGGAAAATGAATATAAAAGTAAAATAGCCCAAACAAAATGAGCAATAGAAAATGTCAAAAATTTATATAAGACTCAAGTATAGGGTAAATAAGCTAAAAGGAAAATAAAAAGACACTCCAATAAAAGCCTAAGAAATAAGAAAATAAAAATTGAAAATAAATACACCAAAAAGACCAAACCAAAAAGGAGAAACATAAAAATACAAGCAAGGAACTAGAAAAGATCAAAAAATAAAGTGGAAAAATAAAATAGTAGATAAGAAGAAAAATAAGTGATACATAGCGTAAGAGGGAAAAAATAAAAACTAAAAAAACTAAAACAAAGAGCGAACTAAATAGAAAGGAAGAAAGAAGGAACAAGAGAAATTAAGAAGGAAATTTAAAAAAAATCAAATACATAAAGAACAATTGACAAAAAATTGAAAGCAATAACAAAAGAAACAAATATATATATATATATATATAAAAGAACACACACACATGTGTGTGTGTGTGTATATATATACATATACATATATACATATATATACATATCTATATGTATATGTATATGTATGTACATACATACATACATACATACATACATCCATATATATATATATATATATATGTATATATATATATATATATATATATGTATATATATATATATATATATGTATATATATATATATATATGTGTGTGTGTGTGTGTGTGTGTGTATCTGTATGTGTATATATATATATATATATATATATATACAGATACATATATATATATATATATATATATATATATATATATATATATGTATCTATATATATAGATACATATATATATATATATATATATATATATATATATATATATATATATATATATATATATATGTATCTGTATATATATATATGTGTGTATGTATGTATATACATACATACATACATGTGTGTGTGTATGTATATATATAAGAATGTACATAAATCATATATGTATATGTATACACATATACATATAATATCTTTGTTGGTTCTGGTCTAGAGTTTATATTTCTATTGTCATGCACTTTCCTTCATTCTATGATTAGAAATGTTGATGTGAAAAAATTGGACACAATCAAAATTCCAAAAAACTTTCTTCCATTTATAATGGATTGTGGAAATCTAATGACTTTAATTGTAGCTAAATAGTTTTTACAAAAAGGGATGTGTGGACATCTCGAGTCCTGCCTATAGAGCGGGAGAGAGAATAAGGTATAGAAGAGGGGAAAAGAATGTGTAGATACATGGTGTCCAAGTTTGTATTTTATTATTGTTTGGAAGTAGTAGTTGCAATTTTTTCCTTTATCAATATTTCACAAGCTTTCAAAGTTCACTAAGGAATTTTATTCAAACAACTAGTTTGCTCACTTTGTGCTTTAGCATATGCATGTAGGCTGCATTTTTTACCTATAGAGAACACTTGCAAATGAGATACTAGAACTTACACCAATATGGTGTGATGGTTAGTCTGGTAATTAGTTATATATATCATTGTTATTGATTGTATTTTTATTTTAATTTTATTTTATCATGTATGGAGTTTTTTTATTTTGGAGTATCTTGAAAATATCGGTTGACTTTGGACATGTTGCGAACATTAGGCCCTAGAAACACACAATTGGTTGTAATATTGGTGCCTCTTAATCCCTTCTCCAAAATCTTGGTCATTATGCCCATAACTACCCTAGAGCTTACATAAGCAATGTGTCTCAGCATCATATATATATTGCAACATATTAAAATTATTGAAATGGAGTTGCTGCCAACTACCTCCAAACCTAAGGTTTGTCTTGTCCTATGAGAGATAATCAACCATTTATACCCTAGATGCACACTCATTTCTTATTTTTCTTGTCTTTATTGTATAGAAATGTACATATAGTTTGGTAGCATTGTAACATTTTTCAATTCAGCGCATGTAAAAAGTTAAACAAATGACACATGGTGAGAAATTATGATTCCATCTCCTATCACAAGTTTTTGATATGAAACACACTTTATATATATGAGATTCAACATCTTTCATTTGATGTCTATGTTACTATTATACAATTTGACATGAAACACACATTAGATCTATGAGATTCAACATCTTCATTTTGATGGTCTATATTACTATTATGCAAATATAATTTTATGTTATCAAATCTTATTTATGTCTTTACTTACCACCATGTGTTAGGTTTGTCAATTGTTATTTGTGTTTCATGTAAATAAAAAATTGTACAAATATCTTTTTTCATTCTCCAAATTATTATCAATCTTATTTTAATCTTCAATATCAAAGAAAAATCTAAATTTATTATTACAACTTCAAATAATTTAGAAAAAATTATAACTAGGTATGTGGAACAAATCAAGAGAGTTGATGTAGTAATTTTGTTTCTTTTCAAATTTTATCAAATAAATGAGCTTTACTTATTGTTTAAGTTTTATATTTCTTTTTTAACATTCTTAGATATCATGATTTTTTTAATCATGTTATATTAATATTTATTTACTAGATACTATTAAATATATTATATAATAAAATAAGTTTATAACTATATTTTTAATCAAATGTATATATAATTGATTGGAAATAATATGTTACTTGATAAATGAACATTTATTACTTATACATGTTTCTCGTGATCTTTTAAAACATAAATATTTCATATCGAATTTAGAAATTTATTTTTCAACAAAAAATATATTTTATGTAGAAGCACATTCTTTAATTAATTTTTTAAATATTGATATTTATTTACAAAACTATAAATAAAGAATAAGAAATATTAATTAAGGATATTACAAATATTACATGTCTCCTATTGCTTACTATACCGAATAATAAATTTCAAAGCTTTTATTTTCAATATCCTATAGAAAGAGAAAGAAATAATTTTTAAAAATATAACTAAATATACATTGTAAGAATTTTTCAAGTTTTAGATAGTTTAATACCCCATTTTTTCCTATTCATGGGCATCTATACATGACTCTCTGAATCTCAAATCTATAGGGAAAAAATAGAGCATAAATAATTAAATTCATACTATCAACCTCTCAAAGACAACTCAGCCATGACTAACGAAGATTAGAAATTCCAATCCTAAACCCTAAAGAGTTGCATAGCCATCGTGGTAGGTACATTAGGCACAATAGAGAGAGAGTTCATGACCAATCTGCCCCTCAAAGGAGCCACAATGTTGCTCATTTACTCTTGACATAATGTTCCAGCCCCTCCAAAAATGTTACAAATCAAAATGAAATTTTCAAATATTAGAAGTCCCAATATCACAGGACACAAAGTATATATATACCCAATCTAAAAGAGATAATCCAAAAAACATGAATATACCATATTTTCTACGAAAATAGATTAGTTTACATGCAAGAAATAGACAATGATATGAAAAAGGTAGCCTTAGTACAAAAAAATCAATTTTACAAGTGCAGTTTGATGATTATAACATTGAAATTTTCATTGAGCCTCACAATTTAGACTGAGATTGTATGTTTTACCCAAGTAGTCACAGACCTCAAAAATATTAAGAGAGTCTAATTTGTCTAGTGACTGGTACATATTAGATGACAAGTCCATGATATGTGTCAAATTAAGAGATCATTTTTTTTACAAGGTCAAAGATTAATTTTGGGTCCACATAATGGTAATTTATGTCAACATAATGGATACAAAGTACTTTTACCTTTTGGGAAAATAAAATCAATTGAAATTTTGTAATGCTAAAATTTTCAATTCACCTCCATGAAGAATTGAATTCTTTCTATTTGTTCTCTTATACAATATAATACCAGCTAATATCATTATATTTGTACTCTTTGCAATTTGTTTTAAAACTAAAAAATATTTTAAAAATGTCGAAGTAATAATATTTGAAAACTCATTCCTGCAGGTTGATTCCCACCATATGTTGAAATACTTTAGAATATTTGAGGGGGGGGGGGGGTGTTTAATCAGTTATCCAAGGTCCAGATGTATAGATAAAACTTTTCTCAACTTAGTGAACCCATAAAACATTCATACTCATGCATGCATCCATAATAGTATGCAATCACTTAAATCTTGTAGGTTATTGTCAAATCAACTTGCACAAATTCATCAACACACTTGACACAATGATTTGTGTGGAAACCAAATTTGGGAAAAATCACCAGTAACATGCTACTCTTTTCACTCTTCTAAAGTGATGCCCTATGAAAGGTCAACCTTATTAAAGGTTACAATACACAATGTTAAATGTGACCCTGTTAAAGGATTTCAATCATCCTGTTAGGAGTGAGCCTTGTTAGAGGAATTTAGACTATTCACTTGGAATGTCACCCAGTTAAAGGATTTACAAATGACTATTAGGTCAACCTTAATCCAAAGGATTTACCCTAGATTGATACAACTGTTAGAGAGTAATAGTAAGGTTTGATCTGATACAACTTACAACTTCATTTGCAAATTACAGATCACTATTCAGTCCTCCATTATGCTTGGCCTTCATACATTGCAGTTTTGACAACTTGATCACCCTTCAAGCATTCATCTCGTTAAGCCTTCTTTCTTAGAACACCAATGCAATCTCCTCTTAGGTCACTTGATGAAGCAGAGCTCTTGACTTCTTTTCTTCCTTAGGTTTTTGCATCCCCCTCTGTTGCTTCATGACCAACCATTCTTATAAATAGGAAATTAAGATATTTTGTTGACTCACTTTCCATCATCCAAATTAGGGTTAGAATGGATTAGGTAGGATACATTGTATCTACCCCACATTTCATCTCTCTTCTAGTAACTTCTCCTAGAATCCTCTTTGAATTAGTCTAAAAAATGGTTTATCTTGAATTCTATGCCACTAGCTCATCATCCTTATCTTCCACTTGGTTCACACAATCCAAGAAAACAAACTTGTCAGCTTAGATTCATCTAGTCCATGATCTTTTTCAATAATGTAGCAGCTCGACATTATCAACCTTTTGATTCTCAACACATACTGTGTAGCTCGACATCCTCTATAATATCACTCGGCATCAACTAAAGTTTACTGGTGCTTGACATCAACTAAACTTTTTTTGACATCCACTATTCTACTCAACATACACTAAAATGAACTTTTACTCAGCACCAACTAATTTTCTCCTCATCTTGCACTAACTTTTCTCGGCACCTACTATCCACTCGGTCAAGCTTGGTAGAAATTTTTTGTGTAATTTGTTCTTCTAAACTTTCTTAGTGTAACAAGTCTTTGTAACCTTAAGTAGATTATCAATGCAATCATGTCATCATTGTCTTAACTGATCCTTGTACTTCATTACATAGTCATAACTCAACCTTTCCTCTAAGTGATGTTATATTTTGATCAAATCCTCTTCATCAATCAAATAAGTGATAGTACTCAAATCTTATAAGAAATTGCCTCACTAGCAAATAGCAGGTTTGACATTAGTGACAAAACTATGATTGAAGCATGCTTGTATGTTCTCAAAAATCTTCCTTTACAATCTCCCTCTTTGATTGGCTTCTTCAATCTATTTTCAACAATCTCCCTCTTTGGCATTGAATGACAAACCAAACTGATCAACCAAATCAACCAAATGGTAAATACCTTGTTCAACCAAACTGACAAGGTTAAAATAATAAGATACTACCAATACCAAAAATAAAATAGTTCATTGTATTGAAATCTCTCCCTCTATCAGCAACTTCCATCTTTTGAATAGGTTACAAAAATTATTTTCTTATAACTCCCTCTTAGTTTCATCTTATATCTCTCTCTTACTAGGTAGATATTAGGATTTCTTCCTCTTTCTTGAATTTGTCTATCTCCTTCATTTCTCTTGTGTTCTCCTCTGATCAGAAATATCATCAATTAGCTCCTTCTAATCTATCAGCAACACTTTCCATCTCTTTGACAACAATCTTTCTCCCTATGGTGATGACCAGTTTAATACTCTTTCTACTTGTGATGATGATCAGTTTAACTCTTTCTCCCTCTTTGACAACAATGCCAAAGACACATGCCAAAAATTTGTCATCTTAAACATGCATATATAGGCTTTTTTAGTTTCTTCAGTGTCTCCCTCTATCACCTTGCTTGTGACTATTTTGAAATTTCAGCTCTTTGATTACTTTAGGCCGTTCCTAAAGTAAAACCCTCTACATCAATTTGTAGCATATGACAATCATCGTGTTGTATGTAGGGCACTCCTTCTGTTACTTAGTTAGCCTTTGGTAGAGGTATCACCCCTAGTTTACCTCTTAGATACTCATGAGTATCCTTAGGTAATACTTTTGTGAAGATATCAAAAATTTTCTCTTTTGTGTTAACATATTCCATCTTCACCTCTTTATCTTGAACTAATTCTCTCAAGTAATGATACTTGATTGCAATGTGCTTAGTCTTTGTGTGCATCACTAGATTCTTTGATATATTGATAGCACTTGTATTATCACAATAAAGTATAATTGGTTCTGTGATTTATTCCTTTATTCCTTTGAGTAGCTATTTGATCCATACAATGTTTATGCAATTTACAACATCAACAATATATTCAGCTTCAACAGTAGATTGTAAGGTAAAATTTTGTTTTTTGCTTGTCCATGTAACTAGCCTCTTTCCGAAGAAAAATGCTCCTCGACTAGTGCTCTTTCTATCATCATTGTTTCCATCCCAATCATCATTAGTGTAGGCTCCCAATTCAAATTTCTCATTCTTCTTGTAGTATAGACCAAACTCTTATGTTCCTTTTAGATATCTCATTATTCTCTTTACAACCATTAAATGATTCTCTCTAGGATTTGTAGAGAATCTTGCAACTATCCTTACAAATAATGTAATATCAGGTTTTTTGTGTACTACATATTGCAACTTGTCAATCATAGACATGTACAATGTTTGATTCACCTTAGCTGAATCATCGTTCTTTGACAACTTGTGTCCTATCACCATAGGTGTACTTATAGGTTTGGAATTCTCCAATTCAAAAAATTTCAAAATTTCCTTGACATACTTTGACTGAGTGATGTATATACCATATTTCATCTGATATATTTGCTAACCCACAAAGAACTTGATCTCTCCAAACATAGACATTTCAAATTCTGATTTCATCTTATTTGTAAAATTTTTACATAAAGCATCTTGACCTCCAAATATGATATCATCAACAAAAAATTCAAATAACAAAATACCTTTGTCTTTCTCTATCTTTATGTATAGATTGTTGTTATTAGATCAGTCCTTTCAAATCCAATTTTCATAAGATACTTATGAAGTCTCTCATACCATGCTCTTAGTGCTTGTTTCAAACCATATAGAGCCTTATGTAGTCTACATACCATGTTTTTATTATTAATATCATAAAATCATTTTGGTTGTTCTATGTAAACTTCTTCCTCTAATATGCCATTTAGAAATGTAGATTTAAGATCCATTTGATAGACTTTGAATCCTTTGTATGTAGAATAAGCAAGTAGAGTTCTTACTCCTTCCAATATAGCAACAGGGAAAAATTTCTTTCCATAGTCAATTCCTTCTTCTTGTGCATATCCCTTATAGACTAGTCTTGTTTTGTTCCTTGTGACTTCACCTAGCTTATTTCTGAATACCCACTTGGTGCCAATCACATTTTTTACTTTTGTCTAGGAACTAGACTCCATATTTTTGTTCCTCTATTTGTTCAATTTCTTCTTCCATGGCTTTATTCCAGTTTATATCTTCTAATGCATCTTTCACTGATTAGGTTCCTTCATGTTCAACAAACATGTCTCATTTCTCGATATGTTTCTTGTCATTGATTTAGCATCTTTCTCTCCAATAATTTGAGCTGCAGGATGATGCCTTCTAACATATTTAGACAATCTTTGCTTGGCTCTTATTTCCTCATTTTGTCTTTCAGTATTAGAATCACTGTGTGCATCTATGTCAAGTAGTTCAGTATCTCTTTCATGTACACTAATCTTAGAATCAGAATGTGCATTAACTTCATTCTGTAACTTGACATTTGAATGTGGCTTGATTTTTGAATGCAACTCGACATTAATGGAGTGTGACTCGGCATTCACTAAAACTTGTTTTTGGCTTGTGACTTGATTTGTAGCATCTTCTTCAGTAGGCATACCTTCATAATAGTATACAAATGATTTGTAGTCTTTTGATTCTTTCATAAGTTCAACCTCATGTACTTTTGTATACTCATTAAAATTTACATTTGCATTTTTCACAACTTTGTTAGTGTTAGTATTTAAACATTTATAAGCTTTACTTCTTATGGAATAGCAGAGGAATATACCTTCTTCACTTTTTACATCTAATTTTTCATTCCTGAAATCTTTAAGAATGTAACATTTTCTTCCAAATACCTTAAAATATTTCACATTGGGTGGGTATCCATACCATAATTCAAAAGTTGTTGATTAAGTACCTTTCTTGACTTGTACATGGTTCAAGGTATAGATAGTTGTACTTACAACTTCTCTCCAGCATTTCAAAACAACATTTTTCTCCATCATGAGTGTTCTAGCATAGTCCATTATAGACTTATTTCTTCTTTCAATAATTCCATTTTGTGAAGGGGTTCTAGGTGTAGAAGTTTTTCTTTTGACTCCTCTGTCATTGCAGAACATTTAAAATTCATTTGATGTGAATTCTCCTCCTTTGTCAAATCTTAAACACTTTAGACTTTTACCTATTTCCTTTTCAACTCTTGCCAAGTACCACTTAAATATTTGAAAAGTATCAAATTTCTATTTTAGAAATATAACAGTCATCATTTTGGAATAATCATGAACAAACAACATAATGTACTTATCTCCTTTGTGGCTTTGCACATCAATTGGTCCACACAAGTCAGTATGAACAATCTCTAGTATTTCTTTAGACGTATAAGTTTTTCTCTTAAAACTTGACTTTGCCAATTTTCCTAACTAACATTGTTTGCACATTGTATTATTAGGTTTCTTCAACTTAGGAAATCCTCTAACTTTATTCATGTTACTAATACTAACCAAGTTATCAAAGTTAACATGACATAATCTCTTGTACCATAGCTATACATCATCAAATTTTATAACAAGACAAGTAGCATCCTCTATGTCAAGATAGAATAAATTACTTCTAGTTTGATCACCTTTTCCAATCATTTTGCCATTGGTCTTATATATCATAGCAATCTTTTTTTCAATCTCAACCTTACATCCCAAATTATTTAGTTGTGACACACTCAACAAATTATAGTTAAGTCTTCAACAAAGTAAGCATTGTCACATAAAATCTTATCTATGATTTTGATAGAACATTTTCCTTTTATCAAGCATGGTGCATCATTACCATATCTTACACTATTTCCTTCATAACAATTTAAGGTAATGAACTTACTTTTGTCTCCATTCATATGATGTGAGCACCCCTTGTCAATGATCCATCTATCATTCTTGTTCACACAAGTCACTAGTGTAGTTGCCTCATGGTCATTAGATTTGTCCTTCATTACAACATACACCACTTCATCATCATGTTCATGAGAATCATCCTTTGTTTCCTCTTCAACAATGTAGCAAGACTTCTTGCCTTTGTCTTTGTAATCCTTGTTGTCTTCATCTCTTCTTCTTCTTTATTTATCACCACCTCTATAGTTCCTCTTCTCTGGACATCTAGTAGCAATATGACCAACCTCATTGCAATTGAAACAAATGATAGGTACCTTATCTTTGAAATTTCCTTTACCTTTGTGAAATCTTCTTGCGAACAGTGCTTCAATTTTTTCAACATCTTCCTCATCTGTATCACTGTCACTAGACACATACTTCTTCCATTTCTTTTTCTTCTTCTCATCAGGTTCCTTGAATGACACTTTATCTTTGAAAGTAGATTCAATCTTTTTAGGTTTGTTATTATCAAAATTAGACAACTCAAAAGTAGTGAGTCTACCTACCAGACCTTCAAGTGATAGATCATTCCCTTGAATACATCTCAGTTCTTGAATTGTAGAAACTCTAATAGCATATATAGGTAATAGTGTCCTTAAAATTTTTCTCAATACAGTATCATCATCTATTTTACTAGTAGCTTCTCTTATTGCATTATCAACTTCTTTTATTCTTGTAACATATTGAGCAATATTCTCACCTTCTTCCTGTACACTCGAAAGTGTCCCACTCTAAACCCTTCTATCCAAACAATTCCATGAGTTTGGAATGTTCGGATGTCGGCTTAGAGCTCCCTATCCACGGAGTGCAAGAGAGTATATTTTAAGAATAAGAAGGCTCTCAGATGAGCCTTAGAGATACTCTTCTTGCTAGTAAACCATGCAATGGGAGGTTCCAAAGACAAGATGCAAGAATGCAAATGTCCCAAGGAGTTCCTCAAGGATGCAATGCAAATGAAGATTAAGCTAGAATGAGAATGTCAAATGCAGCTATTCTAAGCATGGATGAGAGTGTTACAATCCAAATATTAAGCTATGTGAGATAGATTATTGCAAAATAGAAGCTAAACTAACATGCAACATGAGTCTAAGCTAAAATGCTATGGTATGAGAGAATGTAGACAAGAAATAGAAGTTCTCCACAAAGCTCCAAAGAAACCTGTTAGAAAACCTGCAGCATAACAATATTCAAAAGATGGATGGATTGAGGGGGAAAGCTCTCTCCCTTTTAAAGATGTATGGATGGTGGAGATCAAGATGAAGATGGTGGATGATCAATGGTGGAATTTGAAAATAGGAGTGATCCATGTACACACACAAATCAACCAATAGAATATAAGTTGACTTGTCATATAAGACAAAAGTCACAAAGCCTTTTCTTTTAATTGCAAAATAGAAAAAGGACTTTATGTGTGCACTTTAATTGGGTTAGAAGAATGGGGTCTTTTATTTAATTAAAAGGGGACATGTTCTTTTAATCAAATAATGAACTTAGGATAGCATAGTCAAACTATAGGTTATAATCAAATAAATTGATTATTAGAAATTTGGCTTAGGTAAGTGATTAAATTAATTTAGCCAAAATGTTGAAAAGGGGGCTAATAGTCTAGATGACCATTTTTAGGTGATTACATTTGCCCCTCTTTGACTAATGTGTGATCGATCTGGGAACACATTATGTCAAAGAAAATCGAAGCCAAGTAGGCAATGATAGATATAGATGTCTAATTCCGAAGAGTGAAATGCAGAAATAGATAGCAAGTCCTAAATGCACAGCCTGATAGCAGTAGTACTGAACACTAGGAAGAGATGATGTTAGAATTCAAGAAGAATACTAACACTTAGAAAAGCAGATAGAGTGAGAGCAAGTGAGAAGATCAAACAAATGCTCCTAAGCAGTGATAGAGTATTTCTGCCCCCTCGGGATCGAAATTGAAATGAGGTAAGGGGATGCAAAAACTAGCTAGAAATGAGAAAATTAGAATATAGCAATGTCCAAGATGACAGATAGATGATTAGAACCCAAGAATGACTATATAAAAAAAATTGATAAAATGCCCCAGTTTGACTAGAGTTGACCTTGAAGGATATAGCATAAAAATAAGGTCGAAATGAGTAGAAAGGTGATTTTAGACATGAAATAGTGAATTTAAGTAGATATGAAGTATAGAAATGATGAAGACATGAAGAAATGAAGATCCCCAAGTGATGATTCAGAGATTAGACCTCAAAAGGTCAGCTAACTGCTCAAAAGAAAGTAGAATTTTAAAAGACAATTTTGACCATCAAGATGAACTCGAATTTGGATTTCGATCCCGAAAATGAATCTAGGACATCAAAGTTATTTAAGAGGTCAAAACTTTATATAATGTGATGATAAGATAGAAAAGAGATGAAGCGAAAGATTAAGAAGGTGAAAAGACATGAACAAGAAGAAAGTAAAGAAATATATGAAAGGAGTTAGCTGATATGTCCACAAAAAGATGAAGAAAGAGAGCTCTCCCCATATGCAAGAATGCAAGACTAAGCTAGAAAATGAACCTAAAATGCAAGCTAATATGCAAAGTGGTTTACCAGCAAGAAGCGCATAACATTTAGACTCTTAATTTCATCATTGAGCATTTATTAGGGACATCATGAGATCATACAACCATCACTAGTATAACTATGAGGATATGAATATGATCGATATTAGATAGGTATGTGGAAATCCAATCTAAGCATCAGAGACATGTAAGTCAAGATAACTACACGATTAGATTCCCTAAGTTTAATTTAGCAAGATTACACCTGTATCAAGGCATAAGCGCCAGGATAAACCCTGAGTGCGGTCTTGCAAAACAATCAAGGATGATACATTTATAAGTCAAAGTGTTGAATAGGAAAAGCATGAATGCTTACAACACTATAGACAAACAAAAGTATACCCACAAGCAGAAATCAAGAAAATATGTCCCATGCCCCCAGTCTTCTAGTCAATGACATCCTTGAAAGACTATTAGGGAGGGAATACATGGCAAATAAATCATCATAGACAGCACACAAAGTAGATAAATGTTAGCATAGCTCAGTCATTTAAGTGTTAAAGTGTGTGTGTGTAAGTCACTTGGCCATTTCTTCCAGACTTGATTCTGATAGTGAGATATCGTGTCATCGGAGACCGTAGGTAAACTATCTGTAAAGTGTTGAAGAACACTTGATGTCAAGGTGGGGGAAGTGTTGAGAAACACCATTTTGTGAGTTGTCCAAGAAACCCTAATGCACAAGAATACCTCAATAGGCTAAGCAGTTATGCCCCCAAGATGAGGACAAGAAACAATTCCAAGCTAGGAAATGTGTAGCGAAGTGGATGATTGAGATTGATAGACATAGGTGCAAGGATTTCAAGTAGCGCCTATTTCCAGGTTTTCACCACTTGACAAATTTTTTTCAATTTTTTTGTATTTTTGTATTTTTGAATTTTTTTGGTGATACATCAAAGTGCCTATTGCTAGGTTTTCACTAAGATGATCATTTTTTCAGGACATTTGCTGATTTTTAAGATTTTTTTCAGGATCATATATGATTTTTTGGATTTTTTAGAATAATTTAGAGATCACTAGTTCTCAAGCAAGATCACATCATTTTCTCCCAATGTCTAGCAAGGTGTAGGACATGATGGAGCAGAAAGTTGGTGGATAGACAAAGATAGATAAGAAAGGAGTATGAAGCAAGTGAAAGTGATCCTCAAGGGCTGGCTCCTCAAGAGTACCCAAGCTAGGGAAAGAGGTGAAATAGTCATATGAAGCATGTTTTGGATAAGCAATGGAAGAAATGAGCAAGATAGCATGTAGGATAAGCAGTGAAGCCAACAAGTGAGACAGCATGAAGCATGTAGTCCAAAAGAGTAGACATGTCAAGAGACCTATGAGAACCATGTTTCATTTATTATGATCAGGGTCAAGGGGTCAACTAGATAGTATAGCAATGGGATAGAGCATAAGAATAAAGCTCAAGATAGAGGCTATGAGTGAATGGGAGAGCACAATAGAAAATCTGGTGGATAAGATAGCCAATATGCAAAGATAGCTCAACATTGTCAAGATCAAAGAGAGAAAAGGGGATAGATGGATGATGGAAGAATTACGCATGATGCCTGTTTGCCAGGTTTTCATCATGGTACTTATCCAAGGTACCACAAGATGTAGGTTTCACCATAGGATGCATTTATTTCTCTTTAATTTTGCTACCAAGGTGCCACAAGAAGTGGTTTTCACCAAGGCACATTTTCATTTTTTTCATTTTTTCTTTTTCTTCTTTTTTTTTTTTGAATTTTTGAATTTTTAGAAAGAGCTCAAGCTTTTTGAATGTAGACAGTGCTCCTATAGGAAAGATAAGTCATAATAAGCCAAGACCATAGAAAGGTATGCTCAAAGATGTTGATAGGGTGATGAAAGAGAAATGGTAGTAGGAAGAATATATGGAGGATAAGAGTTCATATATAGAAAGGAGGTGTAAGCTTTAGAGGATTTCATGTGGGTAGCTAAAATATTGGACAAGATCAACATTGACACACACCTTGAAGGGTATTGGAACAATGGAGGAATCATGGATGAAATAGCTTGAGATTTAGATGTATGAGGTGGTAGGAAAATTTTAGAAGAAGATGGAGTGGAAGCCTTTGGAAGCTTGAATGTCAACTTTGAAGTATTTTCAATATTCAAGTCTTTTAAAAGAGACTTGGGAATCCACATAACTTTAGATTTTCCTTGTTCTTTGGGTGCTTGAGATTGCATTTCTTCAATGATGATTTTAGGAACCCACATTTGCTTTGATTTAGCTCTCTTAACAGTGGAACTTTGCGGTCTCTTTTGTGCATTTTCCTTCTTAGCATTCACATGTCGATTAGATGGGACATAGTGATCTTCATTTTTCAATGGATTCTTATGTTTATTCTCACTTCCAAAGGAATTGGGATTTGTGGATGAATAAGGATGATATGACTGGTTTAGATGTATAGATGGGTGAAAAGTCATCAAGGATGAGTGTCTTTGTTGATCTTTAGGTATGATGGGAGAGCTAGGGAATGAGGTAGGAGTGAATGTAGGAGATGGAGGAACATAAGGCCCCAAAATGGATGGAAGGTTTGAATGCTTTAGCTTAGATGGATAAGGACCAAGGATAGATTTAGAAGATGCAAAAGGATAGTGGGAAGGGATATCAACATCTTTAGAATGAGCAACATGGTCAAAGTCATTAATAGACTCATGAGTACCTTTGATAGGAACAACATTTTTAATAGTAGCACTTGAAGCTTGAGCACAATTTTGAAGTGGATGTGGAGAAGTAGAACATGAGGGGATGCTTTGATCTTGACAAGTAGCCTTGGATAGCATATGAAGAGAACTTTTCTCATAATTTTCACTAAGCTCAAGGGAAATGGAAGTGGTATCTTCATCATACTTAGGAGGTGGGAAAGATATAGGATATGGAGGGGAAAAATATTGAAAGAGATGAAAGGGTACTTGATCTTGATCTTTCTTGACATTTATAGATTTTTCTTTTTCAGAGTCCTCTTGACATGGAGCCACTTCTAAGGACAAGGGAGAATTAAGAGTGAGTGGAGTAGTGCTTGGATTAGTCATAGTAGTGCATGAAGGTTGAGGATGTTTAGGATTGGTAGCATGGAAAAGGTTTGCAGCCAAGTGAAGGTTAGCTTGAGTTTCTTTTAGAGGTAGCCCTTGAGGATACACGTAGTCAATGTGGAAAGCATTAGGTTCCTTTTTTGATAGAGGCATGTTGGAAAGCTTTGAAGTGTTGGGAGATGGATGAGTATTGGAAGAAGTGGAAGATGTAATAGAGCTGCTACTAGACATAGGTTCATTAATGTAATCTTGCTCAAGAGAAGTATCCTCAGCACATGAGTCACTAGAGGTTCCAAGATCAACAATCTCATCATCAATGAGATCTTGGATTTTATGTTTAAGCTCTATACAATCAAAAGTAGCATGTTCATTATGTTGATGATAAGCACAATAGATATCCAAGAATGGGTTTCCATATGAGCTAGACTTAGGTAACATGATGATCTTATTGCCAAGAAGTTTTTGCAAAGTGTCATCATAAGAATCTTCCAAGGGAGTAAAATTTCTCTCAAAACTATGTCTACAGTCCTTTGGTTGTTTCTCAAGTGAATAGAATGCATCCATGTCTTCATTATTAACTTTTTCAAAGATAGGTCCATCATGAAATTTTGGCATAGGCTCAAAGGAGGTATCACTTGCTTGTTCTCTAAAGAGGTCTTTAGATCTAGAAGATGAAGACATTTGATGTCTTGAAGTAGAGCATGTAGACCTAGAAGAAGAGGATGACCTCAAAGAAGGTGACTCACATGCATCTAAAGACCTTAAGGAAGATTCATGTAATGATTCAATCTTCTCCTCTAACCTTTTCTCAAGTTTAGACTTCATTTCTATCATGTGCTTGGAGAGATGAAGGTAAGAAAGATCATTTGTCTCTTCTAGTTCTTTGTATTGCACATATAGATCTTGAAACTCTTTAGTGACATGGAGGATATCATGATCATCTAGATTCGGTTGAAGTTTGGTAGCACAAGGTTTAGATCCCATAGTTTTAGATGCAAATCCAAGCATAAAAGAGCCTAGAAGATAACCTGATGTTGAAACTATAGGAGGTAGAGTGTTCACTTGCCAAGATAGTAGAGAGAGATTAAAGTGACTTGTCAAACAATATGTCCAAGAAACTTACGACATAAATGAATCAAGTCAATAGCTAGGCAAGATGCCCAAATAGCCAAATAGATAGAGCAAGTGGGGTGACAAGTGAACAACTCTCCAACCCAAGAGTGTAGTCAAGAAATCAAGAAAACCATTTTAGCAAAAGGATAACTAGCAAGCATGCATAGACCATGAAGATAGAAAGACCAAGAGCACTAAGACCAAAGAGTCACTTTAAGCATGTTCAAGAACTAGAGACATAGCAAATCAAAGTTAAATGATGAGACTCCCCTTAGGAAGCAACACAAGAAAAATGTTAAGACTTGATGCTTTGACTTGGTTGACAAAGTTTGACAATAGTTGATAGCATAGCAAATTTGATGTTCAAAAACAATTTCTTTCCAAGAAAGATAGTGACACATGGAGTATTCTTCAAACAATCAAGCAAGGGAGAAAGCAACCTTGCATGATACAAGCATATGTGATGTCTCAAAAGAATTTTCTAGAATTATCATCATGTGTATGTTCAAAAGATTTTCACAGGTCTAGTACATTCAAGAACACATCAAGCAATATCTACCTAGAAGTCATGGTTCATTACTCAACAACTTGGCCCACGCTTGATGCTCCTTTGCCTCACACCAAGTGGTTGCCCACAAGAGATATTGGCTTTGTCATGGAAATGCCATAAGCATAACCAAGGGAACACATATGGTGAGTGTAAATCTTGGGGTGATCCGGGTAGTCCACTAGGATCAATCCTTGCACCAAGAAGTTGAGCGGCTAAAAAAAAGGTAGTTACTAACTTAGAGTTTTTAGATCGGGCTTCCGTTCATAGTGTTCCTCTTGCTCCCAATTACGGGACACCTCACCTTGTGATGAGTAACCGATCTCGCGATCACAAGAGTACCTTAAGCATTCTTGCCTAGTGATCTCCCTATGGTCGAAATCCCATAAGCGATCACACTAGACGAAGATAAACACTATGTCTACCAAGGTTTTGTGTCCTTGATAGCCTTGAGTTTATAGTGGGTTGGAAGAGCCAGGTAATTGGCTTGTTCCCACTTGGGTCGTTCCTCTCAGGTTGTCCGAGAGCAGGCCCTCTAAAGGATTCTAACTACACAAAGTGGATCAAATTTTGGAAGTCAAGATTTCTGGTTCACCACAAGGGTGAAGAGCATACTCTCCTATTCCAATCATTTTCTCCCAAACACGCCAAGAAGATTCAGTTACCCCTTGCTTTTGAAACCAAATGGCAAGTCAAGATTTCTGATTCACCACAAGGGTGAAGAGCATACTCTCCTATTACCAAAAGACTCCAATCACAAGTTTTATGTGCCTATGAAAAATGAACAATTATTCAATGCCACACATGAAAACAAAAAAGCAAGAAATTTTGAGTTTTTATGCTTTGGGCAGCCCTGCAAACAATCGTTAGTAGCCCTTGTGCATTTGAAGCTTTGACATGCGTTCTTTTTATGCAATGTTTCAATTTTTTTCACAAGGATGGCAACCTGAAATCACAACTTGTTAGCAACAAAAGTTAGTGTGAAATAACATAAAAATCTGCAATAAAAAGTGGTGAGTTACTTCAAAAATCTAATTTATCCTCCAACCAAGTACATGCAAAGAAAGTGCAAGTTAATCACAAATGCTTTCATTTTTACTCTTCGGTTTTGACCTAGTCAACAAGATTGGACTTTTTTGCTATGATTTCGTATCCAAAAATGAAAATGAAAAAAAGAGACCCCTGTTAAAAATCAGAGAGCTTTCCAAAAATGCAAGAAATTTTAAAAAATCTTTTCATTTACTCCCTAGAGATTGATTTTGTCAAAACAAGCCAAATTTATCGAATCGAATTTTTTATCCTTAATACGATCTCAAAATTCAAAACACAAAGAAAGAACCCCCATTAGAATTGAAAAAAATTTCTGAAAATGTAAGTTTTTTTTAAAAAATCGCTGATTTGCGATCAGAAACGACTTTTTATGAAAAACAAAGAAAAACTCACAACTCCCGAAAATCACGTCAAAATGCTCTGCAAATCGGAGTGAGACATTTTGAGCATATATCCAACCTGCAAAAAAAATTTCAGAACCAAACTCCAAGCGGTTTAAAAGATATGATCAAATCTTTAAACCAACTAAGTTTTTGGCCTTCAAACCAATTTACTTATGGCTTGGCCTTAAAATCAAAGTGATAATTCTACAAAAGCATTTGATTAGACCCAATATGCTACTGTAAAAAAAATCAGAGATAAGAAATGAAAGCAAATGGAGCTGAAATTTTGATTCAAGCCCCACGGTGGGCGCCAAAAATGTACACTCGAAAGTGTCCCACTCTAAACCATTCTATCCAAACGATTCCATGAGTTCGGAATGCTTGGATGCCGGCTTAGAGCTCCCTATCCATGGAGTGCAAGAGAGTATATTTCAAGAATAAGAAGGCTCTCAGATGAGCCTTAGAGATACTCTTCTTGCTAGTAAACCATGCAATGGGAGGTTCCAAAGACAAGATGCAAGAATGCAAATGTCCCAAGGAGTTCCTCAAGAATGCATTGCAACTAAAGATTAAATTAGAATGAATATGAAAAGTGCAGCTATTCTAAGCATGGATGAGAGTGTTACAATCCAAATATTAAGCTATGTGAGATAGATTATTGCAAAATAGAAGCTAAACTAACATGCAACATGAGTCTAAGCTAAAATGCTATGGTATGAGAGAATGTAGACAAGAAATAGAAGTTCTCCACAAAGCTCCAAAGAAACCTGTTAGAAAACCTGCAGCATAACAATATTCAAAAGATGGATGGATTGAGGGGGAAAGCTCTCTCCCTTTTAAAGATGTATGGATGGTGGAGATCAAGATGAAGATGGTGGATGATCAACGGTGGAATTTGAAAATAGGAGTGATCCATGTACACACACAAATCAACCAATAGAATATAAGTTGACTTGTCATATAAGACAAAAGTCACAAAGCCTTTTCTTTTAATTGCAAAATAGAAAAAGGACTTTATGTGTGCACTTTAATTGGGTTAGAAGAATGGGGTCTTTTATTTAATTAAAAGGGGACATGTTCTTTTAATCAAATAATGAACTTAGGATAGCATAGTCAAACTATAGGTTATAATCAAATAAATTGATTATTAGAAATTTGGCTTAGGTAAGTGATTAAATTAATTTAGCCAAAATGTTGAAAAGGGGGCTAATAGTCTAGATGACCATTTTTAGGTGATTACACTTCCATTCTCATATCATCAAACTTACCTCTAAGACTTTCAACTTTGGCTCTTTAAACATTTGTATCACCTCCATAGATAGTAGCTAGGGCATGCCACATTTTCTTTGCACTATCAAGATCTTTGATATCATCAAATTTGGCATAACTTAGGGTAGAGGCAATCTCCAACATTGTTTGGTTGTGTTCTTTCTTCCTTTTCATATCTTTAGCAATTGGGGCTCCAGTAGGATCAACATGCTCAATGGTAATGGTAGATTGTGCATGATCTCGAAGTCCTCCAAGATATAGCTTCATCAAACTTTTCCATGCATGAAAGTTATCTCTATTAAGCTTGGGTACTTCTCTTTTAGACATCTTGATCTTTGTGCTTCTAGTACCTTCAAACTAGTCCTCTTAAGAAGATGGCTTTGATACCAATTGTTGGAATATTTTAGAATATCTAAGAGGGGGCGGGGGGGCTAAATTAGTTATCTAAAGTTCATATATATAAATGCAACTTTTCTTAGCTTAGTGAACCCATAAAACATTTATACTCATGCATGTCTTGTAGGTTATTGTCAAATCAACTTGCAGAAATGTAAAACAAGAAATATAACAGATTCATCAACACACTTGACTCAATGATTTACGTGGAAACTCGATTTGGGAAAAACCACCAATAACATGCTACTCTTTTCACTCTTTTGAAGTGATGTCATGTGAAATGCCAAACCTGTTAAAGGTTATAATACGCATTATTAAATGTGATCATGTTAAAGGATTTCAATCACCCTGTTAGGAGTGAGCCTTGTTAGAGGACTTTAGACCATTTACTTGGAATGTTACCTGGTTAAAATATTTACAAATGATTGTTGGGTCAACCTTGATCCAAAGGATTTACCCTAGACTAATGTAATTGTTAGAGAGTAACAGTAAAGCTTGATCTGATACAACTTACAACTTTATTTGCAGATAATAGATCACTATTCAATCCTCCATTGTGCTTGGCCTTCATACATTGTAGTTCTAATAGCTTGTTCACCCTTCAAGCATTCATCTCTTTAAGCCTTCTTGCTTAGCATGCCAATGCAATCTCCTCTTAGGTCACTTGATAAAGGAGAGCCCTTGACTTCTTGTCCTCCTTAGGTTTTTGCATCCCACTCTACTACTTCATGACCAACCATTCCTATAAATAGGAAATTAAGATATTTTTCCATTCATTTTACATCATCCAAATTAGGGTTAGAATGGATTAGGCAGGATACACTATATCTACCCCACATTCCATCTCTCTTCTAGAAACTTCTCCTAGAACCCTCTTTGAATTCGCCTAAAAAAATTTACCTTGAATTTTGTGCCACCAACTCATCATCCTTATCTTCCACTTGGTTCACACAATCCAAGAAAACAAACTTATTGGCTCATATTCATCGAATTCGTGATCTTTTTAAATAATGCAGTAGCACAACATTATCAACCTTCTGATGCTCAACACATATTGCATAGCTCAACATCCTCTATAATATCACTCGACATAAACTAAAGTTTACTGGTGCTTGGCATCAACTAAACTTTACTCAACATCCATTGTTCTACTCGACATACACTAAAATAAGCTTTTACTTAGCTCCAACTAATTTTCTACTTGGCTTGCACTGACTTTTCTCAGCACCTACTATCCACTCGGTCAAGCTTGGCAGACAAACTTTGTGTAACTTATTCTTCTAAACTTTCTTAGTGTAACTAGTCTTTGTAACCTTAAGTAGATTACCAATGCATCATGTCATCACTATCTTAACTGATCCTTGTACATCATTACATAATCATAACTCAACCTTTCTTCTAGGTGTTGTTGTTACATCTTTTGATCAAATCCTCTTCATCAATCAAATAAGTGATAGTACTCGAATCTTATAAGCATTTGTCTCAGTAGCAAATAGCAGGTTTGAAATCAATGACAAAATAATGATTGAAGCATACTTGTATGTTCTCAACAATCTTCCTTTACAATCTCCCTCTTTGATTGGCTTCTTCAATCTATTTTCAACACCAATTGAAATCCATTGCGTTGTCAACTTTAAAGAATTTCAAATCAAGGAAACAATGATGTCATTTTTATCAATCTTGGCTAAATATTTGCGGTCTCTGCAATCTCCCCATCTGCTCAAATTTGCAATAATAAATGAGGAATTGTCATTGTTAAGAAACATATTGAAATTACATTATCAAAAATTCAAATTGTAAATAATTGCATGAGTATTGGTCACAACAAATGTCGGGAACTCTGCCATTTCCACACATTGCAAAATCATCAGTGCTTTCTTTAAATTCTATTCCATTTTCACAACAAAGATGTTAAGTAACCCTTTTGAACAAGAGGCATCCTAGTGTTAGAGAAAATTTACAAGACCTTTGAAATAAAAGATATTTTAAAATGACCAAGACTTACACAAACAAGAAGAGAATTTAGTAGTTGATATCGACAACTTCTATTGAGTTTTGTTCCATCCCCTCATATATAAGCATAATTGTTTTTATTAAGGGTAAATATTCAATATGCAATGCTACATGTCGAAAGACATTGTGCAAAGCATAGATGGGCAAGTGAAGCTCATGGACAATGCTACATAAAATATTTGGAAACAAACACGTTTCTTTTACCCAACTTAAATTGTCTAGCCTTAATTTCATTCAAACTTTATGGGTCAGAAAATAAATAGACTGTCAAGAAAAATGTATACACCTAGTTGAAAAACAGTAATAAAAAAATAATAATTCCATTTAATGATTTTTTTTGAGACAACTATAAGTAAAATAAAAAATGGAGGAGTGTGCACAATTTGTGAGGCAGATATTAGTATCAAATAGAACATTGAAAACTTTAGTCCCCACCTTTAGAAAGTAGGGACATGGTTGTGAGAATATTAGTAAGAGATTTCAATGATACGAAAACTCTGGTAAACATATATGTAATATGAGGAAATATTATAATAAACACACCCAATTTGAATGCAAAAAAACAAACACATAGGTGGGCATAAAGTAATAGGTGTAAGTTACCGATAATAGCTTGCTTTAGAAAGGGTTTCAATGATGTGATAGAGTATAATTCCTATAATAACATAGGAAAATTGGCACAGATTTCAACACATATTTTGTTTATGGGTGTAGTAGAATTGAACATTCAATTTAATAATTGTTCCAAGCCAACACAGATTCTATTATTAGCATGATGAAGACTGTCACATGGTTTCTCCACTAACATAGTCTACTACTCACTACATCTGACATGAATTGCACACTATACCTTACACTTAATATTTCTTGAACTTGTCTTTTATACAAAATTGGAGAATTTTTATTCGCATATTGTCACCTCAAACAATATTTGGCATCTAAATCAAATTGTGCAATGGTGCTAATATTTATCCACCCTTATCCCTTGAAAAAGAAAAATTTCATGAAGACCAGCTAAATGGCAATAAAAGTGTATGAAACCAATTAATCCCAGGAAAATTTTTAGATTTATTGATTTAGTGTGTGTGTTTATACCAATTTTTTTTAAATGAGCAATATCGTTATAATTATATATTTTTCAAAAAAAACTTTGAGCTTTCTTATTTTAGTTTATTCATTTTTCAAACATGAGAAATGCCACCATGGTCATATTTTCTTGATTTCAACAAGTATGATGAATTTCCCATTTTTTTTAAACAAACGCTCTTTTTATAACAATTTGTGGGTCTATAGTAATAGAAAACGGAACCAAAGATTTTGAACTGCTTATTAGAAGGAAAATGATATATATTATTGTTCAAAACTAAATCACAATTTGTGATACCAACGAACTAAACATGGTAGAACATACTATAGAAGTGGCTCTTATCCATTACCTCTTATGATTCACCACAAGCCCTCCATTTGGTGAGCCAATATTATGCAACAACAATATAAGAAAACATCTTATGCGAAATCTAGTCTTGCAACAAAAATAAACATCCAAAGAACACAAAATGTCAAATAAAATTGTTCTAGTTCATAAAAAAGAAAATTCTTTCAACCCTAAAAACCCAAAAGCTGCACTTAATTATTCTAACCTTTTTAGAAATACCATAGATTTCATGAGAATTTATGCATCGAATTCGTCAAATTATTTCCACCTCAAAACATGCAAACAAACCCAACTCAACAAGTAATCCGGCTCTCCAACCACAACATGCATAGAGATTTCCAACATGCGATGCTCCACCTTCTAATAATGACAATTGTCACGCTTTCAATATTTTAGGTAATATTCTTATTGAAAAAAGAAAAGAATGGCGAAGAAAATAGCAACAACCAATAGGAAAAAATAATTTATAGAAATGATGTCAAAAAAATTCAATATATGTTAAAAACTATAGTTTTAGAGCATATTATCAAGAGCACAATTTCCAACAAGCGAAGTAATGCCTTTGAAAGTAGTCAAAAGCTTTAGTCTCCTACCTATTCAAAAGAGACTAAAAAGATACATCATATACCACTATGACAAGTATGGAATTGATAGTGCTAAAATAAAAGAAGAGGAAATAAAATATTTTGTACATATGGTTGAAACTTTTTAATTATCATATTATATTTTAGAATTGATTGTGCCTCAACATTGTGATTGGTGAAATGAAAAATATTAAATATTTGGAAATAAAAAGCTAAAACCAAAAAACCAAAACACTGCAGTTTAGTGAAGGTGAGCATTGCTTCTACCACGATTTTTGAAAGGGAAAGGGCTTCTGCTCCTAATAAAAAGCAAAAACCTTAAAAAACAAAACAGCTCAAGTGAAGGTGAGCATTGGTGCTATGCCGACAAGAACTTGTGTTTCTGCTCCTATTCTTAACATTTCCAAAGACTGCAACGACGGCACGGCCGTTGTCAAAGGAGGTAACTTGAAATTTCTCTTCTTTAGATATGATTGGAATTGTATCCACTGAAATGCATTCAACGCAGCGGACTGGATCATTCTATAGTTTACAGAGGAACGCTGGCAACTGTTATGAATGATGTTTTCCTCTAATCCATTAATAATAAATATTATTGAAATTCCAACTTATGTCCAAACTGTATTTTGAATATTAGAAGTTGTTGAGCCTCACAGTTGAAGAAGAACCAGTAAGAATTTGGAGGAGAAGACATATTTGTTTATACTCGTCTTCGCATCATTTTTTCTGCTTCCTCGAAAAGAATCAACGACTCACCGAATCTCTTTCTTATACAAAAGATTCGTTCCATGAAAATGCCTCTTTTTCACGAAGTACTCGCTTTACTAATTCGATCTCTTCTCAATTTCATTCCCTGCTTGCCCTTTTCTTACCCACAACTCTGTTTTTGCCCTGGCTGGAAACCCTATCTATCTACCCTACTTTCGCTGGTTCTCTCTGTGTTCAATTGAATCTAATACCATGGCATCAACATCTGCTGCCTCTGTTCAAACAGAGAGGGAGCTTGAAAACACTTGTCAAGAAGTGGCGTCGTCTTCTTCATCTTCTTCTTCTCCGTCATCTTCTGGAAGCTTTGTTCCATGCCGCTCAATGGAATCGAATTCTATGGCATCTACTTCAGCTACAACTGGCCGTATACCAGAGAATGAAGGCGCTTTCCATGAAATCTCACCATATTCATCTACACCTCCAACGCCCATCCAAAAGCCCTCTTTTGATGTTTTTATTAATCACCCGAGGACCAGATGTTAAAACAACATTAGCCAGCAGAATCTATGATATTCTTGACAGCATGAGAGTCCCGGCTTTTTTGGATTCAGAGGAACTGGAATTTGGCGATTTCTTGCCTACAACTCTAAAAGCAGCAATCCACGGTGCCACGCTGCATATAGTAATTTTTGCAGAGCGCTATGCAGAATCGGCTTGGTGTTTAGAAGAGCTATCATTGATGCTTAAAAGTGGTGCCAAAATTGGTCCCATTTTCTACCATGTAGAGCCTTCTGATATCAGATTTGTAGCTCAGGGGAAAGGAAAGTACGTTGCTGCCTTTAACGAGCACGAAAAGAAGTGCAGATATAGGCCAGAAAAGCTCCAGGAATGGAAGAAGGCACTCTCTGACGCCTCACTATACAGTGGCCAAGTCATAAAAAATAATGAGTAAGTATCACACGTTTGGCCTCTCAGTCTTTAAGAAATATGCATTTTGTTTTATGACTATGAAATTGAACTTTGACATAGACATCTGTGTAGAGTTTGATTTTTGAATGTTTTTTCCCTTGTCCAGTGATGAGATGAGGCTGTTTGAGAGCATTGTGAATATTGTGGTGAAAGAAATACGCAATGTGCCCTTAATAGTTGCAAAACATCCGGTCTGTCTGAAGGAAAAAGTGGAAGACTTTGAAAACACACTCCAAGTTACCCAAAGTGATCAGGGTGTGCAAATTCTGGGCATTTGGGGCATGGGTGGTTCTGCTAAGACCACTCTGGAAAAAGAACTATACAACAGAAGATCCTCCTCTGTGGAGAGATCTTGTTTTATTTTTAACATTAGAGAAGCTACAGGTTTATTGCAGAACAAGCAGATTCCGCCCCTCAAAGGTCCTTGTGTGAATGAATCAGTTGACAATATAGAGCAAGGTAAAGCTATTCTTGCAAGGCATTTGAGATCTTTTAGGGCGCTCATTGTATTGGATGTGGATGATGTAGATTAACTGGATGCACTTATATCTGTGAAAGATGATCTTGTAAAGGGTAACAACTTTTTTGTTGGCATACATTCTTACAATCCTCTCCCACCATGGATTTGAGAAGCTTGTTAAAAAGTTTGTAGAGGCCTGTCAAGGATTGCCCGTCTCTCAGGGTATTTGGAGGACAACTATATGGAAATTCCAACAAAGAATATTGGGAGTCTTTGTTTCATAAGATTTCAAGAATTTTGCACAAAAATATCAGAGAGAAACTCAAAGTTATGATGCTCTTGATGATGAAGAAAAAGAGGCATTCCTTGATACAACATGTTTCTTTATTGGAGAAGAGAATATTTTGGCAATTGAATTCTAGGATGGATTAGGGTGGAGTGGTCTATACACTTGGGAAAGACTTTTAAATCAGTGTTTGATTGAGATTGGTGATAATAATTGCAAATCAATATTCAACCTCCCGAATTTGGTCATCCCAACAAATTATTGATTTTAACAAACAAACAAAGGTGAGTTTAATATTTTCTTTTAGTTTATTGCGTAAGAATGCATGTCTGCTGAAGAGATTTAGGAAAGGAAGTTTCAAATCATCATTCAACCTCCTGAATTTAGCTATCCCAGCAAATTATTGATTACAGCATAATAGAGGTGAATTTAATATTTACTTTTAATTTAGAGCTAACAATGCAAAAGAAACACCTTTTGTTTATTTTTTGTGTAAACAGTTGGTTGAAAGACTAGTGTTGTTTGTCCATTTTCCTATCTAATTGTTTTTACAAAATAATCTATTTTCACTAAAAACTATCATTTCTGTTGATAATTTGTAAAGATGTATAATTTATATTAATTTTTGTTGTGTATTCAACAGCCATCATGACTGGTCTTTGCTATCTTGATGTGTTAAATGATTGATCTTTACTTTTGTAAGGAACCTACATCTTTTCCAAAACCCTACTTATCTTTTTGAGATCTCATTATTGTATCTGTTTGAGTAGCTAATGAATTTGTTTTTATGTAAATAAGATTCTGAACAACTTATTTTTATTTTCAGAAAACAAGTAGCATTTGAAGAATTAAGCTTGCCCCAACTGAAAGAAATAGATGGTTGTCGTATGTATGTATGTTATGCTTGCTATTTCTCTACATGCATACACTAATTATAATTTTCTGTACATATTTTCTATATTTTATAGGGTTTCCTGAATTTCATAATTTTGGTATTCAACACTTGTGCCCATTCGAATATATTATATTATAAGGAAAAAAAAAATTAGTTAATTAGTGAGTTTGCTAAGAATTGTGGTTGCCGATGGCAGGAAGAGCACTTAAGTGGTGAAAATTCATTTCCCAAACACTCTTTAGTTGGGCATTATTTTAGTTGGGCATCAAGGGAGTTACTCTGGCTTCGCTGGTGTGGTATTCGACAGAGTAATCTTCCAACACAACTTTCTTTGAGAAATTTGAGAGTTTTACAACTATCTCAATCAGTAATTTGGACTAATCTCTTGGAAGAGCTATGGGAGGCTGAGAACGATGTGAGTAGTGCTTAATTTTTGCTCTATTAAATTTATATTTCAAGTTCCTTTTATTACAAGTAATTGTAGAATGCTGTATGCCCCTCTCTCATTGGAAATGTGGTGCAGGCTCCCGTCATTTCTGATTGCTATGGATTTCGAAGATTCCCAGTCTCCATAGGGTGTCTGAAGGAGTTGAGAAAGATAGCAATAAAAGGGAGACGGAAGTTAAATATTCTGCCCAAAGAGTTTTGTCGCTTGCAATTATTAGAGCACCTCGAATTATATCATTGTTTTATGTTATCATCACTACCGAGTAGGTTCGGTGATTTGACAAATCTGCAGCATCTAGACTTGTTGGAGTGCAGCAGCTTAAGGAGAGTGTCTGTTTCTGTAGTGCCTACCCTCGTTCACATCTTCTCTGGACATATTATTGCTATTGTTATCAGACTTTGATGGACTAGTTTATGTAGATGGATTAGTGGTATTGTTTTGACACTATCAAACATTATATTATGGATTCAGTTATCATGTGATGAGATCATTTAGACTTCACATTTCATATATGTATGATGATCACTATATTGTTTTCAGTTACTGCTGATGATTAGTTAGATGGTTGATTATCTTGTGTGCTTTATTATGCATACTTACCCCATACTTGCATGTGTATGGTGTGCGTGTTTTCTTATTGTATGGCGTTTCTGATGTGGTTAAGGAAGGGAGTCGTAGTCACCTGCTTAGTCGGGATCTACACGATGCACCACTTCCTGCCATTGCCTGTTTAGCTTAGCACTATATATTTTGTATGTACATGCATGGCTTTCTTGCAGGTTGCAAGTACCGGGTATCGACTTCCCTGAATTGCCAGGATGAGCGTACCATATTATACTATCTCAATGATAAGAGAGGGGAGATAAATTCTCAAGTCCAAATTCCAAACCCTAAAACCATTTGTCCTAGTGAGTTAGGACAAGTATCTGAGTTGAGTACCCACTGAATGTGTCGGATGACATATTTTGTAATTTTTAATCTTTTAGACTGATTTGGTATGAATTGTTCTATGATGGGTTTTCATAGTTTATCATGAAGGTCCATGGTGAATTTTCTATTAACTAAGTTTTAATAAATAGATTTAATTAACAAATTAATTATTTGAGAGATTAAATATCATGATTTTGATATTTTGATTATTAATTAAAGGAGAATTAATTGAGAGAAAAGAATTAAATTAAAAGAAAATTAGAAATTAAAATAAATAATAATTATAAAATATTAATTACTTAATAAACAAATATTAATAATAAAAGTTATAAAAATTAAAATAAAAGTTATGAAGATTAAAGTGGGAGTTATAAATATTTAAATGAAAATTAATTTAAAAGTTATTGGAGTTATAAGTTTGCATAGGAAATGATGCAGTTCCCTATTGTTCATGTGTCAACAACACGGGGGTTAGTGCATCAATTAAGCACATGGTGTCTACAACCCTAGGGCTTATCTAAAAAGGTTGGAAATAGGTCCATACTTAGTTGGCGATATCTTCCAGCTGATTCTAGAAGCATTCTAGGGTTATCCGAAAGCTCTTTATATTCGGGCATTCCTTAATAGCTTGGAGATAGCGGGGACATAGCGTGGATAGTATGGTTAGCGTGGAGAATAGTTGAGGCATTGGAGGATTCGAGAAAATTCTGAAGAAGGGAAGCTTGCTCTGCGGGTTGTCTGAGGATAAGCGAGTTTAGCATCAGAATCTGGGTAGATTCTTGTGATTTCATTATGATACTTCTGCATCTTGCTTTCTCCTGTTTTCTTCGTATTTTCCATATGTCTTCATTGTGCATTTTCAATATGTTTAGATCTGAAATAATACGAATTAGGGTTGCAATTTCATGGACAAATCCATTAGAATTAGTCATCAGAGAAATTTTTAAAAGAACAAGTTTCATAGAGAGGTTTTGAAAATGAAAGCTTGTATTTTTATAAACATATTGTGATTCTGTATATTATATATAACCCTTAATTATATATATATACATACATACATATGTATATATATAATATATATTTATATATAATCACATCCATACTGCGGCCGAAATGTTTTAATAAACGAATTTCGCAACTTATGAAATCGCATTGCGATTTTATGTTAAAATAAATATATTAATGCATGCTTGGGTGGGGGCGGAATCGCACCCCGTACCCGTGCTTTAAAGGAGCGCGCGATACCTGCTGTGCAGTGTACCCGCGACTGTAGTGGTCGCAGGGTACCTGCGACAGCAGGGTACCCGCGGCAATAGTCATCACAGTGACAGCCGACGGCATCATCAATTCGGCTTTGTTCTATGGAAACTTTGATAATCGATTTCCTTTATGAATCGAAATTAATAAAATTCGGTTCCGTTTTTTATAAAATGCAAAAAAATAATAAATATTATATTATATATGTACGTATGTATATGTTTAAATATAAATATATATATATATATATATGTATGTATGTAATATATATATATATATATTAAAATATTTAAAGTTGTTAATAAAAGATTTATAAATTCATCTCTTTTTAGTAAAGAATAGTTTTGTAATTTTATAGTTTTAACTATTATGAATTAATAGTTTAAGATTATAAGATATATGAAGCATATGAAAGTTAAGTTAGTGGAAACGTCTTTCAAATGTTATGATTGGAAATTGAAGTTTAGAGGGAATTTTTAATCCATTCAAAAAAATACATGGAAAAACGTAGGAAAATGTTCTTTCTCTAAACTTGGGATACAAAAACTGAGATTTTGCATATGAATTCAAATTTGAAAACTTAGCAAAACCAAAACATGTGTTTACTTTGTGTATTCATTATGCTAATGTTTTGGGTTGACTAGTGTTGACCGGTATAGGATGTCTACCAGAGGCTTGGGGGTTATGTGAATGTGATGTCTTGATGATGTTTTAATCTCGATCTTTATAATCCCAACCATGATTATGTGATGGAATGCTCTATGAATTGGTTGTGAATACTGATTGTTATAGTTAAGCTTCTTATGTCGGGAACCTTTGACTTAACCATTATTTTGGTCATCGATCAGTTATCCTTGGATGTATTCTAGTCGCCATGATGGGACTAATATGTGGATTTATTATTGATGATGTCATGATGTGACATGTTTTGACTCAACCATTTTGAAGTCTTCGATCAGTATGATTTTGAAATATATTTTGGTTATTGAGAACCAATGGATATTTTGATTATCAGTGATACTTCAGTTGTCAATAGAGAGCTGTTGTGTTCATGAGTTTCTATGGATGTTGCTCATGGTGATTTGATGCTTTTATGCATATATAATGATTTTTTAATCATGGATATTTGTTGATCCTTACTATGGTGATTTTGCGGACTTTCTTTATGTTTATGATACCATGAGCATTAGGGTAGGATATCTGCATGTAGTGTCGGGAAGTGGCTTGCAATGGGGGCCGGGGCCCTAAGAGGCTGCCAGGGTAACTCATTGTAAGTTGGTTAATAAGTGATGACATTCACACACTTAATACTAACTGAATGAACCTAAAAAGATAAGAGTTTTGGTTCTCGCCCATGCCTTGAGTGCTTGTATAGGCTAGGATGGGAGTAGAGAGAACGCATGGTTGCGACCTTGCATTCCATAGTATGCCTTGTCAGTATGAAAGGATACTAGTGGCCGCATGAGATCTGTATGGACCTGTGGAGTTTAGCTAACTGCCAGGGTAACTTGTACGAGATAAATGCGATGACACTTTCCCACTTGCATAGTAGGTTCCTACATGTCATTATGTGCCTCTGGGAAGTAGATGTCTGTTTTGTGATTGGAACCTTTGAGTTAGTATACTTTTAGGTTTCCTGGACTTTAGAGTCGTGTGTTATGTGGTTTTGATAACCTATTTTGGGACTTGAGATTCGTGTGTTATGTGGTTTTGATAACCTATTTTGGGACTTGAGATTATCTCCTCAGCACGGTGGGAGTGGACCACTTAGGTACCACGTGGTCGGGTGGTAGTGTATTTTCCACTCTTATCATTTGAGATTCATTGAGACTTTGTGGTTAATGCGTTCTTCATGATGGTGGATATGTATCCTTTCATTGATGATTAGCATATGTTAGATGATGATATCTTATGCTTTACTTTTTATGTTAGTAGGATGTTTAGGAGTGACATTCCTACTATGATAATACCGATGATCTCTTCGGTGCTTGGAATGTTACGCACGGAGAGATGGCTAGGATCCACGATGGTCTAATGATGCTATTAACGGTTGGGAGGAACCGTGCACTTAGTTTATTTATTTGATCTTTCTGATAGATGTAAATAGCTTTTATGATGATGTATCATGAGTATCATGTTATTATCCTTACTTGATGTATCATGGATTAGAATAGGATGATGTACCTTATTCTACATATGTATATTCTTTTAAACCTTCATACCCTGTGACATGTACAGTGGATGAATGAGCAGTTGGATATGTAATAATTGAACATTGGACTTATCATATTATTTCATGTGGATGTTGTACTAGATGGATTCATGTAAGTAATTCACGTTAAGGGGATCTTAAAGAATGTAATCTTTTGTATATGTTAAGTTTACTCTTTAGATGGACATTGCTATTGCTTCCGTTATTGTGCATAAGTTGTATGTGGTAGTTACTTTTTAAAAAAAAAATGCTACCAAACTTAGTGAAATACTAGATTAATTCTTTGGATCCCTTGACGGAGCATTACAGTTTCTTTTAAGAACTTGATTACCTTGAAATATCTCAATTTTGAAAGGTGTGAAAAGCTGATGCTTGGGTCGGAAGATTTTCAGAACATTAGAAAGCTGGAGTATTTGAGTCTTTCTGGCTGCAGCCAATTAGAGGACCTGCCTGAAAAAATCACAAATCAGGCATCCTTGAGAGAGCTCTATATAGATGGTGTGGACAGGTTGAAAGAGGTACCAATTAAAGGAGGGAGTGACGAGTTGATTAGTTTGCCGAACTCTCTTGGAAACTTGCCTTCCTTAACAAAGCTTTCAATTGAGGGGTGTCCCAAACTAGAATCTTTGCCGACCTCTATTGGAAAATTGTGCTCCTTGACAGATCTTACAATTGAGAGGTGCCCAATCAGCCAACTTGATTTTGGAGCAGCATTGACCAACCTGATGCGGCTGACACTTAAGGAAACAGCAGTGTGCATGGTTTCATTTTCTCGAGACCATTATACCCGTCTCAGAGGTTACATCTCTCTTATAAACCTTGAATTTCTGACTATATGGAGCTGTCCAGAGCTTTACACTATTAACTTCTCTCAGAGATTTTAGAGTAGCAGATTGTGACCGAATTGGGAAAATTGATTATATGGACTTGTAGTGCGAGGTTGGAGGCGCCGGGCATAGAGAGCTTGGAGAACTTGAGGACACTGGAACTGAGAGCAGAGAGGGGATCAGTTATTCAAAGTTGCATTCAAAAGATAATGGTAATAAAATATTAGTTTCTAAGGACACAAATGATTCAATTTATCTTTATCAGAAATATTTGTGCACTGATTGAATGTTAATACCGTGCAGAAATGGCCAGATGAACTTACAGTGATCTGTACGCGAGAGGGTAGATGGGCAGTGATAGCTGTGTTACCACAGCGTTCCAGGTGACTCACAGGTCATGGTGATGAATTCTGCATCCTGCGTGGAAATGACAGACCGCCAACAGGAGTGGAAAGAGGGTTGGCTGTGAGAGGAGCAGAGCAAAGACTAGGGATGGAGGCATTATTGCCACTTTTACAAACCATTTTTATCTAATTTGTGAACTTATTAAGTAAAGGCGTCCCCTGCAAAAAAATGCACTAAAGACTTAAAAGAAAAACACAGTGATTTTTTCTGAAATTTTTTGTGGTTTTCGGTCACAAAATGTGCTAATCACTATGAATAGATTTGAACTGAAAATCTCCCATTTAAGAAGCTTACAAATTACCATTGTGTTGGAGGCTCTTGCTTAATATGATTTTTGTTGATTTTATTTATTTTCTTAAATTTTCTACTTTGGTATTTGTGTAAATGATATTTTAGAAATATTTAAAAATTGTTGTAAAGTTCATTATTTAGTCTTATAAATTATTGATTTTCATATAAATATTATTAAAAATATTCATTAATTTTTTATTTAAATTTTATTTGGGGTGTGATATTTAAGCCGATAAGCTTATATGTGGGACCCTTGCTCCTAGATTTTACAATTTTTTGCCAAAAAATTGTCAGCCTTTGTCGGATTTCATATTTTTCGATAGTAAATCTTCCCTTTAGCAATTTCTATTTTCTACTTCCAAAAACAATCACTTTTATTCCTAACTTAATCTATCATTTCTATTTTCTATTCTACTCTTAGAAAATTATATTTGAAACAATTCTAAAACATAAAGTTCATTCTCCAATAATCAAATCATATCCTCTTAACTTTCTAATTTATCATTAATATTTTTGCACATATGCTGGAGAGTACTTTGTAGACAAAATGTGTGGTTTCGGAGTTTATAGCTTTGTTTATGAGCATTGATATGAGGGTGCATGTCATGAGGGAATAAAATAAGGGCTTGGAATGTATACTTTCAGAAATGGTGAAACATAGTCTGTGTATTGGCATTTTGGTGTCTTACATACACCTAACACTCTAAATGTTGGAGTACCCAAGGGAGTCACCCATGTAAAGGTTCTATATGCACTCTAGATATGCTATAAAATTAGGAGTTTTGCAATTTTCTCCAAGAAAATGTGTGAGGACATTGCTTGGTTGGATGATTCTGAGATACACTTTTCTACGAGTAATTGAGATAACATTGATAGAGGTTTTGTGTCAAATTTCTGAGCTAAATATGGTTATGTTTTTGGATCAGGAAGCAAAGCGTGCAACGAAGATGACATTTAAAGTTATTTGAGTTGATGATAGATGTAATAAATTTGTTGCAACTACCAATAAAGCAAGAGTTGTGGCAGTAAAGGCTGCTTGAAAAGAATGCATAGTGATTTTTCTCCAATGGAAGTTTGAATCTTTAGAGTTTTGTAAAGAGTTCTGGGTAGTGTGTTATCAAAGTTCTCTAATATACTAATTTGTGCTAGAGAAAAGGAGTTTCAATTCATTATCTTTTATGTCTAATGTTTTGTCATGTAAACAAGAAAAAAATAAAAGTGTTTGATCATTTTTTGCATTCCAAAAGAATGTGGAATGCTAAAAATGATCAAACACTTTTATTTTGATCAAATTTCCTCAAATTTGTCTTTTACAAATACAATTTGATCACATAAGTCACTTCAAGTGAATGAAACCTATTTTGAGTTATCTAGAAGAAATATGCACCCCTCAAGAATATTATATAAAATCTCTATTTTGTCTTGGGAGTACTCTTGTATAACGAAGTTGAGCTTTAATTGTTGGCCAAGCAAGATTATTATTTATAGCGAAAAACTACATTTCCACGAAGAGGTCACTCCAAAAATCATGCCAACTTAATTTTTCATGGAAAAATCAGCTACTTTTAACAAATATCACAATATTTTCAAACCCATGAAAAAATAAGGGGTAACAAATGGAAAGCAACAAAAAGTAAGATGAATATTAATGATAAATTAGAAAGTTGCGTGATTAAAGCTCATAATAAGAAAAATATGATTTAATCAAGATCTTAATGTTGACTTTTCTTTATTAGTCCCTGTCGTAAGGCAGGAGACTATAGTTTTTTATTGCTTTTGGAGTATTAGTTTCATCTTTGGGAGTTGTGCAAAAGGGAAAAATCATGGAAAAACTTTAGCGTTGAATTTTTTTAAAGATTAAATAGACCTTTATAAATATAAATTCATTTTTTTACTATTGGCTACTTGCAGTTTGGTTGGTAGACTTTTTCTTTTTTCTTCAGAAATATTAAGAAAACTATGGTCATTCCAAGTGCCCATGTAAAAATTGGATAAGTGGGACAAATGTTCCCCTCTTTCGTTTGATAGTTGGAAAGGTGTTGGACAACTGGTGATAAGCTTTTGTATCAGGTGGCTCCTTACTATTTTTTGAAATTCACAATATTTTAAATTACTAGCAACTAGTGTCCCTAAGGTTTCTTCTTTTCCACATTTTTAATTTTTCATTTGTTAAACATTGAGGTGTGCATCTTTGGTGTACATTGTATGGGTGATGCTAGAAAAATGACTTTGGCTCAATCTCTCTATGATGATCATAATAAATTAAAGGTAACATGGACTTCACAAACCTGTTGAAGGTTTGATTTTTGACATGCAACTTCGAGCCATTTGTTTTAGTGAAATTATTTTTTAAGGTCATAGAATTTGCAATGCAGGATTCAAATGGTTCTTCTAAAACAAGTTGAGCAAGAGGTCATTTGAAACATAGACTTGGATTATATATGGTTTAGTTGAGGTAGTTGAAAAGATGAGGACAGTGTTATATCCAAGGCTTGGACTTTGTTGGTTGGATAAGCTTAGCCAAAATTTTCCCAAAATTTTTGGGATAAAATAATTTTCTATTTAGTGGATTTAAGCATTTTGGTGTTTAATGCATGCAAGTTTCTATTTTATCACGTATCTTAATTTAAATTTTAAATTAAATTCTATTGGCTTACTAAAAATGTTGACTTAGTTTAACAATTCCAGCTCCATTTCAGGCAAAATTCTTTGTTTGGGGTCAGTTTTCCCGAGTTCTTCAAACTTCTTTTTTCTTTTCCATGCTCTACATGAAGTAGATAATTATTTTACTTTGCTAATTATTCAATGTGAACACTATATGTCGACTAAATTTTTTAAATGTAGTCCCAAATTCTGAATTTGTTTTGAATTTTTAAGGACGCGTATATGTTTAATTTTGGTTTACCCTAATGCCGTTCATAAAATTAGTTTTCATAGTAATCTAGGACAATTAAGGCTGAAACCATAAGAATCAAGTATCCAATGTTGCATGAGTATTAGTATATTTTAGGCTTTTGCAACTTTGATTATCTTTGTTCTCTATGAGATTATAATTGTATTTTTTAAGCCATTTCTATTTTGCAGAGATTAGGGTAGGGTCTTTATAATGTCGCTCACCATTTTATCAAGCATTTTTTATCAGTGCCCATGGGTGAAAATGGCATCCATAAGTTTGTGCAAAAAACTTATTATTAGATAATGTACTTGATTTGGAGGAAGTCTATCTTGATGCAAATTGTGGAATCCTCAATTTTGGTATTAGACTATAATTTTTTTAAAATAGTACTACAATACGATGTTTTGTATACAAAATCCCTTACGAAAGTTCACTATAGAGAAATGATAAGTTACTGAGTTTCTTGTTTGGAGGCTAGGCTATACCCAATTTCTCGAGTTACAATAGATTGTGGCTTTTAATGTTGTGATATCTACCTGCCTAATTTCTCAAGTTACAACAGGTTGTGGTTTCTAATGTTGTGATATTGTAAGAACCAATCCTACAACACATTTTCCAAATCACACAAAAAAATGCTAAAAGTGTGGAATAACAACGCCACATCAGACAGTGCTGAAATAAGAAAGAGTCGAGCATCTTTGTATTTAAAAAATAATCAAGGTTAACAAGCTGTTAACTCAAAGTACAACTCATAACACAAAATTGTTTGTAATCATGAATATACATTAAGTCAATGAGCAATTTAGCATATTATTAAATTTCTGATTTGTTTGCGTAAATATTACATTATGTGAACTATGGTGAAATAAATGTATATACATCTCTTGCTCATCATATATGTGAATGTTATTAAATCACAAATTTAAAGTTACAATATCCGAATCGAGGTTACATCAAATGAACGATATTGTACATCATTTCCAGGATGAAGATACAAGACTAAGGTTGATTCTGAAACTTGACAGATATCCTGAAGTGTATCCAGTCTCCAAAGCCCACGGACATCATCCACTACTAACTGAGACAGGAGTGTGGCCCAGGCACTTTTACCTCACCAACCACAGAGTGATTACTCCCCCAAGATCCTTCCTGACATGAATAATACCTCGACCTTGGCATGAGAAGCCAAGCTTTTTGGAACAAGATGGGTGAAATGGATCTAGTGTAACCATGAAGCATACTACATGCAATCCATGTGCCTAGCAACCTAATCATGGAAAATGATAGGGAAAAGAAAAGAACACTACACATTCTACTCATATACAGTAAAAGAAAAACTGTATCATATCTATCCACATGTACATTTCTTTTAAATAAGCATAACTACACATATGCAAGATAAATTGAGCATAGTCACACACATATGTTACATGTCAGATATCAACATACTAAAATGCAATATAAAAATGGCTTGGCCAAGCACATCATTCGTTAGCATCATTGAAAATGAGAGACAAAACATAATGAATCCTACTTTTCATAACTTGACAGGTTGAGAGAAACAACACAATGAATCCATCTCACCCTTCCCAAATTGCTACATTACACCCTTCCATAAGGCAGTGAAAACAATATCCACACATACACCTCTTAAAAGTTATCCCAACAACATGGATTTCATATAATAATTCTATTCCAAGCATAGAGGAGGTGTGAAACACAGAATGAAATAAGATATCTGAATTGAATTCCTGCCCCCTTTCTCTTAAGGAAGTTTTACCTTTCTTCAAACACAAGTTACTAGACCCAAAAGTTTTAGATTTAAGAGTATGGTCATCAAGTTCCAAATAAGTTTATGAATTTAAGCAACCTCTTCCTAATGCTGTTACAAGTGTTCTACCATCAATAATATTAGGAGGACCAGATTATCAGACTGATCAACATACCTTTAAACTAACAGTTCATTTAACTTGTCCAGACATTCCTATACTCATCAAGGAAACTAGAGAACTACGGACCTTAGTGAAGAGGTATTATGCCCATGAATTTAAGCTTCCAACTAAAAACAAAACTACTGATCTTTCTCTTAAGGAAGTTTTGAATTCAGTCTGAAAATTGGATTCATACGAATTCTCCTCCTTCATGGTTCATTTTTACATTTACCTAGAGCATTCTATATAGGCTCTACATCAATGTAGGCTATCAAACAAGAAGGAATTCTATAATCAACAAACCTCACCAATCTTAACGTTTCCCCAATTCTTCTGCTAGCTGTGAAAAAAAAAAGAGTTCAGCCTGGACACATCTCCTACAGTACTTCAAAACCAAATACTCGATCAATTTGCCGATTCTAGGTAAAGATGAATCATAACTACCTTCTAAAACCCCATGCACTAAGATTGCTGACTGCACAATGCAAGGAGATCTAAGTACGGCCAGGAGGGTCTTGAAAAACAATTCTTACTAGTTGAACATGTGATTTGAAAACCCAAGACTAAGAACATAAGCTCACAGTGCAGGGAAAATGTTAAGCAAAAGAATAATCGATAAGACAAGTCAACATTGAGTTCAAGGTAAAATATAACTTGCCCCAAACAATAGAAGATGGAAAAATAAACCACTTAAGAGAGTCGGTTCTATCTATTCTAAAGAAAACACAATACAGATTATAACACCTCGGCTTCACAATTTCAGTTCAGAATCAATTCAGAACTATGGCATTAAACTGAGATTGAATATAACAAGAACCTAGTACTTGTGGTTTATGCAATACTCCTCTAGACCGGCTATGCTCCAGCTACCTCCAATCTTTCCCTTCCCTTCCTCTCCAAGTTATTTTCTAGCAGATACTGTATGTTTCTTTCACCAAGAACCTTTCCTACGTCCACACACCCCCGTCTCCACTCCTTTCCCTTCCAGTTACCTTTCTCTGCCACAGATGGTTCCCCCACTAGTCTTTCATTTTTTCCAAACTTATCCCCCTTCCTCTGAAGTTCAGCGCCCTCATTTAATTCTCCTCCTGCACTCCCCTTCAGCTGTCGTCTTCTTCTCCAACTCCCATTCCCGCTTCTCTATCCTCTAGAATTCTGATTGAAAATTTAATAAATATTCTCTCCGCTCCCTTCATACTTCTCTCGAATCCGTTATTCCTTATGCCCTATAGATAATCACAATAAAAATGGAAGAGTCATGGTAAATTTCAGTATATATATATAAAATATAACACCATCATTATGTTTTAATTTGATCTCTACATGCTTGTTCATTTGCGTAGTTTAATTCTTTTTAAACCATATATATATATATATATATATATAAACTTAAGTAATTACATTCTTCATTTACCATTTCCAACCAAGTAATAAGCATTACTTCTATATAATTTAATCTAATAATTAAACAAAATAGCATGTTGCATTAAATCAATCATAAAAAATAAAATAAAAAATACTAAGTGTGTGTGTGGCTGCAAGATCATTCGATGCATCCCCTTCCGAGAGGCTAACCCTCTCTACCTCAACCAAACTCTCGTCCTGTCATACATCCACTCAAATACTTGCAACAAGTTTTGAGTCAATATCCATTTAAGAAATAACTAATTGACATCTTAAGCATCATAATAACAATGTAATAATTCATGCATCAATATCCACAATGTATCATCATTATGAAACATAACTTATAACATCATCATCTAGAAATCCATTACTTCATCATAAAATAACGTTATAAGCCTAATCACATTTAACATAGAAATATATAACCAAAATTTTCAATGCATTAGACATCCATTTAATCACACTAATAATTACATCATAAAACAATAGTTAACTTAATCATTACTTAAATCCAGATTAAATCAAGGTTTGACCAAGTCAAAATCACCAAGATTGCCAGATAATCCCCACATAGGCAAAAACAATGAAAGTAACAAGGTGGGTCGTGACATATATCTACCTTATCTTTGTGTGTTTGAACTTTGACTACATTTTATTACTTTTACACATTTGTGTTTTGTTAATTATATTTATGAGAAGTTGCCTTGTTTACATATATTCTCCACTTTAAAGGTGTGAATATAATTCATACTATTAAATATTATTACAATTATTTATTCTCTACTTCAAAAATAACATTTTAATTCTAGAATTCTAGAATACTAAATCTTACTTGAACACAAGCAAGCTACCTATATACCTTCCTAGGTAGAAACCTTAATATTTATGTTTAAGAAGTTCTATGCATGTTCTGCAATTATTAATATATAGTAAGGAGAAAAGTGGACAAAAAAATAGGCTCTTTGTTACAAGAAAGTTATAGTCACCATAATCAAATGATCACAAGGTTTTTAAAGTGTCCTTTGAAAAAAAATACAAAAATAGTTTTAAAAAATTGATAAGTATATAAATAATTCTGCATGTACCAACAAGCTATCATTGATGGAGGTGCAGATACCTTATTTACCAAAAAAAAGTAAGAAAATTATAATTTATTCAAATTACTAAAATATCAATTGGTGGAAAATCTCATAGTAATAGCTTTATGTTGTCATCATAACTTTTGTGGTAGTGTACCTCATATTGTCAAGCCAGTCTATTAGGTAAACAAAAATTTGGTGCCAAAAAAAATTACATATTGTATTTGTAGAATAACAATAATCTTTTACTAAAATGAGAACATCAGAAGAAACAAATCTACCCATGCTTCTAAAATGAAAAAAGGTTTTTTTTTAAAATTGAGAATTTATTTCCACTCTCTTCTTTACCATTATTGAAATGCTACAGAATTCATGATTTCATTTCTTAATTTAGTAGATGGGTAGTCGAGCATAACTTCTCTTCTATACATTAGTAGTTTTCAAAATATTATATGGCACAAAGCAAAGACTATCATCAACACACGTCTATTTTGAAGAGGTGCTTATTTTTTAAAATTTCGGTATTTATTTATTTGAGGAGAGCTTGATTATTTATTGATCATGAATTTATCATTGGCCATGTAACTATAGATTTTTATTGAAAAGATTTTCATTGTACAAAATAATAAAATAATTTTAATATTCAGTATTAGAAAAAATAATAATTTAACTTAGAATTTTTATCTTGGAATTGTTGATCTTTTCCAAGACTGTTAGATAAAATAATAAAAGAATTTTAATATTCAGTATTAGAAAAAATAATAATTTAACTTAGATTTTTTATCTTGGAATTGTTGATCTTTTCCAAGACTGTTATTCTGCCTTATGGGTGTTTGGTTAGGTTCTGAAGATCAGATTTCAGACACCGAACCACTTTGGTGCTATGCGCTCATGTACATGTAGTTTAAAATATTAATAATTATTTTTTATTATAATTGTCTAAAGTGTATTTTTTAATAAAAAATGAAACAATCTTTGTAAAAATATAAAAAGTTGGAAAATTGGTAGTTTTAATATTTTTTAGATCAAATCTATCTTTTAAATTTATAAATATTTTTTTAAAATTATGATTTGTTTATTTATTGTTTTTCATTTGGTGTAAGAGCTAATTAATTTAGGGTGGTATATCTAAGGTGATATGTGGTATATGATGGACCAATAATTTTCACGCATATTGTAATTTTAAAGTGTACCTCTTAAATGTTATGTATTATTATGTTGAAAATTTTATTGACACATTATTAAAAATAAATATAATTATCCTAATGAATTTAAGTCATTTCAAAAATTGATCATATTTATCTTTACAAATATTACTTTGTGTATCAAATAAAATAATGTAAAACTTTGAATTATGTTAGAGATTCTAAGTCAAAAGAATTGAAGGCAATTAAATTTTCTTATAAAAACTAAACTTTCTTTATTATGATTGATGCACATCAATTTATTTAGAAGGGAAACTCTCTTTGAAAATAGATATGTGCATGATATGGAATATAAATTGCATGGTGAGAGATTATAGTAGTGAGCCATTTAGTTGACATATTGTAATGGCCTAAATTTTTCACCCTAGTGTAAAAGCCATCTTTACACTTTTTCCTCCTTTAGACTAAGACATTATTTTGCCACTCGCATTCATTTATATAACTTGTCAGTTCATCACTTGATCAAAAATCCATGCAAGTGACAACCACATACACATGTAGGCCATAGAGATAGCATAACATGTTCACATATTTGAACTTTTATGAGATAACTTTAAATGAGCTGCTCTTAATATTTGAACTTGAAGCATTTATATTTACAGTTTCAGATGGAGCATTCTCCTAGCATCATGGACGATGCTCATTATAGGCAGGGATTTTAGTTGCGTGCAACTCTTGTTTGTTAAAAGTTTTTTGTTCACAAGAAAAAGATGTTAATTATGTGGTTTTAATATTGTTAGTTCCAAATCTAATAGATTTTCCATAGTTTAGATAATTATGCATTACTAAGCTTAAGATTTTAAATATTGAAATTACACACACACACACACACACACACACATATATATATATATATATCATTCTAATTCAAAATTTGAAGTAGGTAATACTCTTAACAAAATAAAAAATTAATATGGTGGATTATTAATGATAATTTGTAAAACAAACTTTTAATAGATTAGTTGATTAAATTATTTCTTATTAGCAATTAATAAATAGTTAAAATAATTTGAAATCTTAAATAAAGTATATTTCTATTTCATAAAATATTATTTAGTCATGAAAAATTAGTTTAGATAATTTTAATAATTGTATTTTAATTATATCAATGATAAATTAATTTTATTTTATTTTTAAATTTAATTTCCTATGAAACATGTCACTATAAAAGCATGTAACTTCAGGTTATTTTTAAAATTATAGTAAGGAGTTCATATAATGGACAATAGTTCTTTTTAAAATATGAGATAATTAACATTTTAAAATATATATTTAGAAACATAAACACTGATTAAAATTATTTGGTTTGTTTGTAGCAAAAATCTAGCCAACAAAAATACAATAGGGAAAGCCTCCTAAAAATGGTTCCTATAACACAATATCAATTCACCCAATCATATAATTTCTATAATATATAAAATTTTAGACATGTTTGAATTATATAAAAATAAGTATTTATGATTGGAGGAATCTAATTTAGCAATATATTGTCTATGACAAGTACAACAAGTACCTGATTATTGTCATTTGTTGTAATTAATTATTTTTATATGTTAAGGGAATTCAAACCCAAGACCTCCCACATGAGAGGCTCACAAGTTACTGTTGTGTTGTAGGCTCTTGCCTATGAATTATAATAATAATATTTAATATAGATTCATTAATATTGTATTTTTTTTCCATAAAAATCTAGTTTTGAATTTGGTAAGATTAAATCAATTATCAATCTATTTTTTAAAGTTATTTTATAAAATATGATAAAAATAACATACTTTTAATATAAAAATATTAATAATTAAAAATAATACCCAATTTACTATATAAATATAAATTTATTATAGCTTAATTATATTTATTTATTAACATCTTTTATTTTATTTTATTTTATTGAAAAGTTCTTATATTGAGGATTAAGATTAAAATTAGAGATAATTAGTTGATAGATGAATTTGGAAGCACTGAGAAAAAATGTGCTTTATTAAGGTTTGTACAGCTTCCATTCGAGCCCTCACTGGTTTGCCACCTATCATACCACATTTAGTGCGAGAATAGTTTTCATTTATAATGGCCTTGGCCTTCTCTATCACAACAGCTAATGTTAGTGCTAAGGTGTTGCTATTGGAGAGAATGGCTCCACCGAACAAATGATCGCACAAGTTCATTCTCAAGGTGTTCGACAAGGTAATTCCTCTCTTGATATTGTTTTGAATGTCAAGGAGTTTAATAGTGCATGCACTTGGCTAGAACAACAAACCCTAATTGGGTATTTTGTGGGTCACACTCCTTCTGAAAGCATGCTGTGAGAATGGGTTTCCAAGGTTTGGACACCTCAAGGTGTTCACCTTGAAAGCATTCAAAGCCTTACCAAATGCTTTTTCCTTTTTCACTTTCGCACTCCAGGCCAAGCTAAACATGTTTTTATTTGAGGTCCCTAGACTGTTAGGTCCTTCCTCCTGGTTTTTAAGCGTTGGTCATGTGATTTTTCTGTTTCTGATGATTGCCAGCTTAAGGTGCTTGTTTGGGTGGAGTTTTGTGGGCTTCCTATCCCATGCTAGTCCTTCTTGTTAGCCATTAGGAAAACTGTCAACAAGGTTGTTTGTCTTGAACCGGACAATTTTTTTAATGCTTGACCCCAGCATAGGATTTGTGTTGTGGTCGACCTTTTTAGAGACCTCAAAGATTCAATGGATATCTAGATAGATGGTACTATCTTCACTTAGAAGGTTCTTTATCTAAACCTTTGGAATACCTATTATCAGTGCTAGTCCCCTAAGCACAAGATAAGGGATTGTCCTTTATTGGACCACAATTGTCTACCCATCCTAGAAGCTAAACCAACTATGGCAACCAAAAAAGATGAATGTACTACGGTGGTGAAGAAAGGAAAGGGTGTGGTTGTGACTAAGGTAAGCTCATTGGCTTTGGATAGTAGTAGACCCAGCTCAAGCCTGACTCCATTTGAGCCTTTAGTCCCATTGCTCCCATTGCCTCATGTTTCAAATCCTAGCATGCAGGGGACAATAGGTGCTCATACCCCTAAGCCTCATCCTTTATAGATTCAAGTGCCACAAATGACGTCGATGATCACACAAAAAATCCTACATCAGTCTCATAGGCTAGACATCCACGATGAGTTTCATAATAATGGGGAGAAGATATAGAGGGTCATCTCTCTTGATGAATCCTTTTTTGATAATCCCACATTTTTGCACAATAGCTTCTCCTCTCTTGGGGATGAGGATGACATCCAAGCTGGTTTACCATGAATTGCCTCTCATTGAATATGTGGTGGCCAACAGATCTCCCTCGAAAATATTTTGTTGATGATAGCAAGCATCAACTTGGTAATTTTTATGTGCTTTTTCTTCAACAAGGTAAAGTTGCTAGGTTTCTTCTCACCTTAGCTTGTCATGTTATTTGGCTAGATAGTGCTCTTTTTAGTCCCAACATGAGGCCAGACGAGGTAGTGTTATTACTCTTCTCTCCTGCCATTTACTTTCTTATGTTATTTTGCATGGTTTTGACCCTTTGCACAAGGTAGTTTGGATTTTGTTGTCTTTTCAAAATCATTCTTTTGGCATTGTTAACATTTATGCCCCTAATGATGTTATGGAGTGGTCACACTTATGGGGTTGGTTGGCAGATCATTTGCCACTTGTGACCTAGTTTTTTTGTGGGGATTTCAGTATGGTTGAGATGGCCACTAACAAGGAAGGACTTTTTCCTTTTCAATGGGTAGCTGGTGAAAGAGGCCTAGTTTTACATGTGGAACAAGATAGGTCTTTTTGATCCCAATGCAAGCCATTGCCGCCCTAATGGGGTTTGACATACATGGTCCAATTTTCAAGCTAGGTCTGACAAAGTCCTAAAAAGACTTGACAGGGCCATGATTTATGTGTAGTCCTTTTTTTCCTTTTCACACAAGTATGCCCTACCTATCATCCCTTTGATAGATGTGATGCTTTTAGATCATTCCCCTATTCTCTTTTCAATCACTTGGCAAACATCTCAACCTCGTCCTTGCAAAACCTACTTTTATCTCAATACCACCTTGATGTCCCATCCATCGACTATTACCCACATTCTTTGAGTCTAAAATCTTGAGCCTCGACCTGACACCCACGTTCGGTGGATTCAATGGTAGAATGATGTCATCAACCCTATTACAAGGTTTCTTCACATTTATGGTAGACAGTTGGCTATGTACCACATAAGATCTTACGAAGCCACAACCAAAGAACTGCATATGGCCTCTAAAGCCCTAGCCATGAATCTGTTTGACATGTATCTCTAGGTTTGGCTTTCCAACCTTTAGCATCAAAAGCAAGTTGCAAATAGTCATGTAGCTAGAGGAGCTTAGATCAAGGCCCATCTCCATTGGTTGGAGGTAGGCAATCAGGCTCCCAATTTTTTTTTAAATTCTGTGTAGGCTCACCATTTTGCGGTTGGCATCCAATGCATTAAAGAATACCAAAAAGTTCTTAATGACCTAACAAACATTCTTTAGGCCTTTTTCTATCATTATGAGAAAGTTTCATAGCTCAGGGGCCCTCTTCTACACATGACCAAGCTTTACAAGCTTTCCTTGCTGTTACTCCCAGTAGGCTTGCTCCTAAGCAATATGCCTTCTGTGAGAAAAAGCTAATGCTTGCAGACTTTAAGGAGGTTGTTATTTCCATGGTTGATGACAAGGCCTCTGAATATGACAGCTTCCCATGTGAATTCTGCAAAATCCTATGTGAATATTGGCCTTGATTTGCTTCAGGTTTACCATGAAGCTTACAACTCTAATTCCCTAGCCAACATCATTAATAAGGGCAATATTAAATTCATACCTAAAGCTTGTGATCCCAAAGAAATTTTCAACTGGAGGCCCATCACTTTGTTGAATCTATCCTACAAGATCATTGTCAAAGCCCTCTCTTTTAAAATTTGGCACTTGCTCCCATAGATTATTCGTCCTGAACAAACTATTTTCATCAAGTCCAAAAATATTTTGGACAACATTATTGATGTTTGGGAAGGTATGGAATGGGCCAAATAGTCCAAGTAGTAGATCCTTTTTCTCAAGAATGATTTTTCCAAAGATTATGACTGGGTTGAATGGACTTTTATCTTGGCCATGCTTCAAGCCCTAGGTTTTGGTCTAGTCTTTTTGCAGTTTGTGTAGATGCATTTTGGTGATGCATCTTCCTACATTTTGGTGATGCATCTTCCTACATCACCATTAATGGGTGATAGTCTGAAGCTTTTGGGGTCTATAGATCTATTCATCAAGGTTGTCCTCTTTTGCCTTCTCTTTATGTTTTAGCAGCTAAAGGTTTTGGCTACCTTCCTGCCAATGCCTTCTCTTGGGGTGTGGCGCATGGAATTTCTCTTCTAGAGTCCACCACACAACTTGTTAATGGTCATTTTGTAGATGATTCCTTCCTGACTTTATTGGAAGATGAGGGCAATAATTCCAATGCTTGGATAATTTTTGCCTTGCCTCTTGGTATGCTATTCAATGACACAAAACCCTTTTCTATAGATAATCTTTCTTGCCAAGTCCTCAATGGGTGCAGCAATATGGGTGGAAATGGGTCGAACATGGCAAAAAATTTAAGTTCTTGGGCATTCCTTTTTCTTTTCAAGCCTCCCCTGTGGATCTATGGAATGTTGATCTCACACAGATCGAAAAGAGGCTAGAATATTGGATCACTAAGCCTCTCTCCCTTGCAAGGAAATTTCAAAATTGTTCTAAAGTGCTTGTTGCTATGCATGTTTACTACTCCTCTTGTTGGGCCCCTTCTAAAGCTTCTTACCTCAAGCTTGAGCATCTCCTCCAAGACTTTCTTTGGGCCTTTGATGATGTGCATCATTGATTGCATAGAGTTTCCTTGGATTTTTCTGCATGCCCAAAGCCTCTAGTGGGCTTAGGCTTCTTTCCACTCCTAGTACATTGTGGGACATGGAGTATAGATGGGAAAATATTTCACCCCGTATATGTAATATTTTAAAAGCTTTCTACCAAGTTGAATGGAGCCTAGAATCATTAATAGTACTACTTGTGTTCCTAACCTTATTAGTTATTGGTCTAGTTCTTTTTAACCACTAGTTGCTACTTTTGAGCCCATCTATTCCCAATGAAATCCACCTTGTTTGTGTAGTTACCTTCTTCCAAAGTGCACAAATTCTACATTGCTTCCTCCACCACTACCATATACAAGGAAATCAGTGTGGAGAAGAATAGATGAGTATGTCTTTATGGTTAGTGTGAGATTGGGGTGGGAGATTGGATTTGGTACAATATTTTCACTAATAGTATGGTGGATTACACTATGGAATTGGCTTAGGGCCTTCAAAATCAGAGGGTTTTTTGGAGTTAGAGGTTTGCTTTGAATACAATATAGTTAAACTTTACCTGCAAATGGAATTTATGCTTTCTATGTCATTTTCTTGAAAATTTGGAAAACATATTTGATAAATCCATTTTGTGCATCTCGTAGAGCCAATCAATAAAACCGTTTAGAACGTATTTGACAAACCCATTTTGTGCATCTCATGGAGGCAATCACTCACTCAAACAGTTCATGTGCCTTGTTTGTGCTTTCACATTTGTATTTTATATTAGAAGATTTAACAAAACATTAATTCATCATCCCTTGTTTTGTAAAAAAAAATTCATTCAAATTATTTCTCCATGTGATCAACTTGTAGCTTATCTGTGGAGAGATTTTATAGACTTGGAAAACTTGAGGATTGATTATAAATATAACAAGTAGTGTCCTCAAAATTCATTTACATATGCAAATGCTGTGAAATAGAATAATGGAAGTTGAAGGCAAGAGACAGATTCATGCGTAACCTGAAATGGAAGGCAAGACCCAAGGAACTAACCTAAAATGGCTCCTGCGTAGACCAAAAGACAAACTCCTACTACCAAACAAACTCGCCAAATATCAAATGATGAATTATGATTCTTTTTTGTTTTCATTATGAACTTGATTTGGTCAAAATTTCAACCTAGGCATAAAAACCTTAATTTAGTTTAAATTTCAACCAACACAGGCATAAAAACAAAAAGAAAAAAGAAATCATAGGCCAATATGGCCTTTGGTTGAAAAATAAGGGGAAATGTACTAGTGGAGCTTGATGAATGATTGAAGATTTCTTGAAATCTCATGAGTGCATGTATGCTTGCTCTTGGTTTCTTGTAAAATGATAATTTATAGCTTTATGGATGAAATTGAAATTCCCAAGCCTCCTTTTATACTATCTTTTGGGATAAGGAAGACTTGGAAGAAAGAGTGAACAATTGGCACACCTAAGCCACCTCAAACCTCAAAATGAAAATTCCTTAGAGAAGAGATTGACCTGGGTTGACGTCTTCTATATGATTCAGCTCTATTGAAAAATTATTAATAACTAACCATCTTGATAAAGTCCTTCTATTAATTGTTTTTAATGATTTTTAGAGAAATTTAGTATCCATTTGGGAAAAAACTAGAATGTGCCCTTTTAGAAAACATAGAGGCACATAAAGTAGGTCAGCTCTAATTATCCTTCATAATAGAGAACATGGTCTCCACATAATCTTCTTAGCCATTCAAACAAGCTTGATTGTTTTGGTTTTGGATTACTCCAAAAGGTGAATAGACCTTGAAAATTTCATTCCAACCAGTGGTTTTTCAGAATGGTTGTTACTTATTATAATTGTGTTATCATTATTAATTTGGTTGATTGTGTGGTGTGCTCGAGCTTCTTTTTAATTGTTGTGCATTAGGAAGAGGAAATAATTTTTTTTCATAAATTGCCTTCATTTTTTCTTTGCTAATCCTTTTGAGATCCATATTTTATGTCTGGTGATGCCTTGAATAGGGCGCCCAATCTATTGTTGCAAGGCAAGAACATAGTTGTATTTAATGTTAATAAATAAAGCCATTTGTTATGCCGAAGTTCATTAGTGTCCTAATGGTTCACTATTTTTGTGCAAAAAACATAGCATATCACTATTTTATTATTAGTATTACTAAAATACCATAATAATTTTACAAGTTTGTTCTATATTAAATTATTTCTCATTTTCATATAATGAAAACTTAGAACTACTATCTTAATTTATATCAATTGAAAAATAATAAAGAATTTTTTAAATCATTTTTTTCATTTCACAATGTTTAAAATGTTATTTCTAATTTCAAAAATGACCCTTATAAAATAGAATAATTTAGATCAATCACATTTCAAATAAAATATTTTATTATTTAAAAAATAAAAAATATAACTCAAAACTTTATGAAAACTATGATTAGTCCAAAAATATCATGTTTTGATCAATCCAAATTAATTTACTAATAGGCACAAGTGGATGCAATAGTATTGCCACTTTGAATGGTGCAATCACATGGTCTTCTAATCTATGCAATTGATATGATCAGAGACATTCATTTCCTGGTATCTTGATGTAAATGTATTAGGATAGTGTATCCTTTGTTCATCCATTCTTTGTCATCCATGCTTTGTCATTGTTGCATTCTATGTTAGATAACCCTTTCATAATGATTGTATGTTATGGTTCAAATGACCAATTTTTTTGTGCCAAAGTTGTTTTATCTCAAAGTTGGTTTACCCCATATGAGTTAGCTACAAACACATTGATGCAAGCCTTAGACACAAAATGTCACAAATAAATAAATGAGATATACTAAATAGACTCATTGCAAATAGTAGTGAATTCTTGTGAAGTACCTTTAATCACCAATAAATCAAGAAGAAAATTAATTAACTTGTACTTTGGAATTGGACTTTGGAACTCTACTCATGTACAAGGGAAACTTTTAGACCAAAAAGACAAGTGATAGTCCTACTTCTATTAGAATTCTTTAGAATAACAGAGAGGGGGGGTGAATCAGTTATTCAAGGTCCAAATGCCCTATTAATACTTTTAATAATAAATCCATACTCTTTTTATCTGTTCAAACTTAAATCAATCGTATAAGCAAATTACTGTAAATCAACATGCAAAGATAAAACATTCAAGATCAACACATGACACAATGATTTACGTGGAAACCCAATTTGGGAAAAACCACTAGTAACATGCTACTTGATTCTCACTCTTCTGAAGTGATGCCCTGTTAAAAGCTTGCCCTGTTAAAGGCTTACAACACACTGTTAAATGTGACCTTGTTAGAGGATTTCACCAATCTGTTAGGAATGGGCTGGTTAAAGGTCTTTAGAACATTCACTTGGAATGTCACCCTGTTAAAGGATTCGTCTGATGGTTGTTAAACCAACCTAAGTCCATAGGATTTATCTTACTGTTACAATTGCTAGAAAGTAACGATAATGGTTTTTTTTAATCTGATATAACTTACAACATACTTTGCAGATTTCAAATCACTCTTTTAGTTCAATCCTTATGCTTGGCTTCAATCACTTCAGCTCTGACTACTCGTCTCCCTCTCAAGCTTCGTCTCCTTGAGTCTTCTTACTCATTCTGCCAATGCAATCATCCTTGTGGTAGTCTATTCAAACAGAGTTCCTATGTTATCTTCTCCTTAGCACATTCTTCAGCATTTCATGCTTTTATGCTTGACCACAGCTCTTTTCTCTCACTATCTCCTCTATTTCGCTCTTTTCCTTCATTAACTTATGTCTTCTTATATAGAAGTCTGATTTTCCTTTGCCGCTCAATTCTCCCTCTCCAATTTTGGGTTTCAAAATGAATTAGGTAGGATACAATGTATCTACCCCATATCTTGTTCTCTTCTTGAAACTTCGCCAGTTGTATCTTAAAAACATTCTATATGGTGTTCTGTGCCACCAGCTCATCATTCTTATCTTCCTTTTAATTCACAGATTTCTAGATAACAACCTTGTTGGCTTAGATCTGGCGAATCTTCGATTTTCTAAATAATGTAGCAACTCAGCATTATTGAGTTACTGGTGCTCGGAACCTTTGTGTTACTCGGCACCTGCTCGGCACTTGAACTTACTCGACACTTGATTCTGCTCGGCTCTTACTAGCTTGCTCGGCTCTTACTAGCTTGCTCGACACTTGAACTTAGTTTGAGCTTTACAAAAGACTTAGCTAAAAAATTAGATCTTTGATATGTTTCAGTGTGCTCATTCTTTTTATTTCTTAGTATGTCATCCAATACACTGTTTCATCAATGGCTTAACTGATCCTTGTACTTCATTACAACATCATAACTTCAACCTTTCTCTAGGTGTCCCAGTTACATCTTATTGATTGCCTCCACCTTGACAATCAACTAATTGATAGTATTTGGATCACTAAAGCAATTTTCATCCCTACAAGTAGCAAGTTTGACATCAACGACAAAACAATGATTGAGGACATTCTTTACCAGTTCCATAAATTATTCCAACAACTTTTCTTATGATCATTTCAATCGTTTCCAACAACTTCAACTCAAGATAAACATAAATTGTGGATAGAGTTGACTCATATTATTTAGATACATAGTGATCAACATATAATTATAGGTGGTGATTTCAATGCCATCCTCAAGATGACAGAAAAAAATGGGGGTATTTTTCCACCAACAAAAACTATTCAATATTTTTTGGGATTTGTAGAGTATAATAACTTGTTGGATGTTGAGCCTAATAATGGTACCTTCACATATATATAAAAAACAGTGAATTTTGCCTAGATTGCGGTAAGATTGGATAGGTTTCTCATTTCACAAAAATGAAAGTTAACTAACAACACGTTCCAATCAAAAATTATGCCATTACCAGGTTTAGACCACTTCCCTATATCACTGTTCATAGGCCCCCTTTGGCACAACATGATTTCAAACATCAACCATCTTTTAAATTTGAACGGATGTGCTTCGTCATCCATAGTTCCTTCACCTTATTAAGCAATGGTGGATAAGTGTCCCATAGGGTGAAGGATAAAAAATGTACCAATTTTCTACCAAACTAAAGTATACCAAGAAATTTATTTAAAAATGGAATGAAGTGGTTAAATGAAAAACATCTTTAAAGAGAAAGGGAAAGTCAAAAAACAGTCAGTTGAAACTTTTGACATTATCATTAAACAAGGCATGGATGATGACACTTATCAAAAATAGAAAGCTTTACGAATAGAATGGGAAGAACTATGCAATAGAGAAGAGGAATATTGGTGACAAAAATCTAGAGAACTATGGTTAAGAGATGGGGACAAAAATAACTCTTTTTTTCATGCATCGGCAAAACAAAAAAGGGCAACAAGTTGTGTTCTTTCCACTAACATTGTTGATACTGGTATAAAATTTTGTGATAAGATTTCCATCCAAGAAGAAGGGGTCAGATTTTTTAAGAACCTTCTTGTACCACCTACTATTCCTACATCCAGTGGATCTTTAGAGCATGATCTTCTAAATAATATTCCATCTATTGTATCATATGCTGATAATAAGTCTCTTATGGCTCCTTTCACCATACAAGAGCTTAGACAAGTTATTTTTTCTCTTCCTCCAGATAAAGGCTCGAGTCCTTATGGTTATACATCTTTATTTTTTCAAGCTTGGTGGAATTTCATAGAGTGGGAAGTTCTGGATGTCATTGAAGAGTCAAGAAAAAGTAAAGCTATGTTAAAATATTTCAACACTACCAATATAGCCATCATCCCAAAGATCAAAATCCCCAAAACTTTTGTAGACTTTTGATTGATCTCATTATGTAACACAATATAAAAGATCATAAATAAGGCAATCTACTTAAGAATGCAATATCTCATTCCAAAATTGGTTTCTCAAGAACAAGGTGGTTTTGTTCAGGGTAGGGAGACAATGGAAGAAGCATTGCGGCGCATGAGGTACTCCATTTGATTAACAAAAATAAATCCTCAATCTTCATGGTCAAGCTTGACATGATGAAAGTATACGAAAGAGTTAGATGGGACTTTCTCTTCAAAGTGCTACAGAAATTTAGATTTGCAAAGGGATGGTGTAAATGTATTAAAGCTTGCATTACGAGTGCTTGGTTTTCAATTTTATTAAACAGAGTCCCAGCGAGTTTCTTGTCATCCACACAAGGGATCCAACAAGGGGATCCTTTGTCTCCAATTCTATTCATTCTCATGGCATAAGCCTTTAGTAGAACTATTCACAAACAACATACACTAGGAAACTAGAAAGGTGCTAAAATTGAGGGTACAAAATCTTTGGTAGCACAATATTTTTTGGTGGATGACACTTTACTTTATGGGGAATCTAATGTTAATGAAGCCAAGTAGATTAAGCAAACTTTAGATCTCTAGACTTCAGCTTTAGGATAGAAGGTTAATGCATGTAAATCAAAAATCTATTTGTTCAATACCAATCAGTCTATTTCAATTAGAATCATCAATATCATGCGCTTCTCAATTGGCACATTTCCATTAGTATATCTTGGTATACCTCTTTTCACAAGGGCTAATAAAATTAGCTACTAGCAGCCCATTATTGAAAGAATTAAATCTAGAGTTGTAGCCTAGAAGGCTCGATGGCTTTCTCTTGCAGGCAGAATTCTCCTTATAAAATTAGTATTGTTGGCTATTCCAAATTATTATTTAGTGGTACTCAGAGCACCTACAATAGTGATTCAATCAATTCAAAAGTGACTAAGGTATTTCTTATGGATTGGGAATGTGAATGGTGTGAAGAAAATTTTGCTTGTTTCTTTGAAAGAAATGACATAGGTAAAGTTATTAGGTGGTGCAAGGGTTCATGTCTTGGTAAATCGTAACAAAGCTTTTGAGGGGAAGCTAGTGTGGCACATGTATTCTAAGCCACATACTAAATGGTGCCAAATTATGCAACAAAAATATCTTGACAATAATTTCCCGTCAAGAGTGTTATCTATTTTGGATCTAGTCAAAGGTTTAGCCATTTGGGATTTTATGACATCTTTAAGAGATGTTTTGGTCAAATATATCACATGGGAAGTGAACAATGGTGTGATGACTAAATTATAGAGAGATTCATGGAATGGAGCTCCTCCACTCATTAAGATTGATTTAAGCCAGGATTTGGTTACTCAATTAGAAAAAGTCAGGGATGTCACCTTGTGGACTTTGTCTCAGCTTTATTTCTTTTTTCTAGGAAAGTGATATGGAAAGATCCAGATGAACTACCTTTAATAGATCAAGATAAGAAATTTTTTTAGAAATACTTTCAGGGAAACCAACCTACTTTTCAGACAAGGAAGACAAGTTACTTCTGGTCTTAAGTAAAAATGGTAACTATTTAGTTAAGGAGGCTTATAGACTTTTACAATAGTAGGAGGTCAAAAAGGTTCCATGCCAGGCATATTCTTTTTGTTGGAATCCGGTCACTCTCCTTAAGGTAGGATTCTTTTCTTGGATAGATTTAAAGAAAAGGGCATTAACAAGTGATAGGTTAAATAAGCTTCATATCTCCCAACCTTTTAATTGTTGATTGCGTAATCAAGAAATTGAAGATGCGGATCACTTATTTTTGAACTATCCATTTGCACAAAAATGTTGGCCTTTTGTTCTCAGAAAATTGCACTACTTCACCCCATTGCCCAACAAACTATGGGACCTTTTTCAGTCATGGCTAGAGTTGTACTCCTCTTCCTTCTTTTCTAGTCTATGGAAATGTACTCCAGTACTTTTGTTATGGGCAATTTGGTGGGAATTGAACAAGAGGATATGCTGAAACAATCCTTCAAACATTGAGATGGTTCTTCAAAATCTAGAAAGATTTATTTTTGAGGTAATTAATACTAGTCATTCAAAGGTCCAATGTTACCCAATAGTATCTAATTGGGACAACATAGTCATTCATGAATGGAAAGGCATACATATTCCTATAGGTTGGTCTCATAGCCATAAAAGGCAAGGTGTCCAAGATAGATCTACAGTGCATTGGTATCCACCTAGCCCAGGTTTTGTTAAATTAAATTTTGATGGTTGCTCACATGGTAATCCTAGTATATTTGGAATTGGGGTGTGTATTAGTGACAATCAGGGTGATGTATTAGAAATCAAATCTTCTCCATTGCAGTATGGTACTAATAATATGGCTGAAGTGAAAGCGTTATTTGCAAGATTAGTGCTTGCTAGAAAAGGTGGATTTCAACACATACAAGTGGAAGGTAAGTCAATGGTTATTATCAATGTATGTATTAAGTAGGAATCACATAATTGGAGATTAGCATATACATTACAAAAAATCTAGCTACTATTAGATACTTTTCAAGAAATATGTATGTCACATACCCTTCGCGAAGGAAACATGATGGCAGATTACATGGCCAACTAGGGGTGTGATGGCCTGGACATTGAAATAGATAAATCAATGGGCTCGTTTCAACATTACAATGATCTTCACAAACTTGTTGCAATTGACAAAAAATATACTCAGCATATGTAAAGAGTTTAGTGACAACATATGTAATGTTTAGTGTATTTTAGGTTGTCTTTGGGATCTTTGAGGATGTCTCAAGATGGCAGTTGCACTAGCTTTTTGAGTCCATTCTCTTGAATATATCATTTTGTATAAAACAATGATGTCGGATTTTCTTTATGGTTCTTTCCCAACTGAATTTTTGAACCATTCTATTATATATTAATATATATAGCGGCACACCCATTTTTGCTTTTAAAAAAAATATTAATTTACTTGATTGACCTTCAATGTGTGATTGGTAGGTAAAAAGTTATGCTGGTTTATATTTTTATAATATATAATATATTGTGAAATTATCATTTCTTAATTCAATGCATTTTTCCATCACTTCCAATGTTGAATATCATCTAAAAACATATCTAAATTAAATAGTTTACAAAAGTGGCATTTCATAAATCTTCTTACAAGTAGAAATAAATTAAAAGTAACATTCTCCATAACTTTTCCTATCAATAGTTGTAAGTTTGTGACTAAAAGAGTGTGATAAGTGGGATGTTTCTAATGTGTCTATCATAATTATTTTTACCCTTGGATGCATTAGAAACTTTAAACCTTGTGGGTAGTTGACCAAAAATTATGTATTCTTCTATCTTACATATGCATGAACTTATCTTATTAGGGTTAGAGCATGGATTTGTATCACCTTTCAGGCTAACTTTGAAGGTCCCATGGGACCGAATCTGGCGGGATACATTTCGACTGGAACAAGTTTGGTCGAATTCATGTGGCCCTAAGTAGATGCCACACAACATGTACACCTCTGTGGCTTTCTGACCAAAATTGATCCAACTGAACTAACTCTGGCTGGATCTATTTCAAGCAAAACCCTAAAAATTATATAAGCTACAAAAAATCTAATCCGTAGCTCATTTGCATGATATGAGTTTTCTCAAATCATGGAGCAAGAAGGGCTATAGGAGTAATTCAGCTAGATCAGGTAAGTCAACAATTTTTCCTAATTTTTTAAATATGTTTTACAGTTTTAAATTGTTCAAATATTATTTTTTATTACACTTCTATGTTTTTAAGTAGTGTATTTATTTTTGAATAGTGTAATATTAGATAAATTAGAAAAAATATTGAAATTTTGTAAGGTTTAGACATTATTATATAAATTATAAAACATTATTTAGAGAAAATAGTAGAAAATTATATAGAAAATTTAGAAAATTTAAAAATTTTAGAAAATATGAGAACAATAAGAAAGTTTTGAAAGTTTAGAAAATAGTAGAAAATAGTTATTAAATATAGAAAATTATTTAGAGGGAATATTAAAGAATTTTAAAAAAATAAAATAAAAATTATATATATATATATATATATATATATATATATATATATATATATATATATATATATATATATAAATAATTAGGTAAAAGTTTAGAAGCTAGTGTTTGAAAGATTTGATAAAAACTTTTAAAAAAAGAAAATAGTACAATAGTTTTTTTAGCATAAGTAAAACTCTATCATTGAAGCAAATTAAATATGTATCTAAAACCATTAGATTGAACTAAAGCAGACTCTACCTCTTATAGTGAACCCAATTAAATTCTAATAAAAATCTTAACATTGAACAGTATAAATTATAGGCAGGAGTGGAACTTAACATTGAATGTAATTAAGCCACAACATTAAACCTAATCAAACTCTAACTAAAACTCTCACATTGAACCAAATTGGACTCTAAATCCTATATTGAACCTTAAATCCAAATATGTTGACCTAAACCCTAAATTTTTAACCCTTTATCTCTCTCTAACTCTTAAACCCCATCTCGCTAAACCCCAAATCTCTCTCTAACCCCATAATCCCTAAACTTGTTTCTCTCTCACTCTCTCTAACTTAGATAACTTCATCTCTCCCAACCCTAACCTCCTCTCTCTCTCTCTCTCTCTCTCTCTCAAACTTTTAACCCTCAGTCTCTCTCTAACTCCTAAACCCCATCTCTCTAAACCCTAAATTGATCTCTAACCCCATAATCTCTCTCTCTCTCTCTCTCTCTCTCTCTCTCTCTCTCTCTCTCATACATAACCTCATCTCTCCCAACCCTAACCTCTCTCTCTCTAACCTATAGTTCATATTAGAGTAATAAAGTATTTTCTTATTAATTAAATTATATTGATTTAATTATTAAGTCACTTATTATCTCTAGTTTACTTAAGATAAACTTTGAGCATATAATAATTATTATATTATTATTAATTATCATGCAACCTAGGTTAGTTACCTATTAAGGTTTTGAACTCCTTTTATAAGGATTGATCTCTTTGTAACATTCATTCACTTTTGATTATAGAAATTTCTCTTTTTTCTCATCAAGAATGTCTCATCTATGGATCTGGCAATTCCAACCTCCATAGCTTTTGCTTCTCTCTTTCTATGGCAAGTGTTTGCATGCAAGTGATTCTTTGGAGCTGTGGGGTTGATCTTTCATTTACTTCAACATGCTATCAGAGCTCTAGATTTTCATGCCCCTATTCTATGTATGAGAGGTTTGGCTTGGCTTTCAGATCTGTGCTTTTTCTCTAAGAGGGTTTTATTTTTTTAGAGTTTATTTGTATTGGATCTTGGGCAGGTTAAATTTTTTTGGTGCACTTTGAGCCCAAATGGACCTCACTGTTGAGCTCAAAATACCGAAAAACCCTTATTTCCATATAAAAATTTTCCAATTTGGACACAGTAAGAATTTGAGGCAAGAAAAATAGTACTCCTAGATTGGGCACATTTCCCAAGGCTATAATTTTCTAATTTTTGACATGAATATTGAGAATTTTTGGTATAGAAATTGTAATTTTTGATACACAAATCAAGATTTTTGGCACACACATTAAGACTTTTTAGCCCACAAATCAAGATTTGTTGGCACAAAAATTGAGATTTTTGACATGTAAATTGAGGTGCTTTAGTACGAAATTTGATGTGGTTTAGCATGAATCATGAGGTAACTTTTTTATTAGTGGACACACTTTCGGAGACATTATGGCATGGATCCCAAGGTAGTGTTTTTTTGCCCTTTCAACACTTTTTTGACCTACATGTGATTTTTTGGCTATAACTTTCTCTTCCAAACTCCATTTTTCGCAAATGAGATATCGTCAAAAAGATGATTCTGAGCTCGTCACGATGGTGAAGTGTATTTGGAATTTTGATGTTTTTTGGTTCATAGTTCATGCATTCAAACTTAGAGGTTCTATTTTGCACTCTAGGAAACATATCTTGAGACATTTTATTTTCTAGATTCTGCTCCAAGCACATCTCATTCAATTTTTTTCTTTTTTGCATTCTGGTGGATACCTTTGTTGTTTCAAGTCTGGAGATCAAATTTTTTTCTTCTTCGAATGATTTCTCGTGGGTTGTATTATCTATTGTATCAGCCTTATGTCTCTTTTGATCTTTGTTGACATCCTTTTGTAGTATTTTTGAAAATGCACTAAGATAAAGTGACACTCTATTATATTTTGGGATCTTGGACATCTTCATGTTTTGTTTTACTTACACTATAGTCTAAAGTGCCTTGGGAGGTTTCATGCTATCCATATTCATCATCTTCCTTTGTCAAGTAAGTATTCCTTCTATGATATTATCCTCATGATATGTCAATGACACATTGTTGGTTTAAAGAATAATTTTGACAGCTAAGTGTCAATACACTTAACCATTTTTCACTATACATGCCGAGCAAAGAGTAGGAGCTGAGTCATAGTCATGTGCTAAGCAATCCAATTTCATCAAGTGCCAAAGGATTGAAATCAGAGAGAGAACTAGAACAAGTGCCTGCATTCAGCAATCAAGGATTGCAAACTATCAGGTTTATAATACCTAATACTCTCTTACCATTGTATTAGAAAGGAAACCCTATGTAGTTAGGTTGGCTTAACAGCTATTTTTAGATCCTTATCAAAAGGTGATTAAATCGTTTAACAGGGTAACACTTCATGTAAAGTGTTTGAAAATCCTTTAACCAGGTCACTATTGACACAGTGTAATGCCTTTAATAGGGTAGACCATCAGAAGTGGTTGAACAATATTGCTGCAGTAATTTTGTGGGTATCATCCCCACCCCAGTTTTACCTTTTTATTTCTAGAGGGTTTCTAGGTTACCAAATTCTAGTGTTATGTGTTGTTGATGCATGTATTAGTTTTATGTTTATTTGATGTGTTTACATGCATGCAATTTACTTTCAGTTAAAAGTTGTATTGGTTAAAGTGTGATACTTCTGATTCACCCCCCCCCCCCCCCCCCCTCTCATATGTATTCTTTCCATATTTGAATATTCCAACAATTGGTATTAGAGCATATAAGGTTCTCACAAGAAAAAGCCTAACAACTTGGAGGAAAAGATCTAAGGATGGAAGTCTTTAAACTTGGAAAGATCATTGAAAACCAGGTGATAGATGTGCAACTTGCTCTACATAGCTTGGAGGAAGCTAGAGATAAATTGAGAAATTCCTTGAAAAGAAGGAAGGATTTAGCCATAATTGAAAATGAGATAAACTACAAGGAGATTGATACCACAAATATATTTTCCAACGGAGATACTAAAGAGTTTGATGCAGCAATTGCAGAACTGATGGAGAAAAACAAAGTTCAAGCAGATGAGATAAGATCTCTCAAGATGGAACATGAATCATAGGCCATAATGTTATGTGAAATCACTAAACAAAAGAAAAGAGCAGTTGAAGATAAAGTCATGATGGAAAATGACAAAAGAAATCTTGTAAATAGACTTGAAGAAAAATGCACTAAACTGACAAGGATCTCAAACATGCAGATGGATACACTTGCCCAAATGATGAACCTTCATCATGAACTCAATAAGAAAGACATTGAGATCTCTACTTTGAAAATGTAGAATGAACAATTACAAAATGACTTGAGAAGAGAAAAGGAAATTTTAGAGAGCTTCAACAAACCAAATGAAGCCATCAAGTATTTTGAGCAATTGTTGAAATCCCCAAGATCAACCCATGATACATTAGGACTTGGATACAACAGCACTAAAGTTGGAGAATCATCAAAGAGTGTTGAAAAAAGAAGCAACAAAGATAAGGATTCAAAACCCACTTGTCATTACTGTAATAAGAAGGGGTATACTGCTAATGTTTGCAGGAGTGGGAGAATCAATCAGCCAAACACACATAAAAGCAAGAGTTACTATCACAAGTGCAAAATGCAAGGACATATGACACAAGATTGCAGATCCAATGTCACAAGGACACAAAGATTTGATGGACATTTTCATAATTGTAAGAAATATGGACATAGGGCATTTGAATGTAGATCAAAGCCTATGTGGACATCAAATCAGCCAACAAAAACAAAAGGGAATGAAAGTCATTATCATTGGGATTACAACACCATGTACAGTTGTCATTATTGTCAAGAATATGGACACATACCCCAAAATTGCATAAGAACACATTTCAAGGGGAACTATAAAAGATGGTTGAGTCAAACCACATGTTTTAGTTTCTTGAAAATTGGTCATATCAGCAGGAATTGCCCAACAAGGTCAAAGGCACCAAGTTCTAAGTTCAACAATGGAAAGGCAAAGACAGATGCTGAACACATCAGAAGTGAGATAAATAAGACATGGAAGAAGAAAGATGAGTGCAGCACATCAAGTGTAGAGATCACTTCACCTAATGGGTCAAGTGATCACACTTCATCTAATTAAGAAAGAATGGGTGTGTGGGACTGATATACTAAGTTATATCATACATCAGTCCCAAGACATAGAAGAACTGCAAAGAAGCAATCAGCATAAGCAAAGATGCTAAGTCAAATTGAGAATCTTGCAAAATTTGCCGAAGTTATCTTTAGGTGCCGAGTTGCTAATAGTGACCGAGTTGATAGTTGATGCCAAGCTATGAAATATCAATGGGTGTCAAGTCATGTTGAAATCCTTCAGGTGCCGAGTAGACAGTTGATAGTGCACTAAGCATTAATTGCTCTATTTTGAAGGGTACATAGGTCAATTTTTTATCATTTCTCACCATTCAAACGTGAAGCAAAGATGAAAAGAGCACAAAAGATCAAAAGCAGCTTAGAAGCCATTTGCAAAGATTTCCACAGTGATTCAACACGAGTTTCATCGATTTGAGGTATTTTACTTGAGTACCGAGCTACACAGTGTTTATAAACTTGTTTAAACTATAAACCCTAGTTTGGAAAACCATGGCATCTGGGTCTGGAACCACTAAGGACAAGGAGAGTCATGAAATACAGTTGGTCAGTAATGAAGTCAGGCAATTAGAGTTCAAGCGCATTCCAGAAGTTGCATACAAGAATGATCCTGCAGGTGCATTATCCATTATTTCTGATAAATTTTTCATGGTCCAAGATGTTCGTAGATGTTATAATTGCAAAATTGGAGCCATAGGAGATCTAGAAATTTATAATGCATATGACAAGCTATGTGAGAACAAAATACTAAAAGATGAGTTCTCAATAATCAAAAGAAAGGGATTGACCAAAACCCTAGAGTTTCCAACTATTTTCAAAGTTGAATGGGTACGCATAGTTCTGAGCAAAATACATGATGGAGCCTTTTGGTTAGAATTAGGGCCAGTGAGATTTACCAAGAAAACTGTTCATAGGGTTACAGGTATTCCAACCCTAGATCGGCCAAAGACCATGCATAGTGACAAAAAGGAAGTAATAGAGAGAAACACGGGTGCTAAATGGAACAATAGGGGAATGACTATTGATACAATCATAGAACCCCTACTATATTTTGTTGTGAGAATCATTTCACACAAATTCTATCAATCAAGCAGGTTAAATAGTGTGCCTTGTATAGCAGTTGATGTTGCATACAAATTGGTTAAAAAGGATCATACCTATGATCTAGCAGAGCTCATGTTTCAATAGATTAATGAGAATCTGGGAGCTATAAGGAAGAGCAAGGGAGCTCATTGCAAATTTGGATTAGTTTTGGTGTGCATGTTTTTCTATGTGATGAAAGAATTCCCTTTTGTGGGTAAGGTGAAATAGAATCTAGATAAAACAATTTTTGAATAGATCAATGGATATATTGAACAGATGGGTGATAATTTTGATGCCCAAATGACTACCTACTTTGAGGACTTCAAACAGTTCATGAAACAAAGAATGAGGATTCCAGTCTCATTGACTGAGAAATATGAAAAAGACATTTGTTTTCTTGTAGATATTGATTATACTTATATATAGGCAGTCATACCTACAGTGAGATGGCTTAAGCCACTAGGTTATGAACTCAATATTGATCAAGCCTCTACAACAATAACAGTTCTCCTTGCAGAGGAAGTTGACAAGAATGCAAAAGCCTTTGGAACTTATGATCTTGTGAAATCAAGGGTGGTAATAGATTTGAAGACTATCTCAGCAGTAAAGAAGAAAGAAAAATTGGTAAGGAAAATCAAGACAAAATTTGGTGTTGAAGGAGAAGGAACAACAGAAGAAGAAGAAGACATTGAAGATGAGGGAGATGAACCTCAAGGTCTGACTCAAGGGTTAGGAGAAGATAAAGAGGAAAGTGATGAGGAAGAAGAAGCCGAGGAAGCACAAATTAGAACCAAGGTCACAAAAAGAAAGGCCACAACTCCTCCTGCTCCTCAACCAAGGCAAAGAAAGTAGCTGCTCCTGCACCAAAGAGACCTACTACAAGGGCTGCAGCACAAAAAGCCCAAGAGGAGGCAAAAGAGAAGAAGAAAGCTTCAAAGAAGATTGCTGCCGAGCCAAAGAAGAAAAGAAATTTTGTTGCCCAGCCTCAAATAGATGAAGAGAAGACAGAGTAAGAGGACAACAGCCAATTTCAAGTGGTAAGTCACAAACCTCAGACTGCTATTGATAAATTATGCTCAAAGATTAAGAATGATGATTTGAAAGGTTTAAAGAACCTAAATTTTTCTAAGCTCACCAAGGAGGAACAAAATAAATTAGAGGAATCAATGTATGCTATGATGGCTGATTACAAGCACACACCTCTAGAGTTAGATGAATCAATGCCTAAGGAATTGTACAAAATTGTAGAGGATAAATGTCATTTTTCTTTGCAAATGGAAAGGGAGATAAGGGAATCAACATTAGCCAGGTTGTTGCCTGATTTGACTAAGGATCAAATAAAAAATGCAGTTAAGAGGCATAACAATAGATTCACTCCCAAACATAGAGCTTTTAGCATTTTGTAGAACAAAATTGAGGATGTAGTTACAAAGTCCACAAGATTGTGGAAGATAGTTTACAAGAAAATAGAAGATGTTTACAATGAAGAATATAAGGCAGAGGCAAGTGCCAGGAAAAGAAGAAGGTTGAAGAAGAAAAAGAAAAGGAACAAGTGGAGAAGAAGGTTGAAGAAGATGAAGAGGCACATACAGAGAAGAAAGAGGAAGAGAAAGATACAGTTGAGCAACAAGATCAAAGTGTGTAAGACACACAGCTATCACCTCCTAGTCCTCCTCATGCCATCATCACACCTGCAGAGATTGTCAAAATTAAGGATATTACAGACACTTCTAGTCCAAACATCAATCCATTAACTATAGAGGATTTAGCAAAAATCCTTGACCAATCAACACTAGTAACAAAATTTTGTTCAAGTCCTATATTGGTTAGTGTTGATGAATTGGAGAATCCAATAGCTAAAACAAAGGCAATCAAGGTGAAAACACAAGAACCACCTTCGACCATACAATCTACTGGTATTATATTCCTTCCTCCACCACCTCTACCAAGTGTAGTCACTGATACACTTCAAATGCCGAGTGTAGCAGCAGGGGAAGTCAAAGAAATATCTGAACAGCCAATAAGTTCAACCCCACCTATTGATCACCAAAAGGATAAAAAAGTTGAAGAAAAAGATGAGACAAGTAAGAAGGAGGAGTCTGCAATACAAATGTTTGTTGCATTACCCAAATCTGGTACTCCAACACAGACTCTTCATCAGCCGAGCACTGATAGGTTACCATTACAAATTAGGACACCAGGCTCAAGCTCATTAAGGGCAGTCAGTAAACTTCACTATGGAGTTCCTGAGCTTGATGAAGAAATAAAGATTCCATACTATGAATCCAACACTCTCACTGAAGAGAAGATCAATCAAATTTAGAGTGCATTGGATAGAAGAAGGAGACAAGAAGCACTAAGAAGAGAACACAAGCACAAGCATACCTTGAATGAAATCAAAGACATATCCATAGAAGCTTTCAACTTAAAGTCTCTAGATGAGTCAAGGCCAATCATAGAACAACTATCAGATATAGTTGACTAGGTGACTAGTGAAGACCAGGATACAGATGCCAAATTACTGGAATGGTTAGAAAGAAAGTTCCAAGGCAAGGTAAATAAGAAAATATCTGGTGATGTAACACTATCACAAGTGGAGCTGGCTAAGAAAATTGAAACAGTCAAAACTATACTTGGAAACATATTTTCCCTGTGTAACAAGTTGTGTGATTTTTCCACATTCACACAGGACACTAGCCAGAAAATACTGAGCTTGGAGAGAAATTTGAAGATTTCTAGCATGCAACTCCCTACAAATCCAGCTTAGAGTGAGAAGCATTTTGCCCAAACGCTTCACACACAAAGAGAGTTAGCTGTCTTAATAGTAGAGGAGGCAACCACCAAAGCCAAATTCATGCAAATTTAATCCTCACTCACTCCTCATTTGGAAGTACTTCATAAGGAGAAGATGTATGCAGAGACAGTCCTCAAGAAAGACCCTAATCTTTCTACATCTGATGGACTTGTACACCTAGCAGCAGAGATTGCCATCCAATATAAGTCATTGGATATTGCACTAGCAAACTGGGATGCAGCTCTGAAGGTACTCCTTGAAGTAAACAGTACATTTTTGGCCAAGTATGGCATTTCCCTATCGAACCCTTGACATAAGTGTCAAAAAGGGGGAGATTAAGTATGGGGAGATATAAGCTGAGAAGGAGATACAGAATGAAGTATGAGATATAGAATGAAAGGGGGAGAATTTTGAAAAAAAAAATTGATATAACATAGTGGTCAGAATGTAGAAATTAGGACAGAAGTCACTAAGTTTACAAGGCATAATCAACTCACAGGGAGTCATAAGATATATTGTTATTTGTTCTTAAAATTTTTGAGCAAATAAGAGGATGCATGAAATAATGTAAAGATCACAGGATCTTAGTTAAGTGTTTTTGCCACTCATGTCAAAGGGGGAGATTGTTGGTTTAAAGAATAATTTTGATAGCTGAGTGTCAATACACTTAACCATTTTTCACTATACATGCCGAGCAAAGAGTAGGAGCCAAGTTACAGTCATGTGCCGAGTGATACAATTTTGTTTAGGTGCTGAGCTATCCAGGAAACAACATGTGTCGAGCATCAGTAATGCTTCATGAGTCAAGTAACTTAGAATATCAGCATAAGAATTTGTAATTGCACAAATTATGACGTAAACTATTTTTGTAGCCTACACAAGGTAAATCTCGAAAGATCTAGAGATAAGACCAAATCTTTCACATTTCCTATGCAATCTACATGCAGCCAATTGGAAAATTGGAAAGGCATGCAACCAATCAGCAAAAGGCAAGTATTGAGCGGGAAATTGAGATTCAATTTGGATCGTAGATCCATACTTAACCCTAAGTCTTCAAATTCTTTTTAAGGAAGAAAAATGTTTCACTGTAACATGGATGAGAGAAGTAGAATAGTGTTAAGGGGAAAACATAGTGGAATTCAGTGAAAGGAGACATAGAGGGTAAGAGCAACAATTCAATATTCAGTTGATCAGAACAAAGCAAAGGAGATGAACAAATATCAGATCCTAGAGGATCAAAATTAGAGAGAGAACCAAAATAACTGCCTACATTTAGCAATCAAGGATTGCAAACTATCAGGTTTATAATACCTAATACTCTCTTACCATTGTATTAGAAAGGAAAACCTATGTAGATAGGTTGGCTTAACAACTATTTGTAGATCCTTATCAAAAGGTGATTAAATCCTTTAACAGGGTAACACTTGATGTAAAGTGTTTGAAAATCCTTTAACCAGGTCACTATTGACACAGTGTAAAGCCTTTAACAGGGAAGACCATCAGAAGTGGTTGAACAATATTGCTGCAGTAATTTTGTGGGTATCATCCCCACCCCAATTTTACCTTCTTATTTCTGGAGGGTTTTTGGGTTACCAAATTCCAGTGTTATGTGTTGTTGATGCATGTATTATTTTTATGTTTATTTGATGTGTTTACATGCATGCAATTTACTTTCAGTTAAAAGTTGTATTGGTTAAAGTGTGATACTTCTGATTCACCCCCCCCGTCTCTCATAAGTATTCTTTTCATATTTGAATATTCCAACACACATGCCATTATAGGTGTTTGTACTTCTTTTTCACTCTCGATGTTCCTAGTTCTTCTTTCAACAAGAGATGTTCCATTTAGTTTTAGTGTTCATGTCTTAACTCTCCGGATTATAGGGGGTTTATGTTGGTTCTGTTTGTGATGTCCTAGCTTAGGAATACATTTTAATAAGGAATAAGGAATTAAATAGTCAAAATCCTAATAATTTTAAATTATTATATATATAAATATGTTGACCTTATGGTCAAATCATTTGTCAATTAGTGACTAAACACTTAATCATTTGGTTTCTTAAATTTCTACCAAGCTTCATAGATTCTACAGAGCTTCACAAGAAAAAAGTAGTGTACGTTGAGCTTTACAGAGTCTACCTAACTCTATTGCTAATACTAGGGTTTTGAAGACCACTCAAGTGATATTCTAACACTCAAATAGCTTTGGCACTTGATTGACACTAGTGCTCATGTTGTATTATGGATCCTAATCAAACTTAGAGGTTTATTTGGTACAATTTTTTCCCCTTATTATTTCTATGGGGGTTTGGGAGTAGTGCCCCCAAGATAGGGTCAAGGGGTAGCGCCCCAGGTGCACTCCTTGTCACAGTATAGGGTGGGGTCAAGGGGCAACACCCCTGCAATGGTTTTCGGGGGCAGCATCCCTGAAGCCAAAAATGCCCTTATATTGTAAAAGATGTCAGCTACTAGTTTTCTATTATTCTAGCCCTAATTTTTTAAGCGGAGAAATCTTGTATAAAAAAGGTTTAGGGTTAGGGATTTCATAATGAATGGTTATATTGTAGCTTCTTGCAACAATATTGAGTTGTAAGGGATTACATATTATAATCAAGTTGTAATCACTAGAGAATAATAATATTGGACTTGTTGTTGGTGGATGTAGCCCAAGGACTAGGTGAACCATGTTAAATCTTGGTGTCTTGTGTTCTCTTTTATGTGATCTATTATTTTCTGGTATTGGTTACATTTTCATGTAGCTATTATTTTTGTTCGAGGTTAATCTTAATAGATCGATCGACATTGATCACTCAGGTGTAGGCATGAATTCAATATCACTAATGACTTGGTGAACATGGGTGAACTTGGTTGACACTACAACTCGGTCAACACTACCTTCTTTCTGCTTGGTTCATATGGATAGCTTGGTAGACACTACATCTTGGTTAACACTACTTTATGTATGTTTTCCACTATGAAGCTTGACTTATACTACTTTCTTCTTGTTCTGTGAGCCGACTTGGTCAATATTGTTTGAATATGGTATTGTAGCCAACTCTAGAAGGTAATTATTTGGATTGGTATATATGTAATACATCTTGTCATATCCAAATTTAAGAGTGTAAGAAGTAAGAAGAAGAATGAATGTGAAGTAGAGGACAAAGGCTACAATAAGTATAAGGAAAATAAGAGTCTTATCCATCACATAAAGGTGGCCTTTTACATCAAAGGAATCTCATATAGCAAATTGAGTTGTAGAGTAGAGATTAACTATTTATTCATCCTAATAGGTGCGTCAGTCAAATTCTCTACCAAGGTGGACTTAACAATCTTATATTGAATCTCCTCACCAAGTGCTTACTTTATTTTATTATATAAATCCTTTCACAAGGTGGACTTAACAATCCTTATTGCTCCTAACAAGGCATAGTACCAGAAGTGATCAATTGTAAGCCTTAATAGGCCAACTTTATACTATAGTATTAAAGCTTATGGGTATCATCCCACCCCAGTTTTACTTTCTATTTGGAAGATTTATGGGTTACCAAATATTGTGTCAAGTGTTATAAATGTCTTATTTCTTTCAATATTTCATGCATGCGACTAGAACAGAATAGCTTATGAAGGATTAATTGTTGAATAAAGTTTTAAAAATTATTGGCTCTTGATTCACCCCTCCCATCTTAGTCACCTAGCCCACCTTATATTTCAAACAATTAGTATCATAGTGTTGGTTCTCACATAAGAAGTTTAGCAGCTTGAGAAAAGATTAGAGGTAATGGAAGTATACAGGCTAGAAAAAGCTATTGAAAATGAAAAGTTGGATCTGCAATTGGCCATGAGACAATTCAAGAAAATGAAGCAGTAACTCTCTCAATCCTTACAAAGAAGGAAGGAACTAGCAACACAATTGAATGACAATCTATACAAAGAAGAAAAATTTTAAGACATGTGTCAAGAATATAGAAGTTTAGATGAAGTTGATGCAACAATCAAAGACCTACAAGAAAATAATCTCACTCTTCATGAAGAAGTCAAAAAGGTGAAAAGAGAGCTAAAATTTAGTCAGTCAGAATGTGTGAAACCATGGAACAAAAATGCATGGCAAAAAAAGAGAAGAGATTTCTAACTAAAAAGATAGAAGAGGAGGACAATGAAATCCATCACCTATCTCTTCAGCAAGTAGATTTGATTGATCAGTTGACTCAATTGTGAAAATCAAGAGCTTATACACTTGAGGATAGAAAAAGAAAGATTGTAGAATGATCTTAGCATAGAAAGGAAAACCAAGGAAAGGAAAATGAAATCTCAAGAAAGAATAAATTAGTTAGACAAGAAAACTCAATTCAGACACAAAGGAAAAGCTGGATTAGGCTATATAGATGAAGGTGAATCATCCCAGCAAGGAGCTCAATAGAACAAAAGGCCTACTTGTAATCATTTTGAAAAAATAGGGTATACATCAAATAAATGTTGGAACAATGGTAAATCAAGATTCAATGGAAATTTTTATAGTTGTAACAAGCATGGACATAGAGAAAGTGAATGCACAAAGAAAACTATGTTTGAGGGAAAGTGTTTCAATCGCAACAAACAAGGGCACACATCTTTAGAATGCAAGACCAAGAAATGGAATCCAACAGAACAAATTGTGAAAGCTATGTTTGGTTGGGATTATAAAACATAGTGTAGATGTTACTTGTGTGGTGAGTATGGGCACATTGGAGAAAATTTCATAAGAACTCACATGAGGAAGAGAGACCCTACAAGAAGGTGTTTTGTATGCAAAGAACTTGGTCATTTAGCCAAGAACTATGTGAATTGAGGTTGAGTTGAAGATGAGAAGAAAGAAAAGACTGACAAAATTAGAAGTTAAATGAGGTGGCAATGGGTAAAGAAATCTCCAGAGAATGCAAGTCAAATTCATGAAGGTTTTGGCACCCATTTCAATGAGTTGGGTGACTCAACCATTTCAAACTAGTTATCCATGGAGATTATTAGAACTATGATTGAAAAGAACACATCTTATACTAGTTCTAGTCAGCAGGCAAGAAGATCCAAATGAACATTTTAGATGCATTGAGATCACCAAGTTAAATGAATGTTGAAGTAATGTCTTAGACCTAACTGAGAAAGATAGGGTTGCAAGACCTTACCAAGAAAGGTTGGGTAACAAGACCTTACCTAGCAAGGTCGGGTTACATGACCTAGCCAAGCTTGGATGTAGATGACAAGTTCGGAGTTCTAACTGAGTGTTGAAGGCTTAGCCAAGTAGAAGACTTAAGGGTGAAAGCACAAACTTGTGTCACCCCTTTGCAAAGGAAAAGGCTAACAAAAGTATAATTGTTCACCTTCAATGACATTAAATTGGTATTATTATTTTGAATTTGTAAATGAAATAAACTAATGAAATGTGTAGAAATAGATGAAGTTTAGGATTATAATTTTTAATAATTATTTGGAATAAGAATTGATATATTTTTCTAATTTTTATAGACAATTTTTTAGCTACTGAAAAATGCTGAAAATTGGGGGTCTAGTTCCCACCACAAAAATATAGGGAAATAAATTTTTTTTCCTTTTGATCTCAGACTATGTTATACATAACATATATAGCTAGAACAATTAATAATAAAAATCATCTTTAGACCTATAATTTTCTCTTTTATAATGATTCAAATTTCAACTTATCTGAAATCGATAATTTTCATCTCCCACCACATTTTTCAAAACAAATCTATTCTAACCAAGAGAAAAATTATATATTTTACAAGAGGACTCTCTCCTCTAGAACATCATATAATTTTAATTTTTTTTATATGATTTAATACTTTTTTCTTTCTCAAAATTGACATTTTTTTAGTGTTAAAATACATGCTTCTAGAATTTTTTAATTACAATATACTATATCTAATTAAAACACTATAAAATCTATATGAGAATATTCTTGACTTTGAGCTCTATAAAATGGTGTTTATATGTTATTAAAAAAATATCATAAAAAATAGTAAGACTTATTGAAATGCCACTTTTCTGAAATAATTTGATTTTTTCAATAATTGAATACAAACTAGTATTAAACATGCATTTAATAGCCATTTCCAATTGGAAAAGTGTAAGACCATACATAACTTAGCTTGAAAAAATTTATCTAGATCATATGTTTTAATAGAATTGATTTTTAGATAGAAATACTCAAATTCAATCATTTTGATAAGTCAGCCTAAAAGGTGACACAACTTTGTACTTTTACCCTTAACTGATTTGAAGACTTAGCCAAGTTGATGACTTAATTAAGCATCTTATGCTTGCCAAGTTGAATAGGTTATCACTGAGTTGTCTATAGTACATTGCATTAATGGTTGTTGGAAATGATTGAAAAGATCATGAGGGAGATTTTTGGAAATGATCATATATAAAAAGTAATGGAAGTAATGGAATTGGTAAAGAATGTTCTCAATCATTGTTTTGTCATTGATGTCAAACTTGCTATTTGTAGGAATGAAAATTGCTTTAGTGATCCAAACACTATCAAATGGTTGATTGACAAGGAGGAGGCAATAAAAAGTAATGAAAGTAATGGAACAGGTAAAGAATGTTCTCAATCATTATTTTGTCATTGATGTCAAACTTGCTACTTGCAGGAATGACAATTGCTTTAGTGATCCAAACACTATCAAATGGTTGATTGACAAGGAGGAGGCAATCAATAAGATGTAACCAGAACACCTAGAGAAAGGTTGAAGTTATGATGTTGTAATGAAGTACAAGGATCAGCTAAGCCATTGATGAAAAGGTGTATTGATGACATATTCTAAGACACAAAAAATGGGCACAATGAAACATATCAAAGATGCAAGGTTTTAGCTAAGTCATTTGTAAAGCTTAACTAAGTTCATTAGAGAGAGAGAGCCAAGCAAGCTAGTAAGTGCCAAACATATTCCTAGTTGAAGTCGAGAAAGTTCAACTTCAGTAAGTGCCGAGTGAACTTCAGATGCCGAGCAAATACAAGTGCCGAGAAGAAACAAGTACCAAGCAGATACAAGTGCTGAGCAGATACAAGTGCCGAGCAAAAATAAGTGCCAAGTAGATACAAGTGCCGAGCAGATACTAGTGCTGAGCAGAAACAAGTATTGAGAAGATACAAGTGCCAAGCAGATACAAGTGCCAAGAAAAAACAAGTGCCGAGTAGATACAAGTGCTGAGAAAATACAAGTGCTAAGCAAATACAAGTGTCGAGTAACACAGAGATGCAGAACATCAGTAAACCAATAGTGCCGAGTTGCTGCATTATTTCAAAGATCGAAGATTTGTCAGATCTAAGCCGACAAGGTTGTTATCTTGAATTCTTTGAATTAAATAGAAGATAAGAGTGATGAGTTGGTGGCATAGAACACCATGTAGAACATTTTTTGGAGAATACAACTGGACTCTAGATGAAGTTTCTAGATATGAGCAAGATATGGGGTAGATACATTGTATCCTACCTAATCCATTTGAAACCCTAAAGTTGGAGAGGGAGAATCGAGCGGCAAAGGAAATCTAGATTTCTATTTAAGGAATAACAAGGTCACGAAGCAAAGAGAGAGGAGAGGTCAAGCCTGAAAGTATAAAGTGCTGAAGGAGGTGCTAAGGAGTAAGAAAGCACAGTTACTCTACTTCAACAAATGACCACCGATATGATTGCATTGGTATGATGAGTAAGAAGACTCAAGGAGATGAAGCTTGAGATGACAAGCTGTCAGAGCTGAAGTGATTAAAGCCAAGCAAAGGATTGAGCTGAAGTGTGATCTGAAATCTACAAGATATGTTGTAAGTTGTATCAAATCAAAAAGCCATTATTGTTACTTTCTAGCAATTATAACAATTAGTTTAAATCCTATGGACTTAGGTTGGTTTAATAGCCATGTTGTAAATCCTTTAACAGGGTGGCATTCCAAGTGAATGTTCTAAAGTCCTTTGATTAGGCCCATTCCTAATAGTATGGTGAAATCCTCTAACAAGGTCACATTTAACAGTGTGTTGTAAGCCTTTAACAGGGCAGGCTTTTAATAGGGCATCACTTTAGAAGAGTGAAAATCAAGTAGCATGTTACTGGTGGTTTTTCCCAAATTGGGTTTCCACATAAATCATTGTGTCATGTGTTGATCTTGCATGTTTTATCCCTGCATATTGATTTACTGTAATTTGCTGGGATGATTGATAAAAAGTTTATGGATTCACTATAATTTGAAAAAAAAAGTATTATTAGGGCATTTAGACCTTGGATAACTGATTCATCCCCCCCCCCCCTCTCAGTTATTCTAAAGAATTCTAACAATGACTTAAAAAAAAAAATTGGTTAAAAGGAAGAATCGAAAGGTTTTTTTTTTTAACCATGAATTTCAGAGCAAATAGAGAAAAGCGTTATTGAGCCCTTGAGCATTCTAGAGAGAATTTTTTGACATTTATCCTTGCATCACCAAGTATAATGGTGCCTTCATCTAATAGAAAAGTAAAGAAAGGTTCTGAGGTGTTCGTTAGAGGTGTTGAGCGAGAAACCCAGGCGTTCAAACTTTGTCTAGCAATCACAAGGGAACTAGATCTAGTTGGACTACATTCACAAATCTGTATAAAGGTACTATTAATTCATGGCATTAGGTCATTATATCAGTGTTTGATTCAAGAATTGGGAACTCTAGAATTGAATCAAGCATATGAGGCATTATGTGTGGATGGTAACTTGAAACTTGAGCATAAGAACTTGGAAATAAAGGGTTTGACCCACATTCTCCATATGCCGAGGGATTTTCAAGGAAAGTGGATTAGATTTATTCCAAGTTGAGTCCATGACATCCAATTTTGGCCCAACCAACCCATCCAAATAATGAAGAAGATGATTCCTAGGGTTACCGAGTTATCTATGACCAACAAAGCTAAAATAACTAAAACCCTAGGTTGGGTTTAACTAGTGAAGAAAGCTCTTGCTAAGTGGGATGGTAGATGAATGAAACTGAATGGCATCATAGACATGGAAATTAAGTTTGGGATACATGTAATTTCTCACAAAATCTATAGCTCCAGCTGACTTAATAGTGTTTTGTGTGAAGTTGTAGACCTAGCATACAAAGTAGTAAAAAACAATCTATCATTTGATGTCGCCAAGTTGTAGCCAAACCAGCTAAGCAAGAATATGGAGAGCATATGAGTGTCCAAAACAAATCCATGTAAGTTTAGCCTACTGTTGACATGCTTATTCTTTTATGTTCCTTCCAAGGGCATTGTAGATGGAAGAAGGTTATACCTTGTTAGAAATGCTTTAGAATAACTAAGAGGGGGGGGTGTGAATCAGTTATTCAAGGTCCAAATGTCCTATTTAAACATTTTCACTAAGTGTAGTGAGCCCATTAAACCATTCATTCATCCAAGATTTAACTTTCTTATTCAACAAGTTACTGTAAATCAACATGGAAGCATAACACATAAAAAGATCAACACATAACATAGTGATTTATGTGAAAACCTAATTTGGGAAAAACCACCAGTAACATGCTACTCAATTCTCACTCTTCTAAATTAATGCCCTATTAAAGGCTTACAACACACTGTTAAATGTGACTTGGTTAAAAGATTTAACCACCCTATTAGAAGTGGGCTTGGTTAGAGGACTTTAGAACATTCACTTGGAATGCCACCCTATTAAAGGATTTACAAATGGCTATTAAACCAACCTAAGTCCATAGGATTTTCCTTTACCCTAATTGATACAATTTCTAAGGGGTTTTGACCTAATTACAAAATACAACTTATCTTGTAGATCTCAGATCACTCTTTAGCTCTTCACATTGCTTGGCCTTTGATCTCTACAACTTTGTCAGCTTGCCCTCCTTTCAAGCTTAGTCTCCTTGAGTCTCCATTCTCAATGTACCAATGAAATTATCTCTTCTTGGCTACTCATAGAAGTAGAGCCTTTGTGTTCTATTCTTCCTTCTCCTAGATGTCTTCTCCTTGACACCCTTTAGCCACTTCGTAATTTGGCACTCCAGTAGGTCTTGCTTCTTGGTCTGTGACTCCTTAAATATAAGTCTTGGAGTTTATTTTCCCACTCGATTATTCCCTTCTTTAATTTCAATTCATATGGATTAGGTAGGATTCATTATATCTAACCCATATTTTGTTTCTTCTAGAAACTTATTGAATAATCCTTTTGAATTCACCCAAAAATGGTTTACATAAAATTTTGTGCCACCAACTCATCATCCTTATCCTCCAACTGGTTCACAAAATTCAAGGTAACAACTTTTCTGGCTAAGATTTGGAAAATCTTTGACATTTCCAATAATGCAGCAACTCGACACTATTGAAATACAGGTGCTCCACACATACTATGTTACTTGACATCAACTAAGATTTTTTGATGCTCAGTACCTAAAGTTCACTCGACACCTACTAAGATTTTCTGATGCTCAACACCTGAAGTTCACTCAACACCTGTTATTTTTCTCAGTTTTTGAACTTCACTCAGCACGCACTAGATTTTAAATTTTCTCAGCTCTAACTAAAAATTTTCTTGGCTTCAACTAGCTTGCTCAGCACCCACTAATGAACTTAGTTTAAGCTTTGCAGTCAACCTTATTACAACTTATTCCTCCAATGTTTCTAAGTGTGACCAACCTCTATATCTTCAAGCTTGTTATCAATACATTATTTAACCATTGTCTTAATTGATCCTTGCACTTCATTACAATATCATAATTCAACCTTTCCCTTAGGTGCTCTTATTACATCTTGTTGATTAAATCCTCTTCATCAATCAACTAAGTGATAGTACTTGGATCTTATAAGAAATTGTCATTCCTACAAATAGCAGGTTTGACATCAATGACAAAACAATGATTGAAAAACATTCTTTTAATAACAATCTCCCTCTTTGATCTTCAACAATGACCTTTTCAATCAGATTTCCAACATTCTCCCTCTTTAGAATTGATGGCAAACCAAACTGATCAACCATTAAACCAAACTATTCAACCAAGTTCTCAAAATGCTAACTAGGTTAGAATAGTAAGTCAAATGCCAAAAAGTAATTGTGTTACCATCAGTTTTCACATCTACCTCTTTGTGGTAACTTCTCCCTCTTGGTTGCTATATTATTTTTCTTTCCTTTCTTCCTTCTTACAATTTCTCCCTCTGTATGGATTGCTCATCTTTTAATATTCTATATTTTGATAAGTTTCTGCACTTTCTCCCTCATACTATGATCATTTGTTATTGATCAGTTTCTACTTTACTTCTCCCTCTTTGAAAACAATGTCAAAGACATACTATTTCAACATCTTAATATGCAAGTGTAGAATTTGCAGGTTCTTTCACTTTCTCCCTCTGTCACCTTGCTTGTGACTGATTTGGAACTTCAACACTTTGATTACTTTAGGAATAATCCTAAAGTAGATATCCTTTGCATCAATATGAGAATATTTCAACAATCAACTCATTGGATGCAGGGCAGTCTTGTTTTTACTTCAAGTAGCCTTGGCTAGGGGTATCACCCCTAACTTACCTCTAAGATACTCAAAAGCATCTTTAGGAAGTGCTATTGTGAAGATGTCAGCAATCTGTTCCTTTTAGCTAACATATTCCATCTTCACTTGCTTATCTTCCACCAATTCTCTTACATAGTGATACTTGATTGCAATATGCTTGGTTTTAGCATGCATTATAGAGTTCTCTGATATGTTGATAGCACTTGTATTGTCATAATAAAGTATCACAGGTTCATTTACCTCTTCTTTCATACCTTGCAACAAATGTTTGATCCATACAATATTGGTGCAATTTGTAGTAGCTACAACATATTTAGCTTTAGTAGTGGACTATTAGGTATAACTTTACTTTTTACTGGTCCATGTAATCAGTCTTTTTTCCAAGAAAAGTGCTCCTCCTCTGGCACTTTTTCTATCATCAATGTTACCTCCCCAATTTAAATTGGTGTAGGCTCTTAACTCAAACTTTTCACTCCTCTTGTAATACAAACCAAAGTTATTAGTTCCTTTTAAGTACCCCAATATTCTCTTTACTGCCATTAGATGATTTTTTCTTAGATTTGCAGAAAATCTTGCCACTATTCCAATAGCTAATGCAATGTCTAGTCTACTATGTACAACATATTGCAACTTTCCAATCATTGATCTATACATTGTCTGATTCACTTCAGCAGACTCATCATTTTTGGATAACTTATGTCTCATTGCCATTGGTGTGCTAACTGGTTTTGAGTCTTCTAATCCAAATGTCTTGAGTATTTCTTTGATTTATTTTGATTTGGTCACAAATATGCCATGCTTCAATTGATGTACTTGCAAACCAACAAAGAATTTGATTTCTCCAAACATTGACATTTCAAACTCATGTTTCATTTAATTAGCAAAATCTTTGCATAGAGCATCTTTTCCTCCAAATATTATGTCATCTATAAAGATTTCTGATATCAAAATATTCTTACCTTTTTTTTCCTTGATATACAAGTTGTTGTTGTCATCTATTCTCTCAAATCCTATCTTCACAAGATATTTATGCAATCTCTCATATCATGCTCTAGGTGCTTGCTTTATGCCATAGAGTTCCTTATGCAGTTTGCAGACCATATCATTGTTGTTGTCATCAAAAAATCCCTCAATTTGTTCTATGTAGACTTTTTCTTCCAATATACCATTCAGAAAGGCATACTTGACATCCATTTGGTAATATTTGAAACCTTTATAGGCAGCATGTGCAAGGAGTGTTCTCACTCGTTCAATTCTTGCAACAAGGGAAAATGTTTCCCCATAATCCAATCCTCTAGCTTTGTTTCTAGTTATCTCACCATTCTCATCAAGTTTGTTCCTAAACACCCATTTGGTACCAATTACATTCTTGTCAGCTAGTCTAGGAACTAGGTTCTAGGTTTTATTCTTCTCAATCTGATCTATCTCCTCTTCCATAGCTTTGTACCAATCATAATCTTGTAGTGAATCTTTTACTATTTTGGGCTCAACCTTGCTCAACAAACATGATTCATTCCTGAGTCTATTCATTGTCATTGGTTTGGCATCCTTATCACCAATGATTTGATCTATAGGGTGATGTCTTCTCACATGCTTGGCTAATCTTGGTTCTGTACTTCTTTGTATGTTTAATCTTTCTACTTTAGAGTCATTTTGTACTTCTCCTTCTGGTATTTCATCATCTCTTTTATGTGTACTATTTTCAAAATTAGAATGTGCATTTTCTTCATTCTGTAACTTGGCTTTTGAATGTAGCTTGGCATTCAGTGGTTGTGACTTGGTTGATACTAAATTTTTTTGTTGATTCTCAACTTGATTTGCAACATTGTCTTCAATAGTTATTCCTTCATAGAAATATACAAAAGATCTGCAATCTTCTAGTTTTCTAGATTCATCAACTTGTACTTCTTCATGCTCATCAAAATTTACATTTTCACTCTCCACAATCTTGTTAGTGTTAGTATTCAAACACTTATATGCCTTACTTCTAGTGGAGTATCCAAGAAATATTCCTTCATCACTCTTTGAATCAAACTTTTCATTTTTAGTATCTTTAAGAATGTAGCATTTACAACCAAATACTTTGAAATGTTTTACATTAGGTGAGTGACCATACCACAATTCAAAAGGTGTTGCATTTGTACATTTCTTGGCTTAAACTCTATTGAGGGTGTAAACATAAATACTTATAGCTTCTCTCCAGTACTTTAGAGAAACATTTTTCTCCATCATCAAGGTTCTTACATAGTCTATCACTCATCTATTCCTTCTTTCAGCAATACCATTTTGAGGTGGAGTTCTTGGTTTTGATGTTTACCTTTTGATACCTTTTTCATTGTAGAATATTTAAAATTCTTTTGATGTAAACTCACCTCCTCTATCTGATATTAGGCACTTCAAACTCTTTCCTATTTCTTTTTCAACTCTAGCCAAATAACACTTAAACATTTGAAATGCATTAGATTTTTTCTTTAAAAACATAGCAATCATCATCCTTGAATAGTCATCTACAAATAGCATTATGTATTTGTCTCCTAGGCATCTTTTCACTTCTATTGGACCACATAAGTCTCCATGGACTAACTCTAGTACTTCTTTGGAAGTGTATGTTTTTCTTTTGAAACTAGACTTAGTCATCTTCCCTAGTTGACATTGTTTGCACATTGTGTTTTCAGGTTTCTTCAATTTAGGCAACCCTCTGACTTTCTTCTTTTTGCTAATGCTAATCAGATTGTCAAAGTTAACATGACACAATCTTTAATTCCATAACCACACATCATCAAGTTTAACAACAATACAATTTGCATCTTCCATATCTAGGTAAAACAAATTACTCCTAGTTTGTTCACCTCTTCCTATCAAATTTCCATCAATGTCATAAATCTTGACAGATTTGTTTCCAAATTCTACTTTGCAACCTACATTGCCTAACTATGATACACTCAACAAATTGTAGTTCATTCCTTCAACATACTATGCATTATCACATGAAATCTTCTCAATAAGTTTAATGGAACATTTTCCTTTGATTTGACATGGAGCATCATTTCCAAATCTAACACTATTTCCATCATACTAAGTAAAGGTAATAAACTTTCTTTTATCTCCTGTCAAGTGATGTGAGCATCCACTGTCTATGATCCACTTGTCATTCTTGTTCACACATGTTACCAATGCTATTGCTTCTTCTTCATCTTGATGTGATTCATCCTTCATGGACACATAGACTACTTCATCATCATTCTCATCAGAATCTTCTTCAACAATGTAGCATCTTTTTCCTTTGTCCTTGTAGTCTTTGATATCATCTTCTCTATTTTTCTTGTACTTGGTTCCTTCTTTGTAATTCTTCTTCTATGTACACCTTGCACCAATATGACCTACTTGATTGGAATTGAAAAAAATGATAGGGAGCCTACCTTTGAATTTACCTTTTCCTCTATGAAATTTTCTAGCCAATAGTGCTTCCAACTATTCCACATCTTCCTCATCTATGCTACTATCACTGGATGCAAGCTTTCCTTTTCTACTCTTCTTCTTTGATGTCACCTCCTCAGTGTCTTTCAATGTCAGCTTGGCCTTGAAATTAGATTCAAGGTTCTCAAGTCTATAGTTATCAAAATTGGATAGTTCAAATGCAGTAAGTCTTCCCACTATTCCTTCAAAAGTCAATGCATTTCTTGGTATACATCCTAACTCTTGGATGGCTGAAACTCTAATAGCATAGATAGGGAGGAGGGTTCTCAAGTATTTTCTATTGATAGTCTCTTCTTCTATTTGACTACCTAGACTCCTTATTGCACTTACCACTTCCTTCATTTTGGATCCATATTGAGTAGCATTTTCACCTTCCTCCATTTTCATGTCATCAAAATTTCCTCTAAGGCTTTCTCTTTTTTCTCTCTAAACATTCTTATCTCCTCCATAGATATTTGATAGGGCTTTCCACATCTTGAATGTAGTATCAAATCCTTTGATGTCATCAAATTCAGAATAACTGAGTGCAGAGGTAGTCTCCAACATTTCCTGATTGTGTTCCCTCCTTTTGCTTAAATCATCTACAGAGAGGGGTCTAGCTAGATCTACATGTTTTGTTCCAATTGAGATTTTTGCATAATCTCCTATTGATCCAGGGTGAAATTTCATCAAACTCTGCCATGCAACAAAGTTTTTTTTTAAAGCTTGGGAACTTCTCTCTTAGACATCTTGATCTTCCTGCTTCTAGTACCTTGAAACTAAATCAGCAGATGGCTTTCATACCAATTGTTAGAAATGCTTTAGAAGAACTAAGAGGTGGGGTTTTGAATCAATTATTCAAGGTCCAAATTTTCTATTCAAATTTTTTAACTAAGTGCAGTGAGCCCATTCAACCATTCATTCATCCAAGCTTTAACTTTCCTATTCAGTAAGTTACTGTAAATCAACATGTAAGCATAACACATAACATAGTGATTTATGTGGAAACCCAATTTGGGAAAAACCACCAATAACATGCTACTCAATTCTCACTCTTCTAAAGTGATGCCTTGTGAAAGGCCTGCCCTATTAAAGGCTTACAACACACTATTAAATGTGACCTGGTTAAAGAATTTAACCACCTTGTTAGAAGTGGGCCTAGTTAGAGGACTTTAGAACATTCACTTGGAATGCCACCCTATTAAAGAATTTACAAATGGCTATTAAACCAACCTAAGTCCATAGCATTTTCCTTCACCCTAACTGATACAATTGCTAGAGAGTAACAATAAGGGGTTTTGACTTGATTATAGAATACAACTTATCTTGTAGATCTCAGATCACTCTTTAGCTCTTCACATTGCCTGGCCTTCAATCTCTACAACTCTATCAGCTTTCCCCCCTTTCAAGCTTAGTCTCCTTGAGTCTCCATGTTCAATGTACTAGTGCAGTTATCTCTTCCTAAACACTCATAGAAGCAAAACCTCTGTGCTCTATTCTTCCTTCTCCTAGATGTCTTCTCCTTGACACCCTTTAGCCACTTCACAATTTGGCACTCTAGTAGCTCTTGCTTCTTAGTCATTGACTCCTTAAATAGAAGTTTTGGAGTTTCTTTTCCTGCTCAATTCTTCCCTTCTTTAATTTCAATTCATATAGATTAGGTAGGATTCATTATATCTAACCCATATTTTGTTTCTTCTAGAAACTTCTTGAATAATCCTTTTGAATTTGCCCAAAAATGGTTTACATAAAATTTTGTGCCACTAGCTCATCATCCTTATCCTCCAACTGGTTCACAAAATTCAAGGTAACAACTTTGTTGGCTCAAATTTGGTGAATCTTTTATATTTCCAATAATGCAGGAGCTCGACACTATTGAAATATTGGTGCTCGGTACATATTGTGTTACTCGACATCAACTAAGATTTTTTGATGCTCGATACTTGAAGTTCACTCGGCACCTACTAATATTTTTTGGTGCTCGACACCTGAAGTTCACTCAGCACCTATTAGTTTGCTCAGCACTTGAACTTCACTTGACACACACTAGATTTTACATTTGCTTGGCTCCAACTAAAAATTTGCTCGGCTTCAACTAGCTTTCCCGACACCCACTAATGAACTTAGTTTAAGCTTTATAGTCAACCTTTTTACAACTTATTCCTCCAATGTTCCTAAGTGTGACCAGCCTTTATATCTTCAAGTATGTTATCAATACATCATTTAACTAGTGTCAACTGATCCTTGCATTTCATTACAATATCATAACTCAACCTTTCCCTTAAGTGCTCTTGTTACATCTTGTTGATTAAATCTTCTTCATCAATCAACTAAGTAATAGTCCTTGGATCTTATAAGCAATTGTCATTCCTACAAATAGAAAGTTTGAAATCAATAAAAAAACAATGATTGAAAAACATTCTTTTAATAATAATCTCCCTCTTTGATCTTCAACAATGACCTTTTCAATTAGATTTGCAACATACCTATTGTATATCAAATCAATGAATTTATAGATAATATGGGAGATAATTTTGTAGGCATCATGGATGTATATTTTAAAACATTCAAGGAGAGAATGCAGAGCAGGTTTAGGATACCCAAGCAGCTACTTGATGACTATGAATAAGACATATGTTTCATTGTGGATTGTGACAAGGTGCATATTTAGGCAGTTAGGCCAAGAGTGGCATGGGTAAGTCCTCTTGAATATGAGGTAACCATTGATGATACAAGATATATCATTGAGGCTCTTGTCAATGAGCTAGTAGACCCTAAGGCACCATATTTTGGTACTTATGAAGAGGCAAAGACCAAGATTTATTTGGAAATCAAGATACCTCAAATTTTAAAGAGAGGAACAAAGAAAGTTGAGATGATTCAAAAAGAAAACAAGAAATATGATTCCCCTCTTCTGATCACAAAGGATAAGGGTGATGATCTTGAAGATAAAGAAGGAGAAGAGGAACATGATGACGAAGTAGAATCAAAAGAAGAAGAGCCTCCCAAGAAAAAGGGGAAAGTAACAATTAAGAAACTTGCAAAGTCCTCACCCCCCTTATTCACAAGAAGACTTTCCAAATCCAGGAAGAAGCTCAAATTATAGGATGAAGAAGAAGTTGAAGAAGAAGAATACCAATTGGTAACATTCAAAATGTCTACCCCCATTTTTGAAGAAATACTTATCATCATCTAGTACCATCTAGCTTAGAGAAGGCTACAACTGAATCATAGATAATTGAGCTAAACATTGTTCCACTAATAACTCAATTGACTTTTGGAGCTATCTTACTAAGTGCAATGATGAGTGTTATTACTTGTTGGAATTATGATATATTTATCATTAGTGCAAAAACTTATTCAATTTAGAATGCTTACCGAGCTCATCACTTACTCTACAGTGTATACCGAGCATTCAATGGTTACCTTATAAGTTTAGTAGGTAAACTGTTCTCACCGAGCATTCTAGAGGATACCAAGTGAACGAGCAGTTCAGCAGTGTTTATCAAGTGAAGAAGGTAAACAAAGGACTCAGTGTTTATCGAGTGAAGCAAGGTAAATGAAGAAGTTAGTTTCTACCGAGTGACACTATATTTAATGAGTCACCTATAGTTACCGAGTGATGGAAGCATAGTGTTTACCGAGCACAATGTTTACGGAGTGATACTACATCTATCGAGTCACCTATGGTTACTGAGTTCAGAACTACATCTGGTGATTAGTATGGACCAAGCCTTCACTTCTACCAAGTGCATGATGATGCTAAGTAATGTAGTGGATGCCAAGTATCAGAAGGTCACTGAGTCAGTTCAGTGAACCCGAGTTATTTACTATTGGGCCGACTCAGTAATGTTTTGTTCACTTGTGTTTTGGCCGACCTTGTACTTGTAAATATTGGAATGGTATATATGTAATGTATTATATCATTTGCAAGTGTGTGTAAGATATGATTGAATGTATCAAGAGAGACATGTAATGTTTTACGAATCAGTAGAAGAGCAGAGTCTTTAGCAAGGTCTACAAGAAGCAGTAAAGATTCATTAGTCACAAGAGGTGATCTATACTTCAAAGATCTAATCAGAAAATCAAGTTTCTAAGTAGATTCACTGTTTCATCCTAAGAGGTGAATCAATTTTGTAAATCCTTTAATAGGGTAGACTTAACAGTCTTTGTATAAATCTCCTAATAGAGTACATACTTCAGTGTATGTTTGTAAATCCTCTAACAAGGTGGACTTAGCAGTCCTTTGTGTTCCTAATAGGGTAGATCATTAGAAGTGATCATTGTAAGACTTAACTGGCCAACTTCATACTGCAGTAATGAAGTTTTGTGGGTATCATCCCCACCCTAGTTTTACTTTCTATTTGGAAGGTTTCTAGGTCACCAAATCATTGTGTTCATGTGTTATGAATGTTTATCTTTCCATGCATACAGTAAATGGATAATGCTTTAAGTGCTAAGTTGATTTAAAGTTTTAATGTTACTGATTCACCCCTCCCCTCTCAGTAACCTAGCTTATCTTGAATATTTCCAACAATTATTACCACTTCATCTACTGAGAAGCATGCTTCACTCTTCATAGCAGTAGGCCAGACCGAGTTTTAGCAAGGTATTGCAAGTACTCCTACTATTATTTCTATTTCTCCAATTAATAATATTGTTTTTGCTACTAATGTTTGAATAGTTCATGCAATGATAGTTGATGTTAAGCCTCAACCAAACATTGAGGATCCAAGAAAAGAAAGGGAAATTATTCCTTTATCTATTCAAAAGGAAAAAGAAAAAGAGGTAGAAGTCACCAATGATGAGTTTGATCTAGAGGAAGACATCATAATTCTAGATTGGGACCTCTCTAATCTTACTCCTAATCAGATGTATACTCTAGGAGTACTCTAGAAGAAAAGGGCTAGACAATAGAAGTTGGAGTAGAGAAGAATAACATGAATCAAGTGATTGAAGACATTAAAGGTATATTTGTTGATGCACTTAGTATAGAGGTTGATGAAAAGAAACCTATTTTGGATCAACTTGTTGACACAGTTCACAAGTTTTATGAAGAATTGAATGGACAAGAAAACTACTGCAGATGGTAGAAAGAAAATTTGATAACAATTTTTTGGAGAAGGTGGCATAAAAGATTGCTATAGATCAAGTGGAAATTTCCACTATTCTGTCTACTTTTGAGAATTTTGTAAATAATGTTGTTTCTTTATTTGTAAAGTTAAGTGATACATCCAATTTCACCAAGGAAATAAATGACAATTTGTCTAAGATAGATACTAATTTGAAGGCAAGTGCACACCAGTTGTCACTTGACCCAAGCACTAGCTCTACACATTCCATCAAGATCAAGTATCTGACAGACTTGTAGGCAGAATTATTGAGAGAAGAAGCTAGAATCTGGGCTACACTAGAAGATATTTAGAGTTTGATCATTCCTAACATGGATGTAGTGCAAAAACATATTATTCATGCTAAAAGATTAATCCATGACAATAAATTTTCAATTGTTGGTCATATTATGGAATTATCAATTGAAGTATAGATAGCTTTGCATGCTTCTAAATTTTTACTAGAGAATTGGGACAAAACCATGTCCATAATTTTGAAGGTACATAGTGATTTTCTTTCACATTTTGGTGTTACCTTGTAAATATGCATTTGTTGGCATTTGTGTCAAAAAGGGGGAAATAGTTATTATCATACACAAGGAAGATATGTATATACAAGAAAGAATACAAAAGGGGAAATATATCTATAACAAGGAATTCATGTACAACAAAGCTACAAAAACAATTTTGAAAAATAAAAAATAGAGTCAGTGTCAACTGAGTTGTAGACCCAACCATATGGATAGGAGGAGTTTTGACTTATATTTTTTAAGATTCAGAATTTTGGTAATATAAGTGTTTTTGTCACTAAAGCCAAAGGGGGAGATTGTTGACCTTATGGTCAAATCAATAATCAATTAGTGACTAAACACTTAACCATTTGGTTGGTTACATTACTACCGAGCTTCACAGAGTCTACAAAGCTTCACAAGTAGAAAGTAGTGTAAGTTGAGCTTCACAAAGTCTACTGAGCTTCACAAGCAAAAAGTAGTGTAAGAAAAGCTCCACAGAGTCTACCATGCATAAAGTAGTGTTAACTGAGCTACAGTGTCTACCAAGCTAGCTGTATCAACCAAGAAGAAGGAAGATAGTTTTGACCGAGCTGTAGTGTCAACCAAGCCCTTTAGTGTCAACTGAGTTCTCTAGTGTTCATTGAGTCATCAGTGCTAACTAATTTCATGCCTACTCTCGAGTGATCAATGTGGACCAAGAACCAATGTCAACCAAGTGTCAGATCCTGCCAAGTTCATTGTGTTTTTGAGTGTCAGAATATCACCCGAGTGGTCTTAAGAACTTGAGTATCAGTAGTGAGCCAACTTGGTGCAGATTGTTTGAATATAGTATTGTAGAAAACTCTATAAGTTAATTATTTGGATTGGTATATATGTAATACATCTTGTCATATCCAAATGTAAGAGTGTAAGAAGTAAGAAGAAGAATAAATGTGAATCAGAATAAAAAGGCTACAAGCAATATAAGGAAAAACAAAGTCTCATCCATAACATAAAGGTGATCTTTTACATCAAAGGAATCTCATACAACAAACTGAGTTGCAAAGTAGAGCTTAATTGTTGATTGATCCTAAAAGGTACATTAGTCAAATCCTCTAACAAGGTGGACTTAATAGTCTTATGTTGAATCTCCTAACCGAGTGCATACTTCATTGTATTTTATTTTCACAAGGTGGACTTAAAAATCCTTATTGCTCCTAATAGGGAAGATTACCAAAAGTGATCAATTGTAAGCCTTAACAGACCAACTTTATACTGCAGTAATAAATCTTGTGGGTATCATCCCCACCCTAGTTTTACTTTCCATTTGGAAGGTTTATGGGCTACCAAATATTGCATCAAGTAGTGTTATGAATGTTTTATTGCCTTCGATCTTTCATGCATGCAACTAGATCAGAATAGCTTATAAAGGATTAATTAGTGAAAAGTTAAAAGTTTTATTGGTTCCTGATTCACCCCTCCACTCTCAATCACCTAGCCCACCTTATATTTCCAACAACATATATATAGATAGTATATATATAATTAATAATATTGAATTATTATATATTATGATAATACAAATATTATCATTTATTATGATATAACAATTATTAATTCAAACATAATATAAATTTAATAAATATAATATAATATTTAAATACATAAATAAATAAATAATATAATTATACAAATAAATAATAAATTAAGATATAATGATAATCAAATATTATAATTGTAAAGTATAGTATGTATTGATATATTCATATAATGTATATATTTGGTAATATAAATTAAACATGTTTTTAATCATCTATATCAAATAATATTAAATAAATAGATATATGAAAATATCCATATAATTATAGTGATTATAAATACATTATTAACATTTGTCATCTTCCAAATAGATGTGACCTTTGGATAAATGTGACCTATGTATAAGTATATATATAGGGAAAATATACATAGGATTTGGGATGAAAAGGAATATTTTTAGAAGAAGAAGGAAGAATAGTCTATAATGCAAAAATATCAGATTGGGGACATTACGCTATTTCTTTCTTGGTTCGATGGAGTGACCTATGTATTCAGTATTTGATCTTATGTACTACGCAATTGAAGTGGCTGGATACCTATGCATTTTGGTGAGATGGATCATTTACCATATAGACATTCTTTTTTTCCTATTTTTGGAGGCCATGAAGATACCTCCATCATTGATTGATAAGCTCTTCAGACTTAGTCTTCTCTACCTAGTCATGTTCTATATAGTGGAGGTTCTTTAGATCAACAATTTGGTACTGTTTGCAGCTTCATGCTTCAGTGGTGTTCTTCATGATCATCTTTTATTCCTATCTTCTAGGACATTCCCTAGTTCGGAGGCTTCTTTAGTCCTTCACTAGTTCTTTTTAGCATTATTCCCATCTCTTTTTGGAGTAGGGTTGTTCCCATTTGGTTTTCTCTATATCTCCTCATTTAAGAGATTTGGTTGTGCTTGGGTACCTCATTAGGCTTTACTGTCAAGCCCTAATTCTACTTTTAGTAGTAGTTTCTAGGTTTTTAGCTACTCCCTTAGTTTATCTTAAGGGGGCATGTTACAGTAGTAAAGTATTTTCTTATTGATTAAATCATATCAATTTAATTATTAAGTCACTTATTATTCCTAGTTCACTTTAAAACTTTGGGCATATAATAATTAATTGTTTTATTAATTATTATCATGTAACCTAGGTTAGTTACCTTTTAGGGTTTTGATCTCAGTTTATAAGGATTGATCTCTTTGCAATATTCATTCACTTTTGAATATAGAAATTTATCTTTTTCTTCATCAAGAATGTGTCATCTATGGATCTAGCATTTCTAGCCTCCATAGCTTTTGCTTATGTCTTTCTGTGATAGATCTCAGTTTATAAGGATTGATCTCTTTGCAATAGTCATTCACTTTTGAATATAGAAATTTATCTTTTTCTTCATCAAGAATGTGTCATCTATGGATCTAGCATTTCTAGCCTCCATAGCTTTCCCTTATGTCTTTCTGTGATAGGTGTTTGTATGCAGGTGATTCTTGGGAGCTATAGGGTTGATCTTTCATTAACTTTGATTGTTCCTTTTTCTAATTTGTAAACCCCATGACTAGGTTCATTTTTAATTATTGTTATCTAAATTTTATTTGTACCTATTACTGATATCAAATGTAATGTAGTTAAGATTTCTTTAAATGTGGCACAATAGGTTTGTTAAGAAAGATTCATTTAGTGTGTTTTGATTTAATTAGTTTTTAAAATAATGTGTGTGTGTGTGTGCGCACGCGTGGGCATGTGTGCGTGTGCGTGTGCGTGTGCGTGTGCGTGCGTGTGTGTGTGCGTGTGCGTGTGCGTGTGCGTGTGCGTGTGCGTGTGCGTGTGCGTGTGCATGTGCGTGTGCATGTGCGTGTGTGTGTGCGTGTGCGTGTGCGTGCGCGCGCGCGCGCGCGCGCGTGTGTGTGTGTGTGTGTGTGTGTGTGTGTGTGTGTGTGTGTGTGTGTAGATAGATAGATAGATATATGCATGTGCAAATCTCTATTATCAACTATCCTGTTATGTTTGTTTATATATTTCATCATTATGACATCTAAGGATGATGATTCTAGAGAGGAAAGTGTACATGGTTGTCCCCATAGTTGTTCATCACATAGATCCATTACTAGTACCCAAGATAGACATACATTGTTCATTGAGACTATTCAACGCTTATAGAGTGCACTTGATGCTATTGATAAGAGTTTACAAGAGTCACCTACCCTACAACATAGGGATAATGTGAGTGGGATTAGAGATGAGTTGATCAGTATGATGCACATTGTCCAGGGCTTTAACCCTTATGATAGTCTCAATTCGGACACATTTTATAGTGCTACATCCCATAATGTTAGTGGTGGTTTGAGGTGGAGGAAGATAGATGAGATGGTATTAGTGGAGAGTGTGAAGAGCATATTTCCAAATTACTAGTCATTCAAAATGGTCAAAGGGCACCATACTATGAGGTGTATTGATCCATTGGTGGCACCTTTCATATCTCCTTGTTGGTTTTTTGTACATCATGTGTGGCCCCAAAAGGATGAGTTCCCCTTATAATTGTGCAGACAATTAATTACTGAATTTCATCTACATCGAGATGTTGATTACACTGATATTCCTAGGCATGTTAGGCAGGGTCAACGTAGGTTCTCAAATAAATTTAGACACCCAAATGCTCCTGCACCCATTAATAAATAGGCATTGATTGGTGCAAACCTTTTGGTGATGCCAAAACATTTAGAGTTAGTTGCAACTAAAGATAGAGTGGTAGATGATACATGTAGAGATGTGTACGAGAGGATTGCCACTATTGCTACCTAGGTGCATGAGATGTCTTCTGATTGAGTTCATAGATACATGACACACTCATGATTTGAATTTATAGGTGATGATAGTGCTACATCATTTTTAGTTGATGTTATGTATCATAGGGTTGACATCTCATCTCTAGTAGATGTCTTCTTGGAGTCTTTAGTAGACCATTTGAGGGCTATCAGTACATGTTTTTCTACTGATCTACTTTTAGGCTATCAATCTATTAAGTTGTTGACCAAAGAACCTCTTAGTGTGGTGCCATCATATGTGAGTGATATTGTGAGAGGTACATCAGAGGCATAGGGTGGTCAAGTGCAAGATGACATACATGTTGTAATTATAACTCCACCATAGACCATGGTTGGGGAGGATGCAACCCCCCTATTGAAGCGGGTTCTTACCCACCATGATGTTTATTGTTTTAGATATGCTCATAGATCCTATGCTTGACATCAGAGATATGACCTTTAGTGATATAGACCCAAGTGAGATAGGTAGACATATATTTGCAACAACGATGCCATATGGGGACTTGTAGACACCTATGCATCCTGTACAACAGGAGACATAGGTAAAAACTTTACAAATATGTCTATTTACTTGTCTATAGATCTTCTATTTATTTTTAAATATAATATTAAATTAAAATTAGTAAAGTATAACTTGTGACATATTTTCTTCTTCTATTGCATACAGACTACATCTACAGCTCCTGAGAGTGGAGATGGAGAGATGCCCATTGATGCTAGTCATCCTAAGTCGCATGTACATTTTATTGTACATATGTTATTATGTATTTAATATATACACATGATCATGATACATTTATTCTAATATTAGACACAGTGTTTGAGATATCCTATTATTTGATCACTTTGTGGAGCGCAACATGATCATGTTTGATATTTATACATGTCATATGCATGAGTTTGGCTCATATGTTTTAGATGTTTGATGTTTATTTACAATTATATCATTTATATTTATAGCTATGGGATATTTTATATTTACACCATGCTCATATTTGACATATTTCATATTTGCATGAGTTATTTGACCATTTACATTTATAGTAGACATATTTGATATTTTCATGAGTTATGTGACCATTTACATTTATAGTTGACACATTTCATATTTTTATGAGTCATGTGACCATTTACATTTATAGTTGACTTATTTGATATTTGCATGAGTCATGTGACCATGTTTATAGGTATTTGGTATATTTGATATTTAAATTTATAGAATATCTTTTACATAAATGTGGGCACATTTTTTTGAAATATCTATACATTATTTTTTAGATAATTGTTAATGTGTAAGAAATTCACAAGCTCTATAAATTTATGAAAATATGTTTTACATAATTGTCCAAGTGTGTTGTAAATGTGTATAAAAAATGTTTTAGATATATTTGCATGTGCTAAATTTACAATTAAGTAAATATCTACATTTACATATAACTATTTCATCTAAAGAAATAATTACATTATATCTACATTTAGAGACTTAAAGAAATGTAAACAAAAAATCAATTTATGTATATATAAATTTGAAATATATTTTTGAATCATAAACCTATCTATGAATGTACACATAAGAAATACACACATATCTAAAGAAATTAGAATATTATATGTACATTTAGACACTTACAAAAATGTAAAAAAAAAGCAGGTATAATTATTGAATGAACACTTAAAGCAATAAGTAATGAGATGACATGTACATAACTTGTATAGGTGTATGTCAAAGTAGTATAGATATATAAGAAAAATATCTAAGTAGTGAAATATAAATACTTCTTAATAGAAAGTTGTTGATACATATGGTCAAGATTCTCTCGATCTTAAATTATCTCCAACCACTTATCATGCTCCTTGATATCTAACCTCCAGTTTCATTTGCTACATCCTTTTTTTGGCACAATGTCAAACTGAATCTTTTTGGCTAAAACCACGTGGTTCTAATACAAAAAAAATTGGCCAGACATGTATTCAACAAATTGAACACCATTGTGGTGAATTTTCATTTGTTAATAATAGATGCCTACAAAATAAGATTTACTTCATTGAGTATTCTTAATAATATAGATAAGAAATATTTTTTTACAATTAATCTCTCACTCTCTAATTACTTGTGTAGATCTCATAAGGGGATATTCTATAACTTCTTTAACAACTGAACCAGTTGGATGCATCTGTAGGTTGTTTAGTCCATTTGATTTTTTCTTGTGTGCATCTAAGTAAATAATAATCTACACCTTCCACATTTTCAAGATTTGCATACAACAAAGATGTCACCTAAAAATGTAAAAAATTAATGGAAACTGTAAATAAATAAATATGAAGACAATTAAATATAAAAATGAAACATGTTTGAAAAAACTCACTTTGAGCAACTAAATCAAAAACTCATTCATAATTAGTTGAACACAAAGGATTATGAATGTCTATATCATTTTCATCTTCTTCATAAGGAGGACTTTTGATTATGTCTTTCCATGTCCATTCAAAGACATACCCATTCGCAATATTCTTGCATTGACCCATTGCATTGTTTTGAATGTAGACATCACAAAAACATGATTTTTCTCTTACTTGAATTACTGTAGGTTTGTGTTGTTTGGTAGTCATCAGTTGATGTAATCTTTTAATTCCAATAATAAAATTGTAAGGATTTGATCTATCAATATCTATTCAAGCCATGTAAACCTCTTTTAGAATAGGAGGTGCCAAACTTCCCAACATTACTAATAGAAATGGAGCTTTTGGTGCTAAAATTGTTTGGAAAATGTATGAAAAATCCTCTGCCAAATGGTGTCGCCTTTTACAAAAGAAATACTTAGATAACTTGGAACCTTCTGGAGTTCCTTCCAGATTTCTTATTGTCATAGACCCACAAAGGGGCTTTGTCATTTGGGATTTCATGATGGCTTCTTGAGAAGTTTTTACTTCATTCATATCATGGCAAGTGAACAATGGGGATAGTGTCAATTTTTGGTTTGATTCATGGAATGGCCCCTCCCCTACCACTATTGATTCTTTAAAGGATTTCTCAAACATAGTGATTCAAGCTTGGGGTACATGTTTTTCTAATTATGTCTCAGCTATACATAGATTCACAAGCCTAGTCATTTTTCAAGACCCCTTAATTCTTCCTATATCCCACAATCAAGCCACTTCTTTCAAACAAGTATTAGTCGAAAGGAATGTTTTTATGTATAATTAACCAAATTGCCTCTTTTGGGTTCTAGCTAAAGATGGAAAATACTCTATTAAACAAGGATACTTAGCTCTCCAACACAACCATTTTGATCAAACTACATATCATGCTTTTAAATTCTATTGGAATAACTCAATTTTTCCAAAAGCAGGATGCTTGGCATGGCTTGCATTAAAGAACCAAGTTTTAATTAGTGATCAGCTTCATAGATTGAACATTTCTTATCACTTTAATTGTGTGCTCTATCTGCAAGTTATAGAAACAATAGATCACCTCCTCTTAAACTACCTTTTGGCCCAAGCTTGTTGTTAGTTTGTTCCTAATAAGATTAATTTCCATATATCATTACCTAACTCTCTGTGGGATTTATTCTAGGTATGGCCAATCTTATATTTTGAATCAAAGTTTTCATGTCTTTGGAAGTGCATCCCTACATTTGTAGTATGGGAAATTTGGTGGGAAAGAAACAAGAGAATTTTTAGATAGACATCATCTCCAATCCCTCAATTTCTAGAAGGATTGGCGAGATCAATTGTTGAGCTTGTTAATGCTTCAATAGGTAAATATAAGGGTAAACATATTTTTTCTCCTTGGGATGGTTGTGTTATTCATTAGTGGAAAGGTTAAATTTTTCCTTTTCTTCCTACTCCATTGTGTCCATCCAAGATCCTCTTATCCGAGCGCAAACCAAGTGGATTCTTCCAAGTGAGGGTTATTTAAATCTTAATTTTGATGGGGCCTCTAGAGAAAATCTAGGAAACTCTTGCTATGGCATTGTCATTAGAGATTTTAAAGGTCATGTGATTATAGAAAAATCATCTCCTCTCCCTCCATATACTAATAAAAAATTTGGGGCCTTGGCCTTTCTTTTTGGTTTGGAACTTGCAAAATCACTATCTATATCTATATTACATGTTGAAGGGAATTCACCCATTATTATTAATGTGTGTATTAAATGCCAGGTATATAATTGGTCCACACAGTATATATTGCATCAAGTATGGCCTCTTCTTGATTCAATCTCTAAATGTTATATCATGCATACTTATAGAGAAGGCAATTTTTTAGCTGATTGTCTGGATAATTTGGGTACTAAAGGGGTTTATATTAGCTCTTTACTTTCCCCTCTTTAACTCCTTGATTTACCTAACTTTTTTAACATTATGATAAAGAACATGTTTAGAATAATGTTGAACCCTCCTCATATATTATTTGATAGTAAATCATGACTTCTCTGCAATTTCACATGTTTTTACTTTTATGGATCTCACTTGTTCTTTTGAGATATTGTATGCAGTTTAGGGTCTTGCATTGCACTTTCATCAGATGGCTTTCTAATATCATTGTTTCAATTGGAGTTTTGGACAAAGATCAATGATGGAATCTTTTATGATAGTTTTTGGTTTGGCTCTTCATTTTGTCTCTAACACCAAACAATGAATTGTATTTATATGAGTTTTGGCCTCTTTGTAATCACAATATTCTTGATTTGGGAATCAAAAGGAATGGATTCATTAGTGTTGATAGATACTCTCTCTTGATGTAGTATTTCTTCTTCTACATCCATTTTTTTTATCAAGAAATGACTTGAGTTTTTCTTTTCTGGTTCTTTTCTCTGGGAGCTTTTTTGAACTAGTTATTATTAATATAAATATAATGATTCACCAAAAAAGGTCTATAACACATTAAATTGGCAAGTTTTTATGTCAATAATCAAAATATAAAAGTAATCAGATCAAAGAAAAATGGAAAGCTTACCTTTCACTTCCCCAAAAAAATGTTTATTATATGTTGTGTTACAAGGAGAAAATTTCAATTTGCACTATGCAACAACTTGATTTTCTTTGTCTATCTAGCAGATGGTCATATACATCATATTTGATTAGTACATAAAAATATTATACCTGAAAAAAATTTGATTAGTACATCCTAGTACATCATATTTGATTAGTACATCCTATGAAAAAAATTTAAATTTTTTTATGAGTAATCAAATCTATATATAATTAATTGTTCATTTAATTAAATATGTGCATGAATTTTTAAAGTTTAACTTTTGAATACATGTACCAACACAACCATCAGATCAAATCCAAGGTTCTAAAGCATTTATCCCACAATTCACTAGATCATCAAAGAACAATATAAAACAATGAGCTACATAGCTCCTATTGTGAATCCTTGTTGATCTGATTTTAGTTTGGACAAAGTAGTGAAAAAAAAATTAGTCATTATCTAGCAATGAATAGTGCAAGCTGAGTGCATTGTATATGTTGAGGATAACCCTCTAGATAATACATGTTGAGTAGTTAGTGATGAGCACTAGTAGGTTTCCAACAGTTAGTGTGTACTGAGTAACTTAGGTGCTAAGAATATAGATGATGTTGAGGAAATAGTGGTTGCCGAGTGATTCAAGTACTAAGTAATAGTATGTGCTGAACCATTTAGAAGTAGAGTATCATCATAAAGAGCATAGTGAATGATGAGCATCAGAGTCTATTGATGTTGAGTTACCTTTCTTTAACATAGGTGTTTGTTATGGCACAAACTTTTATGTAATCTATTTTTGGCCAACATAAACATGAATTTTGATATTATGAGATAAGGATCAAGTCATATTATGCATCCCTATGCAATACATGAAGCCATTCAAACAAAGGGAAGCATTAGACAACATTAGAAATCAACCAAATTTGTTGATTATGATCTAAACTATTCTCTAAATGTCTATTTAAAGAGGTAAACCCTAAAGGGAAGAGACCATGCATATAGAGAGGAATGCAAAGATGATTCAGAGCATTTCATGGTGAAAATGATGCTTAATTTATGGAACTACAATGTAGAATCAATTTGAGAAGAAAAAAGATAAGCAATGAAAGGATAGAGAAGATAGATCTGATCAAGAGAATGAAGAGATAATCAGTAAAGAGGATATCTAACATCAAGAAGCAAGGTGCTAAGTGAAAGATCGGGTGTTTAATCATTTTGATAGGTGATACAGAGTAAATCTCTTAATAGAGTAGTCCTAACAAACTTTTGTAAATCTCCTAATAGAGTGGTTACTTAGTTGTAAGTTTAAATCCTTTAATCAAGGCGAGACCTAATAGTCTTGTAAGCCTTTAATAGGGTAGACCTTTCACAAGGTAGATCATAGTTTATGATAAAAAAATTATATCCATAATTGGCCACACTTTACAACTGTAGTAGTGAGGATTTTTGGATTTCATCCCCACCCCAATTTTACCTTCTCATTGGAGGGTTTCTAGGTAACCAAAATCTTATGTGTTATGTTTTGATTTGTATTATGCTTTGGATGTGATAAATGGTTACTTATTTCAGTTTACATGTTAAGTTATGAGATGGTGAATGGTGAAGTGTTTTAGTATAAAAGTTTAAGTGTTGATTCACCCCCCACTCTTAGATCTTAGTTTCCCATTTATATTTCCAATGATTGGTATCCGAGCTAAGTTCTTTTGAAAGAAAAGTTTGACAACTTGAGAGGTAAGATCTTGAAGATGGAAGTCTACAAATTAGGAAAGACTATTGAGAACCAGAAGATTGAAATACAACTTGTCCTACATTAGTTGAATGAAGCAAGAGATGAATTGCAAAAATCATTGAAGAGGAGAAAGGATATCGATATGAAACAAAATGACACTCAATATGAAGAAATTGACACTATTGGATTGTTTGAAAATAGAAACTCAAGAGAGTGTGATGTAGTAATTGTAGATTTGGTGGAAAAGAATGGTGCCCTAAATGGAGAAGTTAAGAATCTGAAAAAGGGAACACAAAGCTCAATTAGCAATGCTATGTAAGATGTCTAAACTAAAAAAGAAAGTTGAAGAAGATAAAGTCATGATTGAAGAAGACGAAAGATTACAAGAAAAAAAACTTGAGAAGAAGTCATCATATGTGTATGAATTGAAAAACACTCAATTGGATCTGATGAATAAACTGATGATTGCAAATCAAGAATTAAATAGGAAAGACATTAAGATTGAAAATTTGGAATCACATAATTCCTACTATACAATTAATTGAAGATAGAAAAGGAGAAGCTTAACAAACCTAATGAAGCCATAAAGTGCTTTGAAAATTTGATCAAATCACCAAGACCTAATAGTAATATTGTTGGATTGGGATATTCTATTACTAAGGAAGGAGAATCATCTAAAAGTGGTGAATAAAGGAGTAATAAAGGAAGGAACAACAAACCCACTTGTCATCATTGTAGAAAATTGGGTCACACAACAAATATTTGCAAGAAAAAAATTGGTAATCAATACCCTAAGCAGAAATACAGAGGATGTTTCTAGAACTACAACAAATAAGGACATCAAGAACATGAATGCAAGACCAAGACCATCAAAACTTAGAAGTTTGAAGGATACTATTATAATTGTTAGAAGTATGGACACAAGCATATGAATGCAAATCCAAACCTAAGTGAACATCAAACAAGAAACAAAGGTACATCACAATGGAAATGATTACAATTGGGATTACAATACAAGGTATAGATATATTTATTTCCAAGAATATGGTCATGTTGCTGAAAATTGCATAAGGAAACACTTCATATGAAATTACAATAGGTGATTGAATGATATTGTATGTTTTAGTTATCTCAAGGTCAGACATGTAAACAGAAACTGTCCAACTCGGTCACTTGCACCAAGTAAAGAATCCAACAAAGGAAAAGAAAGGTAGATGCATAAAAGGTAAAGGAGATCCATCTGGTGTATTATCAATGATACCACCAAATATTTTACTTATCTAGGATGTGAGATGTTTCTACACATAAAAGGTTGGAGAGGTTGGAGACTTAGAGATTAGAGAAGCCTATCAGAGGTTATCTAAAAATAGAGTCCTGAAGGAAGAAAAAAAGATTAAAGAGTGAAAAGGGTTAATAGGTGCCCTAGATTTTCCCCAAGTATTCAAGATAGAATGGATAAAGATAGTTTTGAGTAGAATTCATGATAATTAGTTATGGTTGGAGAATGGACCTATCAGAATATCACAGAGGATCATTCAAAGAGTAATACGGTATCCTACCCTAGATAGGCCGAAGACATTGAGGACCTATTCAAAAGTAGCAATTGAGAAGAACACTGGAGTAGTATGGAATAAAAGAGGAATGTCAATTGATACTATCACAAACCCCATTATACCATTCATAGTGGGTATAATAGTACACAAATTCTACCAATCAAGCCAACTCAATAGTGTGCCATGCATTTTCATTGGCCTGGGTTACAATATTGTTAAGAGAGATCATATATATGACCTAGCCGAGCTACAACTTCAACAATTGGTAGAAAATCTAGAAGCTATTAGAAAGGCAAAGAGTTCTTCATGTAAGTTTAGATTACTTATAATTTTCATATTCCTCTATGTAAAAAACACATTTCCTACATTTGGCAACATGGTATGGAACACAAATAGGTTTGTTACATAACAGATAGGAGAATTTATTCAGAAATTAGGAGAGAATTTTGATTCAGTAATGACTAGTTATTTTGAAGACTTTAAGAAGTCTATAAAGAAAAGATCAAGAATTCTTGTGTCTCCAGTGTAGCAACATTATAATGATGTTTATTTCCTAGTAGATGTCGACTATACCTATGTACAAAAATTTATTCCAAGGGTTAGATGGTTGAGACCATTACCATATGAGATAAATATGGATGAAGCATCAACAATTGTCACATCATTGTTGGTGGAATAAATTGATGAGGATTCTACATCCTTTGGAAACTATGATGAGGCAAAATTTAGAATCACACTTAACTTTCAAACTGCTATAGTCATAAGGAAAAATAACAAAATGGTGAAGAAACTTAAGGAGAAGTTTGGTGAAGGTGAAGAAGAAGAAGATGATGATAATGATGATGAAGGTCAAGGACATTTGGAGTTGACACATGGATTGGGTGAAGACCAAAATGATGATGAAAAGGAAGCTGAGGAAGAACCCAAGAAAATTGGAAAGAAGAGGAAATCACAACAGAAGTCAATGCAGAAACCAAAGAAGAAAGAATAAAATCTAGTTCTACCTTTGACAAGGGTTGCCACTGCACAAGAAAAAGAGGAAAAATCAATTAAAGACAAAAAGAATATTGATAAAACAAAATAAAGTCAGCCTACTAAGAATGTCATGCCCAAAATATATGGACAAAAATGCACACAATTTTTTTTTGACTACCTATCATTTAAGTGTGTTAAATCCTAACTAACCATCTTAATTCCATCGGCATTACTACTTATATTCTAATATAACTTCAATCGTCTAATAGTATGAGTTGAACATATTCCATAGAAATATTCATCACTTAACTTTAATATCAAATCTGACTCATAGCCTAAGCCATAGTTATTACCTATTTAAGCATTTACTAAGACAAATATATATTTAAATATACATATTATTCCTATGCATAACAATCCATACTAGGGCACACTCATGAACATGTTATCTTCTAAAATTATTCAATATTGAATTTAATCTACATTAGGTATATCTAAGGGGGCATAACCCATTTTATATCTAATCGATAAACAAAGGTATCTTCTACTTTCTATATCCTAGAAAACACAAATACTAAACATATTGTTTATCACAATAATTAAAACTACCATATCCTATCCATTTGAATCCTATACTAAACCTAAATCTGAACCCCACTAAATACTACCTTAATTCCTATACACATATCTAGGTGTGGGTGGGAGAATCTATCAAACATGCCTTACATATTCCTAGCTCATACTAGGCGCCTAGGAAGATGTGGGTAGTGACAAGACTCAAACTTATTAAAGTCCTTTTACATTCTCCTTGCAACATGTATGTCCTCCCCCCCCTGCCTTGCCATTCGATTTGTTCCATGCTTGGAGTTACATATATATTGAAGTTAATGAGGCATCAAACAACTTTTCTAAAAGTCAACACAAGAAGGTACCTGTACAAAATTCAGTCACCTCCAAAATTCCATACAAATCGACTTCTAACAAAACTCATAAATGCTGCAGATGGGGTCCCTTTTCTAGGCAAGATATCATGGGTGGAAAAAGGTGTAAAGTATACTATGTTGAAATTTGCATGAGGACAAGTCCCCTTTAACACTTGGTGGATGATTTCTGACATATGTTAGGATCATGATGGGTTTTAGCACAGGTGTTGTATACGTTAATATTTCTAAGGCATTGAATCACCTAGGTGGTTTTCTTTTTTTTCTTTTTTTAAATTAATATATTCTTGTCTTAGTCATTGTCTTGGTTGGTGGTAGATGAAAGGAGTGAATGGCTAGGTGGGTTAAATAATGAATTTATTCTATTTCAATTTTTTATTTTTTATTGTCTATAATCAAAGGAGTCTTTTCTTAAGTTTGCCCATACATTTTCCAGAATGTAAACATACACCTTTAGGTTTCATTTAAACTTTGCTATTTAACTAGCTTCTTCCATGCATTCTCAATAACTATTAAAAATTGAATTGGTGTTGGTTTATAATTGCACCATACATTGGCATTTCCTAATTTAATAAATAATCTTTCATAAATCAACCCATCATATTGCTAATGAAATCATATTTCAAAATGGATCTCTAGAAATTTTATTGTATCAAATAATCAAATACTTCAGGTCATCAATCTCCATGAAATTAAGCTATCTTCAAAAACTATTATTAACAATTGCAACTTTATAACTACTCCTATTTCAATACTAGACTTTAAGCAACTAGAGTATTCTCATGCAAGATTTAACTAGAACTCAACTAATATGCTATAGAACTTGAGATGATAATAACATTCAACAAGGATAATCTTCTTATCAATATATCTCTTCTAAGATATTAGATTTCTTTTGCGTTCCACTGAACAACATCAAATATTTTGAATCCCTGATTGGTGTTACTATCCAATAAAACAACAATATCATTACAATGAATTTATCTTCAGTGATACTCTCATGATACACAAAAGGTGGTGAAGTCAACATATCATAATATACACGATGGAAAATACTTTCACTCCACACGAGCACTCACAACCTTTCCATTGACAATCAAACTAAGACAAAAGCTTTCTCTTACAATACATTTAGGCTCACATAACAAGATGGAGTTTTCTCTCTATCTCATCTCAATGCAATATTGTCTTCTCCTCCTATGCACATGGAAGATAACAAGGACTCCAAGTTTCCAAGATCTTCCTCTAGAACCTGCAATTGCATCACAACAAAACAACAAGGGCCATGGGTGCTTTCCACCCAACCATAGGCCTCAAAGAGACCACCCACGCACTAGGGGAACAAGGCTCAAATCGGGATTCACATACACACTTGTAAGAAACATATACACCACATACCAAAACTTCAACAAATCCCATCCCAAGGATATTTCACAAAGGTTCACCATTGGAACCTTGAACATAGGGTGAAGGTGGAAACACAAGGAGGTTTACCATTTCATATCATATCTACCATAAAAATAATGCCCTTTCAGGGCTAAATCAAAAAAATACAAGGCCCTTTTGGGGCTTCATAATATCATGCCCTTTCGGGGCTTCATAAACATCTTCCACTACACACACTACCAACACAACATCCTCCACCACACAAAACCAACAGCTTTAGCTTCCTACAAACCCATACTTCAGTTACTTCCTTCCTCACCATTTCTTTTCTTTTTTCTTATCCTCCCCCAAGGCAAAATATGAATATGACAATGGCATACAATGGAGCCCATACTCCAAGGTCCTCAACTATGCAATCCAGCTGCTGCCCATTCACCCTGGACTTCTCTTCCCTTCCCACAAGGGTGAGTGTAAGTCCCACACCCATAACAACACTCAAGCACAAACAAGAAAAAAAAACCAAGTAGAAATAAAACAAGAAATTTTCAAGAGCACATCACATTATCACAACACAATATCAACACCCATAATACAACAAGGAAAAGGAGGAAATCCAAACCTCATACTCACAATACTCCACAATACAACAAGATGCACAATGGTGTCACACTAATCTACATGGAATGAACACCATTCAAACACTCACATGAATTCTACTCCACAATGCAATGCAATGCGTACTCCATTGATAAACTCCACTCTTGTAGATTTGCTTAACCATGCTAAAAGAAAGAAATGGAAAAGAAGCAAGTTTGAGATACCAACCTTGGTCCAAGCTAGGGTAACGATAGTTGTAGTAGAGCTCCCCTCCTCTCCCTCCAAAACCTAACTGTCTCTAAAATTAGAAAGTGGGTAGACACCCCACTAGTTGGGCCAAGACCCCCTAATAAAGCCTCTCCTTCTTACCAACTTGTCTCCTCTAACCTTTTCTATTTGACTTAGTGGGAACATAGATATGACAACCCCAAATTCGAATTGATGGAAGAATGCATGGGTAAATGGGCCCTCTAGGTTGTCTAGGCACTCACATGATCAAAATTAGGCCTCTAACTTGTTGTACTATCATATGGATAACTTAATCTCACATAAAAGACACTTTGGGACCACCTAATGACCCCTAAAAACCGTAGCCAAGTCCAAATTCGAATTTCCTTTGATTGAGACTCCTCAAGGCATTTTTCTATGTGAGGTTAACTTGGGTTCTTCATCAGGGTTAGGTTTAGGTTAGGTTACTACTTGACAAACCCTAAATGACATGGCATCTACACATGGACAACACAAGTGTTAAGTGACACACACAAAATATCACATTATATTAAAAATGACTTGTATTACAATAATACATGAACTAGGCTACTACGCACACATACAATTCACATATACGAAATAAAAAACATTGCAATGAGGTTTGAATCTTTTCCACTGATTCAAACTTGGCTATGTCATGTTTGTAGTAGTTTGAGCCTTAATTCCCCTTTAAATCCATGGTCAAATTCCTGCACACTAAACTCGAGCGTTAGTAGTCCAAGAAAATCATATAAGCATATGTAAAATAAATCATTATCTCATTCAACATTAGGCTTGCATATATTTCATCATCTCAAATTAACTTTCCCTTTTTTAATCATTTCAAATATAACCTTCAAAATATTAAAATATCAAAACTTACATGTCACATTCGACATTTGAGTTCCATGCTTCATTCCTTCCAATTAAATTACTTCTTCTAATAATTTCGATGTGAAATGCTCAAATACTATAACATCAAACTTTACTTATCAACATAACTTGGTCAATTTAATATTCTAAATAACTTCATAGTCTATTTTTATCATTGCGACAAGATGCTGAGTCCACAACTATTGAATCCCTAGGTATGCGGGTTAGGTCTCAATGCATAACAAAATTTATCTTTTATCCCTAATTTCCACTTCCACATTACCTTCTTACATTACAAGCATTTCTACCATTCAATTTCTATTAAAGCAATGTCAATAGCTTAAAACATGAATAGAATCATTAAATGCATCCATTAGGTCATAATATGCAAAAGTAATTGTGGATCATCAAAATGCAGATATTAAAATGACATAACCCTACAGTCTCAAAAGTGTATCAAAACATAGGATTAAAAATCACCGTAATGCAATTATCTCAATGGTACTATGACGGATTGGGTGAGGCCTCACAAAGAAACTGAGAAGAAAGTACAAGCCTCAAGAAGAATTATATGATGAGAAAATTAAATCAGATGACTTAAGTCAATTCAAAGTGGTAAGCCATAATCCCTCATTTGATATTGAAAACCTATGTGACAATGTAAAGAATAATGCAGATTTGTCAAGTTTTCAACATGTTGATTTTGACAAGTTAGGAAGTGGAGATAAAAATAATATTGAAGAGCTTATTTATGATATGATGGCAACATTTAAGCCCACACAATTGGAGACTGATAACTCTATTCGCAAAAATTTATATGAAAGATTTGATCAAAAGTAGAAGTCTAGTTTGACAATTGAAAAATAAATCAGAGAGGCTACTCTAGCCCAAGTTATGCCTTCTTTGGATAAGAAAATGATAGAAAAATATGTTAAGAAGTATAAAGGGAGATTTTCCCCTAAATACTAAAAATTTCATATATTGATAATCAAGTAGAAGAGGTTGTAACCTAGAGCACCTTATTATGGAGATCTATCTATGGGTTGACAACAAGGACAGTGGAAACAGTTGTGGAAGAGAAAGGAGAACAAGAGAAGGATGAAACAACTAAGTAAGATACAGTGGAAGAAAAGGATGAAACACTTGAAAAAGATGCACAAGATGCATAGGATTTCAATGTGTAGAGCACCAGTCCTCCTCATGGAGAGAAAGAGAGTCAACAAGACTCTATGACTATTGAGGACATTCCTGATAATACCAGACATAATGTAAATCCTTTGAGTGAGAAAGATATAAAGAAACTACAACAGGAATCCACCAATACTTCTATTCCTTGCTCAAACCCTATATTTGTGAGGATTGATGAATCTCAAAAGGTTGAGATTACATCCACTAAGGATTAGCAACAAGACACATCTACAGTGCTATCACATGTTGTAGAAGTTAAGGAGAATGAAGCACATGAGAAAAAAATAGATCAAGGTATAACCCTAGAATAGAAAGATGAACTTAACCAAGAACCATCTTTAATGCCTATAATTGCTATTCAAATGAAAGAGAAAGAGATAAAGACACTAGTACATCACTGCCCACTCTACAAAGTTTTGGTTTACCAACAATTGTGGTAATTTATAAAGATGGAATTATGAAAAATAAGGAGAATAAGGAGGATTCACAAAGAGAAGAGGATAAGAAAACTACTAAAATAGAGGAATAGGTAGCAATACAGACACTAGTTACTTTTCCAGAAAGTACATATCCTCCCAACAACCAAACTCTTTAGAGAACAAGTACTCACGAGATTCCATTGTAGATATCAAGGCCGAGTACTAGCACACCTAACAGTGCTGAAATTACATCATTTGAGAATGTCAGTTTGGATGAATTCATTGGTCTACCATAGTTTGACACAACAACAATCACACTTGAAGAAATTTTGGTTCTTCAAGAGGCTCTAGAGAGGAAATCAAGGCAAGAAATGGGAAATAAGAAAAAACATGTTCTACATGACATTGGAAAAATTTTGGTAGATGCTTTTGATATTTTAAATTCATTTTCCAATAAGCCTATTATAGAACAACTTGTACATATAGTTGATAAGATAAAAGATGAGGACATGGAGTCAAATGTCAAGTTATTGGAATGGTTTGAGAAGAGATTTCACACTAAGTTCATGGATAAGATATCTAGTGCCATCAAACTTAGACAAGTTGATTTATTAACTAAGATGGAGACTATGAAGAAATTTTTGGATAACATTTTCTCTATGTACACTAAATTATGTGATATTGATATCTTTACAAAAGAGACTCAACAATCAATTGACTGACTTCTAGGAGATTTGCAATTAATAGGTACTACATTAAGGCAATCTTCTGGCACTAGTCAAATTCATTTTCAGAGATTACTACTGACACAAAGTAGGCTTGCCAAGTTGCAACAAAAGGATGCAAAGATTAGATCAACTCTAATCAGTATACAATCCATGTTGACCCCTTGCATGCAATTTTTGTAGAAGCAACTAGCCTTTGCAGAAATAATGTTAAAGAAAGATTCCCATCTTTATACACAAGAAGGTCTAGTAGATATGGCAAAAAATCTAGAAATATATATTCAATCTTTAGATGCAGCCATGATAGTTTGGATTCTACATTAAGAATTATAATGGAATTACATAAGCCATTTTTGGATAAATATACTATGTGTACCACCCAAATGACATAAGTGTCAAAAAAGGGGGATTTTGAGAGATTTTGTAAATTTTGGAGAATTTTGTCAAGACAAATATCTACTTAGAAGGAGTTATAAAACTAAAATAAAGAATTTACTCAGAGGGAGTAATAAGGTATGGGATACAATATTTTTGCAAATTTTGAAATTTTGTATAGGAGCTGAGTAGAGATGATACATTGTTTGACTTATGCATAAAATGATATTGTAAATGCCATGACAAAATGTTTTGCTACTCATGTCAAAGGGGGATATTGTTTCTCATTATCTAGCAAAGAAAAATGCAAATCGAGTGCATAGTATATGTCAAGCATAAGCCTTCAGATAATACATGCCAAGTAATATGAGAGTTAGTGTTGAACACTAGTAGGTGCCAAGAAGTCAATGTGTACTAAGTCAATTAGGTGCCAAGAAGATAGAAGATGTTGTAAAAATAGTGTGTACTGAGTGATTTATGTGCTGACTAACAGTATGTTTGAAGCATTCAAAAGCTAAGTATTAGCATAAAGAGCATAGTGAAGGCCGAACATTAGAGTTTGTTGATGTTGAGTTACCAATCTTTGACATTGATCTTTTTTATGGCACAACCATCTATATATGTAATCCATTTTTGGCTGACATAAACTTGAATTTTTGATATTAAGAGATTAGGATCAAGTCATTTTATATATCCCTATGCAATACATCCAGCCAATTAAAAAAAGGGAAGTATTAGGCAACATTAGTAATCAACCAAAATCATTGATTATGACCTAAACCATTTTCTAAATGCCTATTTAAAGAGGAAAACCCTAAGGGGAAGAGAGGATGTGCGAGGAGAGGAATACAAAGAGGATTGAGAACATTTCATGGTGAAAATGATGGCTAAGTTATGGAACTACAATGCATAATCAGTTTGAGAAGAATAGTGATAAATAGTGAAAGGACAGAGAAGATAGATCCGATCAGGAGGATGAAGTGATAATCAGTAAAGAGGAGATCTAACATCAAGTAGCAAGGTGCTAACTGAAGGATCAAGTATTGAATCATTTTGACAGGTGATACAGAGTAAATCTCTTAATAGAGTATTCCTAATAGACTTTTGTAAGTCTCCTAACAAAGTTCTTAGTTTCAAATTTAAATCTTTTAATCAAGTTGAGACCTAATAGTCTTGTATGAATTTAATAGGGAAGACCTTTCACAGGGTAGATCACAACTTATGATCAAAACTTTGTAGCCATAATTGGCCACACTTTACTACTGCAGTAGTGAAGATTTATGGGTGTCATTCCCACCCTAGTTTTACATTCTCATTGGAGGGTTTCTAGGTAACCAAAATCTTATGTTTTATGTGTTGATTTACATTATACTTTGGATGTGATACATGATTACTTATTTTAGTTTACATGTTAAGTTATGAAATGGATGAATGGTGAAATGATTTAGTATAAAAGTTTTAAGTGTTGATTCACCCCCACCCCCCACTGCCCCCCACCTCAAAACTTACTTTCCCATTTATATTTTCAACAACCCTATCATCAATAAGATAAAAATAGACCTTCTTGATGATAATGTGTTCATCTGGATTGATACTTTCTACCCCATCCATCTCAAATTGTGCATGTCTATAAGGAACTTGTACAAAAATTGTAACTTGATCTAAGTGATAATATTTATCTTGAATTTAAAATTGAGGGGAAAACGTATAGTTTTTAGGGAAGTCTACAATTGACAAAATACATCCTAGTGGGAAGCAATTTTTTGAATCTTGAAACTATTTTGCTTGCCATCTTGCACCATGACAATGCTAGATGTGTGGATAAATCATAAATATGAATTTATCTATAAACTCACCATATGGAAAATTTCTCTCCTTCAATCCTTTTTTTCCCCATTCTTTGTTTGATATCTCTCATACTCAAATATATTCTACACAACTAGTGTTGAAACATCAATATTGTCCATTTCATATGGAAATTTTTGCAACTCTTCACAATTTGTACATGCATTATTTATACACTGGACATTCAATTCATTTGACTCTTTAGAAATATCACATAACAGAGACTTGACAAACTATGTTGGTCTTCTAGGAATTATCACATTTGGCTTAAGGTTGCTATAGATTTTCTAAAATATTGAAAATAAAGATGAAACTCAACATGATTTCGATAACATGTTTTGCGTACCTTATTTATTCACACAAAACATGGATGCAACCTCTCAAACATTCTCTAAAAAATTCTCACATTTTTAAATTCTTTTTTGAAAGCTTCAAATAATTTACTTTGTATTGTGTCTACAAAGTATTTTGGATGTGTTATTTTCATACATGTCTCTTCATCTTTGATATGTACATAGTGTCTCTTCTATTGGAAGAAATGTGTGATTGGCTAGTCCAATATTCAACAACATGTCTTCTAACAATTTAACAAATTATATCCTTTCAAAGAAGCTGAAAAATATTAACTCAATTCTTTTCAATTTTCTCATGAACAAAATTTTTCCTTTTATGTATCTTTGAACAATTCTTCTAGATAGATTGAGCATTTCAGAAATTGCTCAAACCTATTTTTTCTGTGACAAGTCCTTTTTCATAATCATAGTCATCAATTCTCTCCATGCAATATTTAATCAGCTACTTGACTTCTATTATCAATAACATTTAATGCATCTATCAAATTCTAAACTATTGTTGCATTGACATTATCTTCATATCTTTTCTTATTGTTCACACCTAACAACTCTAGAATAGGACTCATTTCCCTTATCCTAAATAATCTAGCAAATAATTGTGCTCTAACAATCATAGATTTATTTTCAAAAAGTTTCTCCCACATATTTTTATGATGTATCTTAATTGTACTTTTAGGTATCATGTGTTCAAATGATTCAATTTCTCTAAAAAGAGATTCTTTGTCTATCTCCAGCAAATTTTCCAACCCTAAAGGATATTTTCCAAATGTTGTACTGCTTTATGGAACTTCAACATGATATTCTTCAACTTCAATCAATGGATCTTCAATTGGTGGCTCTATATTACATTTTGTCCGTCCTTTATTTTAGTCATCTCTTACTCAATCATATCTTTTTGCTCTTTTCACTTTATACCCCATTACACAAAAACCTAAATAGAGAGCTTGGAATCACCTACATACAAAAGACTCCCAAATTGAATTTACATAAATGAGAGTAGACCATAGACATTTTATAAAAAACATTCAAGTTTAGAAGCTTATTATATTTGACTGTCTATAAGACTAGAAAATTTTAAGACAACTAGTTGCGTTAAAGCATTGCTAAATTTAGGTTAAGCAAATTATTAAATATATTAAATAATTTAACTATTTAAAAATTTTAATAGTTTTCATAATTTTTTAAAACTATTAAATTAATCCTAATAATTGATTTAAATAAAATAAAATAATAAATTTATAATAAACAACAAATTTAATTAATCGATTTCAATGCACAAATAATTTTAAAAAATCCAATATCCAAATATTTCTATAATAAAATTGATTTAATTCAATAAAATTTAATAAAAAACAACTTTCTTAATATTACAAATGCAAATATTAATAAAATTTAAAAATTTAAAAAATTAAATTTTACTTTTAAAATAGAAAACTTATTTTATTATTTAAACCAAATAAAATCTTTAGGCTGGCATATGTGACGTTCTGTGTGGGACTTTTTGATCGGGTGGGTTCGGTCGAGTTTGATTTAGCTGGATCCGATTCGGGCAAATACAATCTAGTCGAAACAGTCTATGTGTCATCTGATGTGGCACTTTCTATCATTTTTTTTGCAATTCTATAGAACTTAACACTTCATAGGCCAATGTCAACATCAAAATTAGGGTTTCAAAAAAGATACCATTGGATAGAGCTTGTAGTCACAAAAATGCACATATAATTATTATTTTTATAGGCGACACAATATCATTTACAATAATTGCAAAATAATACAAGCAGGTATTTCAACATTGAAGATGGTGCACATTCAGAAAAATATAAAAATTAATTAGATGGTACCAAAAATAAATTAAATGATGAATTATTCTAGAGGAGAGAGTCCACTTTCATAATATATAACATTTGTAATGGTTAACATGGATTTACTAGGGAAAAGATGGTGGGAACAAAAAATAGTTAAATTATGAAAAGTTCAACTTAAAATAGCTATAACAGGAAAAATATACAATATTTTTTAATCTTTCTTTTTGATAGTTCTAGGTACATATGGACAACTGCCAACAACATATTGCAAATTTAGATGGAAAAATATTTATTTGCAGTTATTTATGTGGTGAGAACTATAACCGCTGATTTGGTTGATTTTTTACATTGTTAATAAAGGTCATTGAAAATTATAAATACATAATATCTTTATTTTTTAATTATTAAAAAAATAACAGACAGAAACTTCATCCTTTTATACACATTTCACTAGTTTACACCAACTTAAAATTCAAAACAGAAATATAACTTTTACATTGTTGAAATTTAATACTTTTTTTGATGTTATCATTTTCCTTTGTAAAAGGGTGACACATGTTTGTACTTTTACTCATTATCCTACTCATACAAGAATTTGACATTTTTATCTAATGAATTTTTGATAAAAAGGAAAAAAAGGTGATAAACAAGATAAGAGGAAAAATAGATAAAAACTCAAACAAAGAGAGATTTAAATAAAAAGGAAGAAAGAAAGAACAAAATAAATAAAAATTCAAATACATAAAGAACAATTGGCAAAAAATTGAAAGTAATAACAAAAAACAAAAAAAATTAAAACACACACACACACACACACAAGAGGGGGGGGGGGGGTGCTAAATCAACACTTAAAACTTTAACTATAAAAACATTTCACCATACATCCATTTCATAGCTTATCAAATAAACTGAATTACCTAACCATGCATCACATCCATAGCATAATTTAAATCAAAACATAACACAAAAGATTTTGGTTACCTAGAAAACCTCTAACGAGAAGGTAAAACTGAGGTGGGGATGACACCCACAAACATTCACTACTGCAGCAATAAAGTGTGGCCAGTTATGGCTACAAAGTTTTGATCATAATCTATGAGCATACCCTATGAATGGTCTACCCTATTAAAGGCTTACAAGACTATTGGGTCTTACCTTGATGAAAGGATTTAAACTCACAAGTAATTAAGCACTCTGTGAGTTGATTTACAAAAGTCTATTAGGACTACTCTGTTAAGAGATTCACCCTGTATCACTTGTTAAAATGATTCAATACTTGATCCCTCAGTTAGCACCTTCTGCTAGACAACATATCTCCTCTTTACTAATTGTATCTTGATCCTTGTAATCTAATTTCTCTTCTCTGACCCTTTATTGCTTGTCTTCTCAACTTACTTTTTTCTCATTAAATTGTTTTGGATCTTTGATCCTTCACTTAAGCACCATCTCCACTTAGCATTCACATATGATACTTCTCTTCACATATCTCTTCCTCTGTTATTTTTTCTCCCATAGGGTTTGCCTCCTTAAATACGCATATGGAAATGATCTTAGGTCAAAATCAATAGCTTTGGTTGATCAATATTTCCAATTTAAGCTTCCCTTTTTCTTATGTGTCACTTAGATAATCTTAGGATGCATGATATAACTCGATCCTTATCTCTTAATATCAAAAATTCAAGATTATGTCAGCCAAAAATGATTTACATACAAGTTTGTGTCATTACAAAATTGTATGTCAAAAATTGATTGCTTGGCATCAATAGGCTTATGATGCTTGATCATAACGGTGCATGCTACTATCACTTGACCTTTGAATGGCTTAGCTCATACTACTTGGTCAACTCCTAAATGACTTGGCACTCACTATTTTCTTGGCACTAACTATTGATTGGCACGTGAAGACCTCAACACAAACTATTGCTCAACAACAACTCATCATATCAACTCGACATGTATTGTCTGAACAATTATGGTTGGCTTATTCTATTTTGTCAGCCTAAGTAGTAGTTTGGTCGCAATGATTACTGAATAAATCTACCAAATAATGACCAAGTGGTTTGGTACTAACTTGTCAAAACCACAATAATAAAATACTAATCAAGGTAGATGTTATATTAGCATCTTTTGCTTGCAACTTACCAAGTCTCCCCTATGTTAGCAATAATCTCTGAAAATGTAACTAACTGGTGCTAGGAGATGTCTTCAATGTATGTCCACTAATCTTAAGTTCTCCTTGCAACCTATCAATTTTCTATTTAGATTCTTGAGTAAAGAAATCAACATTGCATAGTTTAGTATACTGAAAGTATATGTTATCCAAAACTTTCTTCACATCTTTGTTGACAAGTCAACACATCTGAGTTCAATGGCACTAGATTTTTTATCCATGAACTTAGTGTGAAACTTCTTTTCAGACCATTCCAATAACTTTACATTGGTCTCTATATCCTCATCTTTTATCCTATCAACCATATGTATAGGTTGTTCAATGATAGGTTTATTAGGAAATGAATCTAAAATGTCAAAAGCATCTACAAAAATATCTTTAATTCATGCAAAACCTATTTATGTTTGTGCTCCCTCTCGAGCTTCTCTTGGATTGACTTCCTTTGTAGAGCTTCTTGAAGGAGTTCCATCTCTTCATGTGTGATTGTTGCAAGATTAAACTTTGGAAACACAATCACTTCATCCAAACTAGCATCCTTATATGATGTAGTTTTAGAACTCTTTGGTGGACTAGTACTCAGCCTTGATATTTGCAATGGTGTAGCTTGAAAATTCAACCTATGAAGAGTTTGGCTTCTGGGAGGAGATGTAACTAGTGTCTGTATAACTTCCTGCTCCTTTGTTTCAGCAGTCCTCTTACCTTCTTCTCTTTTTTCACCCTCCTTCTATTCTTTAATAGATTTCAATGAGGTGGGTGCAGGACTATCTTCCTTACCCTTATTCTCTTCATTTCCTTCTTTATTAATGACTACTATTGTTGGCATACCAGAACTTTGTAGACTAGGTAGTGATGAATCTAGTGTATCTGCCTCTTTCTGTTTCATCTCAATGTCAATTGTTGGCATTGAAGATGGTCTATTATCATCCTTAGCCAACTCATCTTTCTTCTCAAAATCTTCATTCTATCATGTTGGCTAATCTTGTTTTTTTTTTCTCTTTTCCTTCTACAACATGTGAGGGAACTATTAGAATCTTTTAGAATAACTAAGAGGGGGGGTGAATCAATTATTCAAGGTCCCAAATGCCCTAATAAAACTTTTTCACCAAATGTAGTGAACTCATAAACCTTTTAACCATCCAAGCTTAAATCAATCATATTAGCAAGTTATAGTAAATGAACATGCAAAGATAAAACATGCAAGATCAACACATGACACAATGATTTATGTGGAAACCCAATTTGGGAAAAACCACCAGTAACATGCTACTTGATTCTCACTCTTCTGAAGTGATGCCCTATTAAAGGCTTACAACACACTGTTAAATGTGACCTTGTTAGAGGATTTCACCAAACTGTTAGGAATGGGCCTGGTTAAAGGACTTTAGAACATTCACTGGGAATGTCACCCTGTTAAAGGATTTATCTCATGGCTATCAAGCCAACCTAAGTCCATAGGATTTAAACTAATTGTTACAATTGCTAGAAAGTAACAACAATGAACTTTTGATCTGATATAACTTACAACATACTTTGTAGATTTCATATCACACTTTTAGTTTAGTCCTTATGCTTGGCTTTTATCTCTTCAGCTCTGACTGCTTGTCATATATTCAACCTTCGTCTCCTTGAGTCTTCTAACTCACTGTACTAATTCATCCATATCAGGGGTCTTCTTACTGAAACAGAGTAACTATGCTCTCTTTCCTCTTTTCCACCTTCTTCAGCACTTTACACTTTCATGCTTGACCACCCCTCTCTCATCAATTGTTTTTCATTAACTAATGACTCCTTATATAGAGATCTGATATGCCTTTGCCGCTCAATTCTCCCTCTTCACTTTTAGGGTTTCAATATGGATTAGGTAAAATACAATGTATCTACCCCATATCTTTTTCTCTTCTAGAAACTTCGCCAACTGTATCCTCAAAAATGTTTTACATGGTGTTCTATGCCACCAGCTCATCATTCTTATCTTCTATTTAATTTACAAACTTCTAAGTAATAACCTTGTCGGCTTAAATCTGGTGAATCTTCGATCTTCGAAATAATGCAGCAACTCGGCATTATTTGTTTTACTGATGCTCGGCATCTCAGTGTTACTCGGCATCTACACAAAACTGTGTTACTCGGCACCTACAGAAAATTGTGTTACTCGGCACCTGAAGACCACTCGGCTTATATGATATACTTGGCACCTGAAGATCACTCGGCTTATATGATATACTTGACACCTTCTCTTAGTTGAGCTTTGTAAAAGACTTAGCTAACACCTAACCTCTTTAATATGTTTCAGTGTGCCCTTTTTTTCTGTATGTTATCAAATACACTTTTTCATTAATGGCTTAGCTAATCCTAGTACTTCATTACAACATCATAACTTCAACCTTTCTCTAGGTGTTCTAGTTACATCTTATTGATTGCCACCACCTTGTCAACCAACTAATTGATAGTATTTGGATCACTAAAGTAATTGTCATTCCTGCAAGTAGCAAGTTTGACATCAATGACAAAACAATGATTGAGAACATTCTTTATCATTCCAACAACTCTTATTATCAATTCAATCATTTCTAACAATCTCCCTCTTTGGCATTGATGGAAAACCAAACTGATCAATGGATCAACTTAGTTACCACCAAAACTGATTGTATATATTATCTGCATCTTTACTATTGATCGCATATATCTCCCTCTTTCATATATATCTCCCTCTTTCTTTGCATAGATCAGTTTCGTCATATTTCTCCCTCTTTGACATAAATGCCAAAGATGAAGCATCTTTATCATGCAAAATATAAGCTTTGGGTTTTTCTTTGTCTTTCTCCCTCTGTCACCATGCTTGTGACTGATTTGGAGTTTCTGTTCCTGTTGTCATCCTTTGCATCAACCTGTTATTGTTCCAATGTTTGATTTCTGTTGATGCAAGAAAGCTTCCTTGTTGCCTTAAACTGCTTGAGTTAGGGGTATTACCCCCAACTTGCCTCTAAGATATTCATAAGCATCCTTGGGCAATGGTTTGGTGAAAGTATCTGCAATTTGTTCCTTTGTGTGAATGTACTCCAGCTTCACTTGTTTGTCTTCTACCAATTCTCTGACATAATGATACTTGATTGCAATGTGCTTGGTTTTTGCATGCATTACTGGATTTTTGGATATGTTTATAGCACTTGTATTGTCACAATACAATATCACAGGTTTGGTTACCTCTTCTTTCATTCCATTCAATAGATGTGTGAGCCATACAATGTTTGTGCAATTGACTGCAGTTGCCACATATTTTGACTCTGCAGTGGACTGGGATGTGCATGTTTGTTTCTTACTAGTCCAAGTAACTAGCCTTTTGCCTAAAAATAATGCACCTCCACTTGTGCTTTTTCTGTCATCAATGTTTCCTCCCCAATCTGCATCAGTGTATGTATTGAGTTCAAATTTCTCACTCTTTTTGTAGTATAGACCAAAGTTATCAGTTCCTTTCAGATATCTCATTATTCTTTTTACTGCTATAAGATGGTTTTCTTTAGGATTAGCAGAGAACCTAGCCATTATTCCAACTGCTAATGCTATGTCTGGTCTACTGTGTACTACATACTGTAATTTTCTAATCATGGATCTGTACATTGTTTGATTGACTTCAGCTGACTCATCATTTTTGGACAGCTTATTTCCTGTGGCCATTGGTGTGCTGATTGGTTTGGATTCCTCCAGTCCAAACGTTTTAAGAATTTCTTTGATGTACTTTGATTGTGTAATAAATATTCCATTTTTGAGTTGATGTACTTGTAAGACAACAAAAAATTTGATTTCTCCAAACATAGACATCTCAAATTCATGTCTCATTTTGTCAGCAAAGCCTTTGCAAAGTACTTCCTTTCCACCAATTACTATGTCATCCACAAAAATTTCAGATACAATAATGTCTTTACCTTCTTCTACTTTGATGTACATGTTGCTATTATCATCAGTTCTTTCAAATCCAATTTGCACTAGATACTTGTGAAGTCTCTCATACCATGCTCTTGGTGCTTGTTTCAAACCATAAAGTGCTTTGTGTAGTTTACACACCATATCCCTGTTGTTTTTATCAACAAATCCTTGTGGTTGTTCAATTTAGACTTCTTCTTCTAGTATACCATTCAAGAAAGCAGATTTTACATCCATCTAATAGACTTTAAAATTTTTGTAGGCAGCATATGCAAGCAAGGTTCTTACTCCTTCCATCCTAGCAACAGGAGCAAATGTTTCTCCATAGTCTATTCCTTCTTCTTGAGCATAACCCTTGCATACTAGTCTAGCTTTGTTTCTAGTAATCTCACCATTCTCATCTAGCTTGTTCCTAAATACCCACTTGGTGCCAATCACATTTTTGTCAGTTGGTCTGGGAACCAAACTCCAAGTTTTGTTTTTCTTTATTTGATCAATTTCTTCTTCCATAGCTTTATACCAGTCATCATCTTGTAATGCACCATACACTGTCTTGGGTTCAGATGTTCTAATTAGACATGATTCATGTCTTAGTCTGTTCCTTGTCATTGGTCTTGCATCTTTGTCACCAATTATTTGTTCAGCAGGGTGATGTCTTTTTACATATTTGGATAATCTTGGCTCTGTCCTTGTTTCCATGTTTGATCTTTTAGATTCTGGATCACTTTGCACTTTGTTGTCTGGTTGTTCTTCATCATGTATTCCGTCTTCAGAATCAGATTGTTCATTTCCTTCATTCTATAACTCGGCTTCTAAATGCAGCTCGACATTCACTGGTTGAGACTCGGCTAAGACTGATACTTGTTGTTGAGTTTCAATTGGATTGACATCATCCTCCTCAGCAGTCATTCCTTCATAAGAGTACACAACTCTTATTATCAATTCAATCATTTCTAATAGGAACAATAGTTGTATCTTTCTATTATGTCTCAGAGGGTGTAATCTCAGCCTTAGGAGATTCATCAACCTATATCAAGATAGGATTAGTGCATGGGATAGGTGCATTGGTAGAGTCTTGTGCGAATTTATTGATATCTTCATCACTAAGTGGATTTACATTCTATGTACTACTATCAATGATGTCTTCTATTGTTATAGAGTCTTGTTGACTCTCTTTCTCTCCTTGTGGAAAATTGGTGTCCAACACATTATCATTTTTATCTTCTTGAGTTTCTTCCTTTGATGATTCCTCCTTCTCTTGTACAATCTTAGTGGTCAACTCATAGATAAATTTCCAAAGTAGTGTACTCTAGGTTACCATTTCTTGCACTTTATTTAAGTCAAAATGTCAAAAGCCCTATATTTAGGAGAAAATATCCCTTTTTACTTCTCTACAACTCTGGCTATGATTTGTTTATCTAGCTTGGGATAACTTGAGCTAAACTATCCTCTCTTATTTGCCTTTCAGTTGTCATACTAAACTTCTATTTTTTCTCTACTCTCTCATATAAACTCTTAGGTATAGAATTTATAATTTTTAGTGGAGTTGTTTTGATAGTAGTCATCATATCATATATGGAATCTTCAATGTTATTTTTATCTCCACTACTTAACTTATCAAAATCAATGTGCTAAAGTCCTAATAAATCATCATTGTTCTTTACACTTTCACACAAAGTTTCTATATCAGAGGAGGGATTGTGGCTTACCGCTTTAAATTGACTCATTTCATCTAATTCAGCCCTCTCCTCATCTTATTCAACTTGCAATTTCAATTTCTTCCTTAGTTTCTTTTCATTCTTTCTTGACTCTATAGTAGTTCTCTTCTTCTTTCTTTTTTATTTCACCATTGTAGTGGCTGCCCTAGTGGTTAATCTTGTCAAAGGTGCAACAAACTTCTATTCATATTTCTTTGTAGTTTTCTTGGGATTTTGAGTTTCCTTTTCCACTTTTCTTTTCTTTCCTGCTTCCTTGGCCTCCTCCTCAACTTCTTCATCACCAACATCAAAATATTCACCTTATCCTTGTGTTAGCCACATAGGTCCTTGACCTTCTTCTTCTTCTTCTTCTTGATCACCAAATTTCTATTCAAGTTTCTTCTTCAATTTGTTCTTCTTCCTATCAATAGTGAAAATTTACAAGTTGATGGTTATTCTTGCTTTTTCTTCTTCATACTTGCCAAACACCATGGCATTCGTATCAATATCCTCTTCCAACAATATAGTTATGGTTGCAGATGCTTCATCTACATTCACCTCATAAGGTAGAGGTCTCAACCCTCTCACTCTAGGAATCATTGCCTATAAATATGTATAGTTAGTATCTACTAGGAAACAAACATCATTATAATATTGCTCCACTAGAGATGCAAAAAAAATTGACCTTTCCTTCATGAACTTCTTAAAGTCTTCAAAGTAACTAGTCATAATTGAATAAAAATTCTCTGCTAGCTGATCAATGTAATCACCTGTCTACTATGTAATGGACTTATTGATCTTCCATACAATTTTATCAAAAGTAGGAAATGTTTTTTTCACATAGAAAAACATATAGACAACTAGTGATCCAAACTTACATGAAGAGTTATTTTCTTTCCTTATTGCCCCAAGGTTCTGTGATAGTTGCAAGAGTTGTAGCTCGGTAAGGTCATAGCTATGATCTCTTTTCACATTATTGTAGCTAAGGTCTAAGAAAACACATGGCACACTATTGAGTGAGATTGATTGGTAGAACTTGTGTACAATCACATGTACTACAAATTCAATCACTAGGTCTGTGATTGTATCAATTCACATTCCCCTCTTGTTCCAGCTAGATCTAATAGCTTCCTTGATTGCTTCTATTTTATTGCATCTCATGGTCTTGGGTCCATCTAGGGTAGATACCCTATTACCCTATTAATGATTCTCTTCAGTATTTTAATAAGACCACTCTCTAACCATAGTTGGTTGTCATGAATTCAACTTAGAATGATCTTAATCCACTCCATTTTGAAAACTTGCAAGAAATCTAGGGCATGGGTTAACCCTTTTTGCTCAACGATCTTATATTCCTCCTTTAGATTTCCATTATCACATAAATTTTGATAAGCTTCACTAATCTCAAGATCACCAATCCCACAAACCTTGCATATGTAGCAACATCTGACATCGTGTATCATCAAGACTTTTGGTGGAATCACAGACAATGCACCTAATAGGTTGTTCACAAGTATTGTTACTAATTAATTAAACATTTATAACCTCTTTTCCTTCCTTCCTCTCTACTTCTAAAGAACTCAATGCCATTTTACTTGTTATGGTTAGAAGAACACAAAAAAATGTAGCTCAGCATAAGTAAAATACCTTACGATTTGATGGCAATTTCAAATCTTGTAGTAGAATCACCTTGCAGTCACTTGAATTCCTTTTCCAAAAATTTCCTATTCACTCTCAGTTTCCTTGTAGGTGAAAATGACTTGAAAAATTGAATATATAGCATGAAAACCTTAGATTTAATGCTTCATTCCTACACAACTATTAGCTTGGTCTCCATAGGTTTTACATTTTCTTAGCCAACATAGCATACTCGACTAGAATAGCAATTACATCTGGTGATCAATAGTAACATAGAATATAATGATAGAATGTTTCATCCTTTTAATCATTCAATTGCATTTAGATTTATGCTGATAAATATTTTCCACATTGTAAATGCTTCGAACTGATGCAAAATATATCATTTCAAGTGTCAATTCCATACATACCTCTGATTACTTAGTTACAGGTGATGTGATCACCTGATCCATTAGATAAAGTGACCTCATCTTGGCTCGATGTGCTACAATCTTCTTTCTTTCTCCATATGTTATTTATCTACATCTTTACCTTTTTAGTATCTACCTTTCCTTTTTCTTTGTTAAATTCACTTCTGAGTGCAGGTGACCAAGTTGGGCAGTTTTTGCTTACATGGCTAAACTTAAGACAACTAAAGAATACAATATCTCCATCCAACCACCTTTGTAATTGTCTCTAAAGTGATTCCTTATGTATTTTTCAGCAACATGACCATATTCACCACAGTAGTGACAACTTTACCATGTATTATAATCCCAAAAGTATGAGTTTCCTTGATGATGTACCTTTGTTTGAATATTTGATGTCCACTTAGGCTTGGATTTGTATTCATATGCTTTGTGTCCATACTTCCAGCAGTTGTAATTGTATCCTTAATTTTTTTTACTATTGATGGCCTTTGTCTTGCATTCATGTGCCTGATATCCTTGTTTCTTGTAATTATAGAAGTGTCCCTTGTATTTTTTCTTAGGCTTTTGATTCCTAGTGTTAGACCTATAGACATTTTTTGTATGACCTATTTTTCACAATGATGACAACTAGGTTTGTTGTTCATTTCCTTATCACTCCTTTGCTCACCCCTTTTAGATGATTCACCTTTCTCAATAGTGGAATATCCTAATCCATCAATGTCACCATTTCTTGGTGTATTCATCAATTTTTCAAAGTACATTATGGATTCACTAGGATTATTAAACCTTTCAATGAATTCCCCTTTTGTTTTCAATTCATTCTACAATAGTTCATTTTGTGATTTCAAAGTTGCAATCTCAATGTCTCTTCTGTTCAGTTCTTGATTTGCAAGCATCAGTTGGTTCATTAGATCTAGTTGAGTGTTTGTCAATTTTCACACATCTGATGACTTCTCCTCAAGTCTATTAGCCAATAATATTTTGTCTTCTTCAATCATTTATTTATCTTTTTTATCTTTCTTTTTTAGTTTAGATATCTCACACAACATCAGCCATTGTATTTCTTGTTCCCTTTTTAGATTCCCGACTTCTTCATTTAGGGACTTGTTCATTTCCATAAGATCTACAATTACTACATTCAACACATAACACAAAATATTTTGGTTACCTAGAAACCCTCCAAGGGGAAGGTAAAGCTAGGGTGGGGATGACAACCACAAATCTTCACTACTGCAGCAATCAAGTGTGGCCAATTATGGCTACAAAGTTTTGATCATAATCTATGATCAAATCCTATGAAAGGTCTACCCTATTAAAGGCTTACAAGACTATTAGGTCTTACTTTGATGAAAGGATTTAAACTCACAACTAAGTAAGCACTCTATTAGGAGATTTACAAAATTATGTTAGGACTACTCTATTAGGAAATTTAACCTATATCATATGTCAAAATGATCTAGTATTTAATCCTTCAATTAGCACCTTCTGCTAGATAACAAATCTCCTCTTTACTAATTGTATCTTGATTCTTTTGATCTAATTTCCTTTCTCTAAACATTCACTTCTTGTCTTTGCAATTGAATTTGTTCTTGTCAACTGGTTCTATGTCTTTAATCCTTCACTGAAGCATCAACTCCATTTAGCATTTTCATATGATACTTCTCTTTTCATCTCTCTTCCTCTATTATTTTTCCTCCCTTAGGTTTTTCCTCCTTAAATAGGCATATGGAAACTATCTTAGGTCAAATCAATGACTCTAGTTGATCGATATTATTTCTTTAAGCTTCCCTTTTTCTTATTGGTCACTTAGGTAAACTTGGGATGTGTGATAGGACTCCATCCTTATCTCTTAATATCAAAAATTCAAGATTATGTTGGCCAAAAATGATTTACATATGGGTTTGCACCATTACAAACTTGTATGTCAAAGAATGGTTGCTCAACATCAATAGGCTTCTGATGTTCAATCATAACTATGCACACTTCTTTCACTCAACCTCTAAATGGCTCAACTCATACTGCTTGTTCATCTCTTGAATGACTTCGCAATCACTATTTTCTACGCACCTAAATAGCTTGGTACTAACTATTGCTTGTCACTTGAAGAGCTTGGCACAAACTATTGCTCGACACCAACTATATTGTCATATCATCTCACCATGTATTGTTTGAATGCTTATGCTTAGCTTACTCTATTTTCTTGGTCTAAGTAGTAGTTTGATCGTAGTGATGACCAAATAACTCTAATAAATAATGACTAAGTTTTTTGGCACTAACTTGTAAAAAAAAATAAGATCTATAAAAATGAGATCTATATACATATTGGAGATATAAATGGGAAGGTAAGTTATGAGGGCGAGGTGAATCAACACTTAAAAATTTAACCATAAAAAAATATTTCACCATACATCAATCTCATAACTTGTCTAATAAACTAAAATACCTAACCATGCATCACATCCATAGCATAATGTAAATCAACACATAACACAAAATATTTTGGTTACCTAGAAACCCTCCAAGGAGAAGGTAAAACTGGAGTGGGGATGAGACCCACAAATCTTCACTACTGCTGCAATAAAGTGTAGCCAATTATGGATACAAATTTTGGATCATAATCTATGATGATACCCTCTGAAAGTTCAGCCCTATTAAAGTCTTACAAAACTGTTAGGTCTTGCCTTGATGAAAGGATCTAAACTCACAACTAAGTTAGCACTTTGTTAGGAGATTTACAAAAGTCGGTTAGGACTACTCTATTAAGAGATTTAAATTGTATCACCTACCAAAATGATTTAGTACCTAATCCTTCAGTTATTGCCTTCTACTAGATAACAAATCTCCTCTTTACTAGTTGTATCTTGATTCTTCTAATCTAATTTCTCTTCTTTGACCCTTCACTACTTGTCTTCTTAACTGACTTTGTTCTCATCAATTGGTTTTGCATCTCTGATCCTTAACTTAAGCATCATCTCCACTTAAAATACACATATGATACTTCTGTTTGCATCTCTATCTCTCTATATGATGATGGCCGAATAATTCTGCCAAATAATGATGAAGTATTTTGTCACTAACTTGTCAAAAGTACAATGAGATCCAAAGAATATATATATATATATATATATATATATTTCCATATATGTATATGTATATACATATACATTTATAATTTTTTTTTTGGCTCTAGTTTGTGGCTAATATTTATATTCTCATGTAGTTTCCTTCATTTCGTTGATGGTTTACCAAGTGTGATCGGAAATGTTGATGTTTAAAATTTGTGCACTATCAAAATTCCAAAAATTTGTCTTGCATTTAGAATGGATTATAGAAATATAATGGTATTAATTGTAACTAAATGATTTTTACAAAAAGAGACAATATATACCACTATGATTAGTATAGAATTGATAGTGCTAAAATAAACAAAGAGTAAATAAAACATTTTGTAAAGATCCATTGAAACTTTTTAATTATCATACTGTATTTTAAAATTAATTGTGCCTCAATATTATAAATGGTGCTATCCACTTGAATTGTGAATATATATATATATATATCATTGAAAAAATATTTTAAAAATAAATAAAAAGTCTCAAACCTTTTTTTAAATATTGAAAGATAAATGAAGAACCTCAAGCATTTTGTGTGAAAAATGTTAAATATCTAATATTATTTAGAAATAAAAAGCTAAAACCAAAAAACCAAAACACTACAGTTCAGTGAACGTGAGGATTTCTTCTACGATGATTTTTGAAAGGGAAAGGACGTTTGCCCCTAATAAAAAGCAAAAACTTCAAAAAAAAAAAAAAGCTTAAGTGAAGGTGAGCATTGTTGCCATGCCAATAGGAACTTGTGTTTCTGCTACTATTCTTGGCATTTCCAAAGATTGCAATGACGACACAACCATTATCAAAGAAGGTGACTTGAAATTTCTATTTTTAGATAACTTGGATTCAATATAGTGGACTAGATCATTCTATAGTTTAGAGAGGAATGTTAGCAACTGCCATGGATGATGTTTTCCTCTAATCCATAAATAAGAAATATTATTGAAATTCCAATGCATGTCCAAACTGTATTTTGAATATTGCAAGTTGTTGAGCCCCACGGTTGAAGAAGGACCAGTAATTTTTTTGGAAAAGAAGACACATTTGTTTACACACACACACACACACACACACATATCATTGAAAAAATATTTTAAAAATAAATAAAAAGTCTCAAACCTTTTTTAAAAATATTGAAAGATAAATGAATAACCTCAAGCATTTTGTATGAAAAATGTTAAATATCTAATATTATTTAGAAATAAAAAGCTAAAACCAAAAAACCAAAACACTACAGTTCAGTGATGGTGAGGATTTCCTCTACCATGATTTTTGAAAGGGAAAGGACATTTGCCCCTAATAAAAAGCAAAAACTTCAAAAAAAAAAAAAGTTTAATTGAAGGTGAGCATTGTTTCTCTGCCAACAGGAACTTGTGTTTCTACTACTATTCTTGGCATTTTCAAAGATTGCAACGACAACACGACCATTATCAAAGAAGGTGACTTGAAATTTCTATTTTTAGATAACTTGGATTCAATATAGTGGACTAGATCATTCTATAGTTTAGAGATGAATGTTGGCAACTATCATGGAGGATGTTTTCCTCTAGTCCATAAATAATAAATATTATTGAAATTCCAATGCATGTCCAAACTATATTTTGAATAGTGCAAGTTGTTGAGCCCCATAGTTGAATAAGAACTAGTAAAATTTTTGGAAAAGAAGACACATTTGTTTATACTCATCTAGATGCCTATTCACATCATTTTGTCTTCTTCCTCGAAAAGAATCACTAACGTATCGTCTCTCTTCCTCTTCCTCATCATAGTTACCAGAAATGAGAAATGAAAAATACAATGACAACAACATTGTGATGAGAAATGAAACTTTTAAAAGTTTCCTAAAAGAAACATGTGTGTGTGTGTGTTACTTTTTATATATAATTTCATTTAATTTATTTCCAACATGAATATTCAAAATTTAGAATTAATATATATAATATTCATAAATAACTAATTGTTTGACTACTATTTTAACTTTAACTTCATAATAAAAGAGTATCACTATTAATTATTAACTTTTAAACTAATTGTTAACTTAACCTATAAAAGGAATATTTGTAGAATATCATATGTTTAACTGCACAAATAAATATTAATAATAAAACTTTAGTCTAACTGAAACTAATCCTATGAAATTTTGAATTAAAAAAATCCTATCAAGATCATATTTTTATTTATTTTTTAAACATTGACCGAAACAGTCATTTTGTAACATACTGTTTCATCAATTGAAATGTGAAACGGGGCTTCCTATCATGTTTCTTGCAGCTATATTCTTCCAATCACATGCAATTCTCTTTTTCTAGTCATCACGGACTCTCTTTTTCTTTTCTTCCTCATTCCTTCCACTTACTTTCTTGTCCAAAAAGGTAAACCCATTCTTCTGCATACTTTCCTCTCAAATTCTATATTCTTTCCACATTTGTCTACTTGTCAAAGGATTATGCGGTTCTTCCCTCAAGTAATCACTTTACTAATTCGATCTCTTCTTAATTTAATTCCCTAATATCCCTTGTCTTACCTACTAACTCTATTTTTTCCCTCGCTAGAAGCCCTATCTCTCTACTCTTGTATCATTGATTCTTTGTGTTCAATTAAATCCAATACCATGGCATCAACAAATGTTGCCTCTGCTCTGATAGAGATGGAGCTTGAAAACACTTGTCAAGAAGTGGTGTCATCGTCTTCTTCTCCATCATCTTTTGGAATCTTGTTTTCATGCTGCTTAGATTGGGTCTCTTCCTTTATTTCATGCCACTCAATGGAATATAATTATTCCATGACATCTACTTCAGGTACAACATGTTGTATACCAGAGAATGAAGGTTCTTTCCATGAAATCTCACCATATTTATGTACACATCCAATGCCCATCCAAAAGCCCTCTTTTGATGTTTCCAGCAATTGACGTGGGCTAGCTATTAAAAAGACAATAGCCAAAAGAATCTATGATATTCTTGTGAGCATGAAAGTCAAATTTTTTGGATACAAAAGAGCTAGAATATGGTGATTTCTTGCCTACAACTAGTAGCAATCCATGGTGCCACTATGCAAATAGCAAGTATTTGTATTTATATTAATTATATTTGTATTGATCTTATTAAATATAATTTTTTAAATTTTAATTTTAATATTTGTATGGATCACACAATACTTTTCCTCCTTCACATGCTTCACAATATCTTTTGTGATAGCTCACTCCACTTGAAAAAGTAGGGTTTGGATCTACCTATTTAAAAACATCTATATAGTTTTTTAGATGCTTCCCTTTTTGCCTCTTTATCTAGTTTTTTGTTCTTCCCTCAAAGGGGTCGATGATCCATGTCAAAATTCTTAACAACCTCTATAAGAAACTCTATGATCATTAAATGTTGTGTCCATGTTGGCTTGAAAATGGTTTACCTCAAAGTTTGTAGCATCCCAAGCATTTAAGTTATCTCTATGTTACTCGACACTCACTGTCTATGATGCTTGGTCATAACTATTCTTCCTGCTATTTCCTAACCTTAACTGTACTCAGCTCCTTTTGCATAACTAGGCATCAATGTTCTTTTTCTTCTTGGCATTCACTAGGCTCAACTTATACTAAAATTTTTCAGTGACCAAATACTTGCTTGACTCCTATAGAGCTTGACATATACATGATTATTTATAATTTTTTACATGACTTAGCCTATATAGAGTAGCTCGGTCATAATGATGACCAAATGACTCTGTAGGTTATTTATAAGTATTTGACACTAATAGACAACACAACTTAGAGATACCAACAACTCCCTTCTTCCAACTTTGTTGAGTTCTCTTGGCTTAACTATCTCCTTTCACCTTTTGTAACTTTTCATTTAACAACTTAATCAACATCTAACATGATCAACAACATCAATAACCTAAAATTGTCTTGATCTCCTCCTTTAATAGTCATCTCTAAGCTTCCAGACTCTTCCATCTATCACATCTTAATCACAATCATCGATCTTAGATTCAATGTACTTAACTACATAGAAAAAAGAACTTTTCAAAAAACATCATGCACATCCTTATCTTTCTTCAATCTCCATCATCAAATCCTTACTGAATTTTCCTAATCATTGATCTTGTAGAAAACTTTGACTTGTTCCCTTGACCATCTCAAGCATTCCATATTTATATCAAAATTTTTCTCTAGATCCCATTTATTTCAACTTGTTCTTCTAGTTGTTACTTACTAAACATAACATTTCACTCAAGTAATATAGTACTCGATTAATATTAGACTCACTTAGGAAATACTAAACTTCCGTCTTAGTCAATTTCTTGGTTAACATTGCAATCACTAGGCAAATACAATCTTCCTTCTTTAAGCTTGTCACTCGGGTAAGCTTTTGTAGCTCAATACCTTGCAATATCACATGATCATAAAACAATCAAATCAACATTACATTATCACTATCCAACTCATTCAAGTGCCCATTGAATACCATACTTATCAATTCAGTCTTCAACATACTTTCTTCAAATTCTCTTCATCAATCATCTAGATATAGAACTCTACCAAGTTAGCATAATTCCTATCCCACTAAGTCTTGGCATTAATGAAAACACAACAACTGATATGACTCTTTCACATACATTCATAGCATTATCAATTACATTATCAATTGGGGCTAACATTTCTATATTATCCATTCACTCTCCACATCATCCATTTAATTGAGCCACCTCGCTCACTTTAACTAAAGTACATCACCTCCTCTTCCATGTCTAAAATCCCTCTCCAGATCACTTGCATAAATTAAAGCATGATTTACTCATCCTGACTCAAGCCCAACTCCACTCTCTTGCGACATCACCCTCTCCCACCTCTAAACACAAAAGTCCATCTCCTCCACCTATCCTAGTCAACTCAAACCTATCTCACACCTCACTCAATTAGCTTTCCATCAATAATTCTTATTTCCTCCTCATCCAATTGCCTATAAATATAACCCTTTGCTCCTCACAAATCATCCACATTCTGAGTAGAATTATTATACCATTCTAAGAATTGATTACTTTCAAAGCACTATTTGGCGATATTTAGATTTTAATGCATCCATCTAAAATCATCCATTCTTGAAGCATTGATCATACCATTGAACACACATCTATAATCACGACCATATCAACACAGCAAGGAGGCTACTTAGAGGTCGAGGTTTGTATCTTGTATTTTGGTCTCCTTTTGGTTTATCATATATGTTTTCATTTTTATTACTCTATGGATGTTTAATCTTGATTTCATATCCTTAGCATACTAGTTCAAAATGCATTACAACTAGTATGAGGAGAAAAATGAATTTTATTTTATTTTCATAGTGTTACAAAAATTTGACGTTCTCAAGTTTGAGACTTCTCAAGTATTTGTAGTGTCTTTTTCTATTTCTTTAATATGTGTACAATTTATAGTATAATATGTGTTTAACTAGAAAAAGGACAACCAATCAATGTTTATGATCATTGAATTCCTTGTAAAAGCTAAAGAACATGTTCCTCAACTTGTCATTATTTCAATTGATATTAACCTTTCTTTCTCCAAATAAAGGAAGCCACAGTGAATACTAATGTAATCACCCAAAATTGGTCAATCTTTTTAATGCAAAATTATATCTCATGGTGAAGGTTCAATTTGAATTAATTGAATCAAAGAATTAAAAGAATTCAAAAAAATCAACTATTTGAACCCATTTAAAAATATACACACGAATTTTAATTTCAAATTAATTTAAATAAACAATTATCCTCAAATATGACTTTTATATTTGAAAGAGGATCCCATTTGGCTTATGAATATTTTATTCAAAGTGGGATTCAAGGATATTCATTGTTTAATCCATAATGAATATTTTATTCAAAGTGGAGTTCAAGGATATTCATTTTTTATTCCATAATGAATATTTTATTCAAAGTAGAATTCAAGGATATTCATGATTTATTCAAAATGGATTTAAATCATTTCTTTATTCAAGGTGGATTCATAAATCATTATTCTATTCCAAAGTGGATTCATAAATCATTATTCTATTCAAAATTCTCATTATTTAAATCAAAATGGGTTCTCCATCTTGATTAAAATAATCCAAATGAGACCTTTATTGATGAATTTTTAAATAAAAGTGGATTCCCTTTAAATAATTTTTAATTCATTTTTACCTTCACCATGGTAAATTCTCAATTCTACCCCAAGCCCTTGGAAAAATCTATAAATACAAGGCATTCTAAGAGCTAAGAGAGGTAATTTTAGAGCAAAGAAACTTCGTTAAATTAAGCATTCTATCTTTCAATTCTAATTCATTTCATTTCTATTCTTTCAATTCTAGCTTAATTGCCTTGTTTCTTAGCTTGATTGTACTCCATGGTAGCTTAATTTCTTTCAATTCTAAGCTTAAATCTTGCATTCATGCTAGCTTGAATCTCTCATTCTAGGGGTATCACTGTCACTAATTTGGTCTTAATTCTTAGAACAATTAATTCCATTTACATACTCATTCTTTAGTTAGAGAGAAATATGACGGTTTCATAGGGTTTTCATGTGTTTTATTTTAATATCTTTCATATACTAACCCCATGATCTAATGTCTTATTGAAGTGTGTTGGTTTTGCAGATACAAGATCCACATTTCTCACACACATTTTTGGTGCCCACTATGGGGCTCAAAAGTCTCATTATCTTATTTTGCAGGTTTGAAGACACTTTGTGAAGAGACTCAACAATCAATGAAACCTTTCAAAGACATTTTGATACTGCTACTTGACAACTTCTATAATGCCCCGCCAAAGGATCCAAAGAATTAACCTAAAGTTTCACTAAGTTTGGTAGCAAATTTTTTTTAACATGAAAGTAAAACCATTCATAACATAGTAGCGAAAGCAATAACAAACATTCAACTGAAAGTAACATAACATAACATAACAGGTTACATTCTTAAAGATCCCTTAACGTTGAATCACATCTAACATAACTAATTATGTTTCCATCTAATACTACATCCACATGAAAAAGTCCAACGTTCTTAAATTACATTTCTAATTTCTCGATCATCCACTATACATGCTACAGGGTATGAAAGGCTTTAAAGAATATACATTCGTGTAAAAGATAACCATAAAACATAAGACATAATTAACTAAGTGCACGGTTCCTCCCAACCGTAAATAGCATCATTAGACCATCGTGGGTCCTAGCCATCCCTCTGTGTGTAACATCCCAAATCACCGAAGAGATCATTGGTACTAACATAGTAGGAATGTCACTCCTAAATCATACTACATCATATGCAGAAAGAGATCTAACATGCTACAACATATGCGTAAAGAAATATAACATGCAAGAATAAAGTATAAGATGATCCTACATCATTTATCACATGCTAATCACCAATTTAGAGAAACGTACCAGTAAATAACATCCATCATAAGATCCAAGAACAGAATGAAGATAAAAGCCAACAAAGAATGCTCCAACCATAGTGTCTATGGATGGATCTCAAATGATAAGAGTGATAAAGCACTACCACCCAACCGTGTGAAACCTAAATGGTCCACTCCCACCGTGCTAAGGAGATAATCTCAAGTCCCAAACAAGTTATCAAAATCACATAACAAAAGTACTCTCTAAGTCCAGGAATCCTAAAAGTATACTAACTCAAAGGTTTCAATCACAAAATCGACATCTAATCCCAAAGGCACACAATGACATGTAGGAAACCTACTCTGTAAGCAGGCAAGTGTCATCACATAAATCATGTAGAAGTTACCCTGGCAGTTAGCTTAGGACTCCAAGGTTCGCCTGATCCTTATGCAGCCACTAGTATCCTCTCATACTGACAAGGCATACTATGGAATGCAAGGTCACAACCAAGCATTCTCTCTACTCCCATCCTAGTCTGTACTAGCACTCGAGGCATGGGCGAGAATAAAACAATTATCTTATTAGATTCATTTAGTCAGTATTAGGTGAGAATGTTTTCACTTATTAAAACAACTTACAATGAGTTACCCTGGTAGCCACTTAGGGCCCCGGCCCCCATTGCAAGCCACTTCCCGACACTACAAGTAGATAACCTACCCTAAGCTCATAGAATCATAAATCTCATAATCACCCCAGTCCTATACAAGTGACTGGAAAGAAATACCAAAAGATAATCCACAATAAGAACATCAAATATCCATAATAAAAGCATCAAATCTCCATGAGCAACTGAAAAGCATCCATAGATAATCATGACCACAACAGTTCTCTATTGGAAACTGAAGGTATCACTAATAATCAAAAGTATCCATTGGTTCAATAACCAAAATATATCTCAAAATCATACTGATCGAAGACTCCAAAATGGTTGAGTCAAAACATGTCACAACATGACATCATCAAGAAATAAATCAACATTTCAGTCTCATCATGGCAACTGGAATGTAATCCAAGGATAACTGATCGATGACTCAAAAATGATTAAGTCAAGTGTCTCATACATAAGAATCTTAGCTTCACACAAGAAGACTGGAAAACAATAACAATCAGTAAATACAAACATTTCATAGAGCATTCCATCACATAACCATGGTTGGGTTTAGAAAGATCGAGATCAAATAACATCAACATGCCATCACACTCGCATAACTCCCATGCCTCTGGTAGACGTCCTATAATTGATCAACAACTAGTCAACCCAAAAACCCCAAAACAAGAAGCATAGAGGAAACACAATGCAAGCACATGTTTTGGTTTGCTAAAATTTTATAGTTGAATTAAGTATGGAGGTTTCAATTTCTGTTTGCAAGTATACTTCAAGTATATAAGATTTGTCATTTGACCTACAAGTCAACCCGTTTGTTCCCTCGATAGCATTATCCTTCCATTATTTAAAATTACATTCTAAGAATAACTAAAGGATGAATATTTACTCATTACACTAATCTTCATTGTCCCTTAATTAATATTATATGTTATATTAAATCAATTAATAATGAATATAGGTATGACTCTTTATCATTCTAACAATACTTAATTAAAACTCAACTAAATATTACTAAAATTTAGGCCTCTTAATTTAATCATTATAATATTTAAATCATCACTAACAACCATTAAAATATCTAAAGTCATTATTCAAGTCATTAGAATAAGACTTATCAACTTCGATGTAGATACTTTACAACTTTCTTAAAAGAATCATATCAATTAAAACTTTATTACATAACTTAATTAATTAAATTTAATTAACTCTAATTAATTAATTTAATTAATAATTACATAACCATACCAACAACCCAAAGAATATCAGTTGATCAATAACTAACTATAATTTGTAAGTTAATAGTCAACTATAATCCAATTCTCCAATATTAATAGTTCAATAATGACTTGTTATTATCTAATAACAAGTTATATTGGAAATTTTATTAATAAATCTATAATGACCACATTCGTCACTCTTTCAATGAATATAATATTTCCTTAACAAACCTGTATTATTGATAATCATTTCAATTAAGATTCTATCGCATAACTTAATCATTAATATCATAACTATATTAACAATTCAATAAATATCAGCCATACTCCAAATCTATCAATATTTAAATTATTAATTTAATAATAACTTTTTAGTCATAACAAGTTATATATAAAAAATCTTATTAATAAATTGACTATTCCAGATTCAACTATATATAGACTACTAATATCTCTCTTCCAATTTAATAATAATCAAAACTTTAAAAACATTTATCATTTTCAATAAGTCAATTTATAATTTCAAGAACCCCAAAATAATTGGTAATTTAAATATTTAAAACTCATTCTAATTAAATAAATTCTAACTCTATCACTTATTTGAAATTTTATTAACTTAATTAATTACTTAAATGAAATTATATATATATATAATAATTAATATTTAATAACTTCACCATACTTTAAAAATCAAATTACAATATCACACACACACACACACACACACACACACACACACACACACATGTATACATGTACACACACACACACACACACACACACACACACACACACACACACACATATATATACACATAATAATATTTAATAACTTCATATATAAAAATCAAATCACCAAAAACCAATTCGCAACATATATAAATTAATCCACATTCATATATATATATATATATATATAAATATAAACGTTTAAGAAAAAATGTATTCAATTTAAATGACATCGTTGACGCGACTTTCACCCATCACGGGTACCCTACATATGTAGGTACCCTGCGACCCATAATGGTGGACTGACGTTAACGTCAGTGGGGCATGGTGAATAAAATGTAAAATGCACCCATGTTTATATAATGGTCGCAGGCTTGTGTCGCAAACTATATTTAAAACAAGCCTTTTGGCCCGCGGGTCGTAGGTACCCTACGTACTCGCAGGTACTTTGCGACTTCTACAGGTACACCACCGGTAGTTGGGGGGGTACGTGGGGTCCTGTCCCAAAATCATTTTTTAATTATCAATTTTAATTTTTGATAAACATTTTTATTAATAAACGTTTCCCACATAATGATTTTAATATTGACGATTTAAAAGAATTTCCAAAGCTAATACATGTACATATATATATGTGTGTGTATATATGTGTGTATATATATGTGTGTGCGTGCGTGCGTGCGTGTGTGTGTGTGTGTGTGTGTGTGTGTGTGTGTGTGTGTGTATAAAAGGTTGTTAATACGCATTTCAGTATTTTATAATAAATATAAACATACATACATATATATATATATATAAATTATTATATTTTAAAAGAGAACATATACATAATGTTTAAATCAAAAAGGGTTTTTTTTCCAATTTGGTGAATTAAGAATTTCTCCCATAAAGTAATTGTTCTCTAAATTTACCCATTATTTATTCTCTTAAATAGGATTGTCCATACGCATCTGAAAACCCTAACCCCGTAGTTTCCTCAGATCTATGCATATGAGAATTCCTTATATAGAATTTAACTACTCATAACAAAAGCATGCAAACAAGATATGCAAAATCCTCAGAAAGCATTCAGAAGACACGAAGAAGACAGGAAGAGAAGGTGTGCAAAAGGGAATATGCAAAAATCACGAGTGCACCTAGATACTAATGCTAATTCCCTTCTCCTCAGATTCCACTAAGCAAGCTCCTTCCTTCTCCCACATTTCCATTCCTCCAACCATGCTCCAAACACTCTCCCTAAGCTTCTAGGAGTGCCTGAATATAAAGAGTTCGTAGGAAGCATCTAGAATGTCTCTAGAAACAACCAGAAGGTGTTAACAACTAAGCATGAGATTTTTCCAACCTTCTAGATGAGTCATAAGGTTGTAGACACCATGTGCTTAATTTGTGTGCTAACTCCTGTGTTGTTGACATATGAGAAATCAAAAAGGTGCGTTAACTCCTAGGCAAGCTTATAACTTTTATTTTAATTTTTATAACTTTTATTATTATTATTCATTTATTACTTAATTATTATTTTATTATTATTATTAATTTTTAATTAATTACTTTTATTTAATTCTTTTCTCAATTGATTCTCACTTAATTAATTATAGTCAAAATATCAAAGATCATGATATTATATTAATTTTTTCCAAATAATTAATTTATTAATTAAATCTATTTATTAAGACTTAATTAATAGGAAATTCACCATAGACCTCCAAGATAAAATATGAAAACCCATCATAGAACAATCCATACAAAATCAGTCTAAAGGGTTAAAAATCATGAATTATGTCATCCGACACATTCGATGGGTAAAATATCTAGATACTTGTCCTATCTCTCTAGGACAATGGTTTTAAGGGTTTGGGATTTGGACTTGAGAATTTATCTCCCTTTTCTTATCATTGAGATAATGTAATAGGGTATGCTCATCTTGGCAATTCAGGGAAGTCGATACCTGGTACCTACAGCCTGCATAAAAACCATGCATGTACATACAATATATATAATGCTAAGCTAAACAGGCAATGGCAAGAAGTGGTGCATCGTGTAGATCCCAACTAGCAGGTGACTACGACTCCTTTCCTTAACCACATCAGAAACACCATACAATAAGAACAAACATGCACACCATACACATGCAAGTATGGGGTAAGTATCCATAATAAAACACATGTGATAATAAACCATCTAACTAATCATCATCAATAACTGAAAGCTATGTAATGTTCATCATGCATACATGAAATGTAGAGTCTAAGTAATCTCATCACATATCAACTGAATCCATAGCACAATATCTGATAGTCACAAAATAATGTTACTAACCATCAACCTAAAACTAGCCCTAAAAGAGTTTGACAATGATAACAAAAATGAGACCTAGGGGCAGGCACTACAACTTCTTCTTCTTCTTCTTATTCTCCTTCTTCTTTCTCATGTTCTCATTCCTAATATATATAAAAATTGATCAAAATTTAATTTTTATAATCTTTTTATGATTTTTGATAAAAATAAAAAAATGTAGACCAAATCAATGAATTTTGATCTGAACTTTCTACTGATCACAGGAAAAATTTCAATTTTTTCTGATATAATCTCTATTTTATATAAATTTTTAATGATTTTTTATATACAAATTATTTGAGGCCACAAAACAACCCATTTTGATCTAAATTTGTTTTTGGAGGTTCTGGAAAATAGCTAGAGCACACGATAAAAATTGTAGATTTTTCTAATTTCAAATCTATTTTTCATAAAAAAAATCATTTACCATCCAAATCATAGAATTAAGATCAAAAAAATTTATTGTGAGTTTAGGATGATGTCAGGATATTCCAATAAAAATTTCATATTTTTTTGATTGATAATATATTTTTAATAAATTTTTTATGTTTTTCCATAGAAAAAATTAATTTATGAGACGAATCACATAATTTGGATCTGAAATTTTTATTGCAAATTTGAGACACTTTCAAGAGCTCACAGTAAAAATTTAAGATTTTTCTGATTAAAAGTTCATATATATATATATATATATATATATATATATATATATATATATAAACTTAATTCATGATGCGAACCTTTGGGTTTTAATCAAATATTTTTATTGTGGGTTTCTATGGAAAGCAGCAAGGAAGTAGACACTAGAGGACTTTAAATTAAAAAGGAATGAAATTGAATGTTTAATCATTTGCCTTTGAATGAATGTTGCAATTAATTTCAAAATCCAAACACACTCTTGAATGCCTTCAAACTTAAAGCAATCAAATTCGATCTTGAGTGCCTTAATAAATTGACAAATCTTTCATTGAATGAATGTTGCTAAAACCAATCTTGAATGTTATGAACTAAAATCTAAAGTTTTCATTGGAATGCATGCTAAAACACAATCTTAAATGCTTAATGGAAATTTCAATCCTTTCATTGGAATGAATATTTAACACTCAATTTTGGTGCTTAAAATGAACACTCATTCAATCTTGAATGCATAAAAGGAACTTGCTCTTATCCCTATTGAATTTCTTATGTTGACAATGCTTAATTTACTTTTGTTGATGAAGTCTCAATTTTACCTATGTTGACTACATTGTAGGTTGGAAAGAAACTTGCTTGCTAAACATGAGTGTCTTCAAGAGTAGATTACAAAATCTAAAGATACATTGGGAAAGAACAAGTGTCTTTAAAACCCCAAGGCCACTTACATATTCACTCCTCTTGCACCTTCGGGTGATCTTGAGTGCACAAGAAATAAGTGGACTTGTTTTACATTTTTAGGAAGCCTTCTTGGAGATTTCATCACTCCTTGGGACAACCTCAACTCTCGTGTTCTGGTAGAGTATAAATATCAAGAGGTGAATCGAAAGACACCTCTTTTGAAAGTATAATCTTGTCACTCTTGACTAAGCCCCAAATAACGTTATACCTTTGGGAAGTGAAGGTGGATATTTAGGTTACTGTCTCCTCCCAACTGTGTTGCATTATTTTCTTTCATCTGTAGACTTGGGCCTCATGTACCTTGTATATATCGAGGACACCCCCTAGTTAATCTTTGTATATCCTAGTTGAAAGCCTTGATAGGATTGTCGATATGTTTAGCTTTCTTGAGTATTCAAAGTCCAAAATCCATATAAACATCAAATAAGTTAGAACTATTGAAATGGTGAGTTAAACATATGATGAGAAACTACTTGAAAATAATAACTCTACCATATTCTTGAATATTCACTGGTCTATGTTAAGAAAACTCCCTACACAACTTTATTTGCAACTATCTAAAACTAAACTATCTTAGTTGAACACTTGTGACCCATATTTGAACTAGTTTCTTGGCTTCACTATTCTGCTCGTTCTATTGTGTTGTTATCTCGTGTTGTCATGATAGTCAATCTCTTAGTTGTTGTAGCCACTCTTTTGACTATTCATACCTTGGAATACATCACCCTTGCTATCACTTACTACTACTTTGAGACAATATTTTAAGTGTGGTCTTAGTCTAAACTTCTACCTATGACTATTCCAACAAAAGGGTGGAAGAGAGTTTTTTATTACTTCACATAAACCTAGGACATCATAATGGCTAACAAAAAATGTGCTAAATCCAATAGTCCTAGTGAGGAAGAAGTGATACTTATTGCAAACATGAAGAAACAATTCCAAGAAATAAGTGTTCAACTTCAAAGACTAAAGGAAGAAGAGGACACATCATCGAACAAATTCTCCTAGCAAGATTATTCTCCTTCCTCCAATGATATCAAACCATCAACTTCCTATGATGTTGAATCCAAGCCATCTAAGAACAATGCACAAACACTGAGGAAATCTAGAAGTATCTTCAAAGGAAAACCTTGGGAACCTAAACCAAAGTGTGATTTCACCCCTTTGGGAAAATCATATGAATCAACTTTGGAAGAATTTCTTGAAAACAAACTCATTGTTTTACCTAAAGTCAATTTGGCTAGAGTCTACTTTACGAGTAACTATTGTGCCTATCATAGACATAATCTAAATGAAACTTCACATTGCATGGAGTTGAAAAATTAAATCTAAGATTTATTTGATGATGGCATAGTTCAAAAACCTAAGAGCTTATCTTTCAAAGATACTACTCTCGAGCTTGATCAACATCATTAAACCATGTCTAGTAATGGTTCAAATGTGACTTCTACTTCATCCAACATGCCATCACCTTCTAAAACATTTAAGCTTTCCATCATACCTCCACCAAACAAAGAACCTGCTACTTTCACTATTGACTATGTTCACCCTCAAGGGATGCCTCTAAAAGAAACTCAAGCTAATCTTGACCTAGCTGCAAACTTCTTCCATACTACTCATATTAAAGATCCAAAACCTTCATGCCCTACTACTCCTATTATTCCTACTCTGACTAGTCTTTCACTATCTCTTCAAGAGCCTACCATGCAAACTCCACATTCTACTTTGTCCTTAGAAGTGGATGCATGTCAAGAGGATTCTAAAAAAGATCAAGATCAAGATCAAGAACCCTCTCATATCCCTCAAGATGTCATCCCTCCATCTCAAGAGCCATAAAGCCCTCCATCTCCCATATCATGCCTCTCTACTAGGAAAGATCATGATATTCCTTCCACCATCCCTAATGAGATTATTAAAGATCAAGAGAACTTGGGTACTTTTCATATGCTACCTAAAATTCCTTTTGAAGATTAAAGTATTCCCTCACTCTCTTGTTCTACATCTCCACATCCACTTCAAATCGATGCTCAAGCTTTAAGTTCTCCTATCAAAGGTGTTTGTTCCTATAAAAGTTATTCATGAGTCTATTAATGGCCTAGGTCATGTTGCTCACTCTAAGGATGCTGATATCCCTATCCACTATCCATTTGCATCTTCTAAATATATTATTGGTCCTTATCCATCTAAGCTAAAGCCTTCAAGCCTTCCATCTATTTTGGGACCTTATGTTCCTCCATCTCCAAATTCCACTATTAGCTCATTACCTACTTCTCCTACCCTACCTCAAGATCAAGAAAGATACAAATCATTGAGTCCCTCACATAAAGCTTTCCATCTAAACTAGCCATATCAACCTTCACCATCCACAAGTCCCAAGTCATTTGGATGGTCACCTTAAAAATAAACCTCAGAATCCATTTACAAATGATCACTATATCTCCTCTAATCGACATGTGAATGCAAAAACAAAATTTTTCAAGAGACCACAAAGGTCTTCTATTGAAAAATCAAAGCAAGTATAGGTTCCTAAATCCATTATGAAGAAATGCATTCAAAAGCATCGAATGAAAAATCAAAAGCTATATGGATTCCCAAGTCTCTTTTGAAGGACTTAAATCTTGAAAACAAATCAAAGTTGACATTCAAGCTTTGAAAGGCTTCCACTCCATCTTCTTCCAAACATCTTCCTAAAAAGGTTTTAAAACATTCCACTCCAACCAAACTAAAATATCTTCCTAACAATATTCCAAAGCCTTCCACTCCACCTTCCTCTAAGATTCCTCATCTACTTCATACATCTAAACCTCAAGCTATCTCATCCATATCTACTCAATCATTCCCTTCAAGGTGTCTATCTTTGTTGATCTTTCCCACTTTTTCACCTACCCTTCTACAATCTTTTGAAGCCTACACTTCCCTATTATCCATCCTCCATCTATCCATCCAAAACCTACAACCCTATCCTCCATCTACCTCTCTTTTTCCTACAATATCCCTATTGGAAGCATGAATGCTAATGATATTCCTTTGGGGGAGTATTATAGAAACATGATTAGATCATTATCATGATGATATGTTACATTTATGACTGTGTTTGTCATTGATGTCAACATAGTAGTTTTTTGTGGTATCTAACAAAAGAACAATGGAAAGATCAAGTTGGTATGGATAGATCTTTGAGTACTTTCAATAGCAAGGTAAAAGAGAGATAATACTAAGTGTTTAGTATATGCAACTAACCTTGGAAGCATAAGATATTAAGTTTGGAAGAAGTTATGCAAGTTTCAGTGAAGAGTGTTCTGAGATAGAGTTTATAGAGGCATGTTCTAGTAAACTTGTTCTATCTCTTAGTAGACTTGTTATTGTGAGAAGCCAACATTAAAGATGTGAAGAAGACATGTTGGTGATGATGTGGCTAAGTTTTCTTTTCATAATGTTACATGTATGGAAAGATATTCAAGTTGCAAGGTGAAAGATTAATGTTATCGCTAAGTGTAATGTGTTCTTAATGTTGTCCAAAAATAATTAATTGAGAAGGTGTAATAGCCAACTCAGGGAATTGTTTTATGGATTATGTATAAATGAAGGACATTTTCCTTTATCATGCGGTATGGAATGGATCGAAGAGAAGTGATTTTAAGAAGCATGAAGAGAAAAATGTAAAGCTGAGCAGAGTAGAGCAAAAGTGAAGGAAACTTCATTGCTGAGGTTTTATTACGTGATCCAAAGTTGGATACTTAGATATGAGGTTTGTGACTTGGTCTACAAGGTCTGATAGTGATTGGTCCATTTGATAGGACAAAGGAAAGAAGTCAACGTACAATACATACAATTATTCTAAAAGGAATAGTTGAGAGATAAGTTGGATAGTGAGTTTGGTGATCTTGCCCCAGAAGCTATTTGGACAGTGGGTCCTTCTATCTTCTACAACTCCTAACAGGGTTGGAATCTCCTAACAAGGATTCAAAGTCTCCTAATAGGGACTCATATGTACTAAATGTTGTAATAGACTCCTAACAAGGTCCATCCTCTAACAAGGAATATTTATAGTAGTACATCATCTTGTGGGCATCATTCCCACTAGGGTTTTCCCTCTAATGAAGGGTTTCCCTACTTAACATATCTAGTGTAATTGTCTATGTGCATCTTTTTATGGTTGTTTTTTACTTTGGTTGAATGGATACAATTGTTTAAGGTTGATAAATGTTTTAATTGTTGGATAACTGATTCACACCCCCCCCCCCCCCCCCCCCCCCCCACTCTTAGTTATCTTGGTGGACTATTGTTTCTAACACTCCCTTCCATTACCCTATCAATATCTTTGAGCATACATTTCTATGATCTTGGATTATAATGACTTATCTTTCCTATAGGAGTGCTATCTAACTTCAAAAGACTTGAACTCTTTCTAAAAAATTCAAAAACAAAAAAACTTTGCCTTGGTGAAAACCACTTCTTGTGGCACCTTGGTAGAAAAAATAAAAAATAAAAAAATTGTCCTATGGTGAAAACCACTTCTTGTGGCACCTTGGGAAAGTACCATGATGAAAACCTAGCAAACATGCATCATGTGTAATTCTTCCATCCACGCTACCCTATCATAATCTTTCTTATCCCTGAAACATATTTACTCCCAAAATCATTCACTCATAGCCTCCATAACAAACTTTTCTATCATAATCACTTGACCCTTTGGTCTTGATCAAAAAAAAAAAGAAAGAAAAAAATTGGTTCTTAGAAACTTCTTGACATGTCCATTCTCTTGGATTACTTACATTTCATGACATCCTATGTGCTACCTTCCATTACACCATGATCTTATATTTCTATATTCTTTTCCCTAGCTTAGGTACTCTTGAGGAGTCATTCCTTGAGGATCACTCTCACTTGCTTGATATTCCTTCTTATCCATCTCTACTTATCCACTAGCTTGTGGCTCCATCATAGCCTACACCTTGCTTGACAATGGAACAAAATGATGCGATCTTGCTTGAGAACTAGTGATCTCTAAATATTTCTTAAAAATCCAAAAATACCATATATGATGCTAAAAAAATGCTAAAAAATGCAAAATGTCTTTAAAAAAAAGTCATTATCCTGGTGAAAACGTAGCAATAGGCACCTTGATAATACCAAAAAAAAATCCAAAAAATGTTCAACATTCCTGTATAGCTATCTTTTTCTTTTCTGCTTTGAGTTATTTTCTCTCTACAAGTTTTATGCTTTAGTTTTCTATCTTCGCTTGGGCATAAGCTCTTAGTCAACTTTGAAATAATGCTCATACCTACATGGATTGAAACTACTCATAAGTCTAGGGGACAACCTACCTGTGCTAGGGGGAAATGTCATGTACTTTTAGAAATTCTCTCTTACATTAGTCACCAGTTGTTCTAGCTGAGTTTGTCTATTGTTGCTCTATGACCATGAGATTCCTTTAGTGTTCTAAGAAATTCTCTCTTGCTTCAGTCACCAGTTGTTCTAATTGTGTTTGTCTAATGTTGCTTTACTACTACAAAGATTTCTCACACTCACACTATGACTTTCAAACATGACATCAATCTACTTATCCCAAACTTGAAAACTGAAACTCTTTGAGCTATGTTGAGCTTTACTTTTGAATACTACCAAAAACATCCATATATCAACAAAATAAAATAAAAAATTCAAAATATTTTAAAATTCCAAAAACATCCATACATCGATAAGCTCCAAAAAAAAATTTACAAAATTTCTAAAATTTCTAAACGTTCATATTGAATTAAGATCATCACATTAGGTGATACACATTGGAGACAATGTTTGGAAAGAAAAAACAATATGTGCTTTATTAATGAGCATATGAAGCATCAGTTATAAACACACAAAGCCAAAACACAAAATAATTTCTCATTGAGGTCTTCCTTGTGGAGGTTGGGTATTTAGATTCCTAGCAAGGGGCATTCCCACTTGCACAGTCCCAGACGATGAAGCTCCTGGTGTTAGTCTTGCACCTTCCCAAATTGTATCCATAGGAATTAGGATATACCCACATCTCAAAATAGTGTTCATCTATGTCATAAATGTCCTATCTAAGAAGGATATTACTCTCTTGTGCTCTAGGGGACTACCTGATGATATAATCCCAAGTAGTATGTCACCTCTCACACAAGCTTCTCTGATTGCTCTCAAACTTCATTCATATATTCCTGAAGTCTCACTGTCCCAGGTAGTGTTATCACCTATTAAGCAATGTCACGCTTTGCCTTATAGGTGTTTGCAATCATTTTCCAGGACTCCCACTCATGCTATGGCATTAGTCTTTGCCATAGTTTCTCTGAATGCTTTCACCTAAGCTCACAACAACACCATCTCATTGTGGATTTGTTCCACCAATGCTCATTCTGCAGTCGGAGATGTCTTTGCAGTCTCTATTCATGCTTGTTCTGCTACTACTATTGCTTCCACCCATTTTTGCCTCCTCGCATGCTCCATCTTCTCGGGCTCTCTCAATTAACCCTTAAAAGAACTTTGTGTCTTTCTCCACATTATCATCTTGCTCTATCTTAGCCTCCAGTGCTTTCTTTAGCTCCATTTCCATCACCATGACTACATCATGAACTAGTTGCAAGACAACACCAAGCTACGCTTCTCTGAATGGATGAAATGGAGACTTGAAAGGACCACTTTCCTTCTCCTTAGCTATGTTGATTTGACCCCCCAAGATGCTCTTTCCATGCCAAAATGGTGATGCCACTGCCTTCACCACAAGTCCTTGCTCAATGATTGGGGTAGCCTCTTCCATAGGTGTTTGGTCTTCTATTTGGCTATCTATAAAATAGACATGTACGTTGCTATCTTCTAGCCACATCTTGACACCTAGAGATTCAGTCTCCTCCACTTTCTCATTTTTTCCTGCAATCTGCATCGTACTTTCACCTAACATCTACAACAGGGTAGGATCCTCCTCATTTTCTTTTGTTGGCTGCTAGGGTATATCACCTTGATTTTCATTTGTGGATTCCTACTTACACCGATGCACATTTCGATTAGAGGATGCTCCACTTGCTTCCGATTGCCTATGGTTTGCCCTTATATGTCTTCTCTATTGCATTCCATCTGCCACACTATCACTATCACCATCCACCCATCCTCCAAACTCTATTTCTCCAATTCTATGCTCTTGTTGTGATTTTTCTTGTGATCCTAACATGATTATCTTTTCTCACAGACACAATTATCTTCTCAAAAAAGTTTGGAGTCTTTCAATACTTTCAACACACAATGAATCAACTCCCTAAGACTAGATCATTTATTTACGAACTAATTATATATTTGCCTATGATGTGTCACAATGTCAATCAAATATATTTTATATAGGTAAGATACACCAAATCACATAATTGACAACTTTATCTTGCCAACACATAGAACCTATTGCCTTTTGACAATTGCATTACATTATTATTTCTTCTAAAAGAAGCTTCCCATATGCACTCATGCCTGTCAACCAAACAAGACAAAATTGACACATTTAGACAAACACATCACATGCAATGCAATTTGTAAGATTCTTTACAATAATGATTTACCCAATATTTACTTGGTCGAATCCTATGTGCATCCACCAATCTTATCATAATAGACAAACCTTCGACTATTTTCTACAATGACTTTATTATCTACACTTGCTGACAAATGTACATTGTTCTATCACTGGCTTTATTTTCTGCATGATGACAAATTTCATACTGTTGTACATAATTGTTCTTCAAATAAACATGCACACAAAGATTACATGACATTCACTCTTTTTTTCAGTCATGATTTTTCTAGCAACTCAATGTCTAAGACTAGAGAAGTGAGGATGAAAAACATGAACTTTTTCTTTTTTTTCTAACTGTGGTGTTTACTTTACTACAACAATTTTTTAATTAATGTACATATTATTAATTATTGTAAATAATTTTCTTTTCATGTATATATTGGCTGGGAATGATAAAGTATTCATATTGCCATGGTTGAACCAGTGGTGATTGTACTATATCATTTTTTGTTTACTACTCAATGATGAAAATTAAACCATACTGATCTAGTGACTAAGTCCTAGGATTGCATTTAGTTTAGGTTTGCATTTCATCTTAGCTTTGCACTACAACATGACTCCCATTGCTCTTTGACTAGCCTTTGACAAAACAAGGGGTATACTGTTCAACACAAATTATATTGCATCATCCCCTCCTACATTTGACAATTATACATCCATTTTTCGGGATCAAAATTGAAATATGACATTCTCTGACTTTGAGACAACCATTGTAAAACTTGGTCAAACCTAATCATATGGACCCTTACATCACTCCGAATGGACTCTACACTTTCTACAATCTATTCTAATCTATTCAACATTATTTTGAATCACTCATCATATCTACATCTTCGCATCTATTACTCTATATCATTTTTTTGAAGAATCATATTTCAATTTTTCTCTTGAGGGGGCCGGATGATTGCATCATTGAATCTTACCTCAATCAAAATTCTATTTCAAAATCTTGCTTCATTCAAATCTTTTTTCAAAATCTTTCTTCAAATCTTTCTTCAAAATTCTATTTCAAAATCTTGCTTCATTCAAATCTTTCTTTAAAATCTTTCTTGAAATGTTTTCTTCAAATCTTGCTTCGATCTATCAACTTGATCTAAATTCAAAGCCCTCATTTCTAGGGGCATCTTACCACTAGGGGCATACCTAGTTACTCATATCTCATTTTAAATTTGGATATCCCATAATCTATCTGATGACTATCTCAAATCTCAAGGAACATGTATATTCCTTCTATCTCACATCATCTTCTATCTGTCCTATCAATCAATCAACTAACTCACTTTCTGTCAGTTATCTCAATCAAACTTATGACAACTCAAATCAAAGCTTGATGAATAGGTATCACGACATTCTAACCCTGATTCCTGAGGATTAATCATTGTTCTAGGGACAATCCTATAACTCATGATAGGTCTTGTCATCTATTTTATGGACTGGTATTGGGGCATTCTAACCTTGACTCTAGAGGATGAAGCTTCATTTTGGAGACAGTCCTAAAAATCTTATCACTTAGTCTTCATACAATCAAAATTGGAACCAATCTCAATTCTCATTCTACACTTCACTTCAAACTATTCTTTGAATCAATGTGTTGCTCACACATCAATTCAAAGAGGGGCAAATGTAATCACCCAAAATTGGTCAATCTTTTAAATGCAAAATTATATCTCATGGTGAAGGTTCAATTTTAATTAATTGAATCAAAGAATTCAAACAAATCAACTATTTGGAGCCCATTTGAAAATATACTCATGAATATCAATTTCAAATTAATTTAAATAAGAAATTATCCTCAAATATTATTTTTATAATTGAAAAAGGATCCCATTTTACTTATGAATATTTTATTTAGAGTGGGATTCAAGGATATTCATTGTTTATTCCATAATGAATATTGTATTCAAAGTGGAGTTCAAGGATATTCATTGTTTATTCCATAATGAATATTTTATTCAAAGTGGAATTCAAGGATATTCATTATTTATTCAAAATGGAGTTAAATCATTTCTTTATTCAAGGTGGATTCATAAATCATTATTCTAATCAAATTGCTCATTATTTTAATCAAAATGGGTTCTTCATCTTGAATAAAATAATCCAAATGGGACCTTTATTTATGAGTTTGTAAGTCAAAGTGGACTCCCTTAAAATGATTTTTAATTCATTTTTACCTTCACCATGGTAAATTCTCAATTCTACCCCAAGCCCATGGAAAAATCTATTAATACAAGGCATTCTAAGAGCTAAGAGAGGCAATTTTAGAGCAAAGAAACTTTGTTAAATTAAGCATTCTATCTTTCAATTCTAATTCATTTCATTTCTATTATTTCAATTCTAGCTTAATTACTTTGTTTCTTAGCTTGATTGTACTCCATGCTAGCTTAATTTATTTCAATTCTAAGCTTAAATCTTGCATTCATGATAGCTTGAATCTCTTGTTCTAGGGGTGTCATTGTCACTAATTTGGTCTTAATTCTGAGAGCAATTAATTCCATTTACATACTAATTCCTTAGTTAGAGAGCAATATGACAGTTTCATAGGGTTCTATGTGCTTTATTTTAATATCTTTCATATAATAACCTTATGATCTAATGTCTTATTGAAGTGTGTTGGTTTTACAGATACAAGATCCACATTTCTCCCACACAACTAGTAAAATAAGTTGTGTAGCAAAAATGCCTGGTCAAGATGAAGCAACAGACTATGCATTGTCACTTTTGTTGGAGCTTTCTAATAATTTAGCATGTTCTATGAAGATTTAAAAATGAAAACAATTGCATTCCTTACTTAATTTCAATCATGTCACTTAAGTATAGGAAAATTTGTTGGTATTTGCAAGTAAAAGGATAAATTAGGCACAAAACATAGTAAGGTAATCTTTTTTGGGACATTCAAGAAGAAAAATAATATGTATCAATTTGATCTAATCTCAAAAAAAGTGCTTGTGAGTGGGGAGAAAAGACATGTACAGATAAGGTGTTTAATTGTCAAGCTTAGAAGCCCTTAATGAATTCAAATTCATCCCAATTACCATTTCAATGCCAAATATAGGGCTTGAAATATCTAAGGGTTTCTAGAAAGGTTTCAGACAATTTGGATACACCACCTAGATTAAACAATTACTTACCCAACACGAATGTTGCTACCAAAGATGACAAGTTATACTCAAGTCACTCAATTTTCTCTTGAAGTGATTATTACATGCGTTTAACCCACTAAAACAATTCCTAGATTATTTTCAAATATTTTGTTTCTTACCTTTGAGGAAGCTAAGGGGATGTATTAGATTGTGTGTCAATCATGAGAAAATTTAGACAAATGGTAGATGGTTTTCGACCCTTTTGGTAGATTACATGTGTGTGAAAAGTACACATGAGAAGGGAAATATTGTCTAAAATATTTTAGAGGTCTTGAAAGTGTAGTTGATGTTTGTTTGGAAAATTGTGATAAATGTAACCTTTATAATTACTCATTTCTCAAAAAATTGGAAAATCATTTACCCCTTAAACTCAATTTTCGGCCCCAAAGGAAGTTGCTAAACCAATTACTCATATTGTTTATTTGATTTATATTTCTTCAACATATCATAACACAATAAGGAGATTTAAAGAAACCCTAGCCTCTATGAGTTTAGAAGAAGCATTAGTTTTCAAGAGAAAAAAAGTATCCAAATTTAAAGACAATGAAAATGGCAACTTCAACACTTGCTTGGGTTTCAAGATGTCAAAATATTAGTTTACAAGATATACTCATTTTTGTAATGCTAATGTCAATAGAAAGCTCAAAGAAGAAGCCCATCTAGGCTAGTATTTTGATGGGTTCCAAGTCATATGCCTCACAGAAGGTTTATTGGTTGTCCCTAAATGACACATTTGCAATGGGTCTTTTCTTAGAAAATCATAATGTATAATTTTGTCCCCAAGTAGGTAGAGGAAGTGGTTTGGGTAGTAGGCAATGATGTCAAATTAAGCTCCAATTCTACTTTTGGGCTATGCATTGATGGAAATTTTATTATGTTTGATCACTTAGTTGGGGCACCTATTTGGACTAGCAATATAGGTTTTGTGGGTGCTTGTTTCCATGACATTGGCAAGTTTTTTCTGCTTGATAATGAAGATAGGATAGTGTAGGGAAGCTTCCAAGAACACACATATACTCTCCTTCTTGGACAGACACTTGCGATGGGTCAAAATCTAAGAACTTACTCTAAAATATCCATTACAAGTTACTTGAACTAGAGTTGGAGGTGTTTGGCAATATGATCCTTAAATAGTGTACACATGTAATATATTGGGAAAGTAGAACATGTTCATATGTAGGGTCTCTTTCTACAAATCCTTATGAAGTCATTGGACTAAGTTTTTAGGGAATGGAATATTTGGGTTGTTTAATGAAGAGATTAGCATGTTGTGGTCTAGATACAACGGCAATTTTATAGACCAATTTGTGATTTTGAGGCATTTGAGACTAGATAATGATGGGAACCTTAGAATGTATTCCTTGAATCAAGCAACAAAGATGTGGAAATTATGGTGGAAAGATTTGGAGAATCAGTACAATGTATTTAATATGTGTGGATTATATGGTGCCTATAGCTTTAATCCTACATGACCCATTTGTCAATGCCCTTTTGAGAATGGAATCAATTCAAAATAGAGTTTGGTGGGGGTGTGAATAGAACTTGCAAGAAAAAGATGAAGATGGGAGACTGCAATAGAATTTTTTTCCAAATCTAAACTATGGATTAAAGATTTATTGTGAAAGGGGCTTACAATTTTATTTTTTCCAAATGAAATCTTTTACTAGGGTTGTCTACGTCTAGCCTCTATATCACCTATGTGTGACTTTGTAGAAAATGATGCCCTCTGTGCTATATAGAAGAAATTGTAAGTCATCTGCAAAATCTACATTCAAATGAAAATAGTAGAGGTAGGGATGATTCTCACCAACATTAATTAAAAACTAAAACACAAACACAAAGAATGAATCAAATTGTAGAGTATTGAATGAATACAAGGTGAACACTGAAACCATCGGAAACAACTCACCTTCAAATTCCCCTTTCTCTAATATTGCAAAGAAAAGGATAGATCATTAAAACACATTAATACAAACAGGCTTTGCAAAAGCATCAATTATAATATCTTTCCTTATTTTTGGTTCCAAAAAATGATTTTTGTCCTTACTGTTATTGGTAGGACTAATAACAAATTAAGAAAATAATTTATTTTCTAATTTTAAAAAATAAGTAAAAATTTACAAACTTTATAGATTCTCAATCTCATTGGTTAGACTAATTGTATTTTAGCATTCTAGAAACTAACAAAAGAATAGGAAATGAGACATTTTCTCCTAATTCACTAAAAGTTTATTTATTTATTTTATGATAATTTAAAATTGATTGTGCATAAATAAAAGAATAGGAAATGAGGCATTCTCTATTGGTTTATTGATAGTCTTTTCTTTATTTTGAATTTTTTAAAATTGGTTGTGCTAAAATAAAATAAAATAAAATAAAATGAGACATTTTCTATTGAATCTTTGAATGTCTTTTATTTATGAATCTTTGAATGTCTTTTATTTATTATGTGATGTTCTAAAATTGACTATGTTGAAATAAAAGAATAGGAAATGAGAAATTTTCTATTGATTGATTGAAAGTTTTTTATTTATTATGATATTTTAAAATTGATTGTATTTTGTTTAGTAAAAATAAAAAATTGCTCATCAATATTGTGAAAATAAATAGAAAGCCTCAATCATCTTTATAAAATGTACATAAATAAATGGAAAACCTTAAGCATGAGCTTTGGATAAAAAAGTTACCATTGATTAGTAATTAGTAATAAAATATAAGGAGAAAAATCTAGAAGACGTCAATAGGCCCTTGGTCTACTGGTGAAGTTGAATGACTCACCATCTAATAATTTACAAAGGGAATGTTAGACACTGTTATGAATGCTATCTTTTTAATCCATAAAAAATAAAGATAATTGAAATTTCAATACATTTTTTTGATTATTTGACGTTGTTGAACCCTACATTTGAAGATGAGCCATTGAGAATTTGGAGGAGGGAATAGTTGGGATCTTTGCTACGAGAATTAAAAACAATGCCTTCTTTGTGGACTGTATGACCATGATGAACTTGCATGTTCCACTTGTGACATCATTTTGCCTCCTTTCTCAAAGGAATCACCGACTCTCTTCCTCTTCCACACATTCGCTCCGCTCCAGTACGAAAGGATAAGAAGCCCTCTTCTGCTCACACGCAATTCCCACATTTTATCATGGCGGGGCCTCTGTTTCTTTCTTTCACGCTCCTTCCACTTTCTTTCTCTCAAATTCCACGTATTTTCCTTCAGCGGTTCTTCCACTAATTGATCTCTTCTTTATTTGATTCCCTGCTTTCCCTTCTCTTACCCACAACTCTGTTTTTGCCCTCGCTGGAAACCCTATCTTTCTACCCTGCTTTCATTGATTTTCTCTGCGTTTAATTGAATCTAATCTCATGGCATCAACGTCTACTACTTCTGCTCCAACAGACAGGGACCTTGAAAACACTTGTCAAGAAGTGGCGTCGTCTTCTTCGTCTTCTTCTTCTCCGTCGTCTTCTGTAAGCTTTGTTCCATGCCGCTCAATGGATTCGAATTCCATTGCATCTACTTCAGGTACAGCAAGCTCTATACCAGAGAATGAAGGTGCTTTCCATGAAATCTCACAATATTCATGTACACCCCCAACACCCATCCAAAAGCCCTCTTTTGATGTTTTTATCAATCATCGTGGCCCAGATGTTAAAAAGACAATAGCCAGAAGAATTTATGATATTCTTGTGAGCATGAAAGTCGCAGCTTTTTTAGATTCAGAGGAACTGGAAGTTGGCGATTTCCTGCCTACAACTATAGAAGCAGCAATCCGCGGTGCCACTCTGCATATAGCAATTTTCTCAGAAAGGTATGCAGAATCGGCTTGGTGTTTAGAAGAGCTATAATTGATGCTTAAAAGTGGCGCCAAAATTGTTCCCATTTTCTACTATGTAGAGCCTTCTGATCTCAGATATATAGCTCAGGGGAAAGGAAAATACGCGGCTGCCTTTAACGAGCACGAAAAGAAGTGTAGATATAAGCCAGAAAAGCTTCAGGAATGGAAAAGGGCACTCTCTGACGTCTCATTGTACAGTGGCCAAATTATTGAAAATAACGAGTAAGTACCACACAGTTGGCCTCCCTGTCTTTAAGAAATAAGAATTTTGTTTTTTCTTACTGTGAAATTTAGCTTTGGCATAGACATCTGTACAAAGTTTAATTTTTTTTTTGAATGTTTTTCCTTGTTGTTCAGTGATGAGATGAGGCTGTTCAAGAATATTGTGAATATTGTGTTAAAGGAAATAAGCAATGTCTCCCTAATAGTTGCAAAACATCCAGTAGGTCTACATGAAACAGTGGAAGATTTTGAGAATACACTCCAACTTAGTCAAAGTGATCAGGGTATACAAATTGTGGGTATCTGGGCCATGGGTGGTTCGGGCAAGACCACTCTTGCCAAAGAACTATACAACAGAAGATCCTACTCTGTGGAGAGGTCTTGCTTTATTTTTGATATTAGAGAAGCGAAAGGTGCATTGCAGATTAAGCAGAGTCAACTCCTCAAAAGTTTTGGTGTGAATGATCCAGTTGATAATATAGAGCAAGGTAAGGCTATTCTTGCGAGGCATTTGAGATCTTTTAGGGTGTGCATTGTGATGGATGACGTGGATGATGTGGATCAACTGGATGCACTTGTGCCTGTAAAAGACAATCTTGTAAGGGGTAGTCTTATCATTGTCACAACAAGAGAATGTGAAGTTCTTACATCTTGGGGTATATATTCTATATATAAAATGAAAGGACTTGATTCATTTTATGGAGAACAACTGTTTTGTTGGCATGCATTCTTGCATCCCTCTCCTGACCATGGATTTGAGAAGCTTGTTAAAAAGTTTGTAGAGGCCTGTCAAGGATTGCCCCTGTCTATCAAGGTATTTGGAGGGCAACTTTATGGAAAGTCCAACAAAGAATATTGGGAGTCTTTGTTTCATAAGATTTCAAGAATTTTGCATAAAAATATCAGAGAGAAACTCAAAGTAAGTTATGATGCTCTTGATGATGAAGAAAAAGAGGCATTCCTTGATATAGCGTGTTTCTTTATTGCAGAAAAGAAAAGTTTGGCAATTGAAGTTTGGGATGGATTAGGGTGGAGTGGTCTATACACTTGGGAAAGACTTTTAAATAAGTGTTTGATTGAGATTGGTGATAATAATTGCATTAGGATGCATGACCACTTAAGAGATTTAGGAAGGGAAATTGCAAATCAACATCCAACTTCCCGAATTTGGTTATCCCAACAAATTATTGATTTTAACAGACAAACAAAGGTGAGTTTAATAGTTTCTTTTAGTTTATTGCATAAGAATGCGTGACTGCTTAAAAGATTTAGGAAAGGAAGTTTCAAATCAACATTCAATCTGAATTTAATTATTCCAGCAAATTATTGATTATAGCATAACAGAGGTGAATTTAATATTTTCTTTTAGTTCAGAACTAACAATGGAAAAGAAACAGCTTATGTTTATTTAATGTGTTAAACAGTTGTTTGAAAGACTAGTGTTGTTTGTCCATTTTTCTATCTAGTTGATTTAACAAAATAATCTATTTACACTTAAAACTATCATTTTTGTTGATAATTTGTAAAGATGTATAGTTTATATTAATTTTTGTTGTGTATTCAATGGTCCTCATGACTGATCTTTGCTATCTTGATGTGTTAAATGATTAATCTTTAGTTTTGTAAGTAACCTAAATCGTTTTCAAAAACTCTACTTATCATTTTGAGAACTCATTGTTGTATCTGTTTGATTAGCTAATGAATTTATTTTTGTGTAAATAAGATTTTGAACTTCTTATTTTTATTTTCAGAAAACAAATAGAATTCAAGGAATTAAGCTTGCCCCAACTGAAAGAGAGAAGTGGTTGTCATATGTATGTATGTTATGCTCGCTATTTCTCTACATACATACATGAATTATAATTGTCTGTACATATTTTTTTATATTTTATAAGGTTTGCTAAATTTCATAGGTTTGGTATTCAACACTCGTGCTCATTCGAATACATTATATTATAAGGAAAAAAATGTTAATTTAATTAGTGAGTTTGCTACGAATTGTGGTTGCCGATGGCAGGAATAGCACTTAAGCGATGAAAATTCATTTCCCAAACACTCTTTAGTTGGGCTAAAACTTTTAGTGACTGAAGGAAATTATTTTAATCAAGCAATCGATGAGGCATCAAGAGAGTTACTCTGGCTTCGCTGGTCTGATATTCAACAGAGAAATCTTCCAACACAACTTTCTTTCAGAAATTTGAGAGTTTTACAACTATCTGAAAGTGATTTCTTAAAAGAACTATGGGAGGCTGAGAACGATGTGAGTAGTGTTTAATTTTTGTACATCATAGCAGCGTTTATGGGGGAGCTTGGAGAGGGTAGATGGGCAGTGATAGCTGTGTTGCCACACCGTTCCAGGTGGCTCACGGGTCATGATGATGAATTCTGCGTCCTGCGTGAAAATGGCATGCCGCACAGAGGAGTGGAGAGAGGGTTGGCTGTGAGAGGAGAAGAGGAGAGACTAGGGATGGAGGCAGTATTGCCACTTTTACAAACCATTTCTATCTAATTTTCTAATTTTCACAGGAATAAGTTCGAACTTATTAAGTAAATAAGTGTCACATAGTGTACTTATAGTTATTCCCATAGTAAATTGTATTTAATGATGATATAATACAATTTAATTATTGTATTTAACAATTAATACATTCAAATTGAAATTAATACTAATAAATAAAAATAAAAGTTATTTTTGTTAGTATTTTCGTTAAATAAAATAGATGTTAATTTTGTTTTTAAAATGTTTATTATTGTTCACCAACTTTATATTTCTTTCTTATCTATTTTAAATTAAAACATTTACTTAAATGATTATATTATCTTTGAAAGAAGTTTGACTTTATATTTAATTTTTCTTATTCATAGTAATGTTTGGAAAAAAAAAAAAGAAAGATTTTTTTAATGGAAACTACCATGTGATCTATTGTTAGAAGATAAAAATGATTTTGTGATCAAATTTCTATTTGTTAAACAAAATGGAGAAATATTATTTTAACAAAATGGAAAGATAAAGAGTAATTGTTATTTTTGGAAAAATAAGTATAAGTCATGAATGGTTGGTTTTAACTTTAACTATAATTATCAAAACTATAACTATATAATACTTTAAATATTTTATATACTATAGAAAAATTAAATTAAAATTAAGTTTATAGTAAAAAAGGCAAGTACTAAGTCTGATATTTTTTGAATTTCTCAAGTTAACCAATTATTAAAAAGGTTTTAATGTACCAATTAAAATTCATTTTAATTGATTATTTTAAATACATATTGCGTTTTTTAAAGCTATCATATTTTTAAAAATTAATTATATAATAATAACAATTTATTTGTTATATATAAATATTTAATAATGTAATAATGCATATGATAGAGAATATTAAGATATATTATATATAAATAGAATTGAATGTCATTTAATTTTTTAATTTTTTTCCATGTTTCTAACTTAAGGAATTTGAATCTCATTTATAATTAACATTAATATACACTTAGTGATATGTAGACTAACATAGGCACTTTATCTATATAAGTAGATATTGTTAACATATTACCAATCATATTATAATGATACTATATTCAATATTGATTAAAATAATTCTAATAACTAAAACTTATCTACATAACTACAAGCAAGTACTTAGCCACTAAGTGGCCTTTGTTTTTACTGTATTCAATAATGGATAAAGAGATGGATGGGTCAATCTCAACTCTTACATTTCTATTAGTTTTAGAGTAAGGTTAAAACAGGTTTTGAAGGGACCCGAAACTCTTAACAGAAAATCAAAAGATAGACAATTAAGCACAAACAAGTTTTACAAGGTCTTGAAACCTACAGTATGAAAGTAGCTAAACCAGGTTTTACAAGGACCTGAAATCACAAAAAAGGACTAGAAAACAAAACTAGGCTTTACAAGGACCTGGGACCTAGAGTTTGAACAAACAGAGGAAAAAACCAACTAAAAACCCAAACCAGAGACCAGTATCTAGAACCACTACCAGCAGCTATTGCAGTTCCTTGACCATTTTCACCACCTCCTTACTAACCTCCGCAGTATTTTGAATAATGTCAACAGAAGAGAGCCCAGTTCCCCCAATAGCCTTAGCCGCCTTCTTCCTTGAACTCAGTCTTGTTCTTTTGCTTGGTCTACTAGGAGACATGATTTCCTCATTATTTTTCTTACCTAAGCTGGCACCAGCCACATAAAGGCTTGAAGTGACCTATTCCATTTTGTTACCACTCTCTCTGATCAAAAGATGGAGCTCATGTTCATATTCCTTTAACTTCTCTAGGATATTGCCAACTTGAGCTTCCAGCTGGATGATCCTAGCCCTATCAGTATGCTGGTCCTAGTGCATTTTTCTAATTCTTTTTTTAGTCATTAACTCATTGTACATCCAAGAATCACATTGGAGAGAGGAATCTGCCTTGAGCTTTGCGGTGTGAAGGAAATAAAGCATAGTACCCATACCAGTTGGGCCATCCTTCTCCTTCTCCTCATCTTCCTCCATCTTTTCCTTCTCCTTCCCTATATCTTCCTCCATCGTTTCCTCCCTAGCTTTCTAGTGTTGCTCACTCTAGTTTTTATCCTCTTATCTACTATTTTTTGACCCTTTATTTTTGTCATGACTTTCCTCAACCTTGGCCCTTCCAGTTTCGTCTTTGTTGCTAGAGTAACCAATAAAATTTGAACTAAAGTCCCCCACATCCGTATTCTCCTCATTCTCTATATTCATTTCATCATTCTTTTACATTTCTATTAGTTACACTAGTTTAGTTTAGGAATTAGTTAATGGTGTTATAGTGACTGATATTTTAGAAAATATTAGTTAAAGGAGGTCAAATTAATTCAATGACTATGTGTAGTAAATATTTGAGTAGATTAATTATTATTATTTATTATATTTAATTATTTTTTTCTTAATCTTGACTAGATTTGAATCCAAGATCTCCACTTAAGAGGCTCACACTAGGCTCTTGCCTAACTTGATTTTTTTTTGTTTTGTTTTGCACTTTGATATTTTTTATAAATGATATTTTAGAAATATTTAAGAATTGTTGTAAAGTTCATTATTTAGTGTTGTAAAGTTCATTACTAATTTTTATTTAAATATTATTAAAATTATTAATTGATTATTTATTTTAATTTTAAAATTTAAAATTTATTTGAAGTGTGATGTTTATTTTTTAAATTGTAGTAAGGAGTTCATATAATGGAAAATAGTTGTTTTTTAAAATATGAGATAATTAACATTTTAAAATTTATATTTAGAAATGAAAACATTGATTGAAGTTATTTTGTTTCTAGCAAAAATCTAACTGACCAAAATGCAATATGGTAAACCCTTCAAAATCCCATAACACAATATCAAAATTCATGCAATCATAAAACTTCTATAATATATAAAATTTCTAAATAAATTATAAAATTTTGGACATGTTTCAATTATATAAAAATAATTATTTTGATTGGACAAAACTAATTCAACAATTGACAAAGTGATTGCAATAGTACATTTCCTATGGCAAGTACAAGAAGAGTATACATAGTGATGAATTATTATAATACATATTTTTAGCTTTATTGTTTAGTAGATAGATTGGTGTAGTTGTAAATGAATTTATATAAGATATTTTTAAAATAATCTTCTTGTGTAATTATTTAGCATAAATATTTATCATTCAATTCCATGGAACAAATAATGTGGATTTTGGAATGAAATTGCAAATATTTTCAAATCAAAAGTTTGGTAAACTATAAATTAATTTCAAAAAATAAAGAGTAAGGATGTGTTACAAAATAGATCATTAGTGTCATTCATTTTTCTATAAATAATGTTGCACATTAGATCTTATGTACCAATCGTGATCCCTCCTTCATGTGTTGAATTCTTAATAAAAATATGGTGGTAGGAAACTAAATAGATGATACTAGTTTGTAGACTAAATCATCTTCCCAATAGATTGACGAATTCATAGTTCACGAGATCCCAAGGTTGTGTTTGAGCTCTTGATTTTGCAACGGTTTTGTCCTAAAACACTCTTAGTTGTTTCCTCTAGAGAAGAAAAATAAAAAGTTCAATATGCATAATGATAGGCTCTAATTCTCATTGGACCTCTTAATGAAAGACTCTCCATCCCAATAAGTTATGAAATCGTTAATAAATCTTTGATTTTAGGCAATTTGACTTAGGCAGTAACATTACGATTAATTGTTAGGATTCTTATCATTAATTTGTCACTAGTAAAATTATTTGTAACTTAAAGTGGTCCCCAATTTAGTCCACAAAAAATAATTAAATTAATTAATTAAAAAATCACCTTTTCAGCTATTACTTGATTATTCATTCATTCCCTTACTATTAAATTAATTTTCTAGTCTTTGGGAATTAAGTGTGAAAACTTATTATTAATTTTTTTTTCCCCCTTGCACTTAATTATTCATTTTTGTTAAAGCTTTAATCAATTCAAATCTATTTATCTTTTATATATATATGTGTGTGTGTGTGTGTGTGTGTGTGTGTGTGTGTGTGTGTGTGTGCGTTCATCATATATGAGATATAGGTTTATTGTTATATATATATATATATATATATATATATATATATATATATATATATATGGTTAAAGTTTATATTATATTAATCATCTAATTAATGATTACACATGTCCCATGAAGTGGCATGTCTCTTCATCGATTATTCTCCTTATGTATATAAGAGGTTACTGCCATACGAAAAACGCATACCGTATATAATGGTAGTGTTATTACATCTACAACAATCACTAAAATTTTACAAATTTAAATCCTTATTAATTCATTTGCTTCATATGGGGGACATTACAAGTCTTCCCACCCTAATATTTACTTACTCCAAGAAATCACCAAAATCAACTTTGATTGGTATCAACTACACCTTTTATTTCTTTTACCAAATAAGTCTTAGTGTATCTTCTTTGAATCTCTATTTCTCTAAACTAATGTAAACATGATAAGGCCCAACACTATCAAGCACATTCCCACAATCCCAATTTAGAAGTGCCTCAAACCAAACCACACAATCTAGCAACTTGTAAGTAACTCTTGTGGGTGAAGAATTGAGTCAACAAATTTCAAAACCACTAATTCTAAGTTGGAACAATGTTTGTATATGACTAGAAAAGCAAGTATCCCTATACATAGATGAATCAAGACTGACAGTTTCATCAAGCATATTGACTACACCAAGGTCTAGTTTAAGGGTTGAATCCAGTATGGTTGTAAATGTTGAGAAAACATGTGTCTTAACCTTGCAATATTTTCTAGATGTTTCTAAAAATGTAGTTGGTAGTTATCTATATGTCATTGACTTGGAAAAGGTAAAATTAATTAGACCAAAATATAGGTCCTATCCATGGTATAATATAGGAGGGCCATTTTTGGAGATTATATGCCACATGTCACGACAACTGTAAGGGTAAAAAGAAAGAGACAATACTTTGGATGTAAGAGACTATTTTAAGCTTAGTTCATGTCTATCTTAGACAACACAAGTAAAAGAGGTTTTGCACATGGTACTGTAAAATCACAAGTGGTTTTTGTTGACAATTGGGTAATAGAGTTATGTAATTTTTGACATTTATAGCAACACATGAGGTACATGCTTATAGGAAACCTCAAAAATAAAGATACTTAGTGATTGATAATTAGAAAATTGTTTACATATAGAATTTGGTATACAATAGTGTATTGTTTTGTTTATAACTTGTTTTTGACATCATATTATGACTAGCGAAGTTAGATGGATATAGTATACATGTTGGTGATCAAATGTATAACTTTGAAAGTTAGTACGAACTATACATAATAGAGATACTCATGTTTGAAGTGAAACAAGACAATGAAATTGAAGGAAAGGATTATTTTGTTTACAAGATAATTACTTGTCCAATTAGGGTCGGCATCCTAGATGTTTACTCTAAGTTGAAAAAGTGGGTTGTGGTCTTAGTTGACCCAGCAACAATTTGTGTAAAGGCATGGTATTTATGCAAAGGACATTTTGCAATGAAGGATGTAAGTTATGGAAATATTGTGATGTGCAAACTTAATGTGAAAGCGATATATGCGAACTTTAGTATAAGCTATTTTGTGATCTGAGATCGAGCTAAAGATAAGAAGATCAGTCAAAGAAGAAGATACAATACCTATACTCCAAAAATCTGATTACTCGTTTGGGCAATGAGCTCTTCTTGCACTTACTGTACCACAACTCCTAATAGGGTTGAAATCTTCCAACAGGGATTCAAAGTCTCCTAACAGGGACTTTTTATACTGAATTTTCTCATTGACTCCTAATAGGGTCCATCCTCTAACAAGGAACTCATATATTGAGTATATTATCTAGTGGGTATCATCTCCATTGGGATTTTTGCTTGGCCAGGGTTTCCCTAGTTAACAAAATATGGTGTTATGAGTTATCTTTGTGCATCGTTACTATTACTATTCAGCATTACTTTATTGCTTTGTTATGCATGGTTTAAAGTAAGAAATAATATCTAGTTGGAAACTAAAGTTTGTAGACCACTGATTCACACCCCCTCCCCCCAAGTAATCCCTATTTATAACAATTGGTATCAGAGTGTAGTTACTTTGAAGAGGCTTAACAACTTGAGTAAGATCCCTATGGATATGGAACAATTGATGAAGAACCTTGAAGAAGCTCTTGAAAAAATTGGTCTCCTTACTGAAGAAAGAGATAAGCTTAAGGATAGATATGAAGACTCTAAAGTGTACATTGGTCAATTAAAGGAGAAGATTGAACATCTCAAATCAAAGCCCGAATCTACTGAATCTGGAACTAGTGACGATGATTACTCATAACTGAAGATAGAGTACAAAATCTTGAAGCATGAATTGAGGATTATGAATCTGAAGTTGACTTTGAAAAATGATCCTAGCAAAGTTGAATTTTAATTGAAGACTAAGAATGCAGATCTTAGAGCTAGTCTGGCAAAGAAGACATCTAAGTTTGAAAAATTGAAAGAAGATCACGAAGAACTTCATAAGTACAATACTATTGTGAAAGGTGAATTAACTCAATGCAAGAAACAAATTGAGAAGCTTTATTCCAGTAGAGAAAAACTTGATGATTCAATGTCAATACAGAGACCTACTTATGATAAGACTGGTCTTGGTTATCTAATTAACATGTCTCACAGAAACCTAAGATTAGATTAGATCATAAAGAAAAAGGTAAATCTAATGATAAGATTGAATCCAATCAATCTTCTGATAAATCTAAAGAAGTTGAGAAAAAAAAGGAAGTTGAAATTTTGAATGAACCAAAGCAAGTGGAATCTCCTAAGGAAACCAGGTATGAATTTAAAGGTAAGCATTTTTCATGTAATGAAATAGGCCATATGAAAAAAGATTGTACAAATAAGTCATTCAATCATGTTAATGACTTTTATTTTCATAATTATCATGGTATGGGTCATAAAAAAAATTGATTCTAGGAAACCTAAGTATGATAATCATAGAAGGAATAGTAGAATGTCTAGAAATACTAACCCTGCAGATAAAAGAATATCTAATGAAAGGACATCAAGAGAAGGAATCTGATCTTATGAAGACAGAAGATAGATTGTGTGTTATAAGTGTAACAACTTAGGACACATTGCTTGGAATTGTCATGCACCTAATGATCAATAGAATGCTAGAAGCAGAGCACCAGTATGTCAATTATGCAACAACTTCAGACATACAACAAAGTATAGCAGAATGAATAGAAACCTTAGAGATAGAAGGAACAATGGAAGAAACTTTGAGAACGGAAGGAATGAAGGAAAGAACATTGGAAATGACATAAGGAACCATGAAAGGAACTCCGTAACTAACAGAGACAATGAGGAACAAAGAAATGTTGTCAGTGAACTTCAAGAAGAACTTAATGAGGCATTTGTAAAAGGAGTAGATATCTCAAAGGAAAAGCTAGATGATGATGAGACAGGAAGATCGAAGTTAGTTGCTAAATTTGATTCAACTAAGTTGAAATAAGCTTGTTCACAACATTAGAATTTGAGAACTTCATCCAGAAACCAAATTAGAAGTAGTGAAGTTGGAAAAAGGTGTATCCAATTAAGTTTAGATGGTAACTAAGCTCGCTTGTAATTTGGAGCTTATCTAAGAAAGTTATGAAGAAATTCAAAGTTACTAACACTACAGACACTAATACATTAGGGGTTAATTTGCGACGGCAAGCAAATGTAATGTGTTTTTGGCTTTTTTTTTCAATTTTAGCCCGATGCCGTCGCAATTGTGACGATATCTCCAATACATATGGAGTGGAATTGCGACGGAGGAAAATGTTATGTGATTTTTGGCCCTTTTTTTTCCAACTTTAACTTGAAAATATCGCAATTGCGATGGTGATGGGATATAAGAGAAAAAAAAACCAAAATTGCTCATTTGAAATCGACATAGGGACTCTGGGTTCTTCAAAAAAGAAAGGCAGGAGACTTCAATAGCGAGTTGACTCAACGCAAAAGCCTGATTGCCATCTACTAGACTTCTCATTCTAGCCATCTATCTCCCTCAACTCGAGGCATTGAGAGGGGCAGAGACCCGCATCTGCTAACTGCTTGCTTGCCCTACTATTCTATGGCGATCTCTACGGCGAAAGGGCCAAGGGCAACATTCAGAGTAGGATGATGGCAAGGTGCAAAACAAACAAACCCATTACTCTTAGAATCCTTTTTTCTCCAATCATTATTATTATTATTCCATAAAGAAGACATATTTGTTCAACCAAACCTAGCAAATACAATTATATCAAGGGCAAGATGAATATGAAGATTGAATCAAAAGTTAAAGTTGATTGCATATTGAGATATGCTTTTGAAAAATAGTGCCATTTCAATACAAAAGGTGCCTCATTATGAATCCATATGCAACAGTGACGGCCACCAAAAGAACAATATTAAATGATTAGTAGAAGTGGCTAACCTACATTTACCCCATGGCAAATTCACATTCACCATAGGTTATTTGCAACTGGTAAAGTGGGAAAGATATAACTAAGCAGTCAAAGAGTCAGAAACTGGATCACCAACCAATTTTCTTCCTTTTTCTTGGAAATTGATCTTTTGTCTTCTAACATTATGAATCAAGGAGCTATTATAAACTTCTCCATCCTTGTGAGATTGTTAGATAATACTAAAAACTGATGCTTGGGCATTGGTCCCTTGGTGTTATCTGGCACAAAAGAATCCAAAACAGAAACTATTGCTGGTATTAATTTGATACAGTCAATATCTAGGATAAAGTGATGATTTTGAGAATGATTGTACAAGCAGCAACACCCCTCAGTGACCATTTGAAGAGAAAACTAATAATAGCTAAGCAAAGACCATAAATCATGTCCTTCAGAATCAAGTTTTCTAGATAAAAATCATAGAATGGAAATTCAAAAGCCCCTTCATACCCTTGATATTTGACATGGCATATATATACAATAACTATAGTATTTCTTCGTATCATCATGCTTAAAGCAGACACATACATTGTTTGCCATTTGAGGCTATATCTAAATTATGGGAGGCAAAATATTAGTATCTGAATGGGGAGATTAGAAAGCTGACCAAAATTTGTCAATCTATTTGCAATTTATCTTAATTTTTCGAATGTGTTCAAGAATTATTTCTTGCAATTTTAGGTATGGATTATACGATGAATGTTTGAGAAAATATGGAAATGCAAATGTATGGAAGTATTTTACAGATCTCTTTGATTACTTGCCACTGACAGCCCTTATTGAAAGCCAGGTAAAGAAAAAGATATTATACACTATTTTGTTGGTACCCTATGCAGCACAACAAACTTGTTCTTACTATAAGAAAATTTTCTTTTCTTTTGTTTCATTACAGATCTTCTGCTTGCACGGAGGTCTCTCCCCATCATTAGATGCACTTGATAATATACGAGCTTTGGATCGCATACAGGAAGTGTGCCTATACACATAAGTATAATGTTCTGTGCTGCATAGATTTGAAAAGAAGATCACAACCATAACATTCAGTTCTATGCATGATAGTGTCTTAGATCTGGTTCTATGTAGTGTTCTCTATTAGAAGAATTTTCTATCCTGGTTACTAAATAGTTTCTATTTGGAAGTATTTTGGTTGTACTGGCTATGTAGTGCCCCACCAAGGAACCCTTGGAACTAAGCGTAAAACATGCAGGGGATTTTGTTAAAGTAGTTGCATCATTACACACTTAAATTAGGACAACAATGCTAACAACATGAAAAAAAATGAACAAAAAATCACTATCACTGTGTGCTTGTGCACAAGTAGAAGTCTTGACACACTTCCAAGGATACATGACACTCTACTAAACAATTGTAATGAAATTCCCACATTCCATTTTTTTCCCTGACACAAATGGCCTGTTATCAGACCAATAGGGATGAAGGTACCAATTACTAGTTGGAGGCACTGATTAATGTATGTGTTGAAATATTGGTGGAGACATTAATCTAGCAAACTTTCCCACAAGCTGAGTTAATATTCACCCAAGATTGTGCTAACTCCAACATATGGTTGAATACATAACATCCTCTTCAATTAGGGTCCAATAACATGATTTTCAAGGCCAAATCACTTGAGTATAACAACATACGTATGCATCAATTTACTGCATTACAATATCCATGAATACATGCATGACTCTTATTAAAATTGGAAGAGAGAGAGAGAGGTGCAGAAGGAACTCATGTCGGTGCCACTAAATCTGATTTAATACTTGTACACCGGTCCCCAACAGTGCCTTGTCACACCACTCAATCATGTGGTACTCTCAGGTCCACCTCACTATTCTTGTGGAGATAGTCACATAGCCGAAACAAGAACACAAGGCATACAAGGAGGTATAAGCATACTCACACCAATCAATATATATAGAGTGCAAATAAATCATAGGCTTATTTAAGACAAAACATGGAGCAACACAACATGAAGCAATGGCCACAATGCAATATCTAAACACACTCAATCAACCAATACCCACGAGGTGCTATTCATACTACTAGGACTCTGGTGGTTGAGTACAGTGCATAGGGAATGTCATCACATGCCCATACATGTGTCAACTATCCTCACAAGTCACCCATTACCTTGAGGAAGTGCTCATGGTATTATTCTCATGGATTTAATTGTGAAACTACCCTCACAAGTCACCCATTTCCTTGAGGTAGCACTCTTGGTATTCTTGGGGATTTAATTGTGAAACTACCCTCACAATTCAGCCATAGCCTTGAGAAACCGCTTATGGTGTGCTCGAGGATTCTATTATGCATACTGCCCTCAGAAGTCACCCATAGCCTTGTAAAAGCATGCATGGCGTGCTTGGGGATTCTATTATGCGTACTATCCTCACAAGTCACCCACAGCCTAGAGAAACTGCCCATGGCATGCTCGTAGATTCAATCGTACAGCTACCCTCACAAGTCATCATAGCCTTGTGAAAGTGCTAACGTGCTCATGGATTCTATTATTTTATTTTCCATACCTAGTCAAAGCACCTAATCCTATGGCTTAAACTTTTCAGAGAAGGTAACAATATAAACTCAAAAGACTTGATTGGTCTTCACCAAGAGTGTAGTTCCCAAGATGATCACACAATATAATAACATGACTCCATTGGCCAACATGCCAAGAGGATGGATCTCAATAAGATCTCACATTACCATGAAATATCCCAATATATTAATATACCAAATCACAATATCCACAACATCGCATAGATCCCCTTTTACAAGTAAAGGCAATGTGCAACAAGCATACTCAGTTGGCATCTCAGCCAAGAGTATGAATCCCTAAGTGATCCAAAGTACATTTCACATCACATAGCCATATAATAGCACATGTAAAGTTTAAGTGTATTACCACAAAGAATACAACCTCAAAATGACAAATGTCCAATCATGCACATATGCACACTCAATCGACCTCTATACCAAGAGTTCAGATCCCAATGCACCTGAAATGAAAATTCCACAACAATTATACCCAATGCTCCACATGGGGATAACATATCACAATGCACAAATTACAGTGTTAATAAAATGCCATTCATGGCCTAAAACTAGTTTTAGAAATTAATAAAACCGATCTGGACTTTACCTATATATAGTAATTAGAGGTGCAATTAGTTAAACAAAGATACATTGACCCAAACATAAACAATAATAGCTATAGATTATGAAGGGCCAATGTGACTATCTCCTCTAACCACTATCGGGGATATAGACACAGGTAGACCTGTGAAGTTAGTTGGAGTTGATGTTAGGTACTTGTCATCACTACAACACACATTAAGTGTAGCTGCTCACCAATTAAACAATTTTTAACCAATGATAAAGGGTGATGCTGATATCTTGGACTGGTGACTGATATCTGACTCAACTTTTAACTGCTGAGAATATAGCCTCAACTTCCCAAGGAGAATCCTTAGTTCATTTATTTTAAAGTCAATGATGGTCTGCCCAAATAAACTTGTTATGGAAAATCTGTAACGCTTGACAGAAAAAGCGAGCTCTATGCTCAAAGGAGGAATCGATGTGATCTAAATATATTGCCAGGATAGACTGAAATTGGGGGAAACTATGTGTCCCCAACTCAGTACATTGCCAGCACATATCCTATTTGACATTGGCATTAATGTTCCTCCTTTCCTTCCCAATCCCTTCTTCATGAGAATAACGCAAGGCACGCATCCAAATTGAAGACCCACCTTAAGGACACTCAAGAGAGTGCAGAGGCAATTTGATCTAAGGATCTATTGCTAATTATGGATGTCTTTCTTAACTTGATGCTTTATAAACAAAGCTCTAAATCAATGAAGAAAGAAAATAAACTTGGAAATGAAATCAAGATGACGAGACTGACAACTAGATCTAGTATTGACAAGAAGTCTGAGAGACTATCCATTTACAATAGGTCATGAATTGGAGTACTAAAGGATGAGCTACAATTAAGTTTCTAATTTAGTATAACCAGTGGGAGACACCTTTCTGGACCTGTGAGGAAATCAACTAGAAGAATGGCTACCCTACATATCCATATTTAATCAATCTTTGAGCTCAATGAAATCTGCAGACTTGATATTTTAACTAAAACTCCAAACTTACAATGTTATTGTTGCGCTTTTGCTTGCAAAATTTTGTTTTCGATGCAGATCAAGGATACTGTAGGTTGAAGCCTATACCAAAATGCCCATTGAAATATTAGTGAACACTCAACAACATGTTACTTCTAAACTTTTGTTCATTAATCTTGAGGGGACACTCTCAATATAAAAGTCAAAAAAAAAACCAAGATCTTGCATGCTCTATCAGTAAACTAAGCAATGTAAATTTATAATTTGTCTTCCAGCAAATGCAAGCTATAGCACTAAATAGTCTAGAACATAAGAGATGACATTTAAATACTCATTATTATCTAATCAGAATTTGGTTAGATCTATCTTAAGAATTTGAAATGGAGGCAATAATTCTAAGAACTCCAGATTCTGAACTAAGACTTAACGAATGGAAAAATGGCTTCACACTACCCATTGCCTTTCAACATGACAATTCAAAAGCACGTTGAAGACTGGAATTAATAATTGAAAAATCTTCCTAAAATTAATAATGCCGAATTCTAATAATTAAAATTTAAAAATACAGTCTCCTATTTTTTTAGATATTATTGCAAAGATCATTCACACCAGTCCAAGATATCAACATCACCCTTTACATAACAATAAAGGGGCATTTGGACGGCATAATCATTCTTGTATATTCAAATGTTAAGACATTGACCCTTTCATATCTGATCACCATTTGAACCATCATAATAATAATGTAATTAAATATATGCATTTAAATAGCATTTAAATAGCAACAATGAGTATATATCAAATCTCCGAACCAGATAATAACAAAGCATTATCAACAAAAATATGTCAACAAATCAATAACCAGATAATTTATGTGCTTTTTCATGACTATGTTTGACTCATATAATTGTGATCTCTCTAGCACTATGATGGCGTTTAATGTCTTGCTAAAGCTTGTAAATTTTATTCCTTTTGCCATGTCATGTAATATGTCTTTCCTTGTAGCTTATATGTTTTGAAATTTCTATTAGGCCTTGTAGCTTGTATAATTTGATTGCTGGAGAGCTTCTACAGCTAAGCAAGAAGGCCGTTGCATGAGTTATAGCCGCGCACTCGAGTATGAAAATTGTATATTTTTTATTCTAATGTATATTTTAACTATACTTTTAGCTTATATGTTTTGAAATTTCTTTTAGTGGCTTAATGTCATAAGGTCTCTTGAAATAAGACCTTCAGGTGGTTGGTCAAAGTTTTACAAATAATCTTATCCAGAAATTTGCCTAGAGAAATTGACTGAATGTTATAAAAGGTGATTGGGTTAAATGTCTTAGGAATAAAGTTAATTAAGAAAGTATTTTTAAAATATTAAAGTATTTAGCTAGGTCTAAGAAGATTTGTGTACTTTTGACAATTTTTCTTAGTTTGTGAAAGTTGTAGATCGAAGTTTTCATAGCCCAATTTTTGCTTCCTACGAAGAACAATCATGTCAAATAATATAAGTGAAGAACAACATAGGGAGACAATTGATAGATTGTGGTCTAACTTGAAAGGAAAAGGTGATGGAAAATGTTATTGTCCTTGCAAAATTTGTAAGGGCTTAAACCATAGAAGATTGCTAATCAGAACAATTAAGAGGCATTGTAGGGAGAATGGTCACATTGAATGGGGGCATGACTATCATCCATTGGTAAGTTGTTCATTATATCATTTTAACAATTTATATACATATGAAATCACTTGATGATTAGTTGATGATCATGGCTTCTTTATGTTAATCAATTTTATATAGGTTGATCTCCCCAGGGAAGTACATGATATGAACCACAACAATCCAAAGAATATGGTTTTCGAAGTGGAGGAACATGGAGGTGCTAATATCCAAGGTGAAGATAATGATCCCATGGAAGATGACAATCATATGCCAGAAAACACAATTGAAGATGATGGTATAAATACATTGATCCATGACACATTTAGTCCAAGTGTATCTAATCATGATGATGATGATAACCTCGATGTACCTCTACTTGAGAAGGCATAGGCGCCCCTATACAAAGACTCCCAAACAACTCTTCTCTCTGCTGTATTGTTGTTGTTGAACTTGAAGGTTATGAATGGTTTATCCAACATAACAATGTCACGTATGTTAAGGTATGTCATATATGTCTTTATAGTTAACAAAGGGTGAATAATTTACCACCAATATTGTTTATATTAACAACTTATATTTTTTTCTATACATTGATAGGCGAGTTTCTGTTACCACCATCAAATATTCTACCTCACTCATATCGAGAATTATTTGATATTATGAAAGATATTGGAATGGAGTATGAAGCAATACATGCTTGTCCCAATCATCATATTATATATTATAAAGAACATGAATTTGCAACACAATGCCCTGTATGTCATACGACTAGATATCGAATAGATCGACTAACAAAAAAGGTTCCTCAAAAGGTTTTTCGTTACATCCCCATTATTCCAAGGATGCGACAATTATTCAGGTGTAGTAGCTTGGCTCAATTTATGGATTATCATGCATGCAATAGAAGTTGAGATGACATTATTCAAATCCCTGCGGATGGTTCAACATTTATGCACATAGAGGAAAAGTGGCAACACTTCAAAGAAGAACCTTGTAATCTCAGGCTTTCATTGGCAGTGGACGGTGTCAATCCATTTGGAGAGATGAGATTTGTTTACTCGGTGTGGCCTATTTTTGTTATCAACAATAATATTCCTCCGTGGATGTCAATAAAGAGGGAGCACATTATATTGGCAATGATTGTTCCAGGTATCTTATCATTTGATAGTTATTAATTTACATGTACTTACAAATCTTGCAGTAAAACTGTCACAATAATTATGTAATGTTATTGTTCATTCAATTAGGTTAATATCAAGTTAAATATATGAATGTATATATTGAGCCTCTTATTGACGAGTTGGTGGAGTTATGGAACGGTGTCACTATGTATGACGTGTCTAGACTAATAGGACAAAGACAATTTCAATTCCATGCAATACTTGCATGGACAATACATGATGCCCCAGGGCTAACACATTTTTGTGGTATGTTATAGTGAATTCAAGTTGCACACAATAATTCTAATTATAAAAATCAACATATTTAATAATCCAATTATATCATTATCTTGTAGGTCTTCAAACAAAGGGAAAATTTGCATGTCCAATTTGTGGTCCAAAGATGAAATCTCGTCATTCAAAAAGTTTAGGAAAGCAGGTGTTTGATGAGTGTAGACACTTCCTCCACAAGAATCATAAGTATCGAAGTACAGAAAAACATCTTTTCAATGGGAAAGAAGAGACTACATCAAAGCCACGAAGAATGACACCTTGCCTATGGAAATTGGAATATGATAGAATTAATCATCGAGGTAATGTCGTTCCACCTAATGGTTTATGTTTGTAATTTATATATTTCTATTGTGATTTTTGTTTACTAATTGTGTAATTGATGATCGTGAAGGTCGTTAAGGCAGTACTGACAACCTTCCAAAGGGACTAAAAAGCTATCCCAGACAATTTAGTAGGTTTCCCTACTATGAGCACTCACAAATTGTGCATTTGTTTGATACTATGCATATTGGAAAGAATATAACAGAGACATTTTGGAAAATATTGGATGGAAGGCATGAAAAAGAAAAAATTGTCAAAAGTTGTAATGACATTCATGAATCCAATCATGCATTGAAGAATTTCATTCACTCAAATAGCAATAGAGATCAGATTAATACAAGTGCCCTTCCTTGGTTATTAACGGAGTAGCAAAGTGATGTCATAAAAGAAGTCATACGAAAAATTTGATTTCCCACAGGATTTGCTGCGAACATAAACAATGTCATATCAAAAGAAAGTGAAGGTTCCTATGTTCCTAGTATAGGAATGGTGAAGGATGTCATATTGATCATCAGTGACGATGAAGGCATTCCATTAAAAGTAGCCAAAGTTCTAGGTACTTTAAAGTCATTATTATTCTATAGTGATATAATAGTAATTTAGTTTTTGATCACTCTTCATCGGCTAATGATCCCATGATTGTTTTGTAGGGAATGATGTTTTTTGGAGAAAACTTGGTGATGAGTGTTTGCAAATATTCGGGCCCACCTTTTGTACTTGGTGGAACATCATATCCTAACTAAAACCCCAAATCACCATTTTGATTTCATATCATTGCTATAATAGTTTTCCTTTTCATCCATTTCTTGAACTATATTAAAGGTAGATTGACTTCATTTATGAGTCTAACATGTTTTTTTTTACTTAAAAGGTGGAATAACCAACACAAACCATTGAAGGATGATCTTATAGAGAGCATGACCCAACTCTTTGGACCTCGTGCATTCGAGAGAAACAAGCTCCTTGAGAAAGATGGTTTATGTTTGAAGTATAATAGGGACCAGTGCAGAAAAAATTTACAAGATAACCCTAGGTACGAGCTTCCACCCTATGTTCCTGAGGCTGAGTGGTAGGCTCTGATTTTGGATGGAAAGTATAAAGATGACAACAAAAATAATATTACACCAGTGGAGAGTACAACAAGGTATGTGATATTGTTGAGAATCTAATTATGTACTAATTAACCTCTATACTTATACTATCTAACATATTTCAAACTTTTCATAGATTGCCTGACACATCAAACACAACAAAGGCAAGACTAGAAAAGCACGGGACACACAAGCTCGGCTCTAATGGTTTTTTGAAACTTCAAGCAAGAGTTGTAAGTATTAGTAAATGAAAAATTGTATCAAATTTTTTATATAATGTGATGGGAAATGCTAGGATAGACTAGCTTGTCTATTCTCCTGATCCTCAACTTGGATCTCAGTGTTCCTCCACACCAATATATGATGCAGAGTAACACGCTTTGGAAGCACTGGTGTAAGATAAAACTCCTAGGCTTAGTTTTCCACTTCCACCAAGAGATTTCTCTTATCTCCTAGTATCCTATGTTTCTATAGGATCTCCTAATAGGATTAGATCATTAAGTAAATCCTATTCACTCTTTACTACAAGAGTCGGACCTTGAAAAATCCACCTTGGATGATCCACACCTTAATTTTGGTTCTCTTTCTCACTTTCACTTAGATGGATCTAAGTGCCAAATCAACTAAAACATCACAAATTTCAAACTTCATTGTGGGGACCTTCTTCACATTGAATTCATTCATATTCCATCCCATTTTACTTATTTGGGAAGGTTCTTGGCTCTTAGGTTTATCATATTCAAGATTTCATCCAAAAGAGATCTTAAAAATAGGCCTATTTCTAGTAGCCTTCACCAGTCAGTTTTTCCCCTTTTTAGAAATATTTTACCAAAAAACTCAGAAAACCAAAACCTAATTTGGATACTCTTTTGGAATTTTTAAAACTTTCATTATGGTTTCTGGGTCTCAAAGTGACCATACACCTCCTTCCTAATATCAAGGAGAAACAGGGCTAAGAGGCCTAGTTTCCAGGACAGCTTGTCTAGGATTGATGAAAAATGCTCAAAACCTATCCTTATGGACTGGTACGACTTCCAAATGCTTAGGATGGATAAATAACATGAAAAAATACCATAAAAATTCTTGGGGATGTGCTATACTTCCCATTCCCCACATGAAATGATTTGATTTCTCCTTGCCAAGCCTCTAATCGGGTATGTCAAACTCGCCTAGGGCCTGATCATAAAGCTAGCTCCCATTCTCATGATTCTTCCTAAATTTAGATACAATATGTAAAGAGGCCCCATTTGAAGACTTAACCACTTATTTAGTGTTTCCATGGTTGAAACTCATGTGGGAGCCATTTTTACAAAATCTGTCACAGTGTGACCAAAAGAAAGTCTTGAACTAAAACAACTTGAAAACTATGATAAAACTACTCTAAAACCTTAACACATAAAATGAAAAAGTCTTCAAAATGACTATATAACACGTCTCAACCACTGTATCAACACGTTTTAGGCTTCAAGTATGACTATTCCTTCAAAAACCGAAATATCACTTCAAAAATAGAGTTTTCCAGCCACTTCATTAACTCAAACTTTTTACAATATGCAACCAATGCTTGGAGATTCAAGACATCACTCCATTAGGTGTCTTCTCCACCATTCTAGGGCCTATTTGGTCAAAAATAACCTCCCACAATCAAAGGAATCCAAGGCTATCCATGTTGCATGGAATATTTGCAATAAGTTCAAAATGTTGTTATGACAACATTCTTACAACACTTGGCAACTTTGATAGATGCCTTAATCCTATATTACAGGCTTCTTATCCTCACATATTTTGAGGATCCAAGATCATTCATGATAATCATATTTATTTAATAACCATTAACCATTCTTAGGCCTAAGACATATTAATGACTCAATCTCCCTAACTCCTAACATTAAGAATTTAAATAACAACTAACAAAGGCTATTTGTGTGACCTTAGTCTTAGTGACTAATTCACCTAGCCAACATAAAACAAGACCTTCTAAGTTCCTCAACCAAATTACACTAACTTGTTGACTTGGCTAGAGTCAAGTACAAGCTAAAATTGACTAGCTAGTAGAGGTTAGCCTAGGTGCTCCTGCACCAAGCACCAACAAACTCCTAGCACCTTGGAACAACTAAGAAATTCAAGTTATCACCCCAATCCTCTTTTCTCTACAAGAACATTCAAGGCTTGATTCACCTTCAAACAATGAACTAATCTGCTATTACAATGTTTGCTCCTTTAATTCATGGACCCAACTCATCACATAAGGCTGCATACTAGTTACTTCTCCCTTGTACCATTCAAGGCCTCATACACCCAACCTTGACACCAAGTGTTTTGGAAAACTCCAACCCTCTAACATAAATGTAAACCAAAACAAACATCAACACAACCCAAAATGAATTAGGTCTAAGGAAAACTTGCTGTTACTAGTGACAAGGCAGATTGCAACACTTGACCTTTATTCTACACACCCAACCAAGAGTGAAATTGGATCCTCTAGGACTCCCAAAGACCAAAGACAGTTTAGAACAACTCCAACATGACCAAAATAAGGTGTAACAAGGGTTGGAAACCCTGCTAACTATTTACCATTTCCTTTTGATATTTTAACTACCCTCCATTGGTTGATGAAACAATTTAAGTAAAATTCACCATACCATGCAAAAATGCAGGGCTCAGAGTTCAAGAGATGCCTCACAAAAGAGGATAAGAGAATTGGCTTCCAACAAGGCTATAGAGCTGTGGCTGAATGGCTATGAGCTGAAATCAGTGTGGAAGGTTCTAATAATGATGCATCTGAGCCACAGGTAAATAAGCTAAATGAAATTTATTTCAAATTGAATACTTTACCAATTAGTCTATTTGATGTTAAGTTCCAATATAAAATGAGTATATCTATTTTAAGCAAGCAATGATAATAATGCATAGGATGTTGGAATGCAGCCTGACAATCCTTCTACACAATCTGTAGATGCTGAAGGTTCGCATGATGTGCATCCCAGTGGTGGAGGTATACATTTGCTATTAAATGTTTTTATATGTAATTGCAATTGGTGTTTGGATTAACATAACATTTTGTATAGCAGCTGTAGAGGATCGAGGGGTCGATGTTCATGACCGTGTTGATGTTGAGTCTAGACAAAATGATGTGGTTAGATTAGGTAAAGAGTGCCACAATTATGTTATTTAAAATAATTAAATACTTGTAACAATTATAATAAATTATTTTTAATTTAACTCTTTTATTTGTTATTGCAGAGGACCCCCCTTTGCAACAGCATAGGAATTTGAGATCATCAAGAATAGAGAACAGAACAACTGATGAGGGGGGAATTGATGATGACACTGATGCTCCTCTTAGAGCTTACATAGAAAAAAGAAATAGAAAGAAAAAAAAGAAATGATTGTCATCTACATACCTTAATTTATAATGACTGAATTTTATGTCTTAATGAATTTAATTATGTGCTAATGAATGTTCATGAATTATGTGTTAATGCAGAATATTGATGAATGTTGTATGTTAATGAATCTAATGTGTTAATGAATGTTATCATGTGATATTGATTGAATGTTACATTTTATTAATGGTTGAAAGAATGAATGAATGTTAGACGTTAACAGGGAATATAGAGTGATGTTAGGGGGAGGGGGGTGGGGCCAAATGAGCTTCCACCTTCACGTGGTTGGCCTTGTTTAGTAGAGAATATTAAACTATTCTCAAAACAAAGTGAAGCTCAATAAGATACTAAATATTTCTCTATTTTGTCTTATGTTTAGAGCTATAACACTGTGTCTTGCTAAGGCCCCTTTCAAGTGGAAGGACACACGCATATTTTACATAGATGCAAATTTGATAGGATCTATTGATGATTGCAAGTAACAATTGGGTATACTGTCAACATGAGCTCAAGAGCAGTTTCCTAGGTTTGTAAGAAGAAGATTACAAGGAAGCACATTGAACAATATGGAAAACAATCTAGTATTATAGAATCTGAGGTGATGTTTTTATTTTCTCCAATCCATCTCCAACAATATACTGCAATGCTCAATGTTTTGAATATGGTGAAGAATCCATCGATGTATGAATGATTCAAACACATTAAGTTTTATTTTCATTAACATGTACTGCTTGATTAAATGTTTGCTGTTGGATTCACATTGGATGACATTTACATCTTATTCTAGACTGGTTCTGGCAAGACATACACCATGGGGAGTGGTTATGCAGAAGATGAGGAGATAGGAATTATTCCTCAAGTTATGGAGGCGATATTCAGAAAAATTGAAACATTGAAAAATCATGTAGAATTTTAGTTAGGAGTTTCATTCGTTGAGGTATGCTTCAATGCTCCTTTATTGTATTGTTTGTTCCAGTTTTCTTCCTTATCTTCATCAGTCATGATACTTAATTTGTTTATCCTTGTTTATCTCTCCTTTCTATATGTTGTTATTTAAACCTCAAAAAATTACTTTATTACGTCAGCTGCATTCCTCTTGGGCTAAAGAGAGACACTTCTTGTCATGTGGCCCTTCTCTACATGGTATAGTATTATTTCTTGAGAAATGTAAATTAGGCTCCTGATGTATTTAGTATGTATTATTTAATTGGTGAATTTAAGAAAGAATAATGAATGCTTCCTTTCACTTGCCCTTTTCTTTGTGCTAAGAGGCACAATTTAAATCCCAAATCAGCTTGGGCTTTTTTTGTGTATAGGTGAAGGTATGCGTGGATAACTTTGAAGGTCAAAATTAATAGGGGTAAAATGAGTAGAACAAATTCAAATAGCATAGCATATTCAAGCCTCAATGGAAACCTAGAATATATAAAAAAGAAAGTAGACCAAAATTGTTGTAGTTGTGCATTAAAACATTGTTTAAAACTTAATTTGTCAAAGAATTTACTCCAGATGATTCTTTCTCTAGTTAATTACTATTTTCCAATTTGGGCATTGATCAGAATGCAGGACCTTGATTAACATTCATCAAGTCGCATTCAACAACTAGCCTTCTACCCCCATGAGTGGTGGTCAATGCTATGACCAGTGTAGCATCCCATTCTACCACCTTATATGTCTTCATGGGTGGCCATGGTTTAATATATTAAACAATGGTGCAACTTTACACATGTGCATGTGCACGTGTATAAATCAATTTTCTTTTTTATTGACATTTGACAATTGTCATTAAGTTATCAATTATCGGATGTGTTTCGTATTTATTTTTGAGTATTTTGTAAAAATCTTGATTATATGCCAAACACAGCTGATGATTGATAGTTCAATGTCTACTGTCAAGTGTTTATAATAAATCAATTTGGTTTATATTACTTGATATTGAATTATCAATTTGCAGCTGTGTTTTGTATTTTTAGTTCATATATTTTGTGCAACTATATATTCAAGTGGTTTTGAAGAAATGTGCAGTTTCCCTAAAATCATCTATTGTCATTGAAATAACTAAGGGGACATCTTTTATTTAATTAGTGTTTAGATGCAACATGTCCATCAAGTAGTTTTGAATTGTTAATTATTTTAATTAAGTACTTTGCTATTCTATATGGTTATTGTGTTTCTAATATACACATGAATATTTCCAGGGTAAAAAATTGGCATTTGTGTTGCCTATTTTGGAGTCATTAACAAGTGGAAAATATTCTAAAGGTAGGAATAAGTCCTATGGAAAGCTGCCTAGTGTGATTATTTCGGTTCCAACTCGAGAGCTTGCAAAACAAGTATTATGTCAGCATTGACCTGTAAAATGTCTGATTATGTTAGTATTTTGAAAATATGTTCTTTCTTTGGAAATTTCTCTACATCAGCAAATCTGGGAACTTTGTATGATGACTTTTGATACGCAGGTTCATGCGGATTTTGAGTTTTATGGTGGATCTATTGGCATTAATACATGTTGTGTGTATGGAGGTGCTCCGTATGGTCCATAGGAGAATGCACTATGTAGAGGTGTAGATGTTGTTGCTGGAACACCAGTTCGTATCAAGGTAATTGAGTAGCTTTTATTAACTACTTTCCTAATATACAAAAATTCATTGGTAAAAAAAATGTTTCGATTTCTTTACACAGGATCATATTGAGAGAGGCAGTCTAAACTTGAAATCATTGAAATTTCGTGTCCTTGATGAGGCTGATGAAATGCTTAACATGGGCTTTGTGGAGGGTGTGGAAAACATCCTTGGTATGATTTGTAATTTTGTATTGAAATTGTAACTAATAGACTATATGACTTCTTTTGTGAATGACATAAATTACATGTTTACTGAGTTTTCAATAAGAAGTGCCAATTTCCATGATGTATCTTTAGCACCTCACTTTTAATGGTTACCTTCTCATGTTTACTTGTTCTTATTCTCAAATTGAATTCAGTTTCAAGTGTTTTTTTTTTGCCGTGTGTCAAATTATGCTATCTCTACATTTAATTAAGATATCCGAATTCTTACAATCTTGTGATTTGTATAGATTACTCAAATATTTAGTGCTCTGTACTATATCAGTTTGTGCTTGTTTATCTGGATTCAACTTACAGTGATCCATTTTTCAATGAGCAGTGGTTAGTGGTTAACTAAAGTTCATATCTCATGACCCATGTTTAAACTTCATTGAACCATATTGAACATCAAAAATATTCTCAAAATTTGTTTGGAAAAATTGACCTTATATTGTGATATTGCTAACAGGATTCAACTCTTGACCCATGTTTCACAAGTAGTGGTTCATAAGAACAAATTTCTCATTACATTTGCTTGTATGTAGTCATATAGTTTGCCGAGGCATTTTTTTGATGTTATTTTGAGTCAGAAAAGCTACTTCTGGGGCACTTATAGGGCCAACACAAGATTTGTAAAGCCAATATGTGATCAAACTCTTCATAGAAAGAGCCATCATTTATAAGCTTTAGCATAAAGTCTTGTTAAAATCTTAAATAGCTTTTGTTTATATTTAACATTTATTATTTAATCAACTTTTTGGAATTTAGATTTGAATTCTATAATTTTATGGAAGTATTGGTATTTAATGTTTTAATGTTATTTTAATTTTTAAAGTATAATGTTGATGTGTGTTTTATGACCGCACCAATAACAAAATAAAATATGAAGGTATCTTATCCTTTCTTGAGAAAAACCCCCTATATAATTAGATTGTGAAAGATCATACATAATTCCAAGGTTCTTTACCAATCATATCTTGACTTGTGATAAGTTCAATGGTTGATGTGATATGTTGGTGTCATAAAGGGACTTACATTTAAATTTTTCTTCACTTCCACAATATTGATTGAAACTACATCGCTTATTGCAATTTCGCTATGTTTTTTCTTTGAACAATATAATCGAAGTAAGTGCCCATTGTGTAAGTCCACTGAGGAAGAGGGGTGAAATGAATGCCCACTATGCATTAAATGTCTTGCACCATGTAAGTGTTCTAGGTGCCATGTAGGTGTGGGTCTTTTCTACCCGCATCATTTAATAGGTTGCTATACTTCAAAACTTTAATGTATGTCCACTACATCTCTTAATAGTCCCATTTCTTCCTGCTATTTTAGGAAAAGTCGAGGATGTGAGTAAGGTTTAGACACTTCTTTTTAGTGCAACAATGCGGAACTGGGTAAAGCAGGTGGGGTTTCTGACAGTGCTCAATGTGGCCTTTTAATTTTTTTTAAAGCATGTACGTTGTTTATTTGTAGCAACTACAATACATGCTGACACTTGCACTTTTCAAGTTGGTTCTCAAATTTTCTTATTACATGCTAACACTTGATACCTTGCTTTTACCTCTTCAACAGATTGCATCAAAATTAGTTAAACTTGATAGATAAACTACAGATCTTGCTAGTGATGATAAGATGAAGGCAAATGCAAGTGTGAGGCACATTGTTCTTCCCTACTTTTATAAAGCAAGAGCAACAATTATACCAGATGTCATTCAATACTACAGAAGGTTGGACGAGAAATATATGATCTATGTATTTGGAAATGGTTTCTGTAAATTCTGATTATTGTATTGTCAAGCATCTCTCATGAGCAACTCCATTCTTAATTGGAAGGTAAATTCTTTTTTACTTTTGCAGTGGGGGACGCAGTATTATTTTTACAGAGACAAAGAATGATACATCTGAGATTGCTGAATCATTTCCTGTAAAGCTCATGCATTGCATGGAGATATACAATAGTCACAACGCAAAGTAGATTATACTAACTCTTAGATGTGGACTGTTTGTCTTTAAAATGCTTTGTGCTGAATGAGGATACTTGTTACAAGTGGGAGGCTTTTCAAAGATGACGTTTACTCACCTATTTGTGTATCTTTAGATTCAATAGAATTTTTTTGATATTTTTGAGATATTTAATGTTTGAGATACTTGCACTATTGTAACCAAAGAGAGAACATTAGTCAGTTGTGCTCAAGTAACGATGGTCATGTATTGTTTCATTTTTGTGAAAAAGGCACCATGCCCATACAGATGGGATGCAATGAAAAGTGTGAATTATTAAAATTGTGGAGTTATGGTGTTTTCATTTGGTATGGGATTTTTGGGAGCCTGGGTATGTTTTGTGCAATTTTAAAAAAAAGAAAAGATTGTGAATGTATATTACAGCCAAAAAATTGTAACATATTGATATTAAATTACATTGTATAATTTTTTTGAAGTATTGAAAAAGCCATATCAATATCATCCTCTAAATAACCTATCAATATGTTCTTTTTTGATTGATGTTTGAGAAAGTTACTAGTTCAGAGATCAGAAATTGATGAGATTATCTAGGGACTTGACATTGCTGAGAAATAATGTTTGATTGAATGAAGACCATATATTCTAGTTTTATCAAGAAGGAAGTAGGAATGGTTTTGTTCAGTCAAATATTGAAGTCATTGGCTGAGAAATGGAAAAGCATTTTGTTAGATATGGTTGCGGTTTTCTGTTGTGTAGCTACAATCATTGTTCTTATGGCCTGTCAAAGTGGTGTTCAAGTAAGCAGAGTTTTCTCCTTCACATTTGTGTTCGATCAGCAGAGGGTTCCCTTGTTTCTTGTGGCATCTAGAACTCATGAAATAAAAGGAACACTATCATCAATGGTTTTTTACTTTGAAGTTGAAGCAGGCATCCTAACCTGGAGGCACTATGAAGATTGGTGCATTGGTCAAGATAGATGCACATATATGACCAAAATTGTTGTAGTTGTGCATTAAAACCTGAAAAGACCTACAATAACAATATCATTCCTTGCCACTTTACCCTAGAAATAATCTCAAGTTGCAATTTTTTTACAGTGGAAAGGAGAAAAAAGGTCCCCTAGGTGAATATTATTAGCCCTTATCATTACAGACTAAGATTTTCCTGATCAAACTATGATTTAGGTGAAGAATTCTTCGACTGTAGTGTTTGTCTCATCCTTGGCCCTTGAGGCAGTGGCCTATTGTCCATATCCATATGTTTTTTTAAGAGAAAACAAGATTGCCTCTATTAAAATAATATCCTCACTTAATTCAAATAATTGAAGTTATATAACCTCATAAATGCTTGATCCTTTAACATTTACTAAATTTGGATGGTGCATTCACCAAATGGATGTGAAGATGAATTTTTTGAGTTGGAATCTCCAAGAGGAAGCAAATATGTAAGTACTCGAAGGATTTGAATTTCAAGAAAGAAAGAAGTAAATATGTTAGTGTCCAAAGATTATCAAAAGTAGGTCAATGCATCTCACGAGTACAGTAGATTATAAAGAAAGTTCAAGGAGATTCCTAGAGCATCAGTTATGTCAATTGATCAAATTAGTGTATGGGTTGAAGTAAACTCCTTGTGTAGGGTACAACATAGATTGATTAGCACCTTTGAGTTCATGAATTATGTCAAAGTCTTTTAGACAACAACTTTGCACACTTTTAAACTGGACTCATAGTAATTGAATCTGCACAAATTAATATTCAGTGTGTGTGTGTTGAGAAACTCAACAGAACACTACAGTGTTAGAAATACAGTAACAATAATCTTTACAATTCCAACTCTCTTGTTGTTTAATTACACTTCTGTATTAGACACAACTTTCAAACTGCTAGTTTCTTTTGTATATTAATATGTGCACATGAAAATACTATCATGCCATTTATTTTTTAAATAATGCATGATGCATATTTTCTCAGTACTTGCTTCAATTTATTGAAATCCATTAATGCCTTGTATTTTAATCATATAGATTATGAGATCTGGATTTTACATTCAATGGAGTCATAGAGTATATTTCTAACTTCTACCAATTTTTGATTATAATTTTGTAGGTGCAAATTGGTATGCATTCATTTAAATTTGATCACGTGTATGGCAGCACTAGTTCTCCGTCATCAATGATTTTTGGAGAATGTGTTGGTCCACTTGTTGATGGTTTATTCCAAGGTTATAATGCCACAGTTCTTGCATATGGATAGGTGTGTGTCATCTCATCATGGCACCTACATGTTGGTTGATCGATTCCTTTTTTAAATCCCTAAACATGTAAAACTAAATTTCACAGATCCAATCTCTAATCTCTAAACTTTTAAAATTTAATAAAATTCATATTCTGACTTGTTTATAATTTGACAGGTTGTTCCTAGAATCATGATTGTAACTTAGTTTCATCATAATGATCCTTATGAACTTACATGTACATTCACTAATAAGTAACTCTATATGAAACTTTAAGTTTATTTATCAAATTTCAACATTCTCACCAAAATCTGAACTACATTATCTCATGATTTTTGCAGAGTACCACTACTCACATGTGAAATAAGCATCTAGATTACTGAACCCTTCTTAAAATTAGTTTCATTGAATTAATATATGTTATGCTATCACTGGGTGTGTAATTTGAGCATGAGAATAATGTCATATCTATCTACATGTTTTGCCTAACAAACTTCTGAAATATAATTTCTATAAGTTTTTAAAATTAGAGTAGATGAATTATTATATAGGAAAAGGTGTTGCATTTAGGCATTTATTGATAGGTTTGGACATGAACAATTTTCTATTTCTAGTAGATTATAATGATGATAGTATTCGATTTTTTTCCATGTTTAATTTTTCTCACGATTCTTGAATTTCAGGTTGTTGCTTCACAAGATTGGCCTAAACTTATAAAGGATGCAGGTTTGTTCTATGTATGCTCAAGCACATCGAAAAGAATTGACTCAAGAGATAGAAAGATCATATGAGGGGCACTGTATCTGCACTTTCAACTCCCATGCATTGCTATATATTTTATATTCTGAACAAAGGAAAAAATCATATATTCAAAAAAAACACAGAAAAAACATAAAACTTTCTTTCACTAGTATGAGTATATTTATCTATATTGTTTAATTGAATCACCTGTTGCTTATGAGAAGAGTCTAGTACATAAAATATTTGGTGGCTAACTCATAAGTCAGGTTGTGATTTTTAGGTGTTCATATTTTCAAAAAATTTTGTACTTTGTTAACAAGGATGAGTGAATGTAAGAAGATATCAGAAGAAATTCATATCTAAACATCATCTTTTTAAATATTGGCAAGGGAATAGAGAAGGGATAATAGACACCTCCAATATTTACTGTTCATTTCATAAATGGGATTTTTTGAGTCACTTAAACCTTCCAAAATTATTTTTATGCTGGGAACTCTACGTTATAGTCTTAGAAAAGTATTTTATTCATTAACAATTACATCAACCTGGCTTGTAGGTGAAGTGCACACAATGTTCTTATTGCTCAAATAAATTTGATTCTTTCTTAGATTTGAGCCTAGAGATCATTCGAGCAGATTCCTTGTTGAAAGCGTTATCCCATTACACGAAAGTGGAGTAGTTAGATGGGGGTGTGAAAAGATATCAATGTGAACGATGCAAAGTAAAAGTGAAGGCTCTAGAACAACTCAAAATTGATAAAGCACCACATGTTCTTGCAATTCATCTCAAGCGCTTCAGTGTAGTTGGATTTGGAGGAAAAATTCACAAAAAAGTAGACTTTGGTTGTACGTTGGATCTCAAACCATTTGTTACAAGTTCACATGTAAGTAGCCCTTACAATATTATTTGCTAGTGGATCACATTTTTAGTGGAATTTAATAATATAGTTTTTGTAATATCTACTGGTTTTTAAATAAATTTTGCACATTTGAATGATATTCTAGTCTCTCTGTCTATTGATCAATCATAGGAGGGAAATTTTAAGTACACTCTTTATGGTGTTCTTGTTCATGATGTCTAGAGCACACATTCTGGTCATTATTTTTGCTTTATTCGTTCATCCACAGGCATCTGGCATGCTTTAGATGATAATCGAGTATACATTTTCTATAGTTGTGAAGACATGTTTAATTTTGTGGAGCAAGCTCATTATAATTTGTTTATAAAAGAATACACAAAAGAACTACAATTTTATGTAGAACCTTTTCTTTATATGGTAACACTAATTATACTAAAGTTGCTTAGACTGATTAAAGTTATTCTTATGACATTTTGTACTCTAGGTCTATTTAGTCAGTGAGAAAAGTGTGCTTTCCCAGAAAGCTTACATGCTATTCTATATAGGAGATAAGAAAACTAGCACTCAAACAATAGGTGGGTTTGAATCTCAGTATAATGGCTCTAAACTAAAGAAGAGGGTGTCATTGAACATTGGACATCCAAAGGAAAATCACTTACAAGATTCATATGCCCCCCAGGTGACAGAAAACATGCATTCTTTCCAAATAGCAGCAATCTCTTTTAGTGTTGCAGGTGTAAACAAGATACCCCAATAGGTAGAAAATTTGTCAAATGTCAATTTCATTTCAAAAAGTCTAGAAAAGAACACAAGTTCTGGCTAGTCATGTAGTAAATCCAGATCATTAGTAGATCATGATGCTACATTATAGATGGTGCCTCCAAGAACCAATGGTATTCAAAAAAAAATGTCTTCTAGTCAAGTCATACCATAAGTAATGGATGCACATCGAATGGGTCTAGTAATAATGTTAAGAAGCAGGAATCTGAAATAAAGGGAACTAATTCTGTGGGTAATTTTAATATTATGGTTGTTAGACATTCTTGGAACTGTGATGTGAGCAATGATAATGAGAACTATATTGGTAGAAATTCTGAAGCTTATTCAAAAATTAATGGTAACAGATCATGAGAATGTCAAACATTCTACAAATGGTTTGACAGGTATTATTACTCGACATCATGCTACTAAACTTCCAAAAAATGATTCAAATGGTAAACTTGTAGCTGGTGAGCATCTAGAGAATGGTAGTGTGGTCCATAATTCTACAGATAATGAGAGTGAGGCTACTAAGCTCCTATCCCTAGAAGATGGTTCCTTATTTTAGGTGCTTGTTTTTTGTATTAATGCTGCAGTGTATATGTTTGTTTTTGAAAAAATTGCTTTTAGTCCTAATGAATCTTTATATGTTCCTTTTGGCAGGGAGGCAAAAATGGTACTTTTCTCTGTAAGGGAATGGAAATGAATGGGTCATCTGTAAAAGCTATGCATCCACATAGGTTGCAAAAATATAGTCAAGAAACTAAATGTATTTCCATCAAAAAGTACCAAAAACACCATGAGGACAACCACTACCTTGTTAGTAGAAACAGATTGAAGCTTATGAAGCATCTTCCATGTCCTCGGTTTTTACAAGCATTGTCTTTTAAGGGGCATTTTCTTCTAAGAGCAATGCATATTTTGAGGAAGAAATGATCCAATGAAAGGAAGAAATGCATGAAGTTACAACTTAAGAAGGCTGACATTTTTCTTAAGAAGAAATGCTTTGCAAAAATGCCTTCTAGAAAAGAGTATCCAGTTGCGAAAAGTTTTGCATGTTTAGTCGCTTCTAAGTATCCACAACAATCCTGTGGAAAGGGTCTATCAAACAAAATAAATGGTTGTGTTTCTGTGTAGCAAACTGAGACATCATAAATTACAGCTAGTGTGGTTCAAAATAGGTGTAACATTGCTAATGTTTGTGGCTAAAGTAGCAAGCTGAATATGCTTATGGTGGGGTTGCTGTGGTGATGATGATAGTTGGCGTCGCCGCCACAGTGGCCCTGTCACAATACTTGCCATGGATGTCGCAATTGTAACATTTTCCCTGACCATTGTGATGGCCCTTAGTGTTGCTACCATAGTGACGCCGTCATAATGCTTGTAGTGGACATCGCAATTGTGACGTCCACTGCAAGCATTACAATGACCGTCAGTGTCGCTACCACAGCGACTCTGTCACTAGATGTTGACACGACCCCGTTGCATATTGCCTTGGACGTCACAATTGCAATGTCCAAGGCAAGTATTGGGACAGCTGCTGCCACAGTGACCCCTTCGCTAGATGCCATCGCGACCCCGTCGCAATGCTTGTGGCAGATGTTGCAATTGTGACACACACCACAAGCATTGCGACAAGATTCATGCCATAATAAAGTGGTCTCATTGCAATGGATAGGCATCATAATTGCGATGACATAGGATAGACATCATAATTTGTGACTAAAAGACAATGATGTCTATTACTATCGCAGTGGCGACACATTACGATCGTAATTGTGATACTTAGCCATCGCAAATCGATGCCAAATGTATTTGTGAGAAAAGGTTAATTCTGTAGTAGAAGATGAAAGGTATGTTTTTGCAAAGGATTTTGTATAGTGAAGTTTAGAAGATTTTTGTCTGATGGAAAATATCTATGGAAAACCTCAGCTAGCATTTGAAGATTAGATAAATGATCTTGAGCAGTTGGGTATGTGCAGGATCATGGTATACCAAACTATGGCCTTAAGTGGCAGTGAAAAATCAACAAATCAGGGTTATGTCAACTTGACACATAATTTTAAAGTGGTTATGGACTTTATATCAAAAAGTTGTAAGAAGATAATCTATAAGAAATTTAATGTAGTATCTAAACTACTAGGCCTTATCTACAGAAAAAAATAATTGATTGGTCAAAAGTTTAGATTTTAATGCAATACTACAAAAATTTTAGGGCGAAAATAAAAAGTAGGTGTATGTATGACCACCTAAATCAAAATCAAATGATAATATTTTTAAAATATAATTATAGATATAAAAAGTAGACTCATGTCCGGATGTGATGCATATTTTTTGGTATTTTAATTCCAAATAAATAATTAAATATGAATTTTCTACCAAAAAGTTTTCAAAAAAAAAATCCCGTGTCTAACCACCTTAACTAATAAGAAATTTTACCAAATTTTTAAAATTTTTTTTTTTTCTAATACTAGGTGAAGTATAGAATGTGACACAACTTTTAGAATTAAAAATTATTATATTGTTTGAAAGTTATAGCTATTTTTCAATAACTATGTCAATCATCACTTTACAATAATCTTCATTGAAAATTAACTAATAAATACTTATCAAACTCATAATTTGACAACAATTATATCGATGGAATCTAGAGAGTGATATTAAAAAACTCTTTTTGTTTCATTCAATTTTGATCAAAATAACATTGTTAGATGGCTACCCAAAGTCCGAGTGTCACTAAAACCCTTCTCAAACACATTTTTTGGGTTGACTAAATAGGCTTGGTAAATACCAAGCCTAATTAGATATCTAATCAACTCTGGCAATTTTACACTCCTATTTGGAGGGAAATTTCAAAAGGGGGATTATTTTCAATTATAAATTTGGAGGGAGACAAATTTACGAGGAAATAAATTTAAGAGGGAAACTTTAGACAGTTTTAGAGGAAAATTTATTTCAAGAAAGTGTGGACATTAATATTATTATTATTATATATTATTATAATTATTATTACATTATATTAATATGTATGATTATTATTATTGAATATATATAGTAGTATTATAAGACTAAATTATTATATATAATAATATATATGGTTATTATTAAATTATTAAATCTATAATCTAGTAACATATATGATTATTATAGTTATATAATCTAATAATATATTATTATTATATTAAAATATACAATATTACATAATTATTAAATATAATATTGTCCCTTTGACCCATATGAATGATTCTAATATGTCCCTAGGGGTCCTAGGACCCCTAGGGACACATGTCGTCATGGAATGTGTCAAAGGCGGTCACAGGTCACCCTTTGACACCCTTCGACCCATATGAACGATTCTAATATGCTCTTAGGGGTATGTCATCATAAAATTTGTCAAAGGGGGTCATAGGTCACCCTATGACCCCCTTCGACCTATATGAACGATTTCAATATGTCCCTAAGGGTCCGAGGACCCCTTGGGACATATGTCATCATGGAATGTGTCGAAGGGTGTCATAGGTCACCCTATGACCCCCTTGACCCATATGAATGATTATAATATGTCCCTAGGGGTCTTAAGACCCCTAGGGACATTTTTTGTCATGGAATAGGTCAAAAGGGTTCATAGGTCACCTTATGACCCCCTTCGACATATAAGAACAATTCTAATATGTCATCATGTAATGGGTCATAGGTCACCCTATGACCCCCTTCGACCCATATGTATGATTCTAATATGTCCCTAGGGGTCTTAGGACCCCTAGGGACATATGTCATCATTTAATGGGTTGAAGGGGGTCATAGGTCACACTATGATCCCCTTCGACCCATATAAATGATTCTAATGTGTCCATAGGGGTCTTAGGAATCCTAGCGACATATGTCGTCATGTAATGGGTCGAAGGGGGTCATAGGTCAACCTATGATCCCCTTCGACCCACATGAAAGATTCTAATAAAAAAGGACATATGTCATCATGTAATGGGTCGAAGGGAGTCATAGGTCACTCTATGGCCCCCTTTGACCCATATGAATGATTTTAATATGCTCGTAAGGGTTCTAGGACCCCTAGGGACATATAGCATCATGTAATGGGTCGAAGGGGGTCATAGGTCACCCTATGACCCCCTTCGACCCATATGAATGATTCTAATATGTCCCTATGGGTCCTAGGAGTGGAATGGGTTGAAAGGGGTCATAGGCTACCTTATGACCCCCTTTGACACATAAGAATGATTCTCATATGTCCCTAGGGGTCCCAAGACCCCTAGGGACCTATGTCGTCATGTAATGGGTTGAAGTTACCTATGACCCCCTTCGACCCATATGAATGATACTAATATGTCTCTAGGGGTTCTAGGACCCATAGGGATATATGTTGTCATGTAATGGGTCGAAGGGGGTCATAGGGTGATTGACACATAAGAACAATTCTCATATGTCTCTAGGGGTCTTAGGACCCCTAGGGACATATGTCATCATGGAATGGGTTGAAGGGGGTCATAGGTCACCCTATGATCCCCTTTGACCCATATGAAAGATTCTAATATGTACTTAAGGGTCTTAGAACCCCTAAGGGCATATATCGTCATGTAATGGGTCGAAGGGAGGACCCCTAAGTACATATTAGAATATTTCATATGGGTCGAAGGGGGTCATAGGTCAACTTATGACTCCTTTTGACCCATATGAATGATTCTAATATGTCCATAGGGGTCCTAGGACCCCTAGGGACATATGTCCTCATGGAATCTATCGAAGTTGGTCAGATGTTACCCTATGACCCCCTTTGACACATAAGAATGATTCTAATATGTCCCTAGGTGTCTTAGGAACCCTAAGGACATATGTCATCATGAAATGTGTCGAAAGGGGTCATAGGTCACCTTATGACCCCCTTCGACCCATAAGAACAATTCTAATATGTCCCTAGGGGTCCTAGGACCCCTAGGAACATATGTCATCACAAAATGTGTCTAAAGGGGTCATAGGTCACCCTATGACCCCCTTCAACCCATAAGAATGACTATAATATGTCCTAGGACCCCTAGGGACACATGTCATCATGTAACAGATTGAACGGGGTCATAGATCACCCTATGACCCACTTCGACCCATATGAACAATTCTAATATGTCCCTAGTGGTCCTAGGACCCCTAGGGACATATGTCATCATTGAATGGGTTAAAGGGGGTCATACATCACCCTATGACCCCCTTCGACCCATATGAATGATTCTAATATGTCCCTAGGGGTCCCAAGACACTTCGGGACATATGTAATCATGGAATCTATTGAAGGGGGTAAACAGGTCACCCTATGGGCCCCTTCGACCCAAATGAAAGATTCAATCATGGAATGTGTCGAAGGGGGTCATAGGTCAGCCTATGACCCCCTTCGACCCATAAGAATGATTATAATATGTGCCTAGGGGTCCTAAGACCCCTAGGGACATATATCATCATGGAATGTGTCGAAGGCCTATGATCCCCTTTGACCCATAATAATGATTCTAATATGTATGTCATTATGGAATGTGTTGAAGGGGGTTGTAGGTCACCCTATGAATTGCTTTGACCCATAAGAATGATCGTAATATGTGCCTAGGGGTCCTAAGACCCCTAGGGACATATGTCATGATGTAAGTGGTTGAAGGGGGTCATAGGTCACCCTATGACCCCTTCGACCCATATGAATGATTCTAATATGTCCGTAGGGATCTTAGGACTTGTAGGGACATATGTCATCATGGAATGGGTCGAAGGGGGTCATAGGGTGATATGAATGATTCTAATATGTCCCTAGGGGTACCAGGACCCCTAGGGACATATGTCATCATGGAATCTGTCAGAGGGGGTCTCAGGTCAACATTTGACCCACTTTGACCTATATGAATGATTCTAATATGTGCCTAGGGGTCCTAGGACCCCTAGGGACATATGTCATTATGGAATGTGTCCCCCTTCAATCCACATAAATGATTCTAATATGCCATCATGGAATGGGTCGAATGGGGTCATAGGTCATGCTATTACCCCCTTCGACACATAAGAATGATTTTAATATTTCCCTAAGGCTTGTAGGACATATGTCCCTAGGACCCCTAGGGACATAGGTCATAATTTAATGGGTTGAAGGGGGTCATAGGTCACCCTATAACCCCCTTCGACCCATATGAATGATTCTAATATGTCCCTAGGGGTCCTAATACCCCTAGGGACATATGTCATCATGTAATAAGTCAAAGGGGGTCATAGGTCACCCTATGAATCCCTTCAACACATAAGAATGATTCTAATATGTCCCTAGGGGTGCTAGGACCCCTGGGGATGTATGTCATCATGGAATGGGTTGAAAGGGGTCATAGGTCACCTTATCACCCCCTTCGACACATAAGAATGATTCTAATATGTCACTAGGGGTCCTATGACCCCTAGGGACATATGTCGTCATGTAATGGGTGACCTATGACCCCCTTCAACCCATATGAATGATTCTCATATGTAAGACCCCTAGGGACACATGTCATCATGGAATCTATCGAAGGGGGTTAGAGGGTGACCCATATGAACGATTCTAATATGTGCCTAGGGGTCCCAAGACCCCTAGGGACATATGTCATCACTGAATCTGTCAAAAGGGGTCACAAGTCAACCTATAACCCCGTTCAACCCATATGAATGATTCCAATATGTCCCTAGGGGTCCTAGGACCTCTAGGGACATATGTCATCATGGAATGTCTTGAAGAGGGTCATAGGTCAACCTATGAACCCCTTCGACCCGTATGAACAATTCTAGTAAGTTCCTAGGGGTGTTAGGGATATATGTCATCATTTAATGGGTCATAGGTCAACCTATGAAATGCCTTGACCCTTATGAATGATTCTAATATGTCATCATGTAATGGGTCGAAGGGAGTCATAGGTCACCCTATGACCCCTTTCAACCCATATGAATGATTCTAATATGTCATCATGTAATGGGTCAAATGGGTTCATAGGTCACCATATGACCCTCTTTGACCATATGAATGATTCTAATATGCCCCTAGGGGTCCTAAGACCCCTAGGGACATATGTCATCATGTAATGGGTCAAAGGGGGTCATAGGTCACCGTATGAACCCCTTTGACCCATATGAATGATTCTAAAATGTCCCTAGGGTTCCATATGTCATCATGTAATGGGTTGAAGGGGGTCATAGGGTGACCTATGACCCCCTTCAACCCATGTGAACAATTCTAATATGTTCCTAGGGGTCCTAGGACCCCAAGGGACATATATCTGTTAGAATTCTTTAGAATAACTCAAAGGGGGGGGGGTGAATCAGTTATCCAAGGTCCAATGATGTCCAATAAATTTTTTTCTACAAACCCTTAATGGCACATAACTGAAATTATCATGCATGCAATTAGACATTAAAAAATCATGAAAAATAAACATGCATCATACCATAACACTAAGGATTTGATAACCTAGAAACCCTCCAAGAATAAGAAGGTAAAACTGGAGTGGGGATGATGCCCACAAAATAATTGCGCAATTGATTTCAACCACTTCCGATGGTCTTCCCTGTTAAAGGCCCGCCCTATTAAAGGCTACAACACATTGTTAAATGTGACCCTATTAAAGGATTTAAGAAGATTCAACTTAGAATGTCACCCTATTAAAGGATTTACATAGAGTTGTTAGGCTCACCCAAATCTATAGAATTTTCAGTCACCTTCTCAAAAGAATCTTTCATCCCTCTCTAAGGATCTCCTATCCTCCTCGTAAGGATATCTTATCCTTCTCCTCAGGATCTCTTTATCCTTCTTCTAAGGATCTCTTATCCTTCTCCTGGGGATCTTCTATCCTTTTTCTAAGGCTTATCCACCTAGCTGTTAAGCTAACCTAGCAATGTAGGATTTCAATATCTAATACAATGGTAAGAAAGTATTAGAGGGGTTTTGACTTGATACAGATTACAACCCTAATTGTGCAGATTTCAAATCACTCTTCAGTCCCTTTCTTTGCTTGGCTTCTCTCCCTTGTAGTGCTGATAGCTTGTTCACCCTTCAAGATCTGTCTCCTTGAGTTCTTCCATTTGTTATGCCAATTCAATATCTGTGGTCACTTGATAAACTTAGAGTCTTGATGCTTTGTTCTTACTCCTCTAGGCTTCTTCGCATGATCACATTTATGACCAATTCCCTCTCTTGCACGTGCACTTGATCTTTGACCTATAACTCCTTATAAAGAAGTTATGTTCTTCATTTCCCGCTCAAATCTTAATTTTCTCTTGAGAAAATGGTATTGTTTTCCCTCCAAATTGTTTCTTCTAGAAACTTCATGATAAATCTATTAGTATTCGCCTTGGATTGGTTTTCATGGATTACATAGAATTCTGTGACATCGACTCATCATCCATATCATCCAACTAATTCACAAAATTCATTGTAACAACCTTATCACTACTAATCTGGTGAATCTTTGTCTTAACAAATAATGCAACAACTCAGCATTATTAATTTACTGATGCTTGGCTCCTTCTATGTTACTCGGCTTCTATTATTATTAACTGGTGCTCAGCACCTATAGCATTTTTTGCTTTGCTTGGTACTTGAAGACTTACTCGGCATCCATTATTTTTTTTTGCTACTCATCACCTGAAGGATTTTGTGTTACATGACACCTGGAGACTGCTCAGCTTCAACTGAGAATTTGTTCAGCACTAACTAGAAATTAGTTAATCCTTACATCATTGATATGTCTTAGTGTGTCCATCCTCTGTGTCTTAGAGTATGTCATCAATACACTATTTCATCAATGGCTTAGCTGATCCTTATATTTCATTACAACATCATAACTTCAACCTTTCTCTAGGTACTCTAGTTACATCTCATTGATTTCCACCTCCTTGTCAATCAACCAATTGATAGTATTTGGATCACTTAAGCAATTGTCATTCCTGTAGGTAACAAGTTTGACATCAATGACAAAACAATGATCGAAAATATTCTTTATTAGTTCCATTATTCTTCATTCCTAATATTTTCAATCATTTCCAACAATCTCCCTCTTTGACATTGATGGAAAACCAAACTGATCAAATGATTAAGCTGATCAACTTAGTTACCACCAAAATTACATACGTGTTCTTTTGCTAATACAAACTGAATCCTTTGTTGTTTTGCTTCTCCCTCTAGACTGCTGCATCCTTACTCTGTATTCTTGATCCTTCATATATATCTCCCTCTTACTTTTGTATTGATCAATTTCTTCATATATCTCCCTCTTTGACATAAATGCCAAAGATGTAGCATCTTCAACATGCTAAATATAAGCTTTGCATTTTCATGTTTTCTCCTTTTGTCACCACGCTTGTGACCAATCTGGAGTTTCTATTCCTGTTGTCATCCTCTGCATCACTCTTCTGATATTTCAATGATCTACTTCTGTTGATGCAGGGCAACTTAAATGTTTCTTTAGATTTCTTGAGTTAGGGGCATTACCCCCAACTTACCTCTAAGATATTCATATGCATCTTTGGGCAATGGTTTGGTGAAGATATCTGCAATTTGTTCCTTTGTGTGAATGTACTCCATTTTCACTTGTTTGTCTTCCACCAATTCTCTGACATAGTGATACTTGATTGCAATATGCTTGGTTTTTGCATGCATCACTAGATTCTTAGATATGTTTATAGCACTTGTATTATCACAATACAGTATCACAGGTTTGGTTACCTCTTCTTTCATTCCTTTCAATAGATGTTTGAGCCACACAATGTTTGTGCAATTGACTACTACTATCACATATTCTGCTTCTATAGTGGACTGAGATGTGCATGTTTGTTTTTTACTAGTCTAAGTAACTAGCCTTTTTCCTAAGAATAATGCTCCTCCACTTGTGCTTTTCCTATCATCAATGTTTCCTCCCCAATCTACATCTATGTATGCATTGAGCTCAAACTTCTCATTCTTTTTGTAATATAGGCCAAAATCATTAGTTCCTTTGAGATACCTTATTATCCTTTGTACTGCCATGAGATGATTTTCTCTAGGATTGGTATAAAATCTAGCCACTATTCCAACTGCTAGTGCTATGTCTGGTCTGCTATGTACAACATATTGTAGTTTTCTAATCATGGATCTATACATTGTTTGATTGACTTCAGCAAATTCATCATTTTTGGATAGCTTGTGTCATGTTACCATTGGTGTGCTGATTGGTTTGGAGTCTTCCAATCCAAATTTCTTTGATTGTGTCATGAATATACCATTATTTAGTTGATGTACTTGCAATCCTACAAAGAATTTGATTTCTCCAAACATAGACATTTCAAACTCATATTTCATTTTGTCAGTGAAACTTTTGCAAAGTGCTTCCTTTCCTCCAAAAACTATATCATCCAAAAATATTTCAGATACAAGAATATCCTTACCTTCTTCTGATTTGATGTACATATTGTTGTTATCATCAGTTCTTTCAAATCCTATTTGCACCAAATAATTGTGAAGTCTCTAATACCAAGCTCTAGGGGCTTGCTTTAATCCATATAGAGCCTTGTGTAATTTGCATACCTTATTTTTGTTCTTGTCATCAACAAAACCTTCTAGTTGCTCTATGTAGACTTTCTCTTCAAGTATACCATTCAGAAATGCAGACTTAACATGCATTTGATAGACTTTAAATCCTTTGAAGGCTACATATGCCAGTAGGGTCATTACACTTTCCATTCTGGCAACTGGAGCAAAAGTTTCTCCATAATCTAGTCCTTCTTCTTGTGCATATCCTTTGCAAACTAGTCTTGCCTTGTTCCTTGTTATTTCACCATTTTCATCTAACTTGTTTCTAAACACCCATTTGATTCCAATCACATTTTTGTGAGCTAGTCTTGAGACTAAGGTCCATGTCTTGTTTTTCTCAATTTTTTCTATTTCTTCTGTCATAGCATTATACCAGTCATCATCTGTTATGGCTTCACTTACTCTTTTTGGTTCCATTTTGTTGAGCATACATGTTTCACTTTTGAGTCTATTCCTTTTCATTGGTCCTGCCTCTTTATTTCCAATAATTTGATATGTAGGATGGTGTCTTTTCACATACTTTGCCAATACTGGCTCTTTCCTTGTTTGCATGTTGTCTCTTTCAGAATCTAAATCTTCATGTATATTTTCATCAGGAATTTTTTCATTTTCTTCTTGTTGGCTATTCTCAAAATTTGAATGAACAATTTATGTATCCTGTAGCTTAGCTTCTGAATTTATCTATTGTTTAGCATTCACTGTCTGTGATTCAATAGATGCTAGATTTTGTTACTGATTGTCATTCTGAGCTGCAACTTCACCATCATTAGGTATACCTTCATAATAATATACAAAGGTCTTGTATTCTTCTACTTTCTTGGTATTCTCAACACTTTGAACTTTTGCGAGCTCATCAAATTTCACATTTGTGCTTTCTACTACTTTGTTAGTGTTAACATTCAAGCACTTCTAAGCCTTGCTTCTAGTAGAATAACCAAGAAATGTGCCTTCCTCACTTTTTGCATCAAACTTTCCATTTCTAGAGTCTTTATATATATAGCATTTGTATCCAAATATTTTGAAATGTTTTACATTAGGAGAATGCCCATACCATAATTCAAAAGGTGTTGCATTTGTACCTTTCTTAATTTTAATTCTGTTGAGTATGTAGACTGCAGTACTTACAGCTTCTCTCTAGTACTTGAGTGCAACATTTTTCTCCATCATTAAGGTCCTGGTATAGTCAATAACTAATCTATTCCTTCTCTCTACTATAACATTCTGAGGTGGAGTTCTGGGTGTTGATGTTTGCCTTTTAATTCCTCTTTCATTGTAGAACTCTTCAAATTCTCTTGATGTGAACTCACCTCCTCTATCAGATCTGAGACATTTTAGGCTCTTTCCAGTCTCTTTCTCTACTTTGGCCAAGTACATTTTGAACATTTGGAATGTGTCTAATTTTTGTTTTAGGAACATGACTGTCATCATTCTTGAATAGTCATCTACAAATAACATTATGTAACTGTCACCTTTTTAGCTTTGTACTTCAATAGAACCACACAAGTCAGTATGAACTAGCTCTAATACTTCATTAGAAGTATAAGTCTTGATTTTGAAACTTGACTTGGTCATCTTCCCTAGTTGACATTGTTTGCACATGCTGTTATCAGGCTTTTTCAACTAGGGTAGACCTCTGACTTTCTTCATCTTATTGATGCTTATCAGATTGTCAAAATTTATATGACATAGCCTCTTATGCCATAACCATACATCATCAGTTTGAACAGTGAGACAAGAAGCATCTTCCATGTCAAGGTAAAACAAGTTACTCCTAGTCTGATCACCTTTTCCTATTAGACTTCCTTGAGAATCATAAATCTTAGCAACTCTTGTTTCAAATTCAACCTTACATCCTATGTTGCCTAACTGTGAGACACTTAATAAGTTATAATTTAGGCCTTCAACATATTATGCATTATCACATGATATCTTTTTAGTAACCTTGATACTACCTTTCCCTTTGATCTGACATGGTGCATTCTTACCAAATCTAACACTATTTCCTTCATATTGAGTAAAGGAAATGAACTTACTTTTGTCTCTAGTCATGTGATGAGAGCATCCACTATCTATGATCCATCTACCATTCTTGTTCATGTAGGTTACCAAGGTAGTTGCTTCATCTTCATCTGATTCATCTTTCATAGCCACATAGACTACTTCATCATCATTCTCGTCAGAGTCCTCTTCGACAATGTAGCATCTTTTGCCTTTACCTCTGTAGTCCTTGTTGTCCTCTTTCTTGTTCTTGAATTTGCCTCCATCCTTGTAATTTTTCTTTTGTGTGCATCTAGCTGTACTTTCCTTTTCCATTCTTTTTCTTTGTTTGTACCTCATCATTGTCTTTTATTGTCATCTTGTTTTTGAATGCAGATTCAAAGCTTTCTGGCTTGTAATTGTCAAAGTTGGATAGCTCAAAGGCAGCGAATCTTCCAATTATTCTTTCAAATGATACTGTGTTGCCTGGTACACACCTTATTTCTTGGATGGTTGATACTCTTATAGCATAGATAGGAAGCAAAGTTCTCAAGTATTTGCTACATACTGTTTCTTCTACTAACTATCCTCCTAGGCTTCTTATGGCGCTAACTACTTCCTTCATCCTTGCACTGTATTGAGCAACATTCTCTCCTTCTTCCATTTTCATATCATCAAATTTTCCTCTTAGGATTTCTCTTTTAGATCTCTTGAAATTGTCATCTCCTCCATAGATTCTTGATAATGTATTCCACATCTAATGTGAAGTATCACATCCTTTGATGTCATCATACTCAGCATAGCTTAGTGCTGAAGCAATATCTAACATTGCCTGGTTGTGATCCTTCTTGCTCATATCTTTTGCAGTGAGGGGTCCTGCAGGGTCTACATGGTCAACTATGATTAAGGTCTATGCATAGTCACCTATTGATCCGAGGTGTAACTTCATCAAACTTTTCCATGCAAAAGTTTTGTCTTTGTTTAGCTTGGGAATTTCTCTCTTGGACATCTTGATCTTCCTGCTACTAGTACCTTAAAACAAATCAGTAGTTTGCTCTGATACCAATTGTTAGAATTTTTTTGAATAACTGAGAGCGGGGTTGGGGGGGGGGGGGGGTGAATCAGTTATCCAAGGTCCAATGATGTCCAATAAAACTTTTTGTACAAATCCTTAATGGCACACAAATAAAATTATCATGCATCTAATTAAACATTAGACAATCATGAAAAGTAAACATGCATCACACCATAACACTAAGGACTTGATAACCCAGAAACCCTCTAATAATAAGAAGGTAAAACTGGAGTGGGGATGATACCCACAAAATAACTGCACAATTGATTTCAACCACTTCTGATGGTCTACCCTGTTAAAGGCCTACCTTGTTAAAGGCTATAGGACATTGTTAAATGTGATCCTATTAAAGGATTTAAGAACATTCAACTTAGAATATCACCCTGTTAAAGGATTTACATAGAGTTGTTAGGCTCACCCAAATCTATGGGATTTTTAGTCACCTTCTCAAAAGAATCTTTCATCCCTCTCTAAGGATCTCCTATCCTCCTCCTAAGGATCTCTTATCCTTCTCCCAAGGATCTCTTTATCTGTCTCCTGAGGATCTCTTATCCTTCTGCTGGGGATCTTCTATCCTTTTCCTAAGGCTTATCCACCTAGCTGTTAAGCTAACCTAGCAATGTAGGATTTCAATATCTAATACAATGGTAAGAAAGTATTAAGGGGGGTTTTGACTTGATATAGATTGCAACCCTAACTATGCAGATTTTAGATCACTCTTTAGTCCCTTTCTTTGCTTGGCTTCTCTCCTTTGCAGTGCTGACAGCTTATTCACCCATTGCATGACGATATATGTCCCTAGGGTTCTTAGGACCCCTCGGGACATATGTCATCATCTAATGGGTTGAAGATATTCATAGGTCACCCAATGACCCCCTTTGACCCATATGAACGATTCTAATATGTCCCTAGGGGTCTTAGGACCCCTAGAGACATATGTTGTCATGGAATGTGTTGAAGGGGGTCATAGGTCACCCTATGACCCCCTTCGACCCATATGAATGATTCTAATATGTCCCTACATGTCCTAAGACCCCTAGGGACATATATCATCATGTAATGGGTCGAAGGGGGCCATAAGTCACCCTATGACCCCCTCTGACCCATATGAATGATTCTAATATGTCCCTAGGGGTCCTAGGACCCCTAGGGACATATGTCATCATGTAATGGGTCGGAGGTGGTCATAGGTGACCCTATGACTCCCTTCGACCCATATGAATAGTTCTAATATGTCCCTAGGGGTCCTAGGACCCCTAGGGACTGATGTCATCATGTAATGGGGTGAAGGGGGTCATAGGTCACCCTATGGCCTCTTTTGACCCATATGAATAATTCTAAACATATGTTGTCATGTAATGGGTCGAACGGGGTGACCTATGACCCCCTTTGATAGAAATGAATGATTCTAATATGTCCCTAGGGGTCCTATGACCCCTAGGGACATATGTCATCATGGAATGGGTTGAAGGGGGTCATATGTCACCCTATGACCCCCTTCGAACCATATGAATGATTCTAATATGTCCATAGGGGTCCTAGGACCCCTAGAGACAGATGTCATCATGTAATGTGTTGAAGGGGGTCATAGGTTACGCTTTGACCCCCTTTGACCCATATGAATGATTTCAATATGTCGCTAGGGGTTCTAGGACCCCTAAGAACATATGTCATCATGGAATCTATCGGAGGGGGTCATAGGTCATCATATGACCCCCTTCGATCGATATGAATGATTCCAATATGTCCCTAAGAGTCCTAGAACCCCTAGGGACATATGTAATTATGGAATGTGTCGAAGGGGGTCATAGGTCACCTTATGAAACCTTTCGACCCATGTGAATGATTCTAATATGGACATATGTCATCATGTAATGGGTCGAAGGGGGTCATAGGTTGACCCCTTCCACCCATATGAACAATTCTAATATATCCCTAGCAGTCCTAGCACCTTGAGGGACATATGTCATCACGTAATGGGTCAGAGGGGGTTATAGGTCACCCTATGACCCCCTTGGACACATAAGAATAATTCTAATATGTCCCTAGGGGTCCTAGGTCACCCTATTACCTCCTTGGACACAAAAAAATAATTCTAATATGTCCCTAGGGGTCCTAGGAACTCGAGGGACATATGTCATCATGAAATGGGTCGAAAGTGTTCATAGGTCACCCTATGACCCCCTTTGACCCATTTGAATGATTCTAATAGGTCCCTTGGGGTCCTAGAACCCCTAGGGACACATGTCATCATGTAATTGGTCGAAGGGGATCATAGGTTACCCTATGACCTCCTTTGACCCATATGAAAGATTCTAATATATCTCTAGAGGACCTAGGGACATATATCATTATGTAATGGGTTTAAGGGGCTCATAGGTCACCTAATGACCCCCTTTGACCCATATGAACAATTCTAATATGTTGCTAGTGGTCCTAGGACCCCTAGGGACATATGTCATCATGGAATGTGTCGAAGGGGGTCATAGGTCTCCGATGATCCCCTTCGACACATAAGAACATTTCTAATATGTCCCTAGGGGTTCTAGGACCCTTAAGGACATATGCCGTCATGGAATGTTTTGAAGGGGGTCATAGGTCACCCTATGACCCCCTTTGACCCATAAGAATGATTCTAATATGTCTTTAGGGGTCCTAGGACCCCTAGGGACGTATGTTATCATGGAATGTGTGAAAAGGGGTCATAGGGTGAACCATAAGAACAATTCTAATATGTATCTAGGGGTCTTAGGATCCCTAAGGACATATGTCATCATGAAATATGTTGAAGGGGGTCATAGTTCACCCTATGATCCCCTTCGACCCATAAGAACAATTATAATAGGTCCTTAGGGGTCCTTGGACCCCTATGGACATATGTCATTATGTAATGGGTCAAAGGGGGTCATAGATCACCCTATGACCTGCTTTGATCCATATGAACGATTCTAATATGTCCTTAGGGGTCCTAGGACCCCTAGGGACATATGTTGTCGTGGAATCTATTGGAGGGTGTCACCAGTCACCTTATGACCCCCTTCGACTCATATGAATGATTCTAATATGTCCCTAGGGGTCCTAAGACCCCCTAGGGACATATGTCATCATGGAGTGGGTCGAAAGGGGTCATAGGTCATCTTAATAGATATATTTATTAAGGTCACCTTATGACAATTTATATATATATATTATATTTATAGATTATACTAATAATAATATATATTAATAACATATATATAATATTACATTATTATATTTAATAAAAATATAGTAAAAATAATAATAATATATAATATATTCATAGATTATAATAATAATAACATAATATATTATTATATATTAATAGATTATATGTTATATATTTACATTACATTCTTATATATATATATATTATATTATAATATATCTTTACATAGTAATATAACTCAAATAATTCATAACTCACAAGCTGAAATTATATCATAACCCACATATTTGTTTTTTTCTCCAATTTCTTTTGGGGGAATATCGGATATCTAATATGAAATTGGACATTCAATATAACTGGCATCATTTTTCGCAGATATTCCCTATCCCTACAAAGTTGACAACTTCAATTTTTGAGGGTCTTTTTCATCGATTTTACAAAAAGTCATGTTTTGGGGCCCAACCAATCAAAAAAAGCTTGAAAATATAACCCTAGGTGTCTGATATTGTCATTTGAATGGGGAGTAGTAGTCAACGAAATGCTAAATGCAGAAAGAAGGTATGCAATGAAGACATTGCAACATATAGGGAAATAGACAAAATGGAACATCGAAGAAGAAGACAAGGTATGTTAAATGTTAGTCAAGTTGATAATGAATTAGTTGAAGGTGAAATCATAGAGTTAGATTATGAATATGTATAGTTGGGGAATGAAAATGTACCTATTGAGAATGATAATGTGGGAATTGAAAATTTAGAGAATGAAAAATTTGAGGAGAAAATGCTACTAGGTCATAATGTAAATTGCATAAATAACCATGTTGAACATGACAATGCACATGAACCTAATGCACAAGAACCTTACATATCTCCTAATTATAATCGACATGAAGGTTCTAGAACACCAAAATGGATAATTGAAATTGATGAAATGATTATTACCAATTTGGAAGGGAAAAAATAAAAAAGAACCATTCGGTTAGGGGATTCAAGACTATATAAGATTTTTTTTGTCAACAAGACAGTGGTGGAGCAATGTCAGCTTTTCATGCACTTATTAAAAATGCGAAAGATGAGACCTATGCTTTCCAAATTGAAGATTCATGTCAATAAAATGTTGGAAAGAAATGCCATTATTGTGAAGAATCTTTCAGTGCTCTCAATAGTATTAAAAAAATAGCAAGGAGAAGGATAACAGAGCTCCTCAAAGGGTTATTACAACCTCTTTGGTAAGTAATCACTTGAGAAATGGTAGATATATGAGACAAACTTGTATTACTTTGAATCTAAATTGTACTACTTTGAGAAGAGCACTTAGTCGATGAGAGAAAATTTATGATCCTCTTCAAAATGAAACATGGGCATTTGGTGGGAGACTTCCACATTTTGATAAGAAGCTATCCAATGATGTGAATGAAGAAATTACAAAATTTTGGCACTCTAGCTCATGAGTATCACCTAATGCTAAAGACATGTTAAAGTTGAGAATTGGCATCTGAGACCGCACGCCACATCCTAAACACTATTTGGAGGTAAGTCAAACTATGCTGTTCAAACAATTTAGAGAGAGTCATCTAAGTCTTCATATATCACAAAGGGATTTTGAATCTTTGAAGGCATTTTATTGTGTGCCACTCAAAATTTGAAATATATGTTGTTGTAAATATCATGTTGATTTTTCTATGCACCATGAACTATTATGCTCCATCTATTCTACTTTTTATAGTAAAGAAGTGTTGGAGGACTGTGGTTCTAGTGGGATTCCAAAATTATCAAGAGACTTTCTAGATCAACTTTTATGTCATAGAGTTTATGGTTGTTTCTATTATAGAAATGCTTTCTTAAATGATAAATATTCAGAATGTGGTGGCTTATCCAAGTTTGACACATGTTTCCATGAGGGGTGCAAAAAAGATCTTAGAAAGACAATAGTAAAAAAAAAGGTATATGAAATGGTGAAATACACATTGAAGAGTGGGGGTGAGAGCTCTGAAGAGTGGGGGTGAGAGCTCTAGATGTGAATTGGTTGGAGAAGATATCAGTCTGGCTAATTTTAATTTAGATTTCAAGGCAAATATTTTCTACAAGTATGCGAGACATAGTCACAGGTCTTAGTGGTTGGATCAACAATTTAGAATGTGTAAGGAGACTTTTTCCATTGGCACTATTATATTAGTTGTTGATTTTGCTCAGATCTACACATTGCAACCTCAAAATGAGACACAATCTCAATATTACAACTCCATTCAGATTGCTATTTTTGTTTACATAACATATAGACATGCTCCTAATAGTGTGGAAGATAATTGAAAGATTATTAGAGAGTATTAATTTTATATGAGTGATGATAGATCTCACTCTCACAAGTTTGTGCAACATTGTTTTGAGAATTATTTTGATTTCTTACATGAGCATGCGATTGCTATGGATAGACATATCATTTGGTTAGATAATTGTATAGGTCAATTCAAGAATGCTCGCATGTTTGATTGGTTGTGTAGGATGCACATAGAGAGGGGGGTGCCTCATATTTGGAGTTTTTTTGAGTCTAGCCATGGAAAAGGGGAACATGATGGATTAGGGTCATGTGTGAAGAGAACTCTAGTTAAAGAGCAACTGAAGATTTCAGCAGCAGAGCTTCTTGATGCTCGTAGCATTGTTGATTGGTGTAGTTTAGCATTATCACAGGGTGAGACTCTTGATTCAGTGGTATGTAGGTTCTTTTGGTTGGTTAAGAAAGGGTCCATAGCTAATAGATCAGATTGTGCCACAGTGAGAGACTCATAAAAAATGCATTCATTCCGAAGCTCTGATTCTAGTACATGGACCATTTGGACATGAGAGCTAGCTTGCTTTTGTCCTATTTTTTTTTAGTGTGATTGGGATAACTATGAGTCAAGTGAGTGGGTGGACACATGGGCTTGACATTATCTTACTCCATTTTCTATCATACCCTCTATCAAAAATGATGATAGGGAAAGTTCACTTGAGCATAACCATCTATCAGATCTACTTTAGCCAGGACATGTCTTTGCATTGGTTGCACCATAGGGGAATGATGATAAATATAATGATTGGTTAGCACGTTGTGTAAGAGGTAAAAAAAAACTTGCATAACTGATCACAAATGATGATGGATTCACATATCCTACTAGTTCAGTGGTTGTCACTGGAACATGGCTGCGGACATACATGCTTAGAAGGAATAGAATTCCTACATTTGAAGACTATTAGAAGCACAAAATAATTCTCATATATTCACATCTTATTATAGGAACAAATGTAAAGTTGTTGAAGAATCAAGAAAGACTAAAAGTAAAAGAACTTTTTACTATTACTAATGCTGATCATGAAGCCCTATTGGAGACCCTAAAATAGAGAGAGGACCCTACTAGAACACTCGACTAGGTATATTTACTTCTTATGTTATTTTCTTCATAATGATTCAATGAACTAATGATTACCTTGTTTAATACAACAAGTTACTAATTTTTATATGATATTGGAATGTAGGTACATCATGAAGAGTGGGGGGGAGGGGTGGTATTTGGGAGAATTCCTAAGATTTATGATGTATTATGATATAAAATGTGAACTTTTTTTGTATATGGTTTTTGTAATAATGAAAAAGACAGGTTAAATTAGTTGCACATTCTAATTTGTATTTTGGTAGGTTTTTGTAATAATCCATAAAAGTGCACAAAAATGAAATTCTACAATATTAAAGGATACTAGTCCCTTTGCATACACCCTTTAGCATCTCTAGAAGAGCAAGTGATTTCCATGTGGATTCAATATCACCCAAACATGTTGACCCTTTAGGCACACCCATTTGAATTAGTAGAAAAATTGATTGGTTATCCAACAATTCTCATGCTAAGAAATCTATTTAATCAATCATAATACCAACCACATATCATAAAAATAATAATCAAGTAATGCATACATGAGGCATGCACAATCACTAACCATTCCATGCAGTTTTTTATCACATGAATGCATGGAACACTAGTGCAGAGTACCTAATCTTTTTTATTGTCTTGATGTAATAAGGTCTAGGTATAGATCTAATGATCTCCCTATGACCATCCACATTTTTAATGGACATGAGACCCGATGATGCAAATATAAGCCTTGGGCATCAATTGGTCCAATAAAGTTGATTTTTGGTAAATTCCATATTTTTTAGGTAAGTCTAGATGTTTAAAACATTATTAGGGTCCCTAGGAGTTTGTTCAAATTTTTCATGTGTAGTACGCAACCAAACGGTTGAAGAGTGAACTTTTTGCATTGATAAGTTGGCACGGAGAGCATCCATCATCCACGACCACCCCATACTGAGGAGTCTCCAAGGTGCTCTAAGTGCATTTTGAAGTCGATCTTCTGAGGTTCATAACTTGGAGCTCATGAGGGCTATTGATGAAACATCACATTCTACAAGATGGTGATGCTAATACCTAAAATAACCTATCTCATTTTTGAGAGATCAAATTTCGTTTGGATTCGGTACAATGATCTCGCTTGATGCCAAAACTCGCAGTGTGCCTCAGTTCATAGGTGCACCAGAGCGTAACTCTGAAACCAATGATATTGGCATTGAATCATAAGTTCCATTAGCTTTGAGTGGGCGGGTGAACCCTACTAACACCCTTGTTTTGGCCACAAAGATCATCCATCATCCGTGACCACCCCGTACTAAGGAGTCTCCAAGGTGCTTTAAGTGCATTTCAAGGTCAATCTTCCAAGGGTCATAATTTGGGGCTTGGGAGGGCTATCAATGAAAAGTCAAATTCTACAGGATGGTGATCCTGATACCTAACATAACCTATCTCATTTTTGAGAGATCACATTCCGTTTGGATTTGGCATAGTGATCTCGCTCGATGCCAAAACTTGCAGTGTGCCTCAATTCATAGGTGCACAGAGCGTAACTCTAAAACTACTAATCTTGGCATCAAATCATCAGTGCCATTAGCTCTGGGTGGGTAGGTGAACCCTAGTGACACCCTTATTTTGGCCACGGAGATCATCCATCATTCGTGGCCACCCCGTACCGAGGAGTCTCCAAGGTGCTCTAAGTCCATTTCAAGGTCAATCTTTCGAGGGTCATAACTCAGAGATCATGAGGGCTATTGATGAAATGTAAAATTCTACAAGATGGTTATGCTAATACCTAAAATAACCTATCTCATTTTTGAGAGATCACATTTTGTTTGAATTTGGCACAACGATCTTGCTCAATGCCAAAACTCATAGTGTGCCTCAATTCATAGGTGCACAAGATTGTAACTCTAAAACCGCTGATCTTGGAATTGAATCATCAATGCTAATAGCTCTGAGTGGGTGGGTGAACCCTAGTGATACCCTTGTTTTGACCATGGAGATCATCCATCATCCGCGGCCACCCCATATCGAGGAGTCTCTAAGGTGCTCTAAGTGCGTTTCGAGGTCGATCTTTCGAGGGTCATAACTCAGAGCTCGTGAGGGCTATCAATGAAATATCAAATTATACAAGACCGTGATGCTAATACCTAAAACAACCTATCTCATTCCATTTGGATTCGGCACAATGATCTCGCTCAATGCTAAAACTTGCAGTGTGCCTCAATTCATAGGTGCACCAGAGCATAACTCTGAAATCATTGATCTTGGCATCGAATTGTCAGTGCCATTAGCTCCGAGTGGGCGAGAGAACCCTAGTGACACTCTTGTTTCAGCCATGGAGAACATCCATCATTTGCGGCCACCCTGTATCGAGGAGTCTCCAAGGTGCTCTAAGTGTGTTTTGAGGTTGATCTTTTGAGGGTCATAACTCAGAGCTCATGAGGGCTATTGATGAAATGTTGAATTCTACAAGATGGTGATGTTGATAACTAAAATAACCTATCTCATTTTTTAGAGATCACATTCCATTTGGATTCAACACAATGATCTCACTCGATACCAAAACTTGCAGTGTGCCTTAGTTCATAGGTGCACCAGAGCATAACTCTGAAATCGCTGATCTTTGCATCAAATCGTTAGTGCCATTAGCTCTATGTGGGCGAGTGAACCCTAGTGACACCCTTATTTCAGCCATAGAGAGAATCCATCATCCGCAACCACACTATACTGAGGAGTCTCCAAGGTGCTCTAAGTGCATTTTGAGGTCGGTATTCCAAGGGTCATAACTTGGAGCTCATGAGGGCTATCAATAAAATGTTGAATTCTAAAAGATGGTGATGCTGATACCTAAAATAACCTATCTCATTTTTGAGAGATCACATCCCGTTTGGATTTGGCACAACAATCTCGCTCGATGCCAAAACTTGCAGTGTGCCTCAGTTCATAGGTGCACTAGAGCGTAACTCTAAAACTGCTGATCTTGGCATCGAATCATTAGTGCCATTAGCTCTGGGTGGGCAGGAGAAACCTAGTGACACCCTTGTTTTGGCAACAGAGAGCATCCATCATCTGTGACCACCCCATACTAAGGAGTCTCCAAGGTGCCCTAAGTGCATTTTAAGATCGATCTTCTGAGGGTCACAACTCAGAGCTTGTGAGGGCTATTGATGAAATGTCAAATTCTATAAGACAGTGATGCTGAGGCCTAAAATAAATCAGAGCTCATGAGGGCTATCAATGAACTATCCAATCAAGTCTCTTAAGTTGAGATATTTTGAGGTTATGTTGAAATTGAAAAGTTGTAGTATGAGGATAGTAACAAAGTGAAGTGCTATTTATCAAAGATTATGAATCTAGGAATGACTTCATGGTTGGGAATAGAATCCATGGTTGAGGGATGGAGTCCTTAATTCTGTTGAGATTTGAAGCCAAGAGTTAGTTTCAAGGTTGAACATGGAGTTTAAAATCAGATTTGGGGTTGTTTGAACCTTGTGTAGGAGGTTAACATGTGTGTGTGTCATGATAGCACTTCAAATTAAACATTGCATCCAAATTTGATAATAAAGGTTGTTAAAATGTTATTAAAAAATTATTGCATTTGAATCAAATATAACAAACATAATCAAAATTAATGATATTCCATAAACATGAACAATACACATGATCCACGATAAATTGAACAATGCTAGATACTAAATTAATATGTATATCATTGTGCACATAAATGGAAAAAATATATATCAAAATACATGTATCCATAGATAGAATTTTACACAAATACATATTAAAGATCATGTATCCATAGACAAAGTACTCAAATATATATCAAAATACATAGATCCATATACAAAGTGTGGCTGATCATGCCATCGAAATGTGTATAATATCAATGTTTATGTATACAATGTGGCATATGCCATCTCAAAATGTATCATGATGTATCCTACGACAACTATACTATCCTAGGGTGCTGGTGGATGATCAAAATGCAACCTCTTTGCTGCACTAGGTGGATTAGATGCCTCCTACATAAACAAAAAAGGAAAACCCAAAGTTAGATTACTAAATTTATATGATTCGTTGTATCTAACATTGAATTACTCAAATGCATAATGGTATTTTTTTTAATGAAGATTTATACTATCAAAATTTCATAATAAATACCTCTCTTGTTGACCTCCTATGCCAGTCAGGAGTCCTCTAATATGCCCTTGACAATGCTTGTACCTCACTGATTATGGGCTATGTATGTTCAAATACATTTGTCAGATGAATCTACAACTTAAACTATAACATTATAATTCATAGCATACTAAATTTAACATATTTAATCATGAATTCAAACTACAACTTACTATTGTAGGCTCCTCCTCAGGATAGAGTGGCTGCATCATTAAATCTACATAACTCTCCCGTCAAACCTCATGTGCACTAGGAGTCTCTAATGAGATACAAAATAATAGTTGTTAATATCATGGAAATTAGTTTTGAATTTATTTATGAAGATAAGGAAAATAAAAAATAAATGATACTTAAACATACAATGGGGCTCTCAATACAAATGGAAATTCCTAATAATCTATGACACAAAATCTGTACAGGCTCATCACCAGTAGCCACACCCTATATACAATAAAGAATATAATCAAATTTCATTACTACAAACATTTTACAAGAATGAATTGATATTTAATCAAATAGAAAGTACCAAATTACCTTTCCTTTGTCAATGCATGCTAGCTCATCCCCTGCACTTTGTCCCCCTAGGACAAGTGGTAACCACAAGATAAAAGAAAGATTAGCAACCATATATGCTACAATATCAAATAGAAAAAATAATGATAACAAAACATAATGTACTGTAGATGTCTCAAGGCCAAATGAAATGGCTGAGAGCATGGCATCATCAATCTGTTTGAGCTCCTCCTTGGTCATCAGCTAAACATGAATGAAGATCACATACATGTATAAGTCAGTATTGCTTAAAAGTTAAAATTACTCTATTATAAAAATTAACTTTAAATTTCATATGTCATAACAAAAAAATGTATACATGTATTGACACCAAAGGAGTCCATGCCTGACCATTCCCCTCCTCTCTCGCATCGAGGTCTATAGCCTCTGCATGTGTGTTTGGTGTATCCCTGTCTAATACAAAATGATACTTAGGAAGATCACCTATGGGACCCAAGAAAATATTCTTGCATGTAATGAAAGTGTGAGGCACAAAAACATGTGATGAGCTAGCCAATGATGAACTAGCACTAACATCATCAACATGAGGAGGCAGGATTGACCTAGCCTGAGATATCATTAGGTTACTTATGTTAGGATAAACCATAGACAGAAATAAAAACTACATGCAAATATGACCAATAACAGAAAATAATAGAACACACAAAAATGAACACAAGGCACCAAGATTTAACATGGTTCACCCAATCCCTGGGCTACGTCCACCAAACAGCAAGTCCGATCTTATTACAATCCAGTGATTACAACCTGATTACAATCCGTAATCCCTTACAGCTCAATACCGTCGCAAGAACCAATTTCGTATCACCACATATAAAAATACCCAACCCTAAGCCCTTTTTATACAAGTATTAAACCGCTTTAGGGTTATAACATGTCAGCCATATGTCGGCCATAATATGTCAGCTACGATGTCGGCTACTTCCCAAAAAAATTTTTTTCGGGGTGATGCCCTGAACCCCACTATTTATGAAGTATGTACAGTACTTTCCTGATCAATCACCACAATCTAACAATCTCCCACTTGGGGACTGATCAGGCTCCACACTAAACAACAATCTCCCAATTGGAGACTGATCCTGTAGCAATACAACTACCACATGGGGCTCCCACTGGATCAAACCACCCTGGACTCTGCTGTTCTTTTATTCACATTTAGTCTAAAAGACCAACTGAAGTTGAAGAGGAGTTCAGCTTCTCCCTTGTTACAACCTTTTTCAACATATTTGTTGGATTTTCATTGGTATGTATCTTCTCTAGCTTTAACTATCCATCCTCCAAAACTGACCGAATGAAATGGTACTGCAACTGTATGTGTTTGGTCTTAGACTGCAGAGCTGAATTCTTAGCAAGATGAATGGTACTCTGACTATCTGTGAACAAATAATTATCCTTCTGAGGATGTCTCAATTCTTCCAAGAAGAACTAAAGCCATATCATCTCTTTGGCTCCCTCTGTAGCACCAACATACTATGCCTTTGTAGTGGAGAGAGCATTAATCTTCTGTAGCCTAGAAACCCAGCTCACGGCTGCCCCACCAATAGTAAAGACATAACCTGTAGTACTCTACCTAGTATCAATATCCCTAGCCAAATTTGAGTCAACATAGCCCTGTAAATCAGTAGTAGAGTCCCCAAAGTGTAAACACTTATTGGATGTTCCTCTCAAATATCTGAGAATCCACTTGACAACATTCCAATGCTCAAATCCTGGATGAATCATATACCTGCTAACGACTCCCACTGCATGTGCAATATCTGGCCTAGTGCATACCATAGCATACATCAAACTTCCTATAGCTAAAGCATAGGGTACCTTGGACATCTTATCCTCCTCTTCCTGTGTCTTGGGACACATTATTCAGTCAATTTCAAATGACCAGGTAAAGGTGTACTGACAGCTTTAGCATTCTCCATAGAGAAACGTTGCAACACCTTCTCAACATAATCAGCTTGAGATAGTGTCAATGTTCTTTTTCATCCTATCTCTGCAAATCTTCATACCAAGGATTTGTTTTGCTGCCCCCAAATCCTTCATAGCAAATGAATGTGCTAATTGGCATTTCAGCCCCTTAATATGATCTATGTTAGACCCAGCTATAAGCATATCATCAACATATAAACATAAAATAATATAGCTATCATCATCCAACCTCTTAAAATAAACACAGTAATTTGAATGACACCTATTATATCCATGCTTATGCATAAAACTGTCAAATTTCAGATACCATTGCCGAGGTGCTTGCTTCAAGCCATATAAACTTTTCTTCAATTTGCACACGAAGTTCTCCTTACCTTTGACCTCAAAACCCTGTGGCTGAGCCATATATATTTCTTCATCCAAATCACCATGAAGAAAGGCTGTTTTAACATCCATCTGCTCTAAATGTAAATCTTCAGTAGCCACAAGACTTAAAACAGTACGAATAGAAGTCATTTTAAAAACAGGAGAAAATATCTCATCAAAATCAATTCCCTTTTTCTGTGTAAATCCTTTTACAACTAACCTGGCCTTAAATCTTTTCTTACCTCCTTCCTCTTCTTTCAACCTGTAAACCCATTTATTCTGTAAAGCCTTTTTACCTGCAGGCAACTTGCACAAATCCCATGTCTTATTTTTTAGCAAAGAGTCCATTTCATCTTTCATTGAAGACTCCCACTGAATCTTAGTATCCACCTGCACAACTATATCCAACTGCACAGCTTCATCATAACTTTCAGGTTCACCAGCATCAGTAAGTAAAATAGAATACAAAGAGGGAGAAAACCTTTGTGGAGGTCTAATTGGCCTTGTTGACTGTCTAACATTCACTGGTGTGTGTGGTATTTGTTGTTGCAGTTGTTGCACATCATGAGGAATGGCTGGAACATCAGCTTTTGGAGTATCATCCAGCACTACATAATCATCTTCTTTCTTCTCATGTTGCAGCAACAGATCTTTGTACAACACTTTTTCATTGAATATGACATCCTAGCTTCTTATAATTTTATGATTGTCAAAATCCCAAAGCATATAGCCAAATTCATTAATGCCATATCCAACAAAGACACATTTCTTTGATTTAGCTTCTAGCTTGGTTCTATTTTCAAAGTCTATATGAGCAAAAGCTTCACAACCGAAGGTCTTGAGAAAAGAATAACTCACCTTCTTACCAATCCATGCTTCCTCTGGAATACCACAGCCCAAAGGAGTAGAGGGACCTCTATTAATCAAATATACTGCAGTATTGACAGCCTCCACCCACATGTGTAAGGGCAACCCAGCATGCAACCTCATGCTCCTTGCGCGCTCCATTATAGTCCTGTTCATGCGTTCAGCCACTCCATTTTCCTGTGGAGTCCTTGGAACAGTTTTTTGTCTACGAATACCATTAATGGAGAAATAATCTTCAAATTCATGACTGCAATACTCACCACCATTATCAGATGTGAGACATTTTAATTTCTTACCAGTCTCATTTTCAACCAAGCATTTCCATTTCTTAAAAGTTTGAAATACATCAGATTTCTGTCTAAGGAAATAAACCCATACTTTTCTAGTTGCATCATCAATAAATGTAACATAATAATGAGAGCCACCAAGGGAAGATACTTGAGCCGGTCCCCATACATCTGTATGCACAAGCTCTAATTTCTCCTTTTTGTTTTCCTTCCCTGTCTTTACAAAACTCACTCTCTTTTGTTTTCCATACACACAACTTTCACAGAAATCCATATTCACACATTTTAGACTTGGTAAAACTTTCCTTGAATGAAGTAATTTCATACCTTTCTCACTCATGTGCCCAAGTCTATTGTGCCACAGCGCTGTATCAGAATCTACAGTAGCTATTTGTTCTCCCTGCTCAACTGCAGTAATTGTTCTTGAATATTCATTTTTCTCTAAAACAATCAAAGTAGAAGGAACAATATGACCTGTACAAAGATATAAGGTGCCTAATTTCACACCTTTTGCTACTACAAGGGAACCTTTTGAAACCTTCCAATTTTTATCATTAAAAGTAACTACACAACCCTCATCACCGAGTTGCCCTGCTGAAATTAAATTTCTACTTAGTTTTGGAACATGTCTTACCTCATGTAGTAGCCAATGATTCCCATTCTACAACTTAATCTTAATTTTTCCCTTTCCAACAATCTGACAGGGTTCATTATCCCCCAAATAAAAAAGCCCAAAATCCCCTTGGACATAATCAATGAAATAACCTCTATGAGGTGTAGCATGAAATGAAGCCCCAGAATCTAAAACCCATGAATCATCAACACTCTCTAAAGACAGAAGCAAAGCATCCTCTTCGGATTTGTTACTTACCACATTTGCCTCCTTGTCTCCATCTAATTTATCTCCTTCATTTTTCTTTCCAGTCCAACAATCTTTCTTTTTGTGCCCTAGTTTCCCATAGTACCAGCAATCATTTGGTCCTCTCGATTGAGACCTCCTCCCCTTTGACTTTCCTCTTGATTTCCCACAATTTCCAGAGTTACTTCCTCTTTCAGTCGTTCTGCCCCTGCTTTGTGCATTTAAAGCACTTCCTGATGGAGATCCACCTGAGGATTTTCTACGAGTTTCCTCACTTAAAATAACATCGATCACATCATCATATTTTAGGGTACTAGATCCAAGAACAGAATTACTCGCCGCCATTACCAAGCCATTCCAGCTTTCAGGCAAAGAACACAAAATCAAGAGAGCCCTAATTTCTTCATCAAAATTGATACCCACAGAAGATAATTGACTAGTAATAGTATTAAACTCATTTAAATGATCTACAACAGATCCACCTTCTGCCATTTTCATATTAAATAAACGCTTCATGAGAAATACCTTATTTGAAGCGGAGGGCTTTTCATACAGTGTCGCTATGGTTTTCATCAAATCTTCTATCGTCTTTGCTTTTGTAATATTAAATGCCACCGATGGTGCCAAGCATAACTGAATGCTTCTGAGTGCCTTTCTGTCCAAAAGATCCCATTCAGCCTCTGACATAGTTCCTTGATTCTTGGCTTTTCCTTCCAACGGCTTCCATAAATCCTTCTGATATAAATAGTCTTCCATTTGCATCTTCCATAACTGGAAGTTCTGCCCATTAAACCTGTCAACCCTTAGCTTACCCTCATCTACCATCGCTCCCACTCAACTGTGAGACTCCCACTTAACCGTGAGACTTTCTTGCAGAGGAAAACTAAAAAACAAATAGGCTCTGATACCACTTGTTAGGATAAACCACAGACAGAAATAAAAACTACATGCAAATATGACCAATAACAGAAAATAATAGAACACATAGAAATGAACACAAGGCACCAAGATTTAACGTGGTTCACCCAATCCCTGGGCTACATCCACCAAACAGCAAGTCTGATCTTATTACAATCCAGTGATTACAACCTGATTACAATCCGTAATCCCTTACAGCTCAATACCGCCGCAAGAACCAAATTTGTATCACCACATATAAAAATACCCAACCCTAAGCCCTTTTTATACAAGTATTAAACCACTTTAGGGTTATAACATGTCAGCCATATGTCGGCCATAATATGTCAGCTAGTTCCCAAATTTTTTTTTTCGGGGCGATGCCCCGAACCCCACTATTTATGAAGTATGTACAGTACTTTTCTGATCAGTCACCACAATCTAACAACTTAGCCTATGAATGGCTCTGATAGTCTGAGAGCTAGCCTCTGTCGTAATATTTGGATGTTGCACTCAAAGAGGGGGGGAGATATCAGTGGGGGGGACAAAAGTGCTAGCTTTCTTCCACTGGGAAGAGGGTCTATCTTTAGGAGCTTCTAGTCCTACACCCATGTTGGGCTTCATGCTCCAATTTTTCACTTTAAGTTTCAACACAAATTCTACATATAATTTTGTAAGAAAATAAAATGGCAAGTCTAAATTGGTATGTGGAGGGATATCAAAGACCATCCACCAACGATCCCAAAAGTTTGCTTGTATGGTGTCATTTGTGCACCATTTAATCGATAGTTTTGATTTTTTTGGGTCAACTGGTGTACCTATTTTCGGGTTCGCAAAAAGGCTAGCCAAATCTTATTTGGTTACATTGAGGGGCACAACCTCATCATAGTCCAAACCATCATCAAACATCTCGTGCATTTCATCAAACCAACAAAGAGCAGCATTTTGTTGGTTCATAAGGGTTTCAATGTTATCCACTATGGTGTTTAACATGGATGACATAGGAGCCAATGTGGGTACATTATTATATGTTCTTTGCAAACCCCTCAATTTGATGAGATTTTCATTTATCAAATCCTCGATTCAAGGAGGGTTTTGAGGGGGTAGAGGATCATCTGGTGGACAGTTTTGTGGGGGCACTGGATCATTTGGTGGGGGGTTACGAGGAATATAATTCCTTGCCTCAGTGTCATCATTTTGATTAGCCATTCCTATTGAATTGCAAAACGTAATACATATTAAAAAAACCTTAATTTTAACATTTTTTTTCAAAAAAACCCTAGATTCAACAAAAACAAACAAAATCATGATAAAATTTAGTGAATTTACGTTAAAAATGATTAACCTTATATCTGATATTTGATTTGATATCCAATATCTGATTGTCGCTCCAAATACTGGTGTCCAAATAAGAAAAATAAGGGCCTATGGGTTTGTGTTTTTTTTAATATTGGGACATAGGTATCAGATATCTGATACAATATTGGATATCCAACATTATATTGGATATCCGATATTATCTGTGGCGGTTAACACAATGCGTATATTATATATTATATTATAATATATTACTTTTTTAATGATATATTATATTATAATATATTAGTTTTTAATTATTATATTATATTACATTACTATATATTATAATATAAAATATTATATTATATTATAATATATTATTATATTATAATATATTATTATATTATTATAATATAATAATATATTATATTATAATAATACAATAATATATTACATTATAATAATATAATATTATAATGCATATTATTATTATATTGTATTATTATAATAATAATATTACATAATATATTATACCATTATAATATTATATATATATATATATATATATATATATGACTGCAGGAATTAGGTGCAGCACGACCCCCCCTATAAACTGCAGTGCGCCGATTAAACTTTTTAACGTGACCGGTAGCACTGGCACGACACACCCATCAGTACCACGGGGATGGGGGAGACTAGAACCCGTGACCAACCCCCTGTAATAGGGAAGATTTAGCCAACCAAGCTAAGGCCCCCACCCTATAATATTTTTATATTATTATAATATAATAATAATATTATCATATTATAGTATAATACCTATAATTATTATATTATTACATAATATATTATACTATTATAATATAATATTTTTATATTATTATAGTATAATAATAATGATGTTATAGTATAATAATTATAATTATTATATGATTATAATGTCATGTATCAGATATTCGATACGAGATCAGATATTTGATAATATCAGATATTCGATAAGGCTTAGCCTTACTTTCCAAGTTTGGTGCCTGGATAGGTGAAAAAAAGTCAGAGCAGATTTTGAAGTGCTTTTAGACATCTTTAAACTCTATTTTTTTTCACATCCCCACTTTTTGGCACACCATGATCCTGTACATTCCTAGTTATTTGATTACATAATGTAATTGACAACTTTTTCATGTTTATAAAGTACACAATCAATGCAAGTTCAAGTTGATGGAATAAATGGATTACATAATTTATTTTCACTTCATTGTGAATACATTCAAAGTGAAGAACACTTAGAAGCAACTTGTCAAGGCGATTTTGAAGCAAACCCTATTTTTAGAAAGAGGTATTTTATCATTTTTTTGCAAATTTGTTTGGTAAAAGTTTATATTTGATAGAATTATGGATATGTTAGTAGTCCACAATGTTGAAAATGAGGATAGACCTAAGTTGAAGGTTATTTCCATGAAACCTAGTAAAGGAAACCCTAACTCAACGTTATCCATCACTCTGAACAATGTAATATATCTTGAAGATGTAGGAGGTTAACTTAATAGTAAATTTGAGTCTATTGGTAGTGAATACATGAACAAGGATGTGTAATTAGTTTTTAATCATGGCATGACTGTGAAGCCCAAATTTGAATATTTAAGGGAACTAGACCTATTCAAATATCATTTCTATTGTGAATTGGACACATATGAGTGGACATAGATCATATTAAGTAGGATACATGATGGGAGACTATGAATGCAAGATAATGCAATTGATGTCTTTGTCGACCTAATTCATGAGGTAACTGGTCTTAGTAAACAAGGCAATGTACCTATAGGTGAGAAAATGGTCAAGAAGAAAGTTGAGAGCTATACCAAAGAAGTGTATAATGAAAAGGCTATGGTGATCAATACCATCAAGCAAGATGATGTAAGATTTATGAGTAGAATCATTTCCTATTCTATATGTGCAAGCTCAAAGATTGATGAACTATCAGCCGAATTCATCTATGCAGCATATAAGATATGTGTAGAGAAGGAACAAGTAAATCTTACTAAAATTCTGAGAATGCAAATCTTAGAAAACCTAGAGAAGATCAAGAGGAATAAGAATGGTGTGTTTAGATTTCAGTCATTGATCAATCACATATTCTTTCATGTACTTAAAAGATTTCCATATTTATCAGTCACCAAGATAATGAGCAATGACATATGTTTAATGGAGAATATAATAAAAGTATGTAGAAAGAATCTTGCAAATAAAATATTGGACAATAGAAACTTGATAATGAAAACATTTCATAATGAAATGAGACAGATATTTAGAATTGCACCTACAATTGTAGATAGATTCAAAGAAGACATTTACATTATGGTTGATAGAGATTATACATATATACAGGTAGTAGAACCTCAATAAAGATTTCTTGATCCCTTGGGTTATGAATTGAATGATGATACACCAACTAGTTATATTGATTTATTATTGAAATCAGAGAAAGATAATGTAGAATATAGATTTAGAACTTATGATGAGATTACCCAGTCAGCTCATCAAGCAACCTTGGAGAAGGCATCACACAAGAAGATAAAGTCTATTATGAAGAAAGCCTTATCAGAGGCTAGTATTACTGAGAGTCTAAGCCATTCAGAAAAACTATGAAACAAGGCATACTGAATGTTGAACCTTTGTCAGTATTTCTTGTAGAGACATCTTTGGAGCAAAGCATTCAATATGCAACAATATCAGATGTGCAACCTAGTAAGCTGAAGAGAAAATCTAAGATATTGGTGGAAGCTATGACCATTAAGTTAAAAAGGGTAAAGCAACAAGGCACCAAACTAGGAAAAAGACAAAAGACATTATTGACAATTGTTGAGTCTAGTGACACTAATACATTAGGGGTCAATTTGCAATGGCAAGAAAATGTAATGTGTTTTTGGCTTTTTTTTTTCAATTTTAGCCTGATACCATCACAATTGTGATGACACCGAGATATAAGAGAAAAAAAATCAAAAAATGTTGCTCATTTGAAAGTAATTGACATAGGGTTCTTCAAAAAGGAAAGGCGAGAGAATTCAGTAGCATTGAGAGGGGTAGAGACCCGCATCTAGTGCTAACTCGAGGCATTGAGAGGGGCAGAGACCTGCATCAGCTAACTCGACACATTGAGAGGGGCAGAGACCCGCTTCTGCTAACTTCTTGCTTGACCTACTATAATCTATGGGGATCTCTATGGTGAAAGGGCCAAGGGAAACATTCAGAGGAGGATGATGGCAAGGTTTAAAACAAAAAAACCCATTACTCTTAGAATCCTTTTTTCTCCAATCATTATAATTATTATATATATGAAGTAGAAAATGGGAGGAGACACAACCATACCAGATGTAAATTATCTCCTGGCCACCAAAAATGCGGTGGGCTCAAGCTATTTGCAATTTATCTTCCCATGTCCCGAAGATGGTCATGCATTCTCATTATAACTGTAAATGTTTCTCATGAATGCCCTTTCATTTCTTGAACAAGACACTTGTTTTTAAGTGTTTACATTGCATGCTGAGAGCTCCATGTTGATGCCTCCCATACTTCCATGGCAGTGTGCTTGGATTTGTCGACAAAAAAACATGCAAAATACATGAAAATTTGTTGTTCCTCATAGTCCAATGCATCAAAGCTTATTTTAAGGCTTTGGTGTATGTCTCGAGGCAATATATTAGTAACTTTATTCAATTCTAACCTCCAATAATTCTAATATTTTCCACAAACATGACTACCAAGAACTTGAAGTGATAGAGGTAATCCTCTGCATACATTCAGGAAGGAGTTAACCAGATTCTCATTACCCTCAGCTAGATGAGATTGTCCAAAGGAATGCCAACTAGAATAGCTCTTTGGCATTCTCTATATCCACCCCTTTTAGATTATAAGCAACACTAATTTTTGCATTTATAAGAACCCCCACATCACGAGTCATAACTATTACAAGGCTATAAACCAACTTCTTTACAATTTATGTTATAAGTAGAGCATCTAACTGCTGCAGGTGATCAATATCATCTAGAACGATTAGGAAACTTAGCCTATTGCTCCTGTCTAGGCAATTCACTATATGAGTTTTTTCTTCCTCTGTAGATTGAAAATGGAATGGATCTCTCTAGAATAGATCTTTGATGAATTTCATTTGTAAAGAAGAAAAACTTATATTTCCATAGGCTTCCCTCACATCGAATAGAAAACATGCTCGCTCATATTGGGAGCATTTTCGGTTAAACAACTCTATGGCTAGAGTTGTTTTGCCAACCCCACCCATTCCAAAAATGTCGATGATCTGAACCTTCTCTTTGTTTCCTTCATTCATCTAGCACAACCTCTCAAAATATTCCACAAGCTGATGAAGGCACACCCTTTCAAAATCTTTCACAAGCATGTGAAGTCCCACTAGGTATTTGGCGACATGCAAAGATCTTTTTGTTTCAACTTCTCTTTGGATAGCTAACACTATATTTTGGCTATCACTAATACTTTATGAAAGAAAAGATCTTGATAAGAAATTTTTTTGGCTTGGTAAAATATAGTATTTTTTTATATGAAAAAATGTCCAATAACCAAGCATAATGGAAACACATAGATCTTGTTAATAAGCTATGCTTACAAACACTACCATGCAGCTTACTATTTAGAAAAATGTAAGCAAATGATTTGAGTACAAAAAAAATTACGTAAACATATTTTGGTAGCATATTAATTTAGTAGTTTAAAATATTAATTTTATAAATCTATTGATCCCCCCAGATTTTAATTAGAGCTTTTTTCTAATTAATATATTTTCTGCTTCTCAAAATGCATGGAAAAGTTAGTGTAATGAATGCTAAGTATAGCATTCATTTTCATGAGAGGTTCTTCTAAACCACTTCTGGCAAAACGTGGATCAACGAGTTTACTCAAATATTATATAGTTTTATTATAGAATAAATATGTTTTGAAGGGATCTAAAATACTTTTTATAGACACAATGTATTCCAGTCGTCGCAAAAAGGATTACAATAGTCAGTCACAAGTTGTTACAACAAATTGTACCCTAATACATAGTATCGATAAGTTTAAATACCCCTCTCATAAGAACCTACACATCACGATGCATCTTTATAGTCTCTCCATACCAATTGCACTCTCAACAGTAATGAAGTAAGTGGAGCCTTCTAGAGACAGTGAAGCAAGACTCACTCATTGTCATCAAAATAATAGCCATTAATTGAAACATTCCCAAAACTTGAAAAAATCAACATCGATAACAAATGATCTGGCATTACAGGAACAACATAATTCTTGATGAACAATAGTAATTGTCACCCTAACTTTTAGGACATGTGATTACTTCTACAAATACCCAATTTTTATTCAGAAATAAATAAAAAATCATTGCCATTTAAAAAAATCAAAAATAGAAAACATTCAATTTATTTGGCACCTTTAGAGTTGTAATACTGGTTTTCAATGGCAACATCTTCTTCATCTGAATCCTCATCAGAATATTCGAATCCATAATCCATTTCGTCCATGTTTGAAATGATCCCCGTCAAAAAAAGACACTTATTGAATTAGGGCTTTATTCATTAAAAATCAATTGAATAATTTTTGCACAGAGGGTTTCAACGACTTTCACATTCGCACTAGCCACAATAATTGAATTATAAGACGAAAAGAACAGAAAAATGTAGGGATTTTCAACAGTACCTAACATTTTAAATAGTTGAGCAACAAAACAACCGAACAACAAAGAATAAATAAATAGAGGATATTTCGATAAGAAATCATTCTCTGTTACAGTTACTATTGATGCTACTTAGAAAACCTGCAATTTATAATGGTTAACAAAATCTCAAGGAGTCGAGACTTCAGTGAGCTCAAGCTACTTTATAACCATCACATAACAAAATTAATTTATTTAATCCATATATATAAAGAAGACATATTTGTTCAACCAAACCTAGAAAATACGATTATATCAAGGGCAAGATGAATATGAAGATTGAATGAAAAGTTAAAGTTAATTGCATATTGAGATATGCTTTTGAAAAATAGTATCATTTCAATACAAAAGGTGCCTCATTATGAATCCATATGCAATAGTGATGGCTGCCAAAAAAACAATATTAAATGATCAGTAGAAGTGGCTAACCTACATTTACCCCATGGAAAATTCGCATTCGCCATAGGTTATTTGTAACTGGTAAAGTGGGAAAGATATAACTAAGCAGTCAAAGAGTCAAAAACTAGATTACCAACCAATTTTCTTCCTTTTTCTTGGAAATTGATCTTGTCTTCTAACATTGTGAATCAAGGAGCTATTATAAACTTCTCCATCCTTGTGAGATTGTTAGATAATACTAAAAATTGATGCTTGGGCATTGGTCCCTTGGTGTTATCTGGCACAAAAGAATCCAAGACAAAAAAATATTGCTGGTATTAATTTGATACAGTCAATATCTAGGATAAAGTGATGATTTTGAGAATGATATATGAGACACAAATTATCATGGTAATACATATATTATCTATGGATGGAAAGTATATTTAGTCACCATGATATTATTGCATCTGCAGTGTATCTATAGTAATAATCCAGATTTATTGAAGGAACAATTCAGGGTATCATTAAATCACTACAGTGAGGAAGTATCTATATTGGGTGTGGTCTAAGATGAATATTGGAAAGTATTTCCTTTGATAGAGTCAAAGTATCTAATCAAATATTATGATAATATCTACAATGAAAATCAGACAATCAGTTTACATTTAAACCATAACCATATTAATGCAAACAACTGCAGTACATATGTTTCAACATATTCACCTGGTAAATAAGGGAAATAAATAACAACAGTTTCACCAAAATCTCAGTGCACCAAATATTGGAGATAAATAGACATGACTTTGAGTAGCCAAAAATGGACATTGAGTTGTTATGTTGTCAAATGGAGCAATGAGGTCCCAAGTTGAAGGTGGGCATGAAGGTGCTTCCATGAAAATTAGGCATCCATATGGCTTACCCCTACAAACTGAGCTTGCCACATTGTTCACATGTACAAATCCACTGATCACATGTATTTCCATTCTTATTATTTTTAAGCTTGGTCATGCTACCCTCCAGTAAACACAAACCTCCATACCTATTTTTGAGCAAATTTCTTTTACTAAGCATCTCTATTTTATTCATAAATAAATGAGTGTTGTAATTTGGTATACTAGTTAATAAGAGGAAATAGTTAGTTCAATTCAATCCCCCATTACATTTGAAACTAAAGGCATAATTATTTAAATCTAGATTGACTTTTACAAAATAAAACTAAAACTAAAATAAACAAGATTTGAACTATAATAATATACTAATTTGTGACATTCTAGAGTTACTCGCACACATGACATGTAAGCAAGTTGTGATGAACAAATATACTAGAGGTAAAGAAAACATGGGTCATCCACCACTCTCTTCCAAATCCACTGGTACCATTGCACACTCCTGATTCACTCTCTAGAAGAAATTGATATTAAAAAAACTTTTTGCAAATAATTCCAATCCATAACTTGCAAACGGATAGAATATAAATTCACATAATCATAATATAGCTTAATGGGTCAAGACTACTATCTCCAACATAAGAAACAACAAAATACATGATTGCATCAAATGCATTATTTTTAAATATGTTATCAACTTGAATTTTCTATTAAAGGCTCTCATGCTGAATTGTAACAAATGGTGAGCTCAATAAACAATAATCTCTTAAATTCAAATGAATTAACATCATTTCTCAATTTAAATAAAACCATTTTCTCACCCAAGTCAACATTTATGAAATGCAGCTGGTTAGAGTTCAAAAATCATTGTCGTAACACACGTACAACTCCTATATTTCCCAAGATAAGTTGTCCTACAATTTAGTAAATATTAAATTAACTCCTCCACCATCCTTGAATTCATTGAAAGGTAGAAGAGGATTTGTTACATAAATTTCAAATTATATAGGGGAACATAATTCAGTTTAGGAACTTCAAATTACCAAATTTTTTTTTTGCTTGGCTTGTTTGATGAGGGGCACTAACTATAGTATTTATTCGTATCATCATGCTTAAAGTAGACACGTACATTGTTTTCCATTTGAGGCTATATCTAAATTATGGGAGGCAAAATATTAGTATTTGAATGGGGAGATTAGAAAGCTGACCAAAATTTGTCGATCTATTTGTAATTTATCTTAATTTTTCGATTGTGTTCAAGAATTATTTTGTTTTCTTGCAATTTCAGGTATGGATTTTATGATGAATGTCTAAGATAATATGGAAATGCAAATGTATGGAATTATTTTATAGATCTCTTTGATTACTTTCCATTGATAGCCATCATTGAAAGCCAGGTAAAGAAAAAGATATTATACACTATTTTGTTGGTACCCTGTGCAGCACAAAAAACTTGTTCTTACTATAAGAAAATTTTCTTTTCTTTTGTTTCATTGCAGATCTTCTACTTGCATGGAGGTATCTCCCCATCATTGGACACACTTGATAACATACGAGCTTTGGATCGCATACAAAAAGTGCATCTATACACATAAGTATAATGTTCTGTGCTGCATAGATTTGAAAAGAAGATCACAACCATAAAATTTAGTTCTATGCATGATAGTGTCTTAGATCTGGTTCTATGCAGTGTTCTCTATTAGAAGAATTTTCTGTCCTGGTTACTAAATAGTTTCTATTTGAAAATATTTTGGTTGTACTGGCTATGTAGTGCCCCGCCAAGGAACCCTTGAAACTAAGCGTAAAACATGCAAGGGATTTTGTTAAAGAAATTGCATCATTAAACACTTAAATTAGGACAACAATGCTAACAACATGAACTAAAACGAACAAAAAATCACTATCACTTTTTGCTTATGCACAAATAGTTGTAAACACCAGTGTCTACATGTGAAAATCTGTGATCTCACTTGTTGCCTGTTAGAAGAGCCTCCTATACATTCACCATACCCTTGATGGTTTGTTAAATTTTGTGCAATGATGATGAAATCACTAGAAAAAAGAAGCTGAAATAGTGGCCTAGAGATGATATGTAAATCTTTGGGTCATGCAATAATAAATGTGGCATGGATGAGCATCGATTTTTCTTCGACTTCATGCCAACCACATAAAGGAAAATTTTCTTGGAGCCTTCAAATTGAATCTAGTAGTTGTAGGGCCAAATCAAACTATCAATGAAGCTCTAAGTTGTTTAAGAGGATAGGTGGGATCTGTGGTGAAAAATGTCACAATTTTGGGTACATTGGTGCATTTGGGAACTTTCTGCATGCTGAAATGAAGACTTGAGGGATTTTGGAGTGCATTCAGACCTTTGTGGGTGAACATAATACAGACATCAACACCAATCAATATAATCAAATGAAACTTAGATGCAATCAATGAATAATGCAGATGCTGAAGTTCTAAACCATCCAAATAGCCCTAATAATTGTTGGACCTAATTTATTACCAACCACTATAGTGTTCAACATTTAAGGTTTGATTCTTCACAAATGGCCATTCACATCAATGCATTTTTAAAAATATATCATGCCTCCAAGAGTCTATCTTCAATAAAATTTGATTGAAATGTTTCTCCAAATAATAGTATCTCCAATGTTGTCAGACGTTGAATATAATTTTAGGCTACTAAAGTTATCAACTTGCATAAATGCCGAACATTGGAATTATGGGGACAATATAACAGATCACACCTTAATTCCTTGCCCCATGTAGAAAAATCTAATAATGGACCCTTCTACCGTCTCTTGTCTCTTGTATTTTGAGTTCCATGGAAAATTAGTTTCATACATATCATTGAAGCAAAAGAGCTTCTAGAAGTCTTTTCACTGCCTACTCTAAGGAGCATGCTCAACACGTTGAACAGTCTCAAACTCTAAGAAGTCAACATCCCCTTTACCATTGTTAACATTTATGCCACCAACTATGAAAAGAACATTGTTGGAATCTCTTCAAGTATGTTAAAACCATCACATGCCTAAATAGTTCTAAAATTTTTTTGAAAAAAGGAAGTTGTCAAGTGAAGAATCTAAATGGTGAATCAGTGGCAGATATTATGGATTCATCTAAACATGGTTAAATCCCTCCTATCAAAGGAAAATATTCTTGGACCAGTAAAGATCTGGCAAGCAATTCATTGCCAAAAGACTTGATAGATTTGTGCTTGCTGAAAATCTCACCTTCTTCCCAAACCTGTTCTCTAAAACAAAATACATGGCCCACCATTGTTGAAGATCTGAAACAAGCTTCGGTGATGATGAAAGAACAATATTGAGGAGACCGTAGAGCATGGATTGGAGAAAATATAATACAAGGATACAAATAAGATCTATTAAGTCAAAAATAAACGATGGACCCCTAAATCGGGTTCATTACAATTGCTAAAGCAATTGCATCATTAAAGCAATTGCATGAGAAGAGTAATATTTCTAATGTCAGTCAATCAAAATATACATTGTGTGTCAAATCTAATCACCTTGAGGAAGATAGACAAAGAGATGTGATGGTGAAGGATATGAACAAGTAGGTGAGAAAATGTTTTGATGAAACTATGGCAAGCGAAGAACTAGGGAAATTAAGGGATCATGCTGAAGATGTTGAAAGAGCTCAATGATATCTAGGCATGCCAAGGTGATAGCTTCACAAGAAAGAGAGAAGTTGCAGAAAATTAAATAGGAGAGATTGTTCAGACTAAGTATTGTAATTCAAATATTGCTTCAAGAACTTCACTCACATTTACCTTGTCAAAAATCTCAACATATAGCATTGAAGTCCTTTGAGGACGAGGTAACAAGAGAGTAAGAAAGAATAGATCAAAAACTATATATCGTAGGACCTTGGATTGATATAAGCAAAAAAATGATAAGTTGATAGATGTTCATGAAAAAAAAAAATATATATATCAAGGTGTAGGAACAAAAAACTTCAAGGAACCAAAAAAGAAAGGAAGAAATGATAAAGTGGACAACCTAGCTGAGACCTATGACCTGAAACATTGTCCAGAGAAATCAGACAAGGAAATTTTGGAAGAAGAGAGATTTGACTTCAGAAACAAGGATAACTTTCAGCTTGTTAATAATCCCTTATTTGAGGTTAGAGCTAATGTTTGATGTTCCCTTATATGAATCCTAAGGGTCTGTGACTAAATCCTCATATTTTAAATCATAATAAACTTCTTTCTATTATTACTTATACTCAATTCTTTATTTTTCCACAAATAAATGTTAGGTATTAATAACAATATTTTTTTGAGATAGATATATAATTGCAATTGTGCATGTATCTTGATGTTATGTACAAGTAATATCAGCCACGCTTCTGATATATTCTTTAATTCATTGCTAGAGAGATGCAACTAATCTTTGGTAAATAATATAGACGAACAATATGCAAATGTCTTTTTAAGTAGTTCTGATATCTTCAATCAAAATTTGATAACCAAAAACACTTCCAATATTGATGGAAATGACTTTGTGAAAATTCCCAATCCAATCAATATCAAAGACTAAACAAGGATTATATATATTGAAGTTGGAAGTATAGTGATAGTCAACTAAATGACCTAATGTCATAGATCCTGATGATCTAATGTTGATTACTGATCTGCAATAAGTATCATTAAAATTTCTGTAGAGCAATTGGCAAGACCAAGTAATCACTGTTACAGATTTATCATAATGTAAAAGTGATATGTACCATACTGGTCTAAAGTTATTCACTGTATCTGATATCTTCCTTATTGAAATGTGATATGATTGATTCTGTTTGGTTTGTAAAGACGTTGGATATTTATTTGATCTCTATCTGATATAATATCTTTGTAATGGTGATGACCCAATGATGGGTGATCTGTACTGTTGAAATTTCTGATGTAACTCTTGTTACTTATGTGATATATATGTCACTATTCCCGATCTTAATCATTGTACTCATGGGATCTGGCTTTCTGATGTCTAGTGGATTACTACCACTTATGTCTGTATAGAATATAAAGTAATCTTCTGTTTGAATAATGTCGTTGGACTGGTTATTGATGCCTTTTTAATATCATTTGAAGAATTGCAACTCTTCATTGCATCTTTTAATATTTGGATCCTCTTTCATTATTGCACCCTTTTGGATAACTAATCTGTGATTAGTATTTGTGATCAGCATGATATAATTTAAAGAGAAAACACTTACATTTTAGTAGCAAGCTTGTTTTCTGAATGAATGGAGAAAAACTAGCGACATATCCATTTCAGCTTTGTGTTTTTTACTGTTAGTATTTGATTATTAGAACATAACTATAAATCCTTGTAAATTGGAGTTTCAGCAAAGATTTAATATTATTTGGATTTTTTTCTTATTGTAGCAAAGGTTATGGAGGCCCTAAACATTCCAAGAGGTGTCTGACGTGTGCTTTTTTGAACACTTAATATTGATAGGTATTTTAAGTTTTAATAATATGGATCTATGTAATTCTAGTTTTAATACAATCTTATTGCAGGTTGATAGATTTTCTTAACAAGTTTTCAAAGTGTTTTCTGTAAAGTCATTGTTCACTCCAATTCGATCATCCTAACTTTTAGCTGCAGGTGCCTTGCCTTTGGTCAAGTATAAAGCTTTCCTTAGGCCCATGTAATATGGTGGGTAATTTGTTGGGTTTCTCCTTACCAATGAAAACTTTGATGTGACCCTTACTGTATGCTTTTTCCATGCATAACACAAATAAAAAACTAGCAATACTACATTGATGTGCAATGGGTACACTAAAGAGGTAGAAAATCAAATAGAAAAAATACATTGTTCTATGTTTTGCATGTATTTATGTAATACATGATTACTAGGCACCATTACTAATATCTTCCTTATTTTTCCAATGAGAAAGGACTCTAATTGAAAAATTTAGGAGCATATCTCATGATTTCTATCTTCCTCTTGCTACCTCTCCCTATCTCCATCTCTACTTTAGCTCTCTCTACTTATTTTATAACCTATTTATCCCTCTATCCCTATCACCCTCTTTCTATATCTCCTTATATCTTTCTCTCTCATTCACCATCTATATATCTCTTTATCGCCCCTTCTCTTTATTCCTCCATATCTCTTTATCTGTTCCTCTCTATCTTTCCCACTTTATCTCCCTGAACATCTCAACTTTTAGAGAAGCAAAAAGCTTCTGCTAGTCAGGATCAAGTGAAGCAAAAGGCACTGCAGATTGAGAGCATGTGGGCATGAGTAGAAGAAATGGAGAAGGTTGCCAGGGGTACCAGTGGTGTCCACAAGGAAATGCAGCAGAAACTTGAAGAAATGGAATAGGAAACATCAAGACAAAGACAACGTGCAACAGAAAATGAGCAAGAGCTCTGCAAAGTTAGGCATGATTTTGAGGTTCTAAGGTCTAGTATTCATAATTTAGTTGGTGCACGAGAGTCTCTCTTGTCCTCTGAGAAGCAAATCCAAGAAATGGAGAAAATTTTGGAAGGGTAAGCCTGCTCATCATCTGTTATATATGTTTTATTTGGGCCAACTATCATGCTTTTTGAAGCTGACTTTTGACTGATCTAAATTTACTAGGTACAGGTTTTCATTGAATGTTCTCATTTTTAAAGAAATCTTAATGTTTTCTTATTGTATTTCATTCGCCATCATCATTTTATCAAATGTCAAATAAGCTATATCTTCGTAGGGTAGACATCATGCAATACAAATGAGAATGTGTAGTAGGAATTTAGAATTTAATGATATGTACAGGCCATCAACCAATTCTAAATACCATGTTGTTGCTTTCTAGTTTAATATAAAATGGTATGTTCAAAAGAAATAGAATTATAGTGAGGAGCACTACTCTTGATTGATTTAAAGTAGTGTTTACAATGAATATGGTCCATATAGTTTTTTAGTGACAAAAGTTAGCCACATTTTTAAGATATCAAAATATGTAAATATAGGTCATGGAAGATATTAATTTATTAAAAGAACACTAAGAATTCATTTTTACATGTGAAACAACATTTATTTTCTCTAGATTTTCATTACCCGGATTTATCAAAAGTTTCAGGTCAAAAAAATTCATGGAGGGGAAATAGACTTTGTTGATTATTTATTTATGAAATTCAGGCATGATTGAGTGAATGCTGTAAGTCTATCCATCAACACCAGAATATGAGATATTGATCTTCTACAGAATGAGATGCATGATGTAGAATTACATTTTTATACATTTTCCAAACAATTATTTACTCAGACACCAGGTTAATTTCATTTCTCAGGTTGAACTAACATATTTTTTTTTATAATTTCAGTTTTATGCGTGTACTTATTAAAATTAGTAAAATGCTATTGAAATATCCCAAAAATCGCACTTTTTTTTGAGAATTACATGCTTATATTATTTGTCCATTCATTTTTCATTATGCCAGGCTGGCTCAATTTTGTATTACAACATTACATTTGTTATATGCCCAGCTAAATTTTTGAAGCACTTGAATTTCATCTCTTTAGCCATTTTGTTTCTTAAATGATTAATCTAGATTGCTCTGTATCCTAACATATTACATATGATAAGAAGAAGCTTTGTAAAAGCTTTATATACTAATAGAAGTCAAGTCACAGAGTTTGCTGTATATTCTAGTTCAACACTGGAAACAATTTTTGTGACTGGTAACAATATTCACTTTATTTTCACCAATCAGAATCATCCACAAATAGAATGACGCACTACATGATAAACAAAATAAAAAGATGTTAGAAAATGATTGATTATGGTGTTCTTGTTTATGATGGATGGAGCACCCATTTTGGTCATTATTTCTTCTTTTTTGAGTCACTTAAACCTTTCAAAATTATTTTTATGCTGGGAACTCTAGGTCATAGTCTTAGAAAAGTATTTTATTCATTAACATTGCTTCAATCTGGCTTGTAGGTGAAGTGTACACAATGTTCTTATTGCTCAAATAAATTTGATCCTTTCTTAGATTTGAGCCTAGAGATCATTCGAGTAGATTCCTTGTTAAAAGCATTATCCCATTACACGACAATGAAGGAGTTAGATGGGGGTGTGAAAAGATATCAATGTGAATGATGCAAAGTAAAAGTGAAGGCTCTAGAACAACTCAAAATTGATAAAGCACCACATGTTCTTGCAATTCATCTGAAGCACTTAAGTATAGTTGGATCTAGAGGAAAAATTGAAAAAAAAGTAGACTTTGGTTGTACGTTGGATCTCAAACCATTTGTTAGGAGTTCACATGTAAGTAGCCCTTACAATATTATTTGCCAGTGGATCACATTTTCAGTGGAATCTAATAATATAGTTTTTGTAATATCTACTAGTTTTATAATAAATTTTGCACATTTGAATGATATTCTAGTTTCTCTATCTATTGATCAATCACAAGAGGGAAATTTTAAGTACACTCTTTATGGTGTTCTTGTTCATGATGGCTGGAGCACACATTTTGGTCATTATTTCTGCTTTTTTGAGTCACTTAAACCTTTCAAAATTATTTTTATGCTGGGAACTCTAGGTTATAGTCTTAGAAAAGTATTTTATTCATTAACAATTGCTTCAATCTAGCTTGTAGGTGAAGTACACACAATGTTCTTATTGCTCAAATAAATTTGATCCTTTCTTAGATTTGAGCCTAGAGATCATTCGAGCAGATTCCTTGTTGAAAGCATTATCCCATTACACAACAATGAAGGAGTTAGATGGGGGTGTGAAAAGATATCAATGTGAACGATGCAAAGTAAAAGTGAAGGCTCTAGAATAACTCAAAATTGATAAAGCACCACATGTTCTTGCAATTCATCTCAAGTGCTTAAGTATAGTTGGATCTAGAGGAAAAATTGACAAAAAAGTAGACTTTGGTTGTACTTTGGATCTCAAACCATTTGTTAGCAGTTCACATGTAAGTAACCCTTACAATATTATTTGCTAGTGGATCACATTTTTAGTGGAATCTAATAATATAGTTTTTGTAATATCTACTGGTTTTATAATAAATTTTGCACATTTGAATGATATTCTAGTTTCTTTGTCTATTGATCAATCACAGGAGGGAAATTTTAAGTACACTCTTTATGGTGTTCTTGTTCATGATGGCTGGAGCATACATTCTAGTCATTATTTCTGCTTTTTTGAGTCACTTAAACCTTTTAAAATTATTTTTATGCTGGGAACTCTAGGTTATAGTCTTAGAAATGTATTTTATTCATTAACAATTGCTTCAATCTGGCTTGTAGGTGAAGTGCACACAATGTTCTTATTGCTCAAATAAATTTGATCCTTTCTTAGATTTGAGCCTAGAGATCATTCGAGCATATTCCTTGTTGAAAGCATTATCCCATTACACAACAGTGGAGCAGTTAGATGGGGGTGTGAAAAGATATCAATGTGAAAGATGCAAAGTAAAAGTGAAGGCTCTAGAACAACTCAAAATTGATAAAGCACCACATGTTCTTGCAATTCATCTCAAGCACTTAAGTGTAGTTGGATCTAGAGGAAAAATTGAAAAAAAATTAGACTTTGGTTGTACGTTGGATCTCAAACCATTTGTTAGCAGTTCACATGTAAGTAGCCCTTACAATATTATTTGCTAGTGGATCACATTTTCAGTGGAATCTAATAATATAGTTTTTGTAATATCTACTAGTTTTATAATAAATTTTGCACATTTGAATGATATTCTAGTTTCTCTATCTATTGATCAATCACAGGAGGACAATTTTAAGTACACTCTTTATGGTGTTCTTGTTCATGATGGCTGGAGCACACATTCTGGTCATTATTTCTACTTTCTTGAGTCACTTAAACCTTTCAAAATTATTTTTATGCTGGGAACTCTAGGTTATAGTCTTAGAAAAGTATTTTATTCATTAACAATTGCTTCAACCTGGCTTGTAGGTGAAGTGCACACAATGTTCTTATTGCTCAAATAAATTTGATCCTTTCTTAGATTTGAGCCTAGAGATCATTCGAGCAGATTCCTTGTTGAAAGCATTATCCCATTACATGGTAGTGGAGCAGTTAGATGGGGGTGTGAAAAGAGATCAATGTGAATGATGCAAAGTAAAAGGGAAGGCTCTAGAACAACTCAAAATTGATAAAGCACCATATGTTCTTGCAATTCATCTCAAGTGCTTCAGTGTAGTTGGATCTGGAGGAAAAATTGACAAAAAAATAGACTTTGGTTGTACGTTGGATCTCAAACCATTTGTTAGCAGTTCACATGTAAGTAGCTCTTACAATATTATTTGCCAGTGGATCACATTTTTAGTGGAATCTAATAATATAGTTTTTGTAATATCTACTGGTTTTATAATAAATTTTGTACATTTGTATGATATTCTGGTTTCTCTATCTATTGATCAATCACAAGAGGGCAATTTTAAGTACACTCTTTATGGTGTTCTTGTTCATGATGGCTGGAGCACACATTCTGGTCATTATTTCTGCTTTTTTGAGTCACTTAAAACTTTCAAAATTATTTTTATGGCGGGAACTCTAGGTTATAGTCTTAGAAAAGTATTTTATTCATTAACAATTGCTTCAACCTGGCTTGTAGGTGAAGTGCACACAATGTTCTTATTGCTCAAATAAATTTGATCCTTTCTTAGATTTGAGCCTAGAGATCATTCGAGCAGATTCCTTGTTGAAAGCATTATCCCATTACACGGTAGTGGAGCAGTTAGATGGGGGTGTGAAAAGAGATCAATGTGAACGATGCAAAGTAAAAGTGAAGGGTCTAGAACAACTCAAAATTGATAAAGCACCACATTTTCTTCCAATTTATCTCAAGCGCTTCAGTGTAGTTGGATTTGGAGGAAAAATTGACAAAAAAGTAGACTTTGGTTGTATGTTGGATCTCAAACCATTTGTTAGCAGTTCACATGTAAGTAGCCCTTACAATATTATTTGCCAATGGATCACATTTTTAGTGGAATCTAATAATATAGTTTTTGTAATATCTACTAGTTTTATAATAAATTTTGCACATTTGAATGATATTCTAGTTTCTCTATCTATTGATCAATCATAGGAGGGCAATTTTATAAACACTCTTTATGGTGTTCTTGTTCATGATGGCTGGAGCACACATTCTAGTCATTATTTCTACTTTATTCATTTATCCATAGGCATCTGGCATGCTTTAGATGATAATCAGGTATACATTTGCTACAGTTGTGAAGACATGTTTAATTTTGTGGAGCAAGCTCATTATAATTTGTGTATAACAGAATACACAAAAAAACTACAATTTTATGTAGAACCTTTTCTTTATAAGGTAACACTAATTATATTGAAGTTTCTTAGACTGATTGAAGTTATTCTTATGACATTTTGTACTCTAGGTCTATTCAATCAGTGAGAAAAGTGTGCTTTCCCAGAAAGCTTACATGCTATTCTATATAGGAGATAAGAAAACTAGCATTCAAATAGTAGGTGGGTCTGAATCTCAGTATAATGGCTCTAAACTAAAGAAGAGGGTGTCATTGAAAATTGGACATCCAAAGGAAAACCACTTACAAGATTCATATGCCCCCCAGGTGATAGAAAACATGCATTCTTTCCAAACGGCAGCAATCTCTTTTAGTGTTGCAGGTGTAAACAAGATATCCCAATAGGTAGAAAATTTGTCAAATGTCAATTTCATTTCAGAAAGTCTAGAAAAGAACATAAGTTCTGGCCAGTCATGTAGTAAATCTAGATCATCAGCAGATCATGATGCTACAGTATAGATGGTGCCTCCAAGAACCAATGGTATTCAAACAAATAATGTCTTCTAGTCAAGTCATACCATAAGTAATAGATGCACATCGAATGGGTCTAGTAATAATGTTAAGAAGAAGGAATCTAAAATAAAAGGAATTGATTCTATGGGTAATTTTAATATTATGGTTGTTAGACATTCTTGGAACTATGATGTGAGCAATGATAATGAGAACTATATTGGTAGAAATTCTGAAGCTTATTCAAAAATTAATGGTAACAGATCATGAGAATGTCAAACATTCTACAAATGGTTTGACAGGCATTATTACTCGGCATCATGCTACTAAACTTCCAAAAAATGATTCAAATGGTAAACTTGTAGCTGGTGAGCATCTAGAGAATGGTAGTGTAGTCCACAATTCTAGAGATAATGAGAGTGAGGCTACTAAGCTCCTAACCCTGGAAGATGGTTCCTTATTTTAGGTGCTTGTTTTTTGTATTAATGTTGTAGTGTATATGTTTGTTTTTGAAAAAATTGCTTTTAGTCCTAATGAATCTTTATATGTTCCTTTTGGAAAGGAGGAAAAAATGGTACTTTTCTCTGTAAGGGAAGGGAAATGAATGGGTCATGTGTAAAAGCTATGCATCCACATAGGTTGCAAAAATATAGTCAAGAAACTAAATGTATTTCTAGCCAAAAGTACCAAAAACACCATGGCTGAAGGTGCATCAGGTTGAATATGCTTGCGGTGGGGTTGCTATGGTGGTGATGGCAGTTGGTGTCGCCACCACAATGGCCCTGCCCCAGTGCTTGCCATGGACATCGCAATTGCGACGTCCGATCGACCATTGTGATGGAACGTGTGTCGTAGACATAGCATCACTATCACAATTCTTGCATGGACGTCGCACTTGTGACGTCAATGCAAGAATTGCGATGGCTGGCAGTGTTGATGCTACACCTACCCCACTGCCAGGTGTCATCTCATCCCCATCACAATTGGTTGAGGATGTCACTATTGCAACATCCAAGGAAATTATGGGACGGTTGCCACCATAGCGACTCGGTGGCCAGATGCTGATGTGACCCCATTGCAATGCGTGGGGCGGACATCAAAATTGCAACGTATACCACATTCTTTACAACAAGATTCGTGCTGGAATAAAGTTGTTAAATTGCAACGGATAGGCTTCAAAATTGTGATGTTAGAGGATAGACGTCGTAATTTGTGACTAAAACAATGACTTCTATTACTGTCGTAGTGGTGACACATTGCCATCATAATTGTGACACTTAGCCGTCGGAAATTGATGCCAAATGTATTAGTGTGATGAAGAGGAAGAAGAAAAAGAGGTTAAGAAAGTAGAGAAGGTAACATCATCAAAGAAATCATCAAGAAAAGCTTGGTAACCTTGGAAGCCAAAGATATAAAAGATTAACATAGCTATTGCTAATGAAGGTAACTTTGTTTAGATTGATATCTCTACTGTGAGATACATCATAGAAAATAATCTAAAATTGAAGGATATTGAGGGCTTAGTAAACCAGAAAGTCTATGATAGGCTTATTCAAAAGAAGGTTCCAATAAGAGAAGAATATCGAGAACTTCGAAAATCTATGCTAAGAACTATTTGCAAGACTGATGACAAAGAAGAGATTAAGAGATTGTTGAGCAATCTCACACCTTACTTAAGAAATAAAGTAAGACCATTTCTATTTATGGTGGGTGAAAAAGATAAATTAAGAAGTGCGACTGTGGCAACTATCATTCAGATGTTGATAGAATCAAAGGCAACATCTCCTCTAACACTTAGAACCTTGGAAGTGTCAGTGAGCAGTGACACTATGTAGATAGATCAGACCAATGTTACCATTAACATTGATGATACTAATCCATTTGAATGTTCCAAATTAAATGAACCTAATACTGAGGATGTTAAAGAAAAATTGAGACAAAGTAAAGAAGAAAAGAGGTTACTTGAAGAAAAAAAGAAGAAAATAGAAGAGGCCAAGAAAAAATTGCTTGAGGATGAGAAGAGAAGAAAGGGAGAGGAAGAAAAGAAAAGAATCGCAGAAGAAGAAATATGAAAGAAAACATGGGATGACACTAAACCTTATAGTTCATGTACTCTACTTTCACTTTCAAGCTTAGCATCTAATGATGATGATCAAATTGATTTGATCTCATCCTTATCCAAGCTTATTCAAAAGAATAGAATAGCAAAGAGCTTGTAGGAAACCTTGATAGACTGCATAGTACTTTGGCAGTACAACACATAGAATTAGATCATAAACAGAGGGCACAAGAAGTGCTAAAATTATTTGATGAAGAATTTACTAACTTGTTAAATGTTGTAGAATAAAAGGCACAGATTTCACATGATGCTAACTTGTTTAGCACCATCTATTAAAACATCAAGAATGATTTGGTTAGTATTGATACTTGTATCAAAGAACTTTGAAAATGTCAATACGATGGGAAAACATTGTACATTAAGTGTACTTTATCATACAAACTAACTAATGATATTAATAGTCAGATAGAAGAAAAGATAAGTGGGCTAGAGGCTCTATCTAGTCAGATCCAACATCCATCTTTCATAGAATCTATTTCTCTAAAAGTATCTTTTGTTGAGAAATAGTTGGAAGAATGTGTCAAGGCTGAGGACACCTATTCTAACCTTTTGTATTCAGATCTTAATGCAGTTGAGATTGCATCATATGCTTTATGTGCAATCCTCACCTCAAATGAATCTACCAAGGATACATAGACTAAGGATTTGGATAATCTTAAGGAAAACATTGATGATTGCATGAAGATCCTATCAGCTTAAGGAAGGACAACACTTTTTGATAGTTTTGTTCAACTTTTTTTTGATATTTTGACCTTTGTCATTGATGTCAAAGGGGGAGAAGTACACATGATTTTTTTAAAGATTGTTAAGGGTAGAAGTACATTTAAGGAAAATAAATATTGTAAAGTATATTGTAAGGGGGATCATATGTAAAGATGGACAAATATAATAGATGTAATGTTATTATATTGTTTATGTAGTTTTTGTTACTTAGCCAATTTTTCCTATTTTGTTGCCATCAATGCCAAAGGGGGAGATTGTTGAAAATTGGTTAATAGAGATATGTAATATTTTTTATTTATAGAAACACATTATGTACATGCTTATAGGAAATCTCAGAAATAAAGATACTTAGTGATTGATAATCAAAAAATTGTCTAAGTATAGAATTTGGTATACAACAATGTATTATTTTGTTTATAACTTGTTGCTGACATCATATTATGACTAGCGAAGTTAGATGGAGATAGTATACATGTTTTGATGACATGTATTAACTTTGAAAGTTAGTACAAACTATACAAAATAGAGATACTTATGTTTGAAGCGAAATAGGATAGCGAAATTAAAGGAAAGGATTATTTTGTTTACAAGATAATTACTTGTCCAATTAGGGTTGACATCATAGATATTTACACTAAGTTGGAAAAGTGGATTGTGGTGTTAGATGACCTAGCAGCAAGTTTTGTAAGGCATGGTATTTATGCAAATGACATTTTGTGATGAAGGATGTAAGTTGTGTGAATATTGTGATGTGCAAACTTACTGTGAAAGTGATATATGTGAAGTTTAGTATAAGCTATTTTGCGATCCAAGATCAAGTTGAAGATTAGAAGATTAGTTAAAGAAGAAGGTACAATACCTATACTCCATAAGTCTGATTTCTTGTTTGGGTAGTGAGCTCCTCTTGTAGTTAGAAGTGCATGTTTGGGCAGTGAACTCATCTTGCACTTACTGTACCACAACTCTTAATAGGGTTGGACTCTTCTAACAGGGATTCAAAGTCTCCTAACAGGGACTTCTTATACTAAATTTTCTCATTTAATCCTAACAAGGTCCATCCTCTAACAAGGAACTTATATATTAGTATATTATCTAGTGGGTATCATCCCCACCGGGGTTTTCCCTTGGCCAGGGTTTCCCTAGTTAACAAAATATGGTGTTATGAATTATCTTTGTGCATTGCTACTATTTCTATTCAACATTACTTTATTTATTTGTTATACATGGTTTAAAGTAATAAATAATATCTAGTTGGCAACTAAAGTTTATAGATTAGTAATTCACCCCCTTCTCTCAGTAATCCCTATTTCTAATAGTTTTCATGTTGTGAGAAGCCCATAAAAGGAGAGAATTTAGTTTTCTTTGCAAGCTTAGGTTCTAGAAGGAAGCTATTGAAGTTTCTCCAAGCTTGAGTAGAGGTGATACTCATGTATGAACTTGTATTGCAAGTATGGTGTAATCTCTTACTCATTTGATAATATATTATGTGGGTTTTATCTAGTCTTGGTTTGTTTTTTTCATAGGGTTTTCCCCATGATAATCATTGTGTTATGTATTTATTTCTATTTAATTTATGCTCTTATTTATCTCTTGAAATATTTTTAATTTAGTTAAGTCAAAATTTGCATATTCATCTTCTCAAGATCAGCTTAGGATGCATTTTTGCACACCTTAACTTCCATACAAGTTTTATACGAGCTTGCCCATTTTTTGTTCTCTTTGTTGGGTACAATATTTTTAAAGCTATTCAAGGTTTAAGTGGGATCTTGTGAAGAGTGTTTCATTTTTTTTTATTGTAGGATAGTAAAGATGGAAAACATGTTAGGAAGGATTGATGTAAAGAAGTTTTTGTTACAAGCTAGATTTGTCATTGCACCAAACAATCAACCTGTTAATGCTCGATACAACCACTAGACTTATAGAACTTGGGAGGTGGTTAAGGAATGCCACAAATCCTGAAGGGGAATGTTGGAAATTAGTCCAAAAATCCCCCCTCAACATTACCCGGGGAGATTTGAACCAGTGACCTGGCTTTGATACCACTTGTTACAAGATTGAGTTTCTGTTGCACCAAAAGATTCACCTATTAATGCCCAATACAACCAATAAACTTATAGAACACATGAGGCAATTAACCCATGTCATGAATCCTAAAGGGGAACATTGGCAGTTAATCCAACAATTTTTTGACATAAATTCTAAAATGTAGAAGTTAAATATGGAAGACTTGTTGATTAATCAAGATCTATGGGAAGTAGTGGGCTAAAATGTCCTTAGGCCTACAAATTCAAATTTAGCTACATGATATGATGTAATGGGTAGAAAAGATCAAGGTCTCATAAGATTGTGTCTTGTAGACTCCATTTTGATAAATCTCCATGAAGAATCCACCTCAAAGAAGATTGGAATAAGCTGAGTGAGATACATTGATAAAAATCACTTACAAATAAGATTTTCTTGAGGAAGAAGTTGGATTCATTGAGAATGGAAGAAGGTGTAGTAATATATGAGCATTTGAAAAGATTTAATGTGTTGGTGACTTATTTGACCTCAGTAGGTGTGTAAATGGATGAAGAAGAAAGTTTCCAAATATTCCAATGTTCATTTCTAGACTCATGGTGCAATCTTGTCATGGCCATAACTATAGGTATCTTGAAGATGGAGGATGAAAATTGTTCTCTACTTTCCAAGGATATGAGAAGGAAGGTCTTAGTGAATGAAAAATAGGCTTTAAGTGTTCAAGGAAGATCAAGAGAAAGAGCCAATAATGAAAATTAGCATGGTCATTCTAATTCCAAGAATAATGGGAGATTGAAATCCCCTAGTAATTCCAAGGAAATTTTCTATAATTGTGGGACACACAATCACTTTTGAAAGGACTAGAAAGAAGAAAAAGAAGAAGAAAGATTTTTGAATTTGATTATGAGAAGTGAGATAAATATTCCTTTATTGTAGCCTTGGCCACTTGTGTAGGTGACAATGCATGGTTGATAGGCTTAGGTGTCTCTTTCCATATGACTCCTAAAATAAATTAGTTTAGTAAGTATGGAAAGCTTGATCACGATAAAGTGTATTTGGGTAATAAATATTTTTTTAGTATTGTTGGTTATGGTAGTGTTAACATGAAATTTAATGATGGTATAAATAGATGATTTGATGGTTTCTTACATTTTTCAAGAGTATCTAAATAAATTTCTTACATGTTAGCAAGATAATAGACGAGGTTGCGCTTGTACAAGTTTCTAAAGAAAGTTTAAATGGAAAGAGTTTATATGGTGATAGAAAGAGGAAGCATATTGGGTAGAGTGCACCAAGTTGATGCATACACAATTTTAGTGCAATATCACTTTTGATGAAATTATAATAAAGGATACTCCATTGGAAAAAGAGATGGTTACTTTTTCAGCATATGATAATGAATTTTGGTTACTCATGGGTTCTATGTCTAGTAGATCAAAGTTTTCTACAGAGAAGAAGATGCTATGGCAAGTGTTTCTTTTCCATATAGGTGACAAGGGTCTACAAAACTTAGAAAATAAGAATTTGGTTGATTATTTGAATCATTGCAATCTTGAGTTTGATTTTAGTGAGCATTATCTCTATGGTTAACAAAATCATATTCAATTCTACTCAATTTTTTGTAAGTTTGCATCTATTTTTGAGCTAATCGATTTGGATACATTTGGTCCACTTGATGTTCCTTCAATTAATGGATTAGTTTAGTATGTTTCTTCCATTTATGATTTTCGTACAAGAATGTTGGTTTATTTTCTTAAGAGTAAAGGTATTTTAGTTATCTAAAATAATTTAAAGCAATAGTTGAGTTGGAGTTTGGAAGGAAGATAAAATCTTTAAGGAAAAATAATGGCACTGAATATTCCTCCAATGATTTTGATACATTTTGTAAAGACAATGGTATTAGGAGAAATAAGACAACTCTATGTTCTTCAAAACATAATGTAGTTACAAAAAGAATGAATGCAACCTTGATGGAGAATGCTATGAGTATGTTGAATGGTGTTGGACTAGAAAAATTTTCTCAGATAAATCTATAGCCACTATATGCTAACTTATAAACAAGTCTCCTACTTGAGCTCTTATTGATAGGACACCAATGGAAGCATATTGTCAAAACATAAGCCATCACTTAATCATCTGAGAGTTTTTGGTTGTGAGGCATATGTTCATGTGCCAAAGGAGAAGTGGGCATAATTTGATAAAAATCATGTTATTATATATTCATCAAATAAAGGTATGGTGTGAAAAGATACAAGATTTGCAATCTTGTTGCACAAAAGGTACTTTATTTGAAAGAGGTTTTATTTTTAGAGAATCTAAGAGTTCTTTTATTTTAATGCAGCCATAAAAATTTGAAGAAAATAAAGATGTGATTCAAAATTTTTCACCTAAGAAGGTTGAATTGAGGCCCTTAGAAAGATAAGAAGACAAGAAGATCTCTAAGAGTTTAAAATCATCAGAGGAAGATGAGAAATTTGAACTTGAGATTTTTCAAAGGTCTACTATAAAAATATAAAAACCTAAATGGTATGGTTATTCTCCTAATGTTTAGAGATACATATTTTCTTTGAATGTTAATATTTGTAAGAATTTGGTATAGCTCTAATACCATGTAAGAATTTTCCTAAGGGAAAAATTCACCTAGGAACTAAGAACTCAAACACAAGCACAATTTTAGACCAAAAATGGATATGATCAATTAATTAGAGTATGTCCTAATACATTGCTCTGTTCAATATATGATGTGCAAACACACTAGGAGTGCCTACATATAAAGGCCTCTCAAGAAGCACCTTGAATGTCTCTAGAAAAAACCAGGAGATAAGATAAGCATCATGAAAACTAAGCACATGCCTTATCCATCGTCCTAGATGAGTGGATAAGAATGAGAAGGTTGTAGACACCATGTTCTTAATTAGTGTGCTAACTCCTATGTTGTAGACACCATGTCCATAAAAGAGATGCGAACTCCTGTGTTGTCAACATGACAACTCACAAGAGTACACAAAAACCTTAGTGTCTCACAAAATAAAATAATAAAATAATGCAAAATAATAAAATAATGCATTAACCTAAGTAAAATTAAGTAAGTGTAAATAGTAAATACTTATTTACACCAACACCCCCCTTAAGTTCCACTTGATGTTCCTTCAATTAATATATTATTTTGGTATGTTTCTTTCATTGATGATTTCAGTACAAGAAATTTAGTTTATTTTCTTAAGAGTAAAGGTATTTTAGTCATTTCAAATAATTTAAAGCAATGGTTGAGTTGGAGTTTGGATGGAAGATAAAATATTTAAGGAAAAATAATGGCACTGTATATTGCTCCAATGATTTTGATACATTTTATAAAGGCAATGGTATTAGGAGACATAAGACAACTCTATGTTCTCCACAACATAATGGAGTTACAAAAATAATGAGGAGTTAAGATAAGCATCATGAAAACCAAGCACATGCCTTATCCATCATTCTAGATGAGTGGATAAGAATGACAAGGTTATAGACACCATGTGCTTAATTAGTGTGCTAACTCCTGTGTTGTAGACACCATGTGCATAAAAGAGGTGCAAACTCCTATGTTGTCAACATGACAACTCACAAGAGTACCCATACTCCTAGGTGGCTAATAAATAAATAATAAAAATATGCATTAACCTAAATAAACTTAAGTAAGTGTAAATAGTTAATAATTATTTACACCAACACCCCCCCTTACATGCAACTTGGGGGAATGCACTTAAGCTCACAAAAACTAGGATGAAATGCAGAATGGGTCTCGACTACTAGGCCATGTTAGGTACCCATATACATAATGAAAATGTAATCTCTCATAAAGCAGAGAAAGAGGGAAAACCTCATGGGAAAAATCCTCCCCCAAAAAGAGAGATGAAAGGGGATGCATGGATGGATGGAGTAATCAAGACCCCCCCATTATGACATACATCCAGTATATACAAGAGAAAAATGGAGAAGGACAAAACCCCCTAAGAGGAAAAAGTCCCCCCCAAAAAGGAGAAGAAGGAGATGAGGTAGTCCCCCTCCCTTAAAGGTAGTATGTTGATCAGTGGGAAATGCTTTGAAATGGAAGCTGATCCATGACCTTTGAATGATGTTCCTCCCCTTTGGAAGAAACAAATGCAAGGGTACAAAGGAGATGCATCCCCTATATGGAGAAGGAATCTCTAAGATGAATGATGTCTCTAAAACCTGTTCAAGTGTCCCTATGTCGATACTGATGATGAATCCTTCCAAAACTACTAAGAAGAAGTGTAGATCAAACAAGAAGTGATGTAGAACCTGTTTCAAAAAAACAACAGTCTTTTCAAATGACAAAGAGACCTCCTGTAGATGCTGTACATAAGTATCCACAATCACATTAGCCCGAAAGGACTGATCATGTAGAGAATGGACATGAGGGTCAAAGTGGGCCCTTGCAACAACTATAGAAGGATTGTCCTCAGCAAAGAGAAGTGGTAGATCATCAAAGAAGTATCCCAAATCTAATGTGTGTGATTCCAAAAATAGAGCTGAAATGTCTGTCAAAAAGTCATCACCTGAGGCTAGAAGACCATGTGTACCCTGCTGTGATGAAGTACATGAATCTATCACTATGGCAATGAATGTATTATTTGCCTCAAAAATAAGACAAATATCATCAATAGTGTCTTCCACATCTTCAATGTGAGACTTCAAAAATAGGCCTACAATGGTAGAAAGGAAGTCATTACATGAAGGTAGAGTAGGAAGACATAATGGGTCCTACTACACTAAATTTGAAGCATCTATGGCTAAAATAGGATCAATAGGAGCAATAGGAGCTAGAGGTGTGATCTCATCTGAAGAGGATATAGATACAACTAGAGGTAAGATATCTTTTGGGAATGGAGGAATTTTTGGATCTCCATACTTCTCCCAAAGATAGATCCAATAATCATGTGGTGGCCATATCTTGGCAACTAACTTACGACAATCAGAAGAAGAGAGACTTGTAAGAATGATACAAATCAATCTACCAACAAGTTCCTACGATTCATCAGTGATCAAGTCGTTGGAACATAAATAAGGAAATACTTCCTTATGCTCTCTTCTAAGATGATCAAGAAGTGTATCACTCTATATGTGATAGTTGTTGTTTGTCAACTTGGGCCTAATGCCATAACGACATGTGGAACATACTCCTCTTTCATGAGATCAATTAATGAACCCCCAAATAATCAAAATAACAATCAAAGAAACCCCCCCTAATGTATGATTTAGGCACTTGATAGTCACTTGCCAATTTAGGGCCTATTTTTGAAAGTAGTATTTCTATCCATAGAACCTATAATATGATTATAGATCTGGAAAGTAAACAAAATAATATGCACTTTCAAAAAAAATGGAACTTGATTTGGAGTCCAGATGAGCCCATACTAAGCATTTTAAGTGGCAAAAATTGGGATTTGTGAGTTGCAGAAAAATTAAGGAATAGAGATGTCAAACTTCCTGCACCAATGTGTAGATTGCTAAATCCTAGCCCCAAAAAAAAAAATTGCTCACAAAAGGGAGTCTGTATGAGGGAGAGATCACTGTTTGAAAATCACTATTATTTTTATTTTTTCTAAATCATCGCCGTGCCTCCAAAAAACAAATGGCTCTAGATTTTTCCTTAGTTGTCTGATTTGGATGAAACAAAATCTAATCTAGGGGTTTTTGGAACTTCTGAATGTGATGCAAATATCTGATTTGCACCAACAAGCTCTAATATTCATCTACAAAAAATCTCTCCTATGGCCCTATGGACAAAAAATTTCTAGAAAATAATGTAGATCTAAAAAAAATAGTAGAGATGTAGATGAAAAAAAAAAATGTAGATCTAAAAATTAAATGTACAGATATGAAATGATCAAAAATTAAATGTACAGATATGAAATGATCATACCAATGCTACAAATTGGTCCTTTGGGTGCCGGTTTACAATTTTTTTTTGCCTCAAAATTGACTTGGCCTAGGGTAGGCAAGTTTATAGCCATTTTTCATCGAATTAGCATTCTAGACACAATGGCAAGGTCAGATCTGGCTCTAGACACTCCCAATTTCTATAGTACTCTAGATTCAATTTGAGTTGTTGAAGTAACAATGGTCTTGAACGACTATGTGATGAGAAAAGCTCTAATACCAATGTAAGGATTTGGTATAGCTCTGATACCATGTAAGAATTTGCCTAAGAGAAAAATTCACCTAGGAACTAAGAACTCAAACACAAGCACAATTATAGACCAAAAATGGATATGATCAATTAATCTGAGTATGTCCTAATAAATTGCTCTATTTAGTATATGATGTGCAAATACACTAGGAGTTCCTATATAAAAAGGCCTCTCAGGAAGCACCTAGAATGTCTCTAGAAAGAACCACAAGATAATATAAGCATCATGAAAACTAAGCACATGCCTTATCCATCATCCTAGACGAGTGGATAAGAATGAGAAGGTTGTAGACAACATGTGCTTAATTAGTGTGCTAACTCTTGTGTTGTAGACACCATGTGCATAAAAGAGATGCAAACTCTTATGTTGTCAACATGACAACTCAAAAGAGTACACAAACTCCTTAGTGTCTCACAAAATAAAATAATAAAATAATGCAAAGTAATAAAATAGTGGATTAACCTAAGGAAACTTAAGTAAGTGTAAATAGTAAATACTTATTTACATCAACAAAATTGATGAACTAAGATTTTTAGAAGAGACTCTTAGTATGAACGTGAGTCATGGAAAACAACCATGGATGAGGAGATGAAATATCTTAAGAGGAAAAACACATGAGAGATTGTACCATTTCCTGAAGGATAGAAGCCTTTCGGATTTAAGTGGGTGATCAAAAGGAATAATGGTTCTAATGGAAGTAATGAGAAGTACAAAGCACAATAGGTTGTATAAGGATCTTGTGATCTAGAGATTGAAAAAATGGATGTAAAAACAACTTTCCTTCATGGATATTTGGAGGAATAAATTTATTTGATGCAACCAATGCACTATGTGGTGAAAGAATTAAAATATCAGCTCAGACAAAATTTTTGAAATAAAAGATATTGGTGTAGTAAGATACATTCTAATGATGGAGATTATAAGAGATAAGTAAAGTAGAAATATTTGGCTAGGCCAAATCAAGTATGTTTCGACTATATTGTAAAGATTCAACATGCAAGATTTTAGATCATTGTGTACTCCTACTATAATAGGAACAAAGCTTACTAGTTATAATGTCTCACATACCCATAAGAGAGGAGAGACATGTGTTGAGCACCATATCAAAGTGTTATTGCAAGTTTGATGTATACTATGGTTTATACAAGACCAACCATTAACCAAGCAGTAGGACTAATTTTTCTTACATTTCTAATCAAAGAAGACCACATTGGAATGTACTAAATAAAGTTTTTAGATACTCACGGGGAACCTCAACATATTTTATTTGTTTTCAAGGAATGGGAAATGAGAATTCCTTGGATAATAGGGATTATGTGAATTTAAACTTGTTGGCATAAAGTTATTTGCCATTAGTGACAACACTTTTCTCACAGTATTAACCGAGTAAAGAAGAACTCAGTGTTAACCGAGTTCAGTCGGTTAACATAGAACTCAGTGTTAACCGAGTTCAGTCGGTTAACTAAGAACTCAGCATTAATCGAGTTCGATCGGTTAATTAAGAACTCAGTGTTAACCGAGTTTAGTCGGTTAACTAAGAACTCAGCATTAACCGAGTTCGGTCAGTTAATTAAGAACTCAATATTAACTGAGTAAAGACGGATGCAGTGTTAACCGAGTTCGGTCGGTTAACATAGGACTCAGTGTTAACCGAGCTCAGTCGGTAAACAAAGAAGTTTGTTCTACCGAGTTTGTTTTGCTATTCGGTCGACTCAGTTAAATTTTGTCTACTTTTATTCAGCCAACCATTGCATGTAATTTTAACCAAGATGGTATATATATGTAATGTATTGTATCATTCTAAATGTATGGGAAATATATGAAGTATGTGAAGAATGTGTGCGAAAGCATGTAAGCTGAATTTTGAAGGTTTTCAGCAAAGTCAGCATTGGAGCAGAAAAGTTTTATCTGTCATATCAAGGACAATCAGAGCGTAGCGGATCTTATCAGCAATCAGTTGTATTCAGATCCACTGTTTCATTCTAACAGGTGAATCAGTTTTTATAAATCCTTTAACAGGGTAGACTTAACAGTCTTTGTACCAAATCTCCTAACAGAGTGCATACTTATGAAGTATGTTTCAAATCCTTTAACAAGGTGGATATAACAATCCTTTATGCTCCTAACAGGGCAGATCACCAGAAGTGATCATTGTATGCCTTAACCGGCTAACTTCCTACTACAGTAAAGAAGATTTGTGGGTTTCATCCCCACCCCAGTTTTACTTTCTATTTTGGAAGGTTTCTGGGTCACCAAAATCTCTGTGCTTATGTGTTATGAATGTCTACATACTGCAGATTAGGTGATTAAATATTTTACTGGTTAATAGGAATTGATTTAAGATTTTATGTTTACTGATTCACCCCTCCCCTCTCAGTAAACTGTTATATCTTGAATATTTCCAACAATTGGTATCAGAGCTAACTTGGTTCTCAGGACAAAGCTTGACAGCTTGAGCAAAGATCAAAGTCAATGGAGATATTCAGATTGGAGAAAGTTATAGAAAATGAAAAGTTAGATCTTGAAATGGCCATGGTTCAACTTAAAGAAGCAAAGGAACATCTTTCTCAATCCCTAAAAAGAAGAAAGGATCTTGCAAAACAAATGAATGATCATCAGTATGTTGAAGTGAAGATTGAAGACCTGTTACCATCAAGCAATTCAGAAGAAGCTGACCAAGCAATCAAAGAACTTCTAGAAAAGAATGGATCTCTGCAAGAAGAGGTAAGAAAGCTTAAGAGAGAACAAGAAATACAGTCAATCAGGCTATGTGAAGCTTTGGATCAAAGAAACAAAGCACAAGAAGAACTGGAAGATAGAAGTCATGAAATCCGCAATCAAACTCATCAGTATGAAGATCTCATAGACCAACTCACCAATGCAAATGAAGAAATCAGGATTCTCAGAGCACAAAATGAAAGAATAAGGAATGATTTGAACACTGAAAAGCAAATCAATGAAAGTCTACAGAATGACTTGAGATCAGAAAGACAAATCAATGAAAGCTTGGAAAATGACCTAATCTCTGAAAGGCAAGTCAATGAAAGGATGATGAAATCTCAGGTAGACGTAAATCAATTGAATGAACAGAATCTTCAAAGAAAAACAAGCAAAGCTAGTCTTGGATACAAGGAAGCTGGTGAATCCTCCAAGCAAGGTGAACAAAGGAATAAAAGATCCACTTGTAATCATTATGGCAAGATAGGTCATACATCAAACAAATGCTGGAGGAATGGGAAAGCAAAATTCAATGGTAAGTGCTTCAACTGCAATCAGCATGGTCACAAGGCAAATGAGTGTAAAGAAAAACCAAAATTTGAAGGCAATTGTTACAAATGCAAAAAGCATGGTCACAAGGCATTCCAGTGCAAATCCAAATCATTCAATCCAGCTAAACAACTTGTCAAAGCCATATTCGGATGGGACTACAACACTTGGTGCAGATGTCACTATTGTGGAGAATATGGACATACTGGCATGAATTGTGCCAGACATCACCTAAGGAAAAAGGACACAACTGTAAGGTGCTATACATGTACAGAACTCGGTCATATAGCCAAAAATTGCATGAATATCAAAAGAATTGAAGATGAAAAGAAAATCAAAGCAGATAACATCTGAAAGCAAATGAAGCAGCAATGGATTCCAAAATCTACCGAACAAGATAAGTCAGATAGGAGTGTCACTCAAGAGGTGGGTGACTCTACCATTTCCAATTAGTATTCATATAAGAAACATTGGAACTGCATCTTCCAAGATTTATCCTATGCAGCTCCAAAGGAAGAAGATGGATCAAATTAGTATTGTAGATACACTCTGACTCCAGGACGGTTCAATACTTTACCAAGTTTGGTTGGATGTAACAAAGCTTCATTAACCGAGTAGCAGTTACCGAGTTGAGTCGGTAAGAGACTTTGCTGAGTTCGGTCGGTCACAACTAAGTTTCATTGACCATGTTGTGTCAACCGAGCAAGGTCGGTTCGTGACCTAACTGAGTAAGGTTGGTACTTCAATATTTTCTTTCGATCGCCGAGTTGATAATATCTACCGAGCTAGTGGATGACAACCTGTCATTTCTTCTGCCATCGTACACAAACATTTATGGCAAATTTGTTATCAAAAGGGGAAAAATTTGATCTAAATTTTTACTGCGAACAAAGAGCTAAGGTATTTTCTGCAATTTCAGAGCGAGCTTAAGACATTTTTGAGCGAATTTTTCAAAAGAGCGAAAGAATCAATTCAGAATTTTTCTACACCTATCAAGTAACAATGGCATCTGGAAGTGGAAGCTCTAAGACTAAGAAAGGCTCAGAAATGCTGGTTAGAGGAGAGGAATGGAAGGCACCGAACTTCAAATTAGCACCAGCTATTGCAGAATCACTGAACCCTAATGGTGCTCAATCCCAAATTCCTTCAAAGGTACTTCTTGTCAATGATATAAGATCTCATTTTAAATGCTCTATTCAAGAACTTGGAAACCTAGAAATTGATAATGCCCTAGGTGAAATGAGCATAGATGGAAACCTAAAACTCGAACATAAGCATCTTGAAATAAAAGGGTTAACCCACATTTCGCACTTGCCAAGGAAATTTCAAGTTAAATGGGTTAGGTATGTACTCAGTCGAGTTCACAATGGCCAATTGTGGTTAGAGCAACCAGTGCTCATCACAAAGAAAATGATTAACAATATTACTAGACTCCCCATGCTGAGAAAAGCCAAGACTACCAAAACCCTAGGTCGGGAGGAATTGCAGAAACTGACCCAAGAAGAATGGGATGGTAGGGGACTTAAGCTGAATACTGTAGCTGACGTCGAATTGAGATTTGGCATTCACGTCATTGCTCACAAAATCTATAGTTCAAGCCGTCCAAACAGTGTACCCTGTGAAGCTGTGGATCTGGCGTACAAAATAGTGAAGAAGAATTTAGAATTTGATTTATCAGAATTACTTTTATCCCAATTCAATAAGAATATGGAAAGCATTAGAACCTCCAAGAACAATCCCTGCAAATTTGGTTCGCTTTTGATTTGTTTATTCTTCTATATTCAGAAATCTTTTCCATCAAAGGGATCAGTAGTATGGAGAAAAGATATACCAATTCTTTATCAGATAAACGAGTTCATTGCAGAACTAGGTGAAAATTTTGATATTATTTTGGATAACTATTTTGAAGAATTTAAGGAAAAGATGAATCATAGGTTCCGAATTCCACCCAAACTGGTTGAAGAATACAAGGAAGACATATGCTTCATGGTAGATTGCGACAAGGTATACATTCAGGCAGCTAGGCCTCGAGTAGCATGGGTGAAACCTCTTCCCTATGAGGTAAAAATTGACGAAGCCAGGGATATCATAGAAGCACTGGTGAATGAACCAGTAGACCCAAGGAAACCAATTTTTGGAACTTATGATCAAGCTAAGGCCAGAATTGAGCTCCAAATTAAAATTCCTCAGGCCATTAACAAAGGAAAGAGAAAGATAACCCAACTGAAGACGGAAGTTGGATCTCTTATGATAACATAAGGCAAAGGAGAAGACGAAGAAGAAGAAGAGGAAACCGAGTCAGACAAGGAAAAGGAGCCTCAACAAAAGAAAGGCAAGGTGATCATCACCAAACCTAAAAGGCAAGCCTCTGCAGTCTTCTCCAGGAGAACAAGACAAGGAAAGAAAGAACCTGTACTTGTTAAGCCTCCACTCACATTTGAGGATAGATTGAAGCAATTAGAAGCAGGTGCTAGCTTCACAAACTTCAAAGCATTGAAGTTTGAAACCAGAACAGAACAAGAAAAGATACAGATTGAGGAACTGGTACTGAACAAGATGGGTAAATAGAAATACTCACCGGACCAGATAGCCTCCCAGATCTCCAATCAACTATTGGAGAAGTTGCAAATCAGATGGGAAGCTGCAACCAAGACTGTAAAAGACATCTATGAGCAGACATTGAAGAATCTCCTGCCAAGTTTCACTAATGCTGAAGTGAAAGCATCACTGAAAGATCACGAAGGCAATATGATGATTAGATTCCACACCTGTTTGATACTTGTCAAAGACATTGAGCATGTGGTAAATGATACAACAAACATGTGGAAAAACATCTATCATCTACACAAATCCAGTGATGATACTGTTGAAATCAAGGACATTGACAACAGTGATGATGATGAAGATGATGATGATATTGAAGATATTCTAGAGGATCTTCATTCAATCATGTTAGAAGTGGAAGAAGAGGCTAAGAAAGAATTAGAGGAAGAAGAAGCTGAAAAAGAAATGGAGGATAAAGAACAAGCAAAGGTGGAAGAAGATCCAATACAAATTACAGCTAAAGTCATTGCATCTCTTCCACACTCTCCATCCAAAACAGTTACATCAACTATGGAAATAGCTTCTACTGGTAAGTCCTCTCAGCTCCGTATACCATCTATGCAAGTGCCAATCACTTCATTAACCGAGCTGCAGCCACCTTCATTAACCGAGTCTCCATCAGTCTCTGCAGTAAGTTCATCATGCACATCAACCTCTACTGCAGAATGTATAATAAGTGTACCTACAGATACTACAATTTTGAGTTCTCTTAATCAAATTTTTGCAACTATTAGCTCTTCCACTCCATCCTGTACATCAACATCAATTTTTGATACCATTTGCACATCTCTTAGTCTTCCTTTACATAGTCCTATTCCAGTCTTATCAGCCAGCCCTGCCTCATCAACTATAGTCTCAGTTCACAAGGGTCAAGATGAAGTCTTTGCTGGTAAAGCAAAAAGATACATGTTTTCCAGCAAGACACTAGATGAGGAAATTGATTTGGATAAGGACATTATCCTTCCTAAAATAGATCTTGATACAACATCAGTTGATGAAATGAGAATGCTCAATCAGCTATTAGAGCAGAAGGCTAGGTAGAAACAGCTACGACATGAAAGAGATCTAGAATATAGCATCATTGAGAGTGCTAAAAATATTATAACAGAGGCTATAGGTGTTGAAGTATATTCTACTCAACACATTTTGATTCAGTTGGAAGAGGCTGTAAAAAAATTCAATGAGGATACCTCCAGCCAAGAAAAGTTGATTGAAAAGGCAGAGAAGAAATTTGACAATAAGGTGCTTGAGCACATTGCTCAGCATATTGCATTAAATCAGGTAGAATTGTCTACAATTTTGAATAATTTTGAGAATTCTTTTAATAATGTAACTTCACTTTTTGGAAAACTCTGTGATGTTACTAAGTATACCAAGGATATAAAAGAAAAGTTGAATAAAATTGATGAGGATATGAAGGTCAGTGCCCAAGTGCTACAATCTGACCTCAGTACAAGTTCATCCCATCATCATAAAATAAGATTTTTGTCGGAGAAACAGGCAGAATTGCTGTGAGAGGAAGCAAGAATCAGGTCTACTCTCATAGATATCTAGAATATGATTCTTCCTGTCATGACTTCAATGCAAAAGCATATTGCTCATTCCAGAACATTGATTCATGACAACAATTTCTCAGTTGCAGATCATATGATTGAACTTTCTGCAGAAATTCAAATTGCACTCTCCTCCAGCAAAATTTTGCAAGAAAATTGGGATAAGACTTTGGCTCTTATTCTCAAGGTACATTTAGAATTTTTCTCTCATTTTGAAATCTCAGTGTAAATATATGTTATTTGGCATTATTGTCAAAAAGGGGGAGACAGAACTTCAGAACTTCAGAGCTATCCGTGCAAAGATATATGTATTGATCTGTAAATACTGTGCATATTGTATGGGGGAGACATACATCTAATAAGATCTACAATTTTGGAAACTTTTTGAAATGTATGTCAATTTCTATACATAAACTTTGATACATAATTGTTTTTGTCACTAATGCCAAAGGGGGAGATTGTTGGCATAAAGTTATTTGCCATTAGTGACAACACTTTTCTCACAGTGTTAACCGAGTAAAGAAGAACTCAGTGTTAACTGAGTTTAGTCGATTAACATAGAACTCAGTGTTAATCGAGTTCACTCGGTTAACTAAGAACTCAGCATTAACCAAGTTCGGTCGGTTAATTAAGAACTCAGTGTTAACCGAGTTCATTCGGTTAACTAAGAACTCAGCATTAACCGAGTTCGGTCGGTTAATTAAGAACTCAATATTAACCAAGTAAAGATGGATGCAGTGTTAACCGAGTTCGGTCAGTTAACATAGGACTCAGTGTTAACCGAGCTCAGTCGGTAAACAAAGAAGTTTGTTCTACCGAGTTTGTTTTGCTATTCGGCCGACTCAGTTAAATTTTGTCTACTTTTATTCAGCCGACCATTGCATGTAATTTTAACCAGGATGGTATATATATGTAATGTATTGTATCATTCTAAATGTATGGGAAATATATGAAGTATGTGAAGAATGTGTGCGAAAGCATGTAAGCTGAATTTTGAAGGTTTTCAGCAAAGTCAACATTGGAGCAGAAAAGTTTTATCTGTCATATCAAGGACAATCAGAGCATAGCGGATCTTATCAGCAATCAGTTGTATTCAGATCCACTGTTTCATTCTAACAGGTGAATCAATTTTTATAAATCCTTTAACAGGGTAGACTTAACAGTCTTTGTACCAAATCTCCTAACAGAGTGCATACTTATGAAGTATGTTTCAAATCCTTTAACAAGGTGGATATAACAATCCTTTATGCTCCTAACAGGGCAGATCACCAGAAGTGATCATTGTATGCCTTAACCGGCTAACTTCCTACTGCAGTAAAGAAGATTTGTGGGTTTCATCCCCACCCCAGTTTTACTTTCTATTTTGGAAGGTTTCTGGGTCACCAAAATCTCTGTGCTTATGTGTTATGAATGTCTACATACTACAGATTAGGTGATTAAATATTTTACTGGTTAATATGAATTGATTTAAGATTTTATGTTTACTGATTCACCCCTCCCCTCTTAGTAAACTGTTATATCTTGAATATTTCCAACAAAACTATGCTAGAGACACCACTATGTATGTGTTTACATTATTTGGTGGTGTGATCCATTGGATGAGAAAGTGAGAAGTTGTGGTCTCTTTGTCCACTACAAAAGCATAGTATATCACAATTACTCATGCTTGCAAGAAAGCCATTTGGCTCAAAATATTGTGTTTTTATATGAAGACCAAACATGGAACAATAATATTTATAGTGACTATCAAAGTGCAATCTACCTATTGAAGGACCTGATATTTCATGTCATGACCAAGTGATGAGAAAAATGATCTATAACCTATATTTTTAGTAGAAGTTGTTATGTCTACTCCAATTATTGTTACATCATGTTCTTTTGTTAGTTACATGTTATTTTATGTTTCAAAAACACTTATTTTACTAATTGGTGGTTAACACCATGCATCCACTTGAACTTTATCTTCATGATCTTTTGATTAATGGGTTTAGACTAATCTAAACTTATGGTTGAACTAGTACATCTTTTATATTTGCAATATAAGTAGACATGGTATTTTATGGATATGCTCTGATGGATAAATAATCACATAGTAAATAATATATGTTGCATATTATGTTAGGATACATTGTTCCTTTCCTTAGTTCAACATTTATGATTTTCATTGGTGTTTCCTCAGTCTCTCTAGGATGTCACTCAGCTAGAGGAATGGGGGCATGGGACATATTTCCCTTTTCTTCTACATATGGGTGTAGCTTCAATGGTCCTCTATGTTCTAGTGCATTAGGTGTCTATGATAATGCCTCCTCTTGGTTGGAATGCCATGTATGCATCAACCTTATTCATTTGGACACCTAGGTGAGTTGGAATTATTGTTGAGATATTTAGGAAAGGCAAGATCTTGAACAAGGGGGTTGAATCAATATCCTTAAAATTTTTTAAACCCTTTCAAATTTGACTAGCCTTTATGACTTCTAAATTCAGTTAAAACACATGTTCATAACTTCACAAACTAAAATGAAAGCAATCATATCTATTCTACTTCATTATAAGCACACATGAAACAAACATTTTGGTCATGCCAAAACCCTTGGTTAGAGAGAAACCCATGATGGGGATGACACCCACAAATGCTTCAATGCTATAGAAAGAGGTTGAGTGTTAGGGATTACAAATGTGTAACTTTTGACAACTTAATATGTTAAGAGAAGTACAATAGGATGTGTCAAAATCCACCTTTCTCAAGGATTTTTTAACACTAAACAAAATGTGCACTTGATTAAGAGATTTACAATAAATACTATTAAGTCTACTCTATTAAAGGATTTTGTCTGCAATAATTGTAAGAAAGTAATAGTAAATTGAACTAATTGAATGCAACTTACATTTTTCTTGAAATCTCTCTTATGCTCAACACTATTTCACCTCCTTTAACTAATCTCTCCTCTTCCTTTCCTTTGTTGTTGCATGATACTCTACTCTATAGTAGATTAATCACCTCTTCATTCTATCACCATATCCCCTTCTCAATATAACACCAATAGGAATAACCTTAAACTATTCTACATGGGTACTTATAAAGAAATATTTTGACTCATACATGGCCTAATTAGGGTTTTAGAAAATTATAAAGTTTGCATATGATCAATAAATACAATCCAAATTCATCCTTATCATTTCATTCATCCTTCTTCTATTCCATTGGTGTATATCTTGCCTTGAAATCATCATTAGTCAAATATCTGTTTCCAATAAATCTTTCCAAATATTATTCTTGATCTTAAAAATAAATTTTCCCACTTGATAGAATTGAAATACATTGAATTTAGTAAAATCATAAACTTCAAGATTCATCCTGTATAGCTCGATAAACTTATTGATCTTTCTCGATAAGATGCTAACATTCAGTAACAACATGTCTCAATAATGCTAGACTCACTCAGTTAAACCTTTAGTTGATGTTCACATATCTTCTTGGTGTATATAGTATTTGGTTACAATTTCCTATTCCATACTTATATGCTTCTTCTCCCTTTACCTTGTCAATACACTATGGTTCAATTAAAATATTGATAGACCAATATCTTGAATAGCTACCAACTAATCTTTTGCACTAATGAAAACATTTGATGTATATAGGAGTAACATTCTACCCTTTGGCATTAGTGGCAAAAACCTCTATATATAGACTCAAAAATTACTTACTAAAAATAGTATAACTACCCCTAACTATACACTTCCTCCTTGGTATACTTTGTGCTCTAAAAAAAAAACTTTTTCAAAACTATTTTTGTACAACAATTTGTTTTAACCTTATATCTCTTGATATTCATACTTATAACTCCCCCTATCAACATGTACACACACACACAAATATATATATATATATATATATTACACATACACACATCTCCTTCACTATCTGCCCATGTATACATTTTTACAATACATATATCTCCCATTAATATGATTTCCCCTTTTTTGACACTAGTGCCAGAAAGTAAACTCAAAAATAAAAATGCTGCATAAAACAAAGTCACAATTTGTCAAGTAGGTAATTGTGGGTCTTCTTTAGATTAATCATGGTGAAGTTCCATGCATTCTTAAAATATTTCATTTTTTTCATCTCCACACATAAATTGGAAGAAAGATCTACAATGTGATCAATAATTGATAGATCATGTGTAACAATTAGATCTTTGACTTTCTTTGTATGATTTTTCATGACCTCAATATGAAGTAATAGTAAAGCTTGGAATTCATTGAATGTTGTCATTACCTTTTATTTTTCTACTTTCAATTCATGTTGGACCCCTATAAATTATTTCACTAAGGAGTAGTGAACTAGGTAACAACTTGGGTCAGCAATCAAACCATCTGCACTCTTCTTCAAATCTTCCTTAGTCTTATATAGTTTGATGTCCTTTTACAAAATGAGAAATATCACACAACTTTTGAGATAAAACAATTATAGTTTTTACTAACTCCTTCATCTCGATGACCATTGTGGGAAGTTCTACTTGTTGAATAACAATCATTTGAGAAACCTTCTCCAAGATTTTATGTTCATTCTTTTGTTTGCATTCTTCATTATCTTTTCTTGTGCATCAACATTAGGAGCATTCACTTTTTCTACTAACATTGTCAGTTGATCTAACATGAGATCTTTCTCATCCAAAGAAGTGTTAGGCACAATTTTTAGTAAGATGTACTTGACATCACTCAATACCTATTTGTTCTTGAATCCCTTCCTCATTAAATATTATTCTACCTTCTTGGAACTTAATTCACTAGACTATTTCAATACTTTTGAGTCTATACTGTGGGGGTCATACTTGACTATAATGTTGACTTCATCTAAATCCATTGTATTTGTCTTCATCTTCTTCTTCTTATTTTTATTAGATGTAGCAAAGTTAGCACTTAGTGATACCTTAGGTTGTAGTGGAGCCTTTTTCTCCTTACTTGTCAATGTTGGTTCATTCTCTTTCTTCATCTCTTACTCTTTCTTCTTCTTGAGGTATACCAGTTAAACATTTTACATTCATGTAGCACTTGACATTGTTCCTTGATCAGATTCACTATTTATTTCTCCTATTCACCTTCTATTTTTTCTCAGCTTGAGATTGGTTGACTTTCTCTTTAATTTCGTCACTTGGAGGTCCTTGAGCTTTTGGCCTAGAACTTGCACTAATAGAAGAATTATCTATTGTATTTTCATGTATCTCACCTTCATTATGGTCAGAACCATCATTACCTTCATTATTCTACTCAATTGTTGATCTTAGAGTGGTTTTGACTAATGAGTGTATACACACTTAAGTCATTTACTTATTTCATGCTAAACAAGTAGTGGATGCCAAGCATAACATGTATTTAATAGAGCATGCTGAGTCTATAGCGAGTGTTGAGCCACTTATGTACCAAATCACTCAAGTGTTGAGAAAACATTGTATGTTGAGTGATTCAGGAGCCAAGTATGTAGTGCATGCTGAGTGATACAATGTCAAGTCATAACATAGAGATCAGTATATGCTGAGCATCAAAGACTTCAGATGTCAAGTGAGAGAGTTTTGTCATAATTTTTTGTAATGGAAAAAAAAACTATGTAAACTATTTTTGAGTTAACCTTAAGATTGAATTATGATATTTTTTGAGATAAGAAAAAATCTTAAGTTAGAATCCCAATGCATTACATGCAACCAATCTAAAAATGGGAAGGATTAAGCGACAAAATGGATGAGTCACAATCGTTGATTCATACCTAACCCTAAGTCACTATTAGTAAACAAATTGGTTCTTTTTAATTTAACTCTCAAATGCCCAAATCTGAAAGAACAACCAAATACCAATAGTTGGATAATCTATCTTTAGGTTGATAGATTTCCTCTAAATTGAAAGGTACAAATCCCTTATCAAATGATATTCAATGAATTTACTAGTTCCTAAACTAATTGGGTCATTCTTAACCTGAAAATGGAAGAGGGAAAACCAAGCTAGCCCCAGATAGAACTAACTCAAGCAGATTTTAACTCCTAGATCTAGCCAATTCCAAGAACCCACAATTCCTATGACTTCTTCATACTAGTAATGCAATATGAATGTTGTAAATGTAAATGAAATGAAACTAGAATGAAAAGAAGATTAAACATCTGAATCTTTGCAATAGGAACAGTTGAAAATACTCTAATTTACAACCCATTCACCATTTGACTCAAGATGTAAGAAAGTGTTCGAAACTAAATATGACCATGCTCCGATTGGTTATAATTAGAAAAATTAATAACCAAATACTTTGATTTAGAATAAAACCTCTTTGTATTGAACACCACAAATAAAAATACTCTGACTTTATTTTCTCACAATTCCTTTGCCAAATCCAAATACAAAATCCCTTAAACATAGGAAATGAAATGCATGAAAATAAACTATTGTCTCCCCTCTACTCCAGCAGTATCTACTCTTGTAGAAAAGAAGAACCTTTTGCAAATGAAAATGTTTTACAATAAATACATTCTCTAGCAATCATTTGGTTTCTTTCGGTGACTTTCCAGTTCTGTAACTGATCTTGTCTCTTTGACTTTTGATCCTTTCCTTTTGAAAATTGATATGCTTATTAAATTTTAAAGTTAATGATATATATTAACATATTTAAATTAAATTTTAACAATTGACATTTAAATATATTAAATCAATATCAAAATCTTTCCTTTGTTGAGTGGACAACAAAATAAATACTACTGCTAGGTAAAAATGGGTCATTTTTTGTGGGGCATATCTTTTTATTCCACTATTGGATCGAGTTCATTTCTGGATATGTTCTTCCAAAATTAGTTTTCTACATTCTGACCAATGAGATCGAAAAAATAATCACCAAGTCAAAAGATATGAGCTACTAAATACTGGTCTATATGACTGTTGCAAAATCAGAATTGATAAAATAAAGTTTCCAACCACTCTTCTTTCAATGCTCTATAGTCCACATGTCTTCAATTTTCCAATATTTTATCTTCCATGCTTACCATGTTGATCCTCTACTAAAATTTGGGAGCAATTCTTTGGAATTCTTGTGGTGAAATTGGATTTTTGTCTTCTCCCTTTTGTGGAAAATTGAACTTTGACTATGAAAGTCATAGCAGAAAATGAATTTTCCATTTCATATTTAATGTCAAGTTGATGCCCAAATCTTCAAGAAATAAACCATTGTGAGATTATCATTCCTTTTTTAATCAATTAAAAGCTCTTTTCCATCTGTCTATTGTGGATTTGATGCTTGGTGGAAATTCTATTTTTGAGTGCGAAAAGCGCACCCAATCTTCAATTTTCCATTTCCATATAGTGGGCACAATTTTGATGTAGATTGATTCACAAATTAATTTTTTGGAGTGATCTTGATGCTAGATCCCATATACCTTCATTGTGGATTGAAATTTTCCTTTTCTCTCCTCATGTGGAAAATTGGACTTTGACTGCGAAAGTCGTAGTGGAAAATGAATTGTTCACTATGCATTTTTCCTTTTGGTGGAAAATGAAATATTTGCCTCTCCAATGGAAAATCAGAAAATGACTATGAAAGGTGCAGCGGAAAATGAGTTTTCCACTACATTTTTCATTTTAGTGGAAAATCCCAAGTTGACAACTCCATTGTGGAAAAATTCAAGAAGTGCTTCTCCATGGTAGAAAAATGAACTTTGGCTTCCGTTTGCTTTCACATTTGCATATCTGGACCTAGTAATGATTCAATCCTTCATAGGGAATTTCTTAGAATCAAGGAATGCATTAGTAGAAATTTATCATGGGTGGTGACTTAGAAGTTTTAAAAATTGGGGTACTTTTAGTGTGCCTACAGTCACCTATGTCTTCTTAAGGAGGAAAAACCCTAAAATTTTAAAGGTGTGGAAGGAGCAAAGAGAGAAATTTGCATGTGCAAATAGAGCATTCATGGTGGCTAAGGAGTTATGATCTAAGATTTAATTGCAAAATTAGTTAAAGGAAAATAGAGAAAGAGAAGAGTATACAACAAAGAGACATTTGATCAGGAAGGATCAAGAATACATAAATTTAGAGGTGATTTGTCACCAGGAAATCAAGTGCTAACTGTAGGATCATTTCTAAATCATTCTAGTAGGTGAATTAGTTAAATCCCTTAATAGAGTAGTCCTAACAGGCTTTATTGAAATTCTCTAACAAGGTGCTTACTTAATTGTGAGTTAAAGTCCTTTAATAAAACACACTTGTAATAGGGTGTTGAAATCCTTTAATAGGGTGAGACCTAACAATCTTTGTAAGCCTTTAACAGGGCAGACCTTTCGCAGGGTAGATCATATCTCATGATCAAAACATTGTAACCTTCATTGAATACACTTTATTACTATAGTAGTAAAGATTTTTGGGTCTCATCCCCACCCTAGTTTTACCTTCTCATTGGATGGTTTTTGGGTAATAATATATGTGTGAATGTTTACTTGATTACATATTTTAGATGTACATGCTTTACATGGTATTTCAATTTACTTAGTGAATACATGAGATGCATGTCTGGTGAATGTTTTTATAGGTCCAAGTTTAAACTACTGATTCATCCTCCCCTCCCCATTAGTTTACCTTTCCTATTGTAAATTCCAACATTGGTCTCAAAGCTTTGTTCTTTGAAAGAGAAGCTTTGTAGCTTTGAGGAAAGATCTTGAAAATGGAAGTCTACAAGTTGGGAAAAACTATTGAGAACCAATAGATTGAAATACATCTCATCCTAAATCAACTGAATCAAGTAAGAGAAGACCTAAAGAAATCTTTGAAGAGAAGGAAGGAAATTTCCATTGAGGAGAATGACACACAATATAAAGAGATAGATACTACTAAGCTATTTTGTAATGGAGACTCCAATGAATTTGATGCAGTACTTGTAGATATAATGGAAAAGAATAGAGACCAAGATGAGGAAGTCAGAAATCTCAAGTTAGAACAAGAATCACAAGCCATATTACTATGTGAGGTGACTGAATAGAAGAAGAAAGCTATGGAAGAAAAAGTCATGATTGAATAAGATAAAAGAGTTTTGGCCAAGAAACTAGAAGAAAAGTTAATAGAGCTAACCAAGATTTCCAACATCCAATTGGACACTCTAATCCAAATGATGAATGAAAACTATGAATTAAATCTCAAGTACATTGAGATAATGACACTAAAATTGCAGAATGAGCAATTGAAAAGTGACCTAAAAAGGGAAAAGGAATTTGCTAAAAGTTTCAACAAACCAAGTGAAGCCATCAAATACTTTGAGCAATTGATGAGATCACCTAGACCTAGTAATGATACATATAGAATGGGATAGGCAAGCACTAAAGAAGGAGAGTCATCTAAAAATGTTGAAGAAAGGAATAACAAAGGTAAGAACTCCAAGCCTAATTGTCATAATTGTGGAAAGAAAGGACATAACACTAATGTGTAGATGAGAAAGACTATAAATCAAGATGTCAAGCACAAGGGCATGGTTAACTGTCATAAGGGAAACAAACAAGGTCATCAGGCACATGAACTCAAAACTAAGACCATGTACACTCAAAGATTTGAAGGATATTGCTACAACTATTAGAAGTATGGACATAGAACTTTTGAGTGCAAATCCAAATCCATATGGTCATCAAATAGGCAAACAAAGGTAAGGAAAAATGGAAACTCTTATAATTGGGATTATAATACAAGATATAACTAGCATTATTGTCAAGAATATGGACATGTTCCTAAGAATTTTATTAGGGCACACTTCAGAAGTGACTACAAGAGGTGGTTGAGTCAAACCACATGTTTTAGCTATTTGAAGACTAGTCACATTAGTAGATATTTCCCAACAAAGTCAAAGGCACCAAGTTATGAATTTGATAAAGGAAAAGGAAAGTCAAATGTTGAAAATGTCAAAAATGAAATGAACAAGACATAGAAGAAAAAGGATGAATGCAACACATCAAATGGAGAAGGGATCACTTCACCCAATGGGTCAGGTGATCACACCTTGTCAAACTAAGAAATCAAGAGGTATGTGGGACTGATATTCAAAGCTTATATTATACATTAGTTCCAAAGGATTTAGTACAAAAGAGACTACATAAGCATGAATAAAGATGCAAGATGTTGTTAGGAATCTAAGAAAAATCTTTAAGTTTTTCATGTTATTGCCAAGCATAAAAGGTTTACTATGGTTTTCAAGTAAAATGCTAGAGGATGTCTAGCTAATAGACTAGATAGTTGATGCTGAGCTCATAACAGATGCCAAGAAAATGGAATGTTAATGGATGATGAGTGAGCCTAATATTGGTTGATGCCAAACTTATAGTTGTGTAAGTACTCAACATTTATTGTAAGGTTTCAAAAGGGTATTTGATCAATTTCAACTCATTTTACATCATTTAAAAATTGAGAAAGAGCAAGGAGAGTAAGAGGCCATCTAGAAATTCATCCAAAGCAATTGCAGAAAGATTCATGCAGTGATTCAACACAATTTCATTAGATCTTGCAAGGTATTTACCAAGTGCAAATTTATGTTATTTATATTTTTGTAAGCCCTAGTTTTGCACAAATGGCATCTAGTTCAAAGAATCTAGAGGATAAGGAGGTTTTGAATGTTTATTTGGTTAGTAATGAAGTTAAGAAAACAATATTTAAATCCATTCATGAAATTTCTTACAAGCAAGACCACTTCGGTGCATTATCCATGATACCATCAAATGTTTTAATGGTGCAAGATGTTAGGAAATGTTATAATTGCAAAATTGGTAGTATTAGTAATATGGGGATTAGGGAAGCATACAACGGATTATGTAAGAATGGTTTACTGAAGGAAGAATACAAAATTGTAGAGAAGCAAGGGTTAACTTGTGCCCTAGATTTCCCAAATGTGTTTAAAATAGAATGGATTAGGATAATACTGAGTAGGATCCATGATAACTCATTATGGCTAGACAATGAACCTATTAAAATAATCAAGAGAATAATCCATACAATTATAGGTTACCCAACACTAGATCGGCCCAAGACATTGAAGAGTGATTCAAAGGAAGTTATTGAGAAGAACACTAGAGCTATATGGAACAAGAGAGGAATGACTATTGACACAATTACAATTCCTTTTGTTGGTGTTCTAAAATGTTACCCATTTCCAATTACCCTGATGAGAAAAAAACACATCTAGGGGTAGCTAAATCCCATTATCAACACATCCATTCAGACACCAGGCCAACTATAAGGCTATACTCCTTCTGCACTTCAGGCTCTGCAAAACCTAGGCGGGTGAACCTATAGATTCCTTATATGGTACCAGTTGTCAAAGCATACACTGAATCTATTATGAAGCAGATAAAACCCTTATTTCTCTTGATAACTCATGAAATAACATCAATCTACAGTAGCTAAATGTAGATCTAGGAATCTCATAAGCTGAGTGAGGGAATTCTAATATAGCTCTTCAACATAAAAAGTAAAGATCATTTGGTTAATGATGTTGATTCAACAAAACCCCTAAAATGCAGCAACATGAACAAGTGATCCTGTAAATGACCAGTGTCTTATCTATTGGGAAAATCCATGAATCAAATGCATACATATGAATATCTGAGACATATGTGCATCTTCAGATATCTGATCTATCCATCAAACTTGTAAATGGACATCTATGCTCAATCTGAACCTCATTCTTTTATGATATCCCCATCAGCAAACCTGCAATCCTGTTGATTTTCTGAAGCATTTACATAACCTCTTGGGTTATAAGCAACAATGAACTAACATACAGCCTTAAGGAGCTGCAATTACAACTTAAGATCTTTGTCCAAAGATTGTAAAACATTGAAGATCACTAATAAGGGAGATGAGAATCAAAAAGAAACTAATGAAATTCATGTTCCTTTGTATTAATTTCCTTGAAACAATACATTTAAAAGCATGGAATCAAAACATGAAAACACCTAACATGTCTGGACTATTTGTATTATCTTTACATTTGCTTCTCACATGAGAGAAATTGCTGAAAGTTATGTGGTATCACAGTATGGGAACACATCAAAAATGGATCCAAAACCTGGTATCTCAGTAGTGATTGGTTTTTCTGCAAAGACTAGAACCAACTGGTTTCTCAGTGACAAAAAATTGGAACACCTACAATAGATAAAGACAAGAAAGATATCGGAGAAGAGTTGATTCCCAAATCTAATCTATAACTGACAAGTGTCCACTTGGAAAACCTTCTCAACAGGTTAAAACAATCTTCTTAATCTTTTCCCTCAACTTTTGCATATCAAATCTTCAATCATCTAGCTTTTACCAGCATAAAAATATCTGAAAACACATGATTGAACAAATAACCAATTTGATTCTTCATCTTTACCCATGGTCAAAACTTAAAATCAGTTAAAATTTTTCTTGTAAAGGCAAAGAAAACCATCTAAAATCAATTTTCTTCAGACCAAGACTTCAGAAAACCTTTATATCTACTCTATATCTGATCCTAAGGCTTCACACTGAATTCTGATCATTCCATTGTCAATGCCTTTGAAAATTGAAAATCTTCTTATACACTAAACCAGTAAAGACCTATGCATAATCTGACCCCAAATCTGAAAAATTTGGTTTCTCCCAGTTCCAACGGTATATTATAGTGCATATTTTTGACAAAAAATGCCCCTCGGGTAGCAATTTGAAAAACAGACCCTGGACTGAAATAAGAGCATTAAAATGGAAAAATTTAAAACTTTATATAGTTTGAACTATATATATATATATAATCAAATATTTATTTAAATTCTCCATTTTTATCCATGCGTTGATCTTCTCTGAATTCTCTTTTTGAATTCAATTTTCTTCTTATTTCTCCAGTCTTCCATGTGTTAAATCATTATTTGCCACTTGTCAGAATCCAATTAGCTCTGCACCATTTAAGACATTTTAAATTAATTAATATTTTAATATTAATTAATTTTCTCAATTTCATCATTTCCAGCGAAAGCTTCTAAATTTTCCCTTATGTTCATACGCTCACAAGCGTATCCCCGGGACCCTTCGAAATTTCTTTTACGACCTTACGCGAAGATGTAGCATCGAAGACCCTTAAAAATTCGCTCACACGTTTACGAGCGCCAATTTCCTTTATGCTTCTACGCATCAAGGTGTAACACCAGAGGCCTCTTTATTTCATTTCCTGACCATACGCTTTACCTCCTTCCCGTAGGAATGTAAGCCTTTGGAAATGGCTTTACATGCTTACGTTACGCGTCACCATCTCTCCACTCCATCTTTCGCTCTCACGCTGCGTTTCCACATGGCTCCTCTATAACCGTATATTCCTTCGTTCAAAATTTGACTACATCACATGTCAACTAGGGTCCCTACCACGCATGGGGCTCGGCTTTGAAAATCGTGTGTCTTTTGAGACACAAAGCATATTGTGTAAATTTTTATTTAAAAAGTAAAAATGCTTCTCACGTCTCAAATGTGGGATAACTGGTTTAAAAAAAACCATGCCCTTTACGCAATGGCCTACAAATCACTCCTTTCTTCTTTCAACAGTTTATCCATGGCTTTTTCTTCAAAGAAAACCTCTTCTTTAATGTCGAATCTTTTCATCATGCTATTTATAGACGTCTCCTTTAGTGTGGAGCTCTATTTTCTCTGTGGTTTGCTGAGGCATTCTTTTTGACATTGACTTTAACTAGGATTCTATTGAATGCTTGGGCTGCTTAATCATCCCTATGGCTTTGTTGTTTTTATGTAATGCAGACCGCTGCTCCTTCAATGCATTGATTCGGCTCCTTTTAACTATTCTGGCATTTTCATTTTTGCTTGATGATCATTGGGAGGTTATTGACTTTGATGACTGTGGGTTTATCCTTCATTTAATCAACGGTTTGGAGCTTTGGCTGCATCAGATTCCTCTCATCCTTCAACGCTGGTGGCTATCCTCTTTTTTCTGCGCCAACCTCTGTCAATGTGCAGGGTTGTCCATTTTCTTGGGTGCAGTATTTCTTAAATACCTTTGTCTAGGTAGAGGCTACTACTCTACTCTTTCAGGGATGCCATGTGAGCATTTCTTTTCCTATGACCTGGCCTTCTTATGTGTGGGCTAAGCCTTGTTTATAGAGCTCTTTTAATTTCTCAGCGTGAAGTGAATCTCTACTTTAAATGGTGTGGCTTTCCTGTATGATCTGCTGAGCACCTTCTTTAAATCTGTTATGGGCTTTCATTGATGCAAGCCTCTGAATTTGACTCTCCTCTTCTATATCTGTTGTTCCTCACATTATCTAACGTGCCAATGAAACTAAAATGTAGCTTGCATTAATACAAGCCTCCACTTGACATAGTTCCAGGAGTTCTCTGACCAAGGGGATGCGGGCCAACTGTTTTTAACTTGAACCATTTGCAAAGGAGGGTGCCTCTTAGTAAACAATTATATCTATACTGAACTAATTCATTTCTATTTTTCATTATTTTCCTCAAAAATCAAATGCACCCATATTAACTTTCAATCTACAAATATGAGTTTTCTTCGATGGTGCCTTTGAATGTGGACATATGATGTTTTAATAGGCCACATCTTAAAACTCAAATCAATGAGATGCACCTACTTGATTATCACATTAGAAACAAGCTTCGAATATCACTTCACATAAGATTTAGTAGTGCCTTATCCATAGGCATTTGACCTGGCATTAAAAGCATATTGTCTTCATAAATGTCTTGTCCTTCATTTGATGAAGTTAGCCGGGCCCCAAAGTGGGTCCGACTAAAATAATTTTCATTCCCAGATTACTACATCCTCAAACTAATCCACTGACCTTCTCAAACTGATTGGAAACAATTTTGACCGCAGATTGATCATTAAAAATCGCTTTACCACTTATTTGTAAACTATTAATCTGGTGCCAGGAGGTCTATTGATTGCCTTTGAAAATTGACCCAAACCTCTGATCAAGCTCTCAAAACTGGCACACTGAATCTTTGTTCTACATTCTTCAACCTCGTTAAATATCATCTTATGAAGAATTCCCAGTCAAAAGATATTCACCGTCAAAGTTGCCAACTTAAAATCACCTGTAGATAAACATGTCAGAAAGCAACAAACTGGGTTTGGATCTGGCTCAAAAAAACTGGGAAAACGGACACTTGAGGTTTTGAAAACAGGGAGACTAATACTTTTCCATGAGGACAGTATGGTTCCACAATTTTGACTCATGAAGAATAAATAGGCGCAAATGGCGGATGTTCAAAGTAGGCTACCTGGAGTTGCAAGACAATGAACACCAGTAAAATATCATTTTTAACAAATGGAATGACCCTAGGAAAGTGTAAAGATGGAGTCATCAAGTTCTAAAAACTGGCACACTTGTAGTATTTTTAGTGGAAAATATAGGGGAACAAACCGTTCAATCTTGCCAATCACAGATTACAAGTTATAACATCATGAACAACCCTGTACTGATAAATCTGCAAGTGCTGACACTAGTAAAAAGTCATAAATTGTGTTTGGAATCGCGTTTGAAAACTAATCAAACGGATTCGTCAAGACTTAAAAATTGAAACATAGGAATTCTCTGACATTTACCATGCAACGCAAAAGGAAATTTAGCATTTTAGTCAACTGGGTCAAACTTAAAGCACGTCAAATAGGGCTTCTCAGAAATGTGTGCAAAGTGCAAAGGCATGAAAACAGTAACTGACCAACTTTGAGGGATTCAAAACCTATTCAAACGGACTCAAAATGACTCAAAATATGAAAAATAGGTTCTCAGGTATGGATATTAGATACTCCCAAAGCGGTGAATCCCAAAACATTTTTGGGTGTGAGATATTCATTTAATAACACAACCTCTTGTCGCTGTTTCACACTTAGGTGAAAATGCAAGATTGACAATTTCTGAAAATAGGACTTCGCCGAATAGCTTAGAATGATGATATAACTTCATGGAACACATGGATAGGCTAAAATTAGGGTGTTAGAAACATTAAACACCATTTAGGCTTCAGATTTGCAGTCGGATACATAGGCATCAAAAAGCTTTCATAGGGCTTAAATTCTCAACAGTGCTCAAAATCAGGGCTGCAATTTTGAGCGCCAACAATGGCTCTGTCTTGGGATGCATGCCCCTTGTGGGCATGGAAAGATTTCAGATCTCTGGAAGAAGTAGACCACACATCTAAACATCAAAACTTTCTCGAACAACTTTATTGAAAGCAGGGAAACTACACTATTATGTACACACGATGACCCGAGCCACCGAAAAGTTTCAGAACTCCTTACCTCTGTCAAAAACCTGATTCTCATTTACATCCTTTTGAGGTAAACTGAAATTCTCATTATCATTTGTTTCACCCAACGTATCAACATTTGTAATTAGCTCAATAGGCAAAACAAAAGTATCATCATCTTCATAGTGCGTATAAAAATCAGACATACTTTTTTCATCTTGCCCAGCATGACCATAACAACTGATATCAAACTGAAACTGATCACTACTGATTGAAATATGGATTCTTTCAACTAGAAACACAAAGTGCTCATATTCAACTTCATTCAACGAGTTACATGGAGCAGATTGTAACTCACCTTGTGCTTCCATAAATGAAGAGTATGTGAAATTTGACCATTGCCTACTTGCAACCATGTTACTCTTTGAACCAGATTTATCCTTTGCTGAAACCTCTTCACACTCAAAACATTGATTAGTCACCATACATGAAAATTTGTTCTGAAAGTGGTGATCCAAACTATGCTGATCATTATCACTTTCTTCATTAGACTGAATGTCGGAATATACCTTGAACTTATCTTTACATGACTTATCAACACATGGAGAAAATTTATAATCGGATTGACAATACTCACTGTTTTCCACTTCACTACATGAAAGATCAAAACAATGTTCAGCAAGATCAACATAAAAAGAATCTGAAACAACATTAACCTTCCCTTCATTAACATTCCCTATATCCAGCAAATTGTCATGTGCAAAGGCATTTGAGGTACTGTCATCTACACCTCCAAAGTCTAACAAAGATTGTTTAGATTCTACCTCTTTTTCCACGTCAAACTTTGGCGAATTGATTTGACTGAATGAGAAAGTATTATGAGAGAACATATGAAGATCCTTAGAGATACTTACGAACTTTTCAAAATCACGAGCCAACAATTTTGAGATTTCATTAGAGCTCAAGAAGATTGCCTCACAAATCTTCTCTTGGCTGTGGTTATCATCTAGACAACATGAAGAACTTACAACAGGAAGATCATTAGTGTAACAATCTGGAAAATCAAAATTATTACAACATTCTTTCTTATCATAGCAATCACTAGATCTACTATTGTTATAACTTTCTTCAACTTCATATGCACTGTAACAAAATTTATCTTCTCTTTTATAGCCATCTTTTTCATGCTGATTGTTGTTACCTGATTCATTAACATTTGAATCCAACTCTTCACATTTGGAAGTCATATTATCTTGCTCTACGGACTCATTGTATTCATTAATACCCTGACTTTCAGCACACTCATTATCATCAAGAGACATAACATAAAATCTATAATCACCACTTTCCATCTCCTCAATGAATTTTTTAGTTTGCAAAATTATTTGTAATCTTATAGGTGCTGGCCAATCGACTGAATCAGGTACTAGAACATCAAGGAAAATATTTGGTAGGGAAGATTCCTCAGGTCTACAATGAAAAGGCATCTTACTGATTACTGACTTAAGCCTTAAATAACATTGTTCGGCACTTAAACCTTGAGTACTCCCTACCTCAATTCTTATAAGATTTACAATCCTTTTGTAAACCATTGTATTCAACATAGTAATGTTATTACTCACAGTTTCTAAACTCTCAGAATTTGGTAGACTAATCTTAGATCTGAGATCTAACTCCATCTTACAACAAAATTTCTACCTCTTCTTACTTAGTGCTAAAAATCACTAAATAGAGGCACTGATTCTAACATTTGACTTTCATGAAAAGAAAACATGAAAACCAAAATACCTCAAGTGTTGATGGAAAACTTCGATCTGCTTATCTGGCATAGGTGCAAGATTGACAATTCTTTACACCACTGGTCAAAAATTTGTAGAGCCGCCACCTCTTTCAAGAGGATAAAGAGATCATTGCTATGATCTACTTTTTACATTTCAATTTCTTTATAACAGCAGATTGCAAACAACATTATAAAACTTATCAAGAATTTATAATTCCTTTCCAAGAAACTACCAACAGTTTTAGATCTACCCACACAACTGAAAATCCTTCAAAATTTTTACAATGAAATCAACTAGGAACAATTGGTACAGAGATTTGAGAGTCACCACTCACTCATGTGAGAAATAAAACATAATTTGTCACTTGACAAATCTGAACTAGGCCTTCAATGTAGGAAACTTGCAAATCATTATTATCTTGAAAAGAATTTACACTTTATAAATGAATTCTTGACTCTAAAACTTTCTCAACAGTATTTGCAAACTGGACTAATTGAAGATAGACCTATGACAGTCATAGAACACAATTTTCATCTAGTTTCAACATACTGCTGATAATGAATAAAGCTTAACTGGGGAACATGAAACTTCAATAAGGAAAATAAGAGATGCCTCTCGCTATAGATTTTCTATATCCAATCTATTTCATGGCAGAGATTTTGGTTCTTTCTGAATGCAACTCCCCAGCAAAGTTTCCATTTTGTTGGTGACTCGGATGGGCAAAACCCAACTGAGAGTAGGACTAAAATTTTCAAATTATATACCAGAGATTCTTGTCCTTTTAACAGTGAATTACTTCACAGCCTCCCTAGCAAAGTCGCCATTTTTTTGGTGACTCAAATGAGAACAAAACACATCTAGGGGCAGCTAACTCCCATTATCAACACATCCATTCAAACACCAGGCCAACTATAAGGCTATACTCCTTCTGCACTTCAGGCTCTGCAAAACCTAGGCGGGTGAACCTATAGATTCCTTATATGGTACCAGTTGTCAAAGCATACACTGAATCTATTATGAAGCAGATAAAACCCTTATTTCTCCTGATAACTCATGAAATAACATCAATCTACAGTAGCTAAACGCAGATCTAGGAATCTCATAAGCTGAGTGAGGGCATTCTAATACAGCTCTTCAAGATAAAAAGTAAAGATCATTTGATTAATGATGTTGATTCAAAAAAACCCCTAAAATGCAGCAACATGAACAAGTGATCCTGTAAACGACGAGTGTCTTATATATTGGGCAAATCCATGAATCAAATGCATACAAATGAATATCTGAGACATATGTGTATCTTCAGATATCTGATCTATCCATCGAACTTGTAAACGGACATCTATGCTCAATCTGAACCTCATTCTTGTATGATATCCCCATCAGAAAACCTGTAATATTGTTGATTCTCTGAAGCATTTACATAACCTCTTGAATTATAAGCAACAATGAACTAACATACAGCCTTAAGGAGCTGTAATTACAACTTAAGATCTTTGTCCAGAGATTGTAAAACATTGAAGATCACTAATAAGGGAGACAAGAATCAGAAAGAAACTAATGAAATTCATGTTCCTTTGTATTAATTTCCTTGAAACAATACATTTAAAAACATGCAATAAAAACATGAAAACACCTAACATGTTTGGACTATCTATATTATCTTTACATTTGCTTCTCACATGAGAGAAATTGTTGAAAAGTATGTGGTATCACAGTATGGGAACACACCAAAACTGGATCCAAAACCTGGTATCTCAGTAGTGACTGGTTTTTCTCCAAAGACTGGAACCAACTGGTTTCTCAGTGACAAAAAACTGGAACACCTACAACAAAGAAAGATAAGAAATATATCGAAGAAGAGTTGATTCCCAAATCTGATCTATAACTGACAAGTGTCCACTTGGAAAACCTTCTCAACAGGTTAAAAAAATCTTCTTAATCTTTTCCCTCAGCTTTTGCATATCAAATCTTCAATCATCTAGCTTTTACTAGCATAAAAATATCTGAAAACACATGATTGAACAAATAACCGATTTGATTCTTCATCTTTACCCATGGTCAAAACTGAAAATCAGTTAAAATTTTGCTTGTAAAGGCCAAGAAAACCATCTAAAATCAATTTTCTTCAGACCAAGACTTTAGAAAACCTTTATATCTACCTTATATATGATCCTAAGGCTTCACACTAAATTCTGATCATTCTACTATCAATGCCTCTAAAAATTGAAAATCTACTTATACACTAAACTATTGAAGACTTGTGCATAATCTGACCTTGAATCTGAAAAATTTAGCTTCTCCCGGTTCCAACGGTATATTATAGTGCATATTTTCGACAAAAAATGCCCCTCGGGTAGCAATTTGAAAAACAGGCCTTGGACTGAAATAAGAGCATTATAATGGAAAAATTTAAAACTTTATATAATTTGAACTATATATATATATATAAAAATCAAATATTTATTTAAATTCTCCATTTTTATCCATGCGTTGATCTTCTCTGAATTCTCTTTTTGAAATCAATTTTCTTCTTATTTCTCCAGTCTTCCATGTGTTAAATCATTATTTGCCACTTGTTAGAATCCAATTAGCTCTGCACCATTTAAGACATTTTAAATTAATTAATATTTTAATATTAATTAATTTTCTCAATTTCATCATTTACAGCGAAAGCTTCTAAATTTTCCCTTACGTTCATATGCTCACAAGCGTATCCCCGAGACCCTTCAAAATTTCTTTTACGACCTTACGGGAAGATGTAGCATCGGAGACCCTTAAAAATTCACTCACACTTTTACGAGCACCAATTTCCTTTATGCTTCTACGCATCAAGGCGTAACACCAGAGGCCTCTTTATTTCATCTCCCGACCATACGCTTTACCTCCTTCCCGTAGGAACGTAAGCCTTTGGAAATGGCTTTACGTGCTTACGTTACGCGTTGCCATCTTTCCACTCCATCTTTCGCTTGCACACCGCATTGCCACGTGGCTCCTCTATAACCGTATATTCCTTCATTCAAAATTTGACTACATCACACTTCAACCAGGGGCCCTACCATGCATGGGGCTCGACTTTGAAAACCGTGTGTCTTTCAAGACACAAAGCATATTGTGTAAATTTGTATTTAAAAAGTAAAAATGCTTCTCACATCTCAAATGTGGGATAACTGGTTTAAAAAAAACCATGCCCTGTATGCAACGGCTTGCGAATCGCTCCTTTCTTCTTTCAATAGTTTATCTGTGGCTTTTTCTTCAAAGAAAACCTCTTCTTTAATGTCGAATCTTTTCATCATGCTATTTATAGACGTCTCCTTTAGTGGGGAGCTTTGTTTTCTCTGTGGTTTGCTGAGGCATTCTTTTTAACAGCGACTTTGACTAGGATTCTATTGAATGCTTGGGTTGCTTAATCATCCCTACAGCTTTGTTGTTTTTATGTAATGTAGACCGCTACTCCTTCAATGCATTGATTCGGCTCCTTTTAACTATTCTAAAATTTTCATTTTTGCTTGATGATCATTGGCAGGTTATTGACTTTGATGACTGCGGGTTTATCCTTCATTTAATCAACAGTTTGGAGCTTTGGTTGCATCGGATTCCTCTCATCCTTCAACGCTGGCGGCTATCCTCTTTTTCCTACGCCAACCTTTGTCAATGTGCAGGGTCGTCCATTTTCTTGGGCGCAATCTTTCTTAAATACCTCTATCTGGGCAGAGGCTGCTACTCTGCTCTTTCAGGGATGCCACGTGAGCATTTCTTCACCTGTGACCTGGCCCTCTTATGTGTGGGCTAAGCCTTATTTATAGAGCTCTTTTAATTTCTCAGCGTGAAGTGAATGTCTACTTTAAATGGTGTGGCTTTCCTGTATGATCTGCTGAGCGCCTTCTTTAAATCTATTATGGGCTTTCATTGATGCAAGCATCTTCTTTTAATACTTTCATGTTCTTATTATAGGGCTGACTTCCTCCAAGTTCTAGCTGCGGTTTTTATTAGACAGCGACCTCTAAATTTGACTCTCCTCTTCTATATCTATTGTTCCTCACATTATCTAACGTGCCTGAAACTAAAATGTAGCTTGCGTTAATACAAGCCTCCACTTGACATAGTTCTAGGAGTTCTCTGACCAAGGGGATGCGTGCCAACTACTTTTAACTTGAACCATTTGCAAAGGAGGGTGCCTCTAAGTAAACAATTATATCTATACTGAACTAATTCATTTCTGTTTTTCATTATCTTCCTCAAAAATCAAATGCACCCATATTAACTTTCAATCTACAAATATGAGTTTTCTTCGATGGTGCCTTTCAATGTGGACGTATGTTGTTTTAATAGGCCACATCTTAAAACTCAAATCAATGAGATGCACCTACTTCATTATCACATTAGAAACAATCTTTGAATATCACTTCACATAAGATTCAGTAGTGCCTTATCCATAGGCATTTGACCTGGCTTTAAAAGCATATTGTCTTCATAAATGTCTTGTCCTTCATTTGATGAAGTTAGCCGGGCCCCAAAGTGTGTCCGGCTAAAAAAAATTTCATTCCCACACAACTACATCCTCAAACTGATCCACTGACCTTCTGAGACTGATTGGAAACAATTTTGACCATATATTGATCGTTAAAGATCGCTTTACCACTAATTTTTAAACTGTTAATCTGGTTCCAGGAGGTCTATTGATTGCCTTTGAAAATTGACCCAAACCTCTGATCAAGCTCTGAAAACTGGAACACTAAATCTTTGTTCTACATTCTTTGACCCCGTTAAATCTTGTCTTATGAAAAATTCCTAGTCAAAAGATATTTTCCGTCAAAGTTGCCAACTTAAAATCACCTGCAAATAAACATGTCAGAAAGCAACAAACTGGGTTTGGATCTGGTTCAAAAAAATTGGGCAAACGGACACTTGAGGATCTGAAAACAGGGAGACTAATACTTTGCCATGAGGACAGTATGATTCCACAATTTTGACTTATGACGAATAACTGGGCGCAAATGGTGAACGTTCAAAGTAGGCTACCTGGAGTTGCAGGACAATGAACACTAGTAAAATATCATTTTTAACAAATGGAATGACCCCAGAAAAGTGTGAAGACGGAGTCATCAAGTTCTAAAAATTAGCACACTTGTAGTATTTTTAGCGGACAATACAAGGGAACAAACCGTTCGATCTTGCCAATCAAAGATTTCAAGTTATAACATCATGAACAGGGGTAATGATAAATCTGCAAGTGCTGACACCAGTAAAAAGTCATAAATTGTGTTTGGAATCACGTTTGAAAACTAATCAAATGGATTTGTCAAGACTTAAAAATTGAAACATAGGAAGTCTCTAACATCTACCATGCAACAAAAAAGGAAATTTAGAATTTTAGTCAACTGGGTCGAAGTTATAGCACGTCAAACAGGGCTTCTCGGAAATGTGTGCAAAGTGCAAAGGCATGAAAACAGTAATTGACCAACTTTGACGGATTCAAAACCTATTCAAACGGACTCAAAATGACTCAAAATATGAAACATAGGTTCTCAGGTATGGATGTTAGATCCTCCCAAAGCGGTGACTCCCAAAACATTTCTGGGTGCGAGATATTCATTTACAAACACAACCTCCTGTTGCTGTTTGACACAGGTGAAAATGCAAGATTGACAATTTCTGAAAATAGGACTTCGCCGAATAGCTCAGAATGATGATCTAACTTCATGGAACACATGGACAGGCTAAAAGTAGGGTGTTAGAAACATTAAAAACCATTTAGGCTTCAGATTGGCAGTCGGATACACAGGCATCAAAAAGCTTTCATAGGGCTTAAATTCTCAACAGTGCTCAAAATCAGGGCTGCAATTTTGAGTGCCAACACCTTTGATATACTTTTCTATAAGGGTTATTTCAAAAAAGTTTTATCAATCAAGCAGATTGAATAGTGTGCCTTGAATAGCAGTGGATGTGGGATATACAATTGTCAAGAATGATCACACATATGATCTTGCAAAATTACAATTTGAACAACAAGTTTAGAACTTAGGAGCAATAAGAAAGACAAAATGTGGTCAATGTAAATTTGGTTCTATTTTGATATGTATTTTATTTTATGTTCAAAACACTTTTCCCACATTTTCCATAGTTGCATGGAAAACCAACAGGTTAGTGGGAGTATAGATAGGTGAATACATTGAATAATTGGGAGAGAACTTTGAGTCTGTGATGACAAGCTACTTTGAGAACTTTAAATAGTCAATGAAGAAGATATTGAGAATACTAGTATCTCTAGTGGAAAAGAACTATGATGATGTGTATTTTCTAGTAGATGTTGATTACACTTTTGTTTAAGCAACAACACCAAGGGTGAGATGGCTAAGTCCACTTGGATATGAAATAAATTTGGATGAGGCCTCTACAACTATTACTACATTAATTACAAAAGAGGTAGATAAAAATGCCAAGGCATTCGGAAACTTTGAAATGGCCAAGTCCAAAATCACCATGGAACTAAAGACTACTGCTATTATTAGGAAGGAGAAGTTGGTGAAGAAATTAAAAGCTAAATTTGGTGAAGGTGTCAAGTGGGAAGAAGAAGAAGAAGAAGAAGAGGATGAAGAGGAAGAAGACATCCAAGCACAAACACCACTTACACTTACTCAAGGAATGGGAGAAGACTAGTAGGAAGAAGAGACTGAAGTTGCTAAAGATGTCAAGGGAGAAGAAGTTAAGGAAGCACCTACTCCCATAGATCAAAAGAAGAGGAAGGCTATGGCCCAACCTATGACAAAAGCCAAGAAGGTCTCCAAGCTGAGTTATCCCAAACCAACTACACTACTACAAGGGCTAGTACATGTTTGACTGCACTAAAGGCTAAAGAGAATACCAAACTAGTAGAGCAAGGAGGAAAAGTATAGAAAAGACCAAGGAGGAAATATGTTGCACAAGTTGAATCTAATGAGGAGAAAATAGAATTAGATGACAATATTCAATTTAAAGTGGTGAGTCAGAATCCTCTATCAGACCTAGAAAACCTTTGTGAAAATGTCAAGAATAGTGTAGATTTATTAGGATTTATTCATATAGATTTTGATAACCTTGGTAAAGTTGAGAAAAATCAAGTGGAGGAGGCTACATATGCCATTATGGAAAAATTCTAGAGTACCCCACTAGAAATTGCTAACTCTATGCCTAAGAGTTTATATGAGAGAGTTGAGTAGAAATGACACTATTGTCTAAACTTGGAGAGATAGATAAGAGAGACCTCTCTTGCACAAGTGATGCTTGAACTTAGTAAGGAACATATTGCTAATGCAATGAATAAATATGTAGTTAGGTTTGTACCTAAATATAGAGCCTTCAACATATTGCAAAACAATATTGAGGATATAGTTAAGAAGACAACTCAGATGTGGAAACTCACATATGGGTTAACTACAATCAAGGTAAGTGAGAAAGAACCTATAGAGGTCAAGGGTGATGAAGAAGATGACCATGAAGACATAGTTGAGGGAGGAACAAAAATGCACATAGATGATAAGCCAACAGTTGAGGTAGAGCAACAAGATGAATATAGTGTACAAGATATAGAATTGCCTAATGTCAATGCTCAACATGTAACAAGTTAGAATACTGAAACAATCACAATAATGGATGTTTCTAATGTCATAGCTTAAAACATCAATCCCCTTAGAGAGGAAGATCTCAAAAAGATACTTGATCAGTCCACACTATAGGCAAAACTTTGTGATAATCCTGTATTGGTGAGTGTGGATGAATTGTAGAAAACAATGACTAATACAACAAGGGAGGAGGTGAAAACACAAGAACCACCTATCATCACTCCTCAAGTCACTCATGTACAACCTTTGGATAAAGTACCTAAAGCTACATCTAAAAAGGTTGATACAGTTGAGAAGGATACAATGGAAACTCCAACCACTATAGAAACACAGAGTGGAATAGATCAGATAGACTTATTTGCACCTACAACACAAGTAAAAGGTGCATTACAAGTCATTGTGGAAGTTAAGGACAAGCCTGAAGAGATAGAGTTGACACCTAAGATGAAGGAGCAAGAAGCTATTCAAGCCCTAATAACCTTACTAGTATTTGGCTCCCCTTCAAGTCACACTCTTCAGAAGATGAGCACAGATGCAACACCATTGTAGATCTCAGTGCTGAGTCTAAGTTCATTAAAGGTTGAAGAAGTGGTACAATATGGAGATGTTAGCCTTGATGAAGAGATTTTTCTACCAAATTATGATTATGATAAAATGAAAATAGAGTAGATGGGCATACTCTAGGAAGCCCTAGCAAGAAAGAAGCATCAAGAAGTTCTCAAAAGGGAGCATAGGTAGAAGAAAACTTTGCTAGATATTAAAGACATATTTCTAGATGCATTTATTTTTCCATCTTCAGATGAGACCAAGCCACTCATTGAACAACTAACAAACATAGTGGAGAAGGTTAGTGATGTAGACCTAGACACAAATGCTAAATTGTTAAAATGGTCTGAAAAGAAATTCCAAAATAAGGTGAATGAAAAGATATCAGGTGACATAGCACTAACACAAGTTGCATTGGAAACTAAAGTAGAAAGTTTGAAGAAGGTACTTGAGAACATTTATCACTATACACTAAATTGTGCAATCCAACACTCTTCACACAAGAGACTAGAAGTCACATTTTGAGTTTGGAAAGTTAGATTAGTACATTAGGTGTAAAATTGCCAACAACACCAACTCAAAGTGAAAAACACTTCAGAACTTTGCTACAAACCTAGAGCTAGTTAGCTATATTGTTAGTAGATGAGGCCAATATAAGGGCCAAAATGATTAACATCTAGAAAAAATTGACCCTTCATATGGAAATTTTGTACAAGGAAGAAAGACCCAAATATTTTAACATTAGATGGCCTAGTCCACCTTACTAATCAGTTGGCCATCCAAATTAAGTCTTTGGATGTGGCATGTGAAAATTGGGATGCGGCTCTCAAAATTATCCTAGATGTCCATAAATCTTTTTTGGACAAACACACTATAAGTGTATAGCCCATTTGACATAAGTGTCAAAAAGGGGGAGTAATAAAGAAGGAGATAGAGACAAAGGAAGATATAGATTTTGGAAGAGTGATATAGAAGAAGGGTAGAGAAAAGATAGAATAAGCTAAGGGGGAGCAAGAAAAAAGAGTATGAAGTCAAAGAGTATCAGTTGAGTCATATTTACTTAGTAGGAGTACAAAATTTTGGATACAGAATAGACCTATCAACTCAAGGGGAGTTATCAGATTTTGAGGTATCTATGTTGTTACAAAATTTTGAAAATTTTGAAGTTTTGTACATAAGCCAAGTTAGAGATATGTTATGCTTGTAAGATTAAGGATATTATTGTATACTCAAGTGTTTTTGAAACTCATGTCAAAGGGGGGTTTTTTTTATCTTAGATTGATTTTGACTAATGAGTGTCTATACACCTAGGTCATTTACTTAGTTCATGCCAAACAAGTAGTACATGCTGATCATAACATGTATTTAATAGACCATGTTGAGTCCACAGTGAGTGCTAAGACACTCATGTTTTGAGTCACTCAAGTGTTGAGTAGATAGTGTATGCTAAGTGATTTAGGAGCTAAGTAAGTAGTGCATGTCAAGTGATATAGATGTCGAGTCACAATATAGAGATCAGTATATGCCAAGCATCAGAGACTTTAGATGCCGAGTGAGATAGTTTTGTCATAGTTGTTTGCAATGGCACAAACAACTATGTAAATCATTTTTGAGCCAAACTTAGGATTAACTTATGATATTTTGGAGATAAGAATGAATCTTAAGTTAGAATCCCAATGCATTACATGCAGCCAATTAGAAAATAGGAAGGATTAAGAGACAAAATGGATGAATCACAATCATTGATTCATACCTAACCTTAAATCACCTATGTCTTCTTAAAGAGGAAAAACCCTAAATTTTAAAAGTTGTAGGAGGAGTGAAGAGAGAAGTTTGGATGCACAAAAAAAGAATTCATGGTGGCTAAGGAGTTATGATTTGAGATTTCATTTTAGAATTAGTTAAAGGAGAACAGAGGAAGAGAAGAGTATACAATAAAGAGACATTTGATCAGGAAGGATTGAGAATACATTAGTAGGTGATTCAGTTAAATCTCTTAATAGAGTAGTCCTAATAGGCTATATTAAAATACCCTAACAAGGTGCTTACTTAATTGTGAGTTAAAGTCCTTTAACAAGGTACACTTCTAATAGGGTGTTAAAATCCTTTAACAGGGTGAGACCTAATAGTCTTTGTAAGCCTTTAATAGGGCATACCTTTCATAAGGTAGATCATGCCTCATGATCAAAATATTGTAACCTTTATTGGATACACTTTACTACTGCAGTAGTGAATATTTGTGGGTGTCATCCCCACTCTAGTTTTACCTTCTCATTGGAGGGTTTCTGCATAATCATATCTGGTGTCATATATGTGTGAATGTTTACTTGATTACATGTTTTAGATGTACATGCTTTACATGGTATTTTAGTTTACTTAGTGAATGCATGAGATGGATGTGTGGTGAATGTTTTTATGGGTCCAACTTTAAACTACCGATTCAACCCCCCTCTCATTAATTTACCTTTCTTATTGTAAATTCCAACAAATGTATCAAGGTTAGTGCTCAATAATACCTTAGGTGGTAGTGGAGCCTTTTTCTCCTTATTTGTCTTTGTTGGTTCATTCTCTTTCTTCATCTCTTTCTCTTTCTTCTTCTTGAGGTATACCAATTGAAAATTCTATATTCATGTAGTAGTTGACATTGTTCTTCGATTGGATTCACTATTTATTTCTCCTATTCACCTTCTATTTTTTTCTCAGGTTGAGATTGGTTGACTTTCTCCTTAATTATCTCACTCAAAGGTCCTTGAGCTTCTAGCCTAGAACTTGTGCTAATAGAAGAATTATCTATTGGATTTTCATGTAGCTCACTTTCATTTTGATTAGAACCATCATTATCTTCATTATTCTACTCAATATCATTATTTTCCTCTTCTTCATTAGCTTGGCCTTGTTGCTTAGTTTACTAGGCATCTCTTGTATTAATAAAACTACAACTCCATACTTGCAAGTGTTAATTTCCTACTCAAATAGTCTTCATGTTTTATTTAAATTATTTCAATAACATCTAGGTCTAGCTTGAGATCCTTATTCAATATTTTTAAAGCAAGATCCACTCGTCCACATGGAATGCTATTAGGCCAGTTGGATTGAAATATTTTGGAGGCTGCATAATAGGTTCCAAACCTTGTCTAAAGATCTGTAATGGTGGAAACTTAAAAATCTTTTCCATCTCATACAACATTAGTGTAATCTTCTATCTCCTTCCTTGGTGTTACCCTAATTTTTTTGGCCTTCTTAGTAACTAGATAACTAATAACCATATGAATGACATCCTTCTTGATTTTCACAAGCTCTTCAAGCCTCATTGTTGTGTTATGAACTCTACTTAACACAATCCTTATCCACTCCATCTTGAAAACCTTTAAGAAATAAAGCATATGGGTCAACCCCTTTATCTCTAAGTGTTTTTTGTTATCCTTGAGTTGACCATCTATAGATTACTCATTGTAGGTTTGTTGTAACTTGTAATCTTCATTTTCACCACTTTTATAATGCATGAATGCACAATTGTCTATGAGAAAGCTTCACACTCATCAATTTGCATGACTACTTCAGTATGTAACTTATACTTGGATTCTTCACAATATTTATTTCAAATCAACTTAATCTTTTCAAATTTTGAACTCTTTATAGGTGCAAAGCTGGATGATATTGTTGAAATACAAGAAATTAGGGCTTTGGTTAATACAAATAGAACTTGTTTAGTTTTATCAATCCTTCAACCAAATCTTCTTGCAAAATGAAAGTCACTAACAAATTCACATTCTTTAGATCAAAAGTAAACAATGCAAAATAATGGCTCAAATTTGCACAAATTTTCCCTATAGGCTCATGAATGCAAGGTCATAAATGAAGTGTTTGAGCCCTAATTTATAGGTAAAATTTCTTTATGTGTTAGGTATGACATAATAAATTCTACATAGTATGAAATTGATCTACACATGGACTTACCATTTTCACTCAATTTCTATGCTACACTCAGTCCAGAAGCACTTCACTAACCAACTCAAGTTACTAAGAGATAATGCAAACTACATCACATTCTCAGGTATCTTAGATTTTAGAAACTACTATGTTTAGTAGAACTCACTGACTTTACTAACTTCCTCATTTTTATGAGTTTTCCTCATGCATCTTGGAATATGTTAATATGGACTTCATTTGAATATTACAAGGAATCAATAAAATCTATAACAATTCTAATGCAGTTTGCATACCTTCTTGTATGCTTTTGTTGGTGGTAGTGGATTCACCTAATGCATTGGATGAGGTGTGATTAGTTGTAACATTTTATTTTTCACTTTCCTTTTTCTTCTTTCTCCATGTATTACCCATTTAATTTTGAATCTCATCAAATCAACCTTGTACCCTTTCCTTTTGCATCTTCTTCATTTGGTATTGATGCTCAATATTTAATATTTTTTCTTAAATGACCAACATTATGACAAAAAAAATATCTCATTCCAGTATTCCTCCAATTGCATGGTCTTCATCCAATTTCTAACCTCATACAATTGGTTGTAATGTGACCATATCTTCTACATGTTGTGCAGGTCATGTTGTGCAGGTAATCCTTATGTTATAATCCCAATTGAGAGTGTTAGTTCTTTATTTCTTGGTATACAGTTTGATTTTTTATGTGATTTGCAATCTTATGACTTGTGTCCATACTTATTACATGTGTAACAAAATCCATTAAACTTATATTTATTAGGAGACTAATCAAACTTGGATCTACAGCCATATGCTTGATGATCGTACTTTCTCCAATTATAACAATAACTATTAAATTTATTAGTAATAATATTCTTACTGACCTTTCTCTTATAGGCATTGGTCACGTGTTTAGGTTTTCCATAGTGATAGAATATGGCTTCTTTGGTTTGGGATTTTTATATAAACTCTTTTGTTCAACTTTCTTTGATAATTCTCCTTACTTAGTCATAGAGTGCTTGGTAAAACTTAGTCCATTAGTGTTCCTCACTATTCTTTGTCCTCTCAACTATTCAGTTAGTTTCCTCATGCTTTCTTATGAACTTTTAAACCTTTCATTTGTGTCTTTCTTATTATTTATTTCATTCCTTAACTTTTCATTATCAGATCTCAACTCAACAATTTCTTCCATCTTCTTGTCAATCTCTTTGTTTGCACCAAGTAGCTGATTTACCAAATCATAGTAATTTTGAGTCAATATCATGATTTCCTCATTCTTTGCATCCATTCTTGTAGTTGTATTCAACCATTATTTTGTCAACCTCTTCTTATCTCTTTTGTTACAAGATTTCACACATCTTTGTTGGTTATGTTTCTTATTTTCTCTTCAGTAATTTCATTTGCTTAGTTAGGGTTTGGTTCTTCTCTGTCAGATTTGATATAGAAGCTTTGGATTCATTAGACATATTACCATCAAATAGTTCCTCAATAAATTATTCCTAATAAGTTGTGTCATTCATTTGATGCACTAATTCCTTCCTTATATGTAATGACATCTTCAAATTTTCTTTCATTTCTCTGATCTAGCCTAGGGAAATTCTTAGTTCTCACTTTTTAATTTTCAATATTCTTATATTTTATCTAGAGTGGTGAAAATCCTTAACAAGAGAACAAGCTCTAAAACCAATTATTAGATAGTTAGGAAATGAAGGATGCTAAGAGGGGGATGAATCAATATTCTTAAAGAAAAATAAACCCTTTAAAATGAGATTATCCCTTATAACTTCTGAACTCAGTTAATATGCATGTTCATAACTTCACAAATTGAAATGAAAGTAAACATATATATATTCTAATTCATTATAATCACATAACCATAAACCATTAAATCATCACACATGACACATATATTTTGGTCATGTAGATGTTAATCTCATTATGGTTTTGGCAAAATAGTGACAAAACACATAGTCATTATCCAACAAAGAACAATGCAAGTTGAGTGCATAGTATATGTTTAGCATAAGTCTCCAGACAATACATGCTGAATAATATGATAGTGTCGAGCACTAGTATGTATCAAGAAGTTAGTGTGTGCCAAGAAAATAGAAGGATCTGAGAAAATAGAGTGTGTTGAGTGATTGAGATGTTGAGCAAGAGTGAATGCCGAGCCATTCAAAATTTGAGTATCAATATATAGAGTATAGTCAAGGCCAAGCATTAAGATCTATTGATGTTGAGTTACTAGTCTTTGACATTTTTTTTTTATGGCACAAAATTCTATGTAATCCATTTTTGGCCTACATGAACATGAATTTTTAATATTAAGTAATAAGGATGTAGTCATATTACAAATTCTTATGCTAATACATGTAACCAATCAGATAAAGGGAAGAGTTAGGTGGCAATAAGGATCAACCATAGTTGTTGATTTTAACCTATCTCATCTCCATAATGATTACCAAAATAGGTAAAACCTAAAGAACATTATGCATGTGAAGGAGGATGTGAAGAGAGCATTTCAAGGTGGAAATGATGGCTAAGTTATGGAGCTACAATGCAGAAATAGTTTGAGAAGAACAAAGACATACAATAAATGATAGAGAAGACAAATCTATTTAGGAGGATCAAGTGATAACTAGTAAAGAGGAGATCTGACATCAAGTAGGAAGGTGCTAACCAAAGGATTAGGTGCTGAATCATTCTAATAGGTGATATAGATTTAATCTCTTAACAAAGTAGTTCTAATAGACTTTTGGGTATGTGCAGGATCATGGTCAACCAAACTATGCTCTTAAGTGGCAATAAAATATTAGAGAATCAGGGTTATGTTAATTTGACATGCAATTTTCTACTTGTTAACTTTATATCAAAAAGTTGAGAGAAAAGTATCTCTAGAAAATTGAATCTAGTTTCTAAACTATTAGGACTTATCTCAAAAAAAAAAAAAATGATTGGTCAAAATTTTGAATTTTAATGCAATATTATAAAAATTTTAGAACAAAAATAAGAAGTACATGTATGTCTGACCACCTTAATCAAAATCAAATGATAATATTTCTTAATAATATTCTAGATATAAGTAGTAGACTCATGCCTAAATGTGACATATTTTTGGGTATTTTTATTGTAAATAAATAATTTTTGACTTTAGTATTTTTAGAATTAAAAAACTTTCATGTCTGACCACCTTAACTAATTCAAAACTCTACAAAATTCAATTTTTCATTTTATTTCCTTATAGTAGAAGAAACATAGAATGTGATGCATCTTTTGGTTTTTAAAAATGTTGTAGCATTTAAAAGTTATATTTTTTTTTCAAGTAGTGTGTGAGTCACCACTTTATACATAACTCCATTAGAAAATAAGTAATAATTGCTTACTAAATTCATAATTTTAAAGATAAGAACATTCTTAAGAAAACCTTTTTTTTCATCAAATTTTGGTGAAAAAAAAGTCGTCAACTACATGTTTGAAGTAAAAATCACATAAAAATAGGCCAAAAGTACATTTTTAGGATGTTTCTAAAGTTGACCATATAGGTTTGGTATCAAAAGATATAGTAGACATTATAATATATTAATTGTTTTCATTTAGTATAAGGGTGGGTGGGAAAAAAGTTTGAATAGATTTGTAAATGGTTTGAGATATTTCAGAACTATAAAATTTTCAGATCGCCACTTTTTAGCACACCATGATCCTACACATACCCTTTTGTAAATCTCCTAATAGAGTTCTTACTTAGTTGTGAGTTAAAATTCTTTAATCAAGGTGAGACTGAACAATGTTGTAATCCTTTAATAGGGTAGACCTTTCACAGGGTAGATAATAGATTATGATCAAAACTTTGTAGCCATAATAGGCCATACTTTGCAATTGCAGTAGTGAAGATTTTTGGGTGTCATTCCCACCCTAGTTTTACCTTCTCCTTGGAGGGTTATTGGGTAACCAAAATCTTACATGTTATATGTTGATTTATTTCATTCTTTGGATGTGATGAATGGTTACTTATTTTAGTTTTCATGTTAAGTTATTAGATGGATGCATGGTGAAATGTTTTAGAGGAAAAAAGTTTTTAGTGTTGATTCACTCCCCCCCCCTCTCAGAACCTACTTTCTCATTTTTAATTCCAACAATTGGTATTAGACCTTTGTTCTCTAGAAAGGAAAGTTTGACAAATTTGGAGGTAAGATCTTGAAGATGTAAGTCTACAAATTGGGAAAGACTATTGAGAACTATAAGATTGAGGTACAACTTGCCCTACATCAACTCAAGGAGGCAAGAGATGAACTACAACACTCATTGAAGAAAAGAAAGGAATTTTCAATTCAAAAAAATGACATTCAATACCAAGAAGAAGACACTACTGGATTATTTGAGGACTAAGACTCAAATTCTTACTATGCATCTATTGTAGATATGATGGAAAAGAATAGTGCCCTAAATGAAGAAGTTCAGAATCTAAAAAGGGAACAAGAAACTTAGTCATTATTGTTATGTGAGACAAATGAACTAAAAAATAAAGCTAAAGAAGATAGAGTCATGGTTGAAGAAGACAAAAGACTAATAGCTAATAGACTTGAGGAGAAGTTAGTAGATGTGAAAAGTTATCAAGCATTCAATGAGATATGATGAATCAGCTGAAGGTTGCAAATCAAGAACTGAATAGGAAAGACATTGAGATTACAACTTTGGAAACACATAATTCTCCACTAAAAAATGAATTGAAGACATAAAAGGAAATTCTTAACAAGCCTAGTCAAGCTATAAAGTACATTGAAAAACTAATGGAAGCACCAAGGTCAAACAATGACATTGTTGGATTGGGATATTCCACCATTGAGAAAGAAGAATCATCTAGAAGTGGTGAACAAAGGGTATATAAGGGAAAGAGAAAAAAACCAACTTGTCATCATTGTAGAAAATTGGGTCACATAGTAAATGTGTATAGGAGCAAAACTGGAAGTCAAAGCCCTAAGTAGAAATTCAAGGGACACTACCATAACTGCAAGACACAAGGACATAAAGCACATGAGTGCAAAAAAAAGAGCATCAAAACTTAGAGATTTGAAGGATAATATTACAACTATTAGAAGTATGGACATATGGGATATGAATGTAGATCCAAAACCAAGTACACATCAAACAAGAAAACCAAGGTACATCAGCATGGGAATACTTGTGATTGGCATTACAATGCAAGGTATAGTTATCATTAATGTGGTGAGTATGGTCATGTTGCTATAAATTGAATTAGGAGACATTTCAAATGTAATTACAATAGATGGTTGAATGAGGTTGTATGCTTTAGTTGGCTTAAGAATGGTCATGTAAGTAGAAACTATCCATGTTGGTCACCTGTACCAAACAATGAATTCAACAAAGGCAAAGAAAAGGTAGATGTTGAAAAGACAAATATGTAGGTGAAAAAGACATGGAGAAAGAAGGAAGATTGTGGCACATCAAGTCAAGATGAGGTCACTTTATCCAATGGATCAGGTGATCACATCATCCCCAACTAGGAAATAAAAGGTATGTGTGGAACTAACATCTAAAATGATATAATTTTGCATCTAAGCATTCAAGTAATGAAAAGGATCTATCAACATATATTAAGATGCAATGAAGTGATTAGAAAAAAGAGATATTTTATCATTATGTTATATTTTGTGTTGTTGTTGACTATTGGAAGAATTGTAGTAAGTGTCAAGTAATGAGTTACTATAGTGACTATCAAGCTAGCTATGTTAGTCAAGTGAATTGAAAACCCTACTGTGATTGAGCTTATAGCTATATATGCATTAAGCATTAATTGCAAGATTTTGAAGGCTATACACTCAATTTTTTGAGTCATTTTCATTTACTAGAGATCAAATACCATGAAGGAGATTTGAAAAATAGATTCAAATAACTACATACTAGAATTACCTGCTACACATCATTTTTACATCGATTTTAAAGGTATTTCACTTGTGTTTAGTTATACTATTTTGTATTTTGCAAACCCTAGCAAGTGAAATTTGTCAACAAGTTCATCGGTGGGAGTAAGGAAGGTAAAGAGGTTACCAATGTATAATTGATCAGTAATGATGTTTGACAACCACCATTTCATGTTATTCTTGAGATTGCATACAAAGGAGATCCGTCTAGTGTATTATCGACCATTCTATCCAAGGGTTTAATGATCTAGGATGTTACATGTTGTTATACATGCAAGGTTAGAGAAGTTGGTAATTTAGAAATTAGAGAGACTTAGTAGATGTTGTGTGAGAATGGTGTTTTGAAAGAAGAAACCAAGATTGTAGAGTGAAAAGGGTTAATGCATGCCCTATATTTTTTGCAAGTTTCCAAAACTAAATGAATAAAGATCATAATGAGCTGGATACATGATAATTAGCTATGGTTGGATAATGGACCTATCATAATATCAAAGAGGATCATTCACAAAGTGACAAGGTATCCTACCCTAGATAGGCCAAAGATATTGTGAAGCAATGCAAAAGAAGTAATCAAGAAGAATACTAGAGCTGTATGGAACAAGAGGGGAATGTCAAACAATACAATTGAAGACCCTATTGTTTCATTCATAGTGAGAGTGATTGCATGTAGATTCTACTAGTCAATCTGACTCAATAGTGTGCCATACATTATCATTAACCAAGGTTACAAGATCATTCTCATGACCTAGCTGAGTTGTGGCTTCAACAACTTTTAGAAAGCCTAGAAGCTATCAAAAAGGAAAATAGTTCTTCATGTAAGTTTGGTTCACTCCTTGTTTGTACATTATTTTATGTGTAGAACATATTTCCTACATTTGGCATGGTAGTATGGAAGTCTAGTTGGTCTGTTACCTAGTAGATAGGTGTATTTATTGAGTAATTTGGAGAGAATTTAGATTTAGTTATGACTAGTTATTTTTAAGATTTCAAGAAATCTATGAAATAGAGGTCAAAAATTCTTGTATCTCTAGTGGAAGAACATTATAATGATGTTTTTTTTCTAGTAGATTTTGACTATAATTATGTTTAGGAAACAATTCCAAGAGTTATATGGTTGAGACCACTACCATATGAGATAATTATTGATGAGGCATCTACAACCATGACTATATTATTGGAAGATGAGATTAACAAGGATGCTACATCCTTTGGGAATTATGATGAAGAAAAATCAAGGATAACAATAAACTTATGGAGTGCCACCATCATTAGAAAGAAGAATAAGATGGTGAAGAAACTAAAGAAGTTTGGTGAAGGAGAAGAAGAAGTAGAAGAAGAAGATGATGATGAAGGTTAATGACCTTTACAACTTACACAAGGACAAGGTGAAGATGAATCTTTAGAGGGTGAAGAGGAAGCCAAGATAGAATGAAAGAAGACTAATAAGAAGAGGAAGACACCATAGAAGAAGGTTGAGAAACCAAATAAAGTGACAAACAAGGAACACCAAAAGCTAGCTACACCTTTGACAAGGTCAAGCATAAGGGTTTCCACTGTACAAGCCAAGAAAGCACAATCAACAAAAGTAAAAAGGAAAGATGATACAACTGAGCCGAGAATGCTTGCTAAGAGATTGAAAAGAAGTTTGAAACTTCAAGAAGAGTTAGATGAGGAAAGGAGATAATAAAATAATGATAATAAATTCAAAGTGGTAAGCCACAATCCTTCATCTAATATTTAAAACCTATGTGACAACATAAAGAGTAATGTAAATTTGAAACTTCAAGAAGAGTTAGATGAGGAAAGGAGATAATAAAATAATGATAATAAATTCAAAGTGGTAAGCCACAATCCTTCATCTAATATTTAAAACCTATGTGACAACATAAAGAGTAATGTAAATTTGTCAGGTTTTTAGCATGTTGATTTTGAAAAGTTAGATAATAGAGATAAGTAATATTGAAGAGGCTATTTAAGATATGATGACCACATTTAAAACCACTCCATTAGAGATTGCTAACTCATTACCAAAAAACTTATATGAAAGATTTGAGTAGAAATGGAAATTTAGTATGGAGACTAAAAAACAAATCAAGGAGGCTACTTTAGCTCACGTCATGCATGAATTTGATATGAAGTAGATTGCAAAGGCACTAGAGAAACATAAAGGAAGATTTTCTCCTAAATATAGAGCCTTTTATATCTTGAGAAGTAGAGTTAAAGAGGTGGTAACCTAGAGTAAACTACTTTGGAAAACAATCTATGGGTTGGCCACACAATTAATAAAAATAGTGGAAGAAAAGAAAGGAGAAAAGGTAGAGAAAAATAAGACAGAATAGGTTGAGACTACCCAGGATGAGATAGTTGAGGAGGATGTAAAAGATGCATAGGATGCTAATGTGCTGACCACTAGCCCTACACATGGTGAGAAAGAGAGTTAATAGGACTCAGTGACCATTGAGGACATACCTAAAAATTTTGCACAGAATGTCAATCCATTGAGTGAGGAATATTTGAAGACACTACAACAAGAATCCACCAATAATTTTCTACAATACACAAAGGCTAAGATTACATCCACTGAGGCACAATAAGACACATCTATTGTGCCCCCACATGTTGTAGATGTTAAAGAGAAGGAACCCCATGAACAAGAAATAGATCAAAGTGCAACCCTAGAACAACAAGGTGAGATTGATGAAGAAACATTTTCAATGCCTACTATTGTCATTGAAATGAAGGAGAAGGAGGTAGATACCTAAACTACATTACTACCAAGTCTAAAAAGCTCAAGATTGCTAGCATTTATCATAATTAATAATAAGGGGAATGAAGAGAAAGAGGATAAGGAAGAGAATCCTACACTCACCTCACTAAAACCTATTGAAGATAAAACAAAGGCTAAACAAGAGGAAGAGGATAAGATGACTGCTAAGATTGAGGAACATATAGCTATATAGGTATTGGTCACTTTACCAGTCACTACACCTCCTCCCAATAGCTAGACTCTTCAAAGGCTAAGTACTTAGGCTACACCATTGCAGATATCAAGGTTGAGTACCAGTACACATAAGAGTGATGAAACTATATAATTTGAGGATGTAAGTTTAGAGGAAGTGATTGTTCTACCCCAATTTGATTCCAAAACAATCAAACTTGAAGAAATGGTTGTTCTTCGAGAGACTTTCTAGAGAAAATCAAGGGAAGAAATCTTGAGAAGGGAGCACAAGAAAAATAGGTTCTACATGATATTAGAGATATTTTTGTAGATTCTTTTGATATTTTAAATTCATTTTCCAATAAGCCTATCTTAGAGAAACTTTTAAATATAGTTGATAAGATTAAGGATGAAAATATAGAGTCAAATGTAAAGCTATTGGAATGGTCTAAAAGGAAGTTTCACACTAAGGTTATGGACAAGATGTCAAGTGTCATTACACTTAGACAAGTTGATATATCAACAAAGGTGGAGAGTGTGAAGATAGTTTTGGAGAACATTTTCTCTCTGTATAGGAAACTATGTGATGTTGATATATTTATCGAAGAAACTCAATAGTCAATTGACTAGCTGCAAGGATATTTATAGTTAATAGTTACTACATTGAGACAATCTCATGGCACTATTCAAGTTCATTTTTAGAGATTACTACAAACATAGAGAAGACTTGCTGAGTTGCAAGCAAAGGATGACAATATCATATCAACATTGATCAAAATTTAGTTTATGTTGACTCTACACATGGAATTTTTGCAGAAGGAACTAGCCTATGCAAAAATATTGATGAAATATTCTCATGTTTCTACTCAGGAAGGTCTAGTAGATATGGTAGGGAATCTAGAAATACAAATTCAATCTTTAGATTGTCCTAGTAATAACTGGGATTCCTCTTTATGAATCATAATGGAACTCCACAAGCCTTTTTTGGACAAATATACTATAAGTGTACCATTCAAATGACATAAGTGTAAAGAAAGAAGAATTTTAATGTTTTGAAGATTTTGCAGAATTTTGTCAAGGAAGAAATCTACTCAAAAGGAGTTATAGAAATGAAATGAAGTATTTACTTAGGGGGAGTAGTAAGGTATGATAGAAAACAACATTTTTGCTAATTTTGAGATTTTTTATAGGACATGAATAGAGATGATATATTGGCTGACTTATACATACAACAATATTGTATATACCATGAAAAAGTGTTTTTGCCACTCATGCCAAAGGGGGAGATCATTAATCTCATTATGGTTTTGACAAAGTGACAAAACACTTAGTCATTATTCAATAGAGAACAATGCAAGCTGAGTGCATAGTATATTTCAAGCACAAGATTCTAGACAATACATGCCAAGTAATATGATAGTTAGTGTTGAGCACTAGTATGTGTCGAGTAGTTAGTGCATGCCAAGTCACTCAAGTGTCAAGAAAACAAAATGAGCTGAGAAAATAGAGTGTTCCAAGTGATTCAAGTGCCAAAAAAGAGTCAATGTCAAGGCATTTAGAAGCTGAGTATTAGTATATAGAGCACAATAAAGGTTGAGCATTAGGGTCTATTATGCCAATTTACCAGTCTTTGACATAGATGTCTTTTAGGGCACAAACTTCTATGTAAATTATTTTTGGCCAATGTGAGCATGAATTTTTTATATTAAGAAATAAGGATCTAGTCATATTACGAATCCCTATGTAATACATGCAGTTAATTAGATAAAGGGAAGAGTTAGGCAATAATAAGGATCAATGACATCCATTTATTTTAACCTAGACCATCTCCATAATTCCTACAAAAAGAGGTAAACCCTAAAGAAAATTATACATGTGAAGGAGGATGTGAAGAGAGAATTTCAAGGTGAAAATGATGGTTAAGTTATGGAGCTACAATGTAGAATCGATTTTAGAAGAACCGATATAGATAGTAAAAGTATAGAGAAGATAGATCTAATCAGGAGGATCAAGAGATAACCAGTAAAGAGGAGAGATGCCATCAAGTAGCAAGGTGCTAACCAAAGGATCAGGTCTTGAATCATTCTAATAGGTGATACGAAGTAGATCTCTCAACAGAGTAGTCCTAATAGGCTTTTCTAAATCTCCTAATAGAGTTCTTACTTAGTTGTGACTTAAATTCCTTTAATAATGTGAGACCTAATAGTCTTTTAAGCCTTTAATAGGGAAGACCTTTCACATGGTAGATCATAGATTATGATCAAATATTTGTAGCCATAATAGGCCACACTTTACAACTGTAGTAGTGAAGATTTGTGGGTGTCATCCCCACCCCAATTTTACCTTCTCCTTAGAGGGTTTCTGGGTAACCAAAATCTTATGTGTTATGTGTTGATTTATTTCATTATTTGGATGTGATGAATAGTTACTTATGTCAATTTACATGTTTAATTATGTGATGGATGTATGGTGAAAATTTAAGTGTTGATTCACCCCCCTCCTCCCTGCTCTTAGAACTTACTTTCCCATTATTAATTCCAACAGTATAAACACTTGGTTAGAGGAAAAAATATTGTGGGGATGACACCCACAAATTTATCACTATTGTAGCAAGAAGTTTCCTATTAGGGATTACAAATGTGTCACTTCTAGTGACTTACTGTGTTAGGAATAATAGAATATGATCCATCAAAATCCACTTTTCTCAAGGATTTTGCAACACTTAACAAAATATGCACTCGGTTAAGAGATTAACAATGAAGAATGTTAAGTCAACCATATTAAAAAAATTTGTATGCTGTAATGGTAAGAAAGTAACAATGAATTGATTTGATTGAATGCAACTTACATTTTTGTTCAAATATCTCTTATTCTCAACACTATATCACCTCCTATGACAGATCTCTCCTCTTCCTTTCCCTTTTTGTTGCATGATACCCTTCTCTACAATAGACTAATCACCTCTTCATTCCATCAACATATCACCTTCTAAAAATGACAACAACAACAAGGTTAAACTTTTCTACATAGGTCCTTGTAAGGAAATATGTTTCCTCTTTGATAGCTGACCTAAATAGGGTTTTAGAGATTTCTAGAATTCATATCTGATCAAAGATCTATGATCCAAATTCATCCTTATCATTTCATTAATATTCCTTTTATTGCATTGGTTTACATCTTTTGTTGAGATCATAATTAGCCAAATCTCTCTTCCCAATAAATCTTTCTTTATATTCTTCTTGATCTTGAAAATAACTTTTCCCTTTCAATAAAATTGAAATACACTGAATTTGATGAGATCAAAATAATTTAGGTTCATCTTGTATAGCTTGATAAACCCCTTGTTATTGTTCATGATGACATTTGGTAATAACCTAACTCGGTAGTGCTAGTTTGTCTCTCTCCATCACTCCCTCTCTCTCACTCACATTAAATCAAGGAGGGTAAATACAATCATTCAAAAATGGTCTAAACTAAAAACCCCATTTTTAGTATTTTCAACTCTACACTAGTCCACATTATGTGCTCATTCAATTTTGCATAATTAATTAACCATTAATATTTTATCAAATTATGTCATAATTATTTATCCAATTTTATCTTATGGTTTGACAAAAATTTCTTAAGTTTTATTTAATTAGAAGAACGTGCCCCCTTTTAATTGAATAAATGACCTTTATCCTACATGTTTATTCAAAAGAAATTTCTAATTCAAAAAGAAAAAGAAAAAAAGAGTTTTGTCTACACATTGAATGCAAATTTTCTAAGGTGGGTGGAATCTATTTTGCCTCTTAATTTTCTCCACTTATTATTTTGACTCTTAATCTCATCCATCCCTTTTGCCTCTTAAGAATATTGTGCTTAAATTCAAAATGAGAATAAACCTACACCCTTGATTTTGCCTCTTAATGATCTTGATGTAAGAGTATCCTGGGTTGTCTTGTTATCCTTCTTATCTTTGTTCATTCTACCTATTGGAGCTGAGTGCCAATGGTTTCCAAGTTGTTGTTTCTCTTGAGATGTTCAATGATGGTTGAGTTACTATAGCTAGTGTTCCCCAATTTTCTATAGCTCTCCAGTATTGGCCTAGTTTTCCAATGTTGGCCGAGTTCTCCTTCATGTGTCAAGTGAGCCTAATATTTACTGATGCTTAGTTCCTTCTTTGACCAATTTTTCTATGATTAGTTCTTAGTTTAAATTGACCTATGTAATTAATTTGGATCATGAATTTAATGTTTAAATCTTATCTTGGGATGTATGTAGAACATTTTAAGGTCATCCTTTCTACTGTGTAATGATCTAGAATCTTCTATAAGCCATTTTGGCAACTATAAATAGGGGTATTTTGTTTACGTTAGGTAATAACTGAGATAGTGTAGAATAGATGTTCTTGGAATAGCAAATTGGAAGTCAAATCATGGATTTGAAGTTGTATTTTTTTGGTTATAACAAAGAAGGCCTTATGGTTGGGCATGTATGAAAATAATTTGATGAATTAATAGAACATTTCAAACTTCCTTCTTTCCTTGGTATTTTCCTCTATGTTGTTTGCTTTCACTGCGTTACTTAGCAAGGTGATTGGATAGTTAGTTGTGCCTCTAAGTTTATTTCTTGAATCCCTCCTTACATCAAGTGGTATTAGAGCTTGAGGTTCATCCTTGGTGAGATTGGATTGTGTATAACCATAAGTTAGATTTGGTTGTAGTGTAGAAGATCTACATATTTAACCTATAACTTGTAGAGGGTTACAATCTTGTAGGGACTTGTTTGTAAAGATTGTTCACTTTAGAGGAATGCTAACACTACTATTATGGATATGTTGAGACAAATTGCAGCCATATTAGATGTTTTGGAGATAGCACAAAGGAGAGGAGTGCATCTTGATTATGTGAGTGATGGTGAATAAATAGTACACAACCCTAATTTGGAACCTGAGGAAGATCAGGATGAGGAAAGATTGTTGAGAGTATTGTCTAGGGTTCATTCAAATCCTATTGTGGAAGTTGTTCCTTGTGATGTAAAATTGGACACCAATGGTGTGTTTGATTGGATCTTTGATATGGAGAAGTTCTAGGAAGGTAAAGATTGCAGCCACTAGGTTAAAAGGACATGCCTTACTGTGGCAGGAGAATTTGCAAATTGATAGACAGAGAAGAGGAAAAGAGAAGATCATGACTTGGCTGAAAATGGTGGACAAGGTGAAGAATTTCCTTCTGATTGATTACCAAGTTATCATTTTGAGAAAGGTGTAAAATTTGAGACAAAAGGACATGGATGTGAAACAGTATACTAAGGAATTCTATAAATTGGATATCATATCTAGACATGTAGATGATGAGGTTGAGAAATTTTCAAGGTATCTAAATGGATTGAGACATGTACTTCAAGATGAGATAAGTTTTGTGAAATTAGAAAGTGTGGAAGAATCATATCAATATGCCTTGAAAGATGAGGAGATCTTGATAAAGAAGCACAAACAAAGATAGAGGTAGAGGTGGTAGATTCCAAAGAGGTGGAGGTAGTTCTTTTGAAGAAGGTGGTTGATCTAACAATCTATGCAAGATAAAGGAAAATAGAGTGGAAAAATGATGACAAAGGAAAGACCAAGGAAAAGTGGTAATTCTTATTGATCAGGAGGTACTAGTTCTTATCAAGGAAGAGGTAATTCTTATTCTAGAGGTGGTTTTCATCATAATTATTTTAGATGTGGCAAAGAAGTGCATAGATCCTTTAAGTGTAGATACTCTAGTGAGAATGGACAAGATAACATAAATGATGTGATTCAAGTAGACCTTGAGGGTTCACCAAGTGGACTTGAGGTTGGAGAAAATATGATGGTGAGAAGAACTTTGTGTAATAAGGGAATTGATAAAGAACCTATCCCAAGGAGAAGTCATATCAAGACCAAATGTAAGATGGTTGGAGAACGTTGTAAAGTGATTATTGAAAGTGGAAGTTCAAAAAATTTAGCATCAAAAGAGCTAGTTACAAGGTTGAAATTGCAGAGGTTGAGACACCCTAAACTCTATCATGTTTCATGGATCAAGGATGAACATAAGCTTCTAGTAACTTAACAATGTGTGGTGAAGTTCAAGATTGGAAATCACTTTAATGAAGTTGTTATAAATGTTTAGAATGAATAAGAGGGGGGGCAGGGGGTGAATCAATTACTCAAGGTCAATATGTACCACTTAAACAATTAAACAATAAACACTACACTCTTTTTCTTATCCTACTATTTCTTGGTCTCTACTGTAAAACTGTCATAAACATAACTTGCATTGCATAATAAAAATATTATTAAATGTAAACATACATAAAGCATTCATCACAATTTTGACACTAGGATTTTGCATGGAAACCAAATTTGGGAAAACCCAACAGTAACATGTCACTCTTTTTCACTCTTTCAAAGTGAGCTCTATTAGCAAACAACCCCATTAAAGGTTACAAAATAGACTGTTAAATGTGACATTGTTAGAGCATTTAATCACATTTTTATGAGTGGCCTTGTCAAAGGACTTTGATCATTCCATTGAGAATGTTACCTGGTTAAAGGATTGACACATACTATTACGTCTTCAAAATGACTATTAGGTCAACCTCTATTAAAAGGATTTCAATACAAACTATTTACAATGGATAGAACAAAAACAATAGGTGTTGATCTATGTGATTACAACTCACTTTTTCCAATTTAGATCTCTGTATGGTCATTGTATTGTTTAGCTAATAAGTTCTTCACTTTCATCTCTGATCTTGATTCTCTTGGAGACCCTTCAAGAAATTAGTTCACTCTTCTCAATAACACTTAATATTTTGTTTAGATTTACTTGTCAAAAATAACATCATCTTTGCAAGATTTCTCTATTAGCTTCACAATCACTCACACTCATGCATTTTTGATCAACCTTTCTCTATTTGTCTTTCTTCACATACAAGTTCGCACATACTCACAACACACTACACCAATTATTCAGCTCTGTATCTCTTTAAATAAGAAATTCATGCTTTACCATTTTCTACATCCATCATAGATCTTAGGGTTTACGATCAAGTTCAACTCGATTCATTGTATCTATCCATCTTCTTGATCTTCTTCTAAAAAATTCTCTAGAGTTTATCTCTTAGGTCTTTACCCAATCCTTCCCTTGAATTTAATGACTCAACTCATCAATGTTATCTTCAACATAATTTACATCTCCCAAGAAATTAACTATGTCAACCTGATCTCATGATTTCTTTGAATTTATTCTATTTTTATCACTTGACAATCTATAAATTCTGAGAATCATTCATCACTAAAATACTCGATCACTGTAAAGCTTTCTATCTCAGCATTAAGCTTTCTCATTTGATGCTAATGCTCAGTCAACACTAGATTTTATTGGCACTAACTATAGCTCAATTGACACTAGCATTATTCAATATTCTTTAGTATTTTTACTTTATTTCTTAGCTTGGCTTAGGTTTCTTAACATAAACAATCACTTTTCTTTATCAAAGTATATTTAATCAAATGTACATTGTAACTTCCTTTTCATAACTCAACCTTTCCTCTAGGTGCTATTGTTATGAGCAACTTCTCAGATCCTCTTTATCAATCAAATAGATATGACATTTAGATTAGGTAGCAATATATCTTATCAATAGATCTAACATCAATGAAAAAACAAAAATGTTCCAATTGCAAGTTTCCAACAATCTCCCTCTTTGGTATTAATGGAAACATCTCAAACATCTCAATACTAGTTATCGCTTAGTTACCATACAATCCAAAAAGATTTTGTTATTGACACTCTGATTCTTCTTTATTGAATTTCTCTCTTTGAATCTCTCTTTATAGTAATTTCTCCCTCTTTTTATAATTTCTCTCTCTTGTTTTAGAATTTCTCCTTTTGTAGTTTCTCCTTTGATAATTCTCTCTCTTTGACAACAATGCCAAAGATATTTATCTTATGAGCCCCAAACTCTTCATACATCTAAATTATGTAGATTTTGCATGTCTAGCTGATTCCTTTCATATGTCTATGACTGATCTATTATGTTGTACTAAATTATCTACCTTAGGCACTACCCAAAGTATATTTGTATTGCATCATTGTGTAGGATATTTTGATTATCATATGTTATGCAATGCACCTTGTTTTCTTATGTAGCTTTGACAAGGGGAATCACCTCTAGTTTATGTAAGGAAACTTCCAAGAAAGAATATAACCATTTCCACATAACCCATATTAGATCTAAAATAAAAATTTAATTAAAATTCATATGCAAGAGAATAGACAAAATCTGTGACACAAGATATACCCTGGGAAACCCTCATTGAGGAAAAAACCCAGCCTCAAAAGCATCCATCACCATGTATTATTCAGCAAAAAATACCATGGCAATACAACAATGGGAGCCTTCAAAGCCATAGCCACTACCAAGCAATCCATGTGAACAATCATGAATCCACACATCCCATGCCATGCTTCTAACCTTCACAAATGCTCCTTTGGCTAACCTGTCAAGCCTTGTCTTGCTTGACTCTTTCCTTTTTTCCTTCTATCTTGTCACATCAACAACAACTACCCTTTTGGCTGCTTATATAGTATCAAGTCCCACAAAACCACCAAGTGGTATTACATAAACCATGTGCTACTTAACCCCTTCACCCCATATTTAATATTTAAAATTTAATTTCTTTTCACCAATATTAAATAATTATATGAGATATTATCACAATGTTGCAATACAACTCATCAAGTATATCCCATAGGAATCTTTACATGTTGCACATACATCTAGGTGCAAGATTACATAATAAAATAAAATAATACAATATAACAATATTATGTGCAACACCCATTATCTCAACAATCTCCCACTTGTTATATACATTGTATAGGGTTAATCTGTAGCCATGTAAATGAACAAGGGAACAATCCCTCATAGTACATCCACCATCATGAATCAAAGTACACCATGTGCTCCATCTTGGCACCTACAACAAAATCAAAGTATCCAACATATAAAAAATGAATGATCTCACCTCCTATTATGCCACTGCCATTCAACGTACATAGAAGCCATCCAAATAAAAAGCCACCTAACCTGTCAGATTACAAGATCATAAAATCCTATACCAACTACAATTCCAAACACAAAAAACCTAATCCAAAGGTAATCACATGTATCCGTAGTTGTCAAAATATCCATAGCTGAAATAGCACCCACAACAGGTGCCAAACCCATACAACTATCCATATCTCAAAAGGTATACCAAGTGAATCTTACATCATCAACATATCTAATTTGTATCTTGCAATCACAAGCCTCAAAAGAAATACTTGCCACATATATAGCAAGAAGCTCTCACTGCAAATGATAATTTTAAGTCTATAACCAATCTACTCACAACATCTCAAAGAAGTGAATCCATGTAGTCTCAAAGATATCCACAACATATAAACCAATAACCTGCAAGAAAAACTATCATAAGAAGTCTCCAACACTCTCCCAAGTTCCACAACCAATAGAGGAAAGAGATAAAGGAATAACCATGTCATCTCTCACATGACATACATGAGCACAAACCAGTGATCACAATCTATAACCAATCTCAAATCCAATGTAAGTGAAACTGAACATCAAGGAAGATAACCAAGACCAAAGGGAAACCATACAAATCATAATTTGTATCATGTCCTTCTACACACACCTCCAAATGTAAACTATGCAAGTATGATCTCCTCCATAAAATCCCAACAAGAAGCCACAATAACACCCAAACCATATGACCAATCATTGATGTAAGCCTCTCACAAGAAGATCAAACTCATAAACTATTCCTAAATCAAGGAATATGCTGAATATAAAATCATCTCCAGAATTTAACCAACATAACAACATATGCAAATGGAGATAACCAATGCTAAACCATCTCTCAAATGAACCCTCCAGAACTAACTCATGTATCATAGCTAAAGATCCATATCCATGAAAGACAAGCATAAACATAATGCACTTGAGAGAAACAATGGGCTATGTCTTTCAAGTAGTAAACCACCGAGTAGACCAAGAGTAGGGAATGAGAATGCTCATTAAGATATCCAAGTCTCCAACCAATAATAATATAAGAACAATCTCCTATCAAGTCCATATTAGGTGAATGCTCCTCAGACTTCCTGCTGAAACCAAATAACTATCCCAACAAATACTTCTCTAATCTAAGAGAAATCAGCATCACTATCAACTCTAAGTATCCATGAGCACTTGTAAACAATCAATCCATGCCAACTCCAAATGCAACATAGCGATATCATTAAGTATCCAACTTATGATCAATGTACTCAATACCAAGAAACTAAACCAAGATTAATGTCAAAGTTCCAACCATGGCCTTAGGAACATAAAAATGAAAACATGACTTAACCATCTCAAACAAAGAGATAACATGCTCCATATGAACATATTATAGCATGTCAAAAATTTAAATGCATATCAAGAGTATACAATGACATAATAAAGAAACCATCCTCACACCAAGGATAATATGTCAAATGAAAGCATAAACCACACCTTTACCAAGAACTCCATTAGTCCTTAAGATGTAACCATCTCCACACACCATGAAGAAAGACATCTCCACAAACCATGGAGAACCATCTCCACACACCATGAAGATAAAAAGTGCACCATGCAAATGTCAAAGATTCTTCTATAGCAATAGGATATAAGAAAAACCTCCAACATATGCAAACACTCAATAAATATATCAATGACAACAAATCTCATCAATCATAGTACTAATTCACCTATGGCATCATAAAATCCATCTCTTACATGAAGATACTCTAGGTCTACACTCACACAACCAAAGTGTCAGCACCAAGTGAAACCAAGATCTCCAAACCTAAGAAGATACAAACCAAACCAAGAACTAATCCTGTACTGTCACCTTATCACTATCACAAGCTTTCACTAAACCATGTATCGAAGCTATCCATAACATCATGATGAAAAACCATCCTCTAACCATGAAAGTCAACCAAGGCATCAAACCATCAAAGAACTCAAAGCGTACATCATGAGCTCCTCAAAAGAAATCAAATAATCATGATCCTCAACCAAGAAGATATACCACCATAACCAAATTGGGAATTCAAACTAATGAACATCAAGGATATAATTGTATATCCAATCATGTCATGTCAAAATCCATGGCACCATGATCATATCCATGAACTGAGCAACTAACTCTCAATATGTCCAACCTATCAGCATAAAATAGTCAACCACAATCCTCCACCTTGACTTTACCTAGTAACAACATCTCATCCCTTCTATATGAAGAAAAATAATAAAATCATTTGACTAAGGGAATAAAAAACCCAAATCCAAGCCACCAATCTAGATATGCATCAATAATGAAAGATTAATGGGAAAAGACAACCCACATCCAAGCTATAAATGCAACTTGTAAGTATAGACCACTTACAATATTGCACAACTTGTAGACCCAACAAGTCATCATACATATCTAAATCAAACATTCATAACCATATCATCATGAGACTAATCTAAAATATGAACTAAGTATACAATGGCATCAGATCTTAAATCTCCAAAATATATAATGCCATAAACTCATAATGTTACCATAGTCAATAATATCATAAACTGTTGAGATTAATATATCATCAAATAAACCATGCCAAACTTGTACCAAATCTGAAACAATCTGTAGATCTCTCATAGACCTTTTAGTTGACTACTCAAAGTCCAAAATTTGACTCCATAGGCCCAAGTTATGCCCTAATTTATGCTCAAAATAAAAAACATCTAACATTTGAGCTCTTAAAACCTAATAAATGTCAAAATCATAGAACCAAACCTACACCAAGTTGTAGTGCTTTGAATTATCTTTCCAATGCCTATAAGAAGTTTGAAATCTGATATCCCGAGAGAAAGTTATGGCCATTTTACTAAGACAATCTTTTTACCATTTTCATTGCAATTTTTTTTTTTGAGATGAAAATTCTGATAGAATTAAATTTGATAGCCATCATGAGCTAAAACTAAAAAACTCTTTCATTTCCTCTAAACATGGCCAAACTAGGGCATATTTTTTAGCAAAATTTATGGAAACATCGACCCAAATCCAATGGTGAGGTTTGTTTTTGCCTAGGAAGTCATTTCTACAAGCTCCCCCGAAAACCCACATTTAAATGAAACATCTGAAAAACTCTTTTGTCCAAAAATTTTACATACCCAAAATATTTCAACATCTCATCATAATAGAAAACCCAAAATCCTCAGATTTGCAATAAACAACTCATATATCTTGCCCTTTCTTTTGTCCTCTCATGCATTCCCATGGATTCAATGTAGGGTTACAATAATAAAACCTAACTCTCATACCACTTGTAAGGAAAATTGAAAGAAAGAATATAATTATTTCCACATAACCCATAATAGATCTAAAACAAATATGTAATTAAAATCCACATGCAAGAGAGTAGACAACATACCCACAAAAATTGTGACACAAGATATACCTTGGGAAACCCTCATTGAGGGAAAAACCCAGCCTCCAATAGCATTCATCACCATGTATTATTTAGCAAAATATAACATTACAATACAACCATGGAAGCCTTCAAATCCATAGCCACTACCAAGCAATCCATGTGAACAAACATGAATGCACACATCCCATACCATGCTTCTAACCTTCACAAATACTCTCTTGGCTAACCTGTCAAGCCTTGTCCTACTCGACTCTTTCCTTTTTTCCTTCCATCTAGTCACACCAACAAAAACTACCCTTGTGGCTGCTTATATAGTAGCAAGTCCCACAAAACTACCAAGTGGTATTACATAAGCCATGTGCTACTTAACCCCTTCACCCCATATTTAATATTAGAAATTTAATTTCTTTTCTCCAATATTAAATAATTACATGAAATATTATCGCAATGTTACAATACAACTCATCAAGTATATCCTTTGGAAATATTTACATGTTGTACATACATTTAGGTGCAAGATTACATAATAAAATAAAATAATACAATATAACAATATTATGCAATGTGTGCAATACCCATTATCTCAATAGTTTACCTCTAAAATATTCATGAGCATCTTTAAGGGTTTTGTGAATATGTTAGAAATATGTTCTTTGGTATTCAAATATTCTAGCTTCACTTTTTTTTCTTGAACTAATTTTCTCAAGTAGTGATATTTGATAGCAATGTGCTTTGTCTTAGTGTACATTACTAGATTCTTTGAAATATTCATAGCACATGTGTTATCACGCTAAATAAGCACTCGATTTGTAATTTATTATTTCATACCTTTTAGTAACTGTTTGATCCACATAATATTTGAACAATTTACTATAGGTCCTATGTACTCAGCTTCAAATATTGATTAGAAAATACAATTCTACTTCTTGCTTGTCCATGAAACTACTATATTTCCTAGAAAGAATGCACCTCCACAAGTTCTTTTTCTATCATCAATATTTACTACCTAATCTGAGTCAATAAACACAGTTAGTTCAAACTTATCATTTCTTTTATAATAAAATCCACAGTCTTTTATACCTTTTAGATTTCTCATTATCCTTGTAACTGCCATCATGTGGTTCTCTTTAGGATTTTCTGAAAATCTAGCAACTATCTCAATTGCTGAAGCAATAGCTGACATGATGTGAACAACACATTGCAATTTTACTGTAAGAAATGATAATGTTGAGCAAGGAACGAGAAACAATCCAAGTTAAGTGTGAAACAATGTTACCATAAGATAAGCAACTCCAAGAGCATACACCAAGATGGTTCAACAATGGAGACAAGGATTTATAAGGGGAAAGCAAAGAAAACCCCTTGTGAGTATTATGAATGTGGCATTCGTAGAAATGGGAGTTACAAATGCAACTCCTCTTTCATCTCTATATAAGAGATGCTCCTCCTTCTTTCTTCACAACTACAACAACACTCTTAGCACTTGATGTTATTGTATTGAGCTACTTTTGCTCCAACACTCTCTCTCTCTCTTCTCTAGGCATTTTCCTTCATTCATAATACTCACAAGGGGTTTTCTTTGCTTTTCCCTTATAAATCCTTGTCTCCATTGTTGAACCATCTTGGTGTATGCTCTTGGAGTTGCTTATCTTATGGTAACATTGTTTCACACTTAACTTACTTGGATTGTTTCTCGTTCCTTGCTCAACATTATCATTTCTTACATGGTATCAGAGCTTGGTTATCTAATCCTTGTTTTAAGTTTTGTGGTGAAGGTTGCCATTCATTGGAGCACACCTTATTTGGAGACGTTATTGAGAGAAGAAGTTTGTGTTGTGATTTTAGCTCTTTTTAACTAATCTTGTGCATGCAGGTTTCATATTTTTTTTACTAACCCTCTTTGGAAGGCTTGCCGCCAAAGGGTTTTCTTGTAAAGTTTCATATTTTTACTAACCCTCTTTGGAAGGCTTGCCGCCAAAGGGTTTTCTTGTAAAGTTTTTTTTTTCTTATTTTAAAAGGGTGGGTGGAGTCTTTTGTATGGGGAGCGGAGCGATGGCGGCGACGGTCGCGTGGAAAAAATTGGCCAAAAAATGGATGGTCGGTGGAGGTCGGTGGAAAAAGGTGGGGTTTGGAGAATTTTAAAAAAGAAGATAAGGATGTGGGCTCTGCCCACGCGGCGGCGGTTGCCGCGTGGCCGGGACGCGAGCCGCACCAAGAAGCGATGGAAGAGGGGTGTCGCGCGGGGTCTCTAAAAATAAACAAAGACCAACGTTGAATATGAAGGGTTTAGGCGGCGAGCGGTAGTGGTGGAGCTTAAATTTTAGCCACGGACGCGACAGAGGCAAGCGGCGGCGCGAGTGGCTTGCGAAGGTGAGTGGGTTCCGTGTGGCGGCGCAGCGTCTCTACAAACCGCGGCGGGTGTGCACGGTAGTGCGGGGGTGTCTGCAATCGGCGGCGGTTGCGCGCGGCGGCGCGGGGTGGCACACGGGTGGCGCGGCCACCCAAAACAATTCAAGATTTTATATTTTTTTTATTTTTAAAAAAAATGCAATGATAATTGATGTGAGAATAAGCAATGGAAGAAATTGAATTTTGAAGAGCATATAACAAAAACCCAATATATAGGAATATATATATATATTTTTTAAATGAAGTAAGAAATAATAGAGAGTTATATAAAACTTTAATAATGTAATACTTTTTGTTTTGGCGGCATGCCGTCCAAAACAAAAAAAATTGAAATTTACCACGAAAACCCTTTGGCGGTAAGCCTTCCAAAGAGGGTTAGTAAAAAAATATGAAACTTTACAAGAAAACCCTTTGGCGGCAAGCCTTCCAAAGAGGGTTAGTAAAAATATGAAACTTTACAAGAAAACCCTTTGGCGGCAAGCCTTCCAAAGAGGGTTAGTAAAAAAATATGAAACTTTACAAGAAAACCCTTTGGCGGCAAGCCTTCCAAAGAGGGTTAGTAAAAATATGAAACTTTACAAGAAAACCCTTTGGCGGCAAGCCTTCCAAAGAGGGTTAGTAAAAAAATATGAAACTTTATAAGAAAACCCTTTGGCGGCAAGCCTTCCAAAGAGGGTTAGTAAAAATATGAAACTTTACAAGAAAACCCTTTGGCGGAAAGCCTTCCAAAGAGGGTTAGTAAAAAAAATATGAAACCTACATGCACAAGATTAGTTAAAAAGAGCTAAAATCACAACACAAACTTCTTCTCTCAATAACATCTCCAAATAAGGTGTGCTCCAATGAATGGCAACCTTCACCACAAAACTTAAAACAAGGATTAGATAACCAAGCTCTGATACCATGTAAGAAATGATAATGTTGAGCAAGGAACAAGAAACAATCCAAGTAAGTTAAGTGTGAAACAATGTTACCATAAGATAAGAAACTCCAAGAGCATACACCAAGATGGTTCAACAATGGAGACAAGGATTTATAAGGGGAAAGAAAAGAAAACCCCTTGTGAGTATTATGAATGAAGGCAAATGCCTAGAGAAGAGAGAGAGAGAGTGTTGGAGAAAAAGTAGCTCAATACAATAACATCAAGTGCTAAGAGTGTTGTTGTAGTTGTGAAGAAAGAAGGAGGAGCATCTCTTATATAGAGATGAGAGAGGAGTTGCATTTGTAACTCCCATTTCTATGAATGCCACATTCATAATAGGTGTGTGCAAAGTGTCACAATCCTCTTAAGGAGGATAAACTAAATAAAGAAATAAACAAGAGTTGTCCTTACATGTGGAATAAAGGACAAACAATGACATGTCCTCCACATGTGTACAAGTGGACAAAATACATGTAGGGACCCTTGGAATATCCCAATTAAAATATATATCCAAGGAAAGATTAACCTTTCTAACATTTACAATCATGGAGATGTATAGGGTCTAGTTCAAATCAATAGAATGATCAGTCTAAGATAGCTTCTGACCAATAGACATAGGTGTACTTACTCACATTGTACCCTCCACACCAAAAGTATTTAATATTTCTTTGATATATTTGGATTTCGGGGTGTGTGCACAAAGATGGTGTACAATTTAGTGGACACCAACCAAAAAAAAACCAAAAATGTTAATAACCTGATTAGGTTATGAATAATAGGATTGGGTTATTTAAATTTCAAAAAGTGGTGAGGCTTGGTTACCAATCTTGGATAATACAAAAAAGAAAAACCTGATTAGGTTCCAAGGAAAAAAAAAGCTCTTCAAAACCTGATCGAGCTATTCAAAACCCAATCGGGTTTTGAAGAGATAAAAATAGGCTTTACTCTGAAAGCCATAACTTTTGTATCCATAGTCTAATTGACTCCATTCAAAATGTGTTGGAAATATTTTTAAGAGCTCTACAACATGATGCAGATAAATCAATCCTATGTCATAATTTGTTTTATTTTCCATCAATTTGAATTAAGCTTAGTTTGAAGTAGGTAGTAATTATTTTCCAAATGCATAATCAATAGGTAAACATGAATGCTAAAATATTTTTAATTTTTTTATCTCTAAATATAAAATACACACACTCAATTACTAACTAAATAATCACTAATATATCTCTCTTTTAAAACTCATAACCTCGCGCATTCTTTAGCTAACTCCTAATCTCTCTCTCTCTCTGTCTATCTATTTGTCTGTCTGTCTCTCTCTTTGGTGTAGGAGCACCCACTATAGATTCATCAAAGAAGACACCTAAGGATCCTAGATAGCTCACTTAGGATAGTTTGGCACATTGATCCAATTGTAAGGCCTGGTTTTAGGATTAGGCATATTTATGAGCCCCTGGGTAACTAAGATCAAATATGATCAAAAATCCTAAAAATGAATAGTATTCGAGGATTTTAATAGTTTTTAGTAACTAGATCCATGTTGGATCACATATTTTAGGTCTAGACCAAGTTTGGTCTTTAGATTTGTATTTTTACAAATTTTGCAAAAATTACTCAAAAGTTGTCAACAACTTTTGAGCAACTTTGCAAAAAAAGTGTCTAAACTTTCAAAAACATTTCCTCCAATACTAGATAGTTAAAACTAACCATGTAACCATTGGATAAGTCCTATAAAGCCTTATAGGCTGATGATAGGAAATATATTTGCAATTTGGCTTTGAAATAAATAGAAATCAACATCTTCCTTGCACAAACACATGTTGCAAACTTTTGTACAAAACTATACAGATGAATGGAAATGTTTCAATGGATATAGAAGTTGGAGAATTTAATCTAATTTAATTTGCAATTAGTCTCATGTTTTGATCATTCCTAGTTTCAAAGTTATTGATTTTTCTTGCTTGCTGCCTAAGAATCAACCTACAAATCAACACTTTGCTAGGGCTGGGTCATTTTGTCACATTCCATCATGTGAATTTGATGCCCTTCGGTGGAATGCAAGATGTAATTATGCACTTTCAAATTCTATAATTTTTTTCCAGAAGATGCAAGGAATTAAGTTTGTTGCCATATCGTAGGGATGTATCACGATGAGTACACCAAACGACATTAACAATAGTCCTTCCTAGATGGTGTTTGGGGATTCTCCAAGAGTTGAAACCTTGGATTCTTATTTCTTTTACATGCCCTCTCATGTTACCATAGTTGATTTGTTTTTATCGTTTTTAGAAAGTATACCTATTGTGCAAATGGAGCCCTAATTAGGCCTTCAAATCCGGTCCAATGTTGCAATAGCAAAAACCTTTGTTCCTCCACATGCTTGGGAACTTTGGCATGCTTTATAAAATCTAAAAGGGTATTCAAATCTCATATCAAGTCACAATTTTTTTTGGAAGCATTAAAACTTATGCCTTATTCTCATTCTAGGAAGGGCTATAAGCCAATTCATTGGTTTTCAAAGCAGCTTCATGCTATAAGTTGTCTTGTATGAAATGAATCATTAATTCATGTTTGTTAGAATCTAAATACGACATATCAGTGATTTTAGGCTACCCCTAGTCTTTATATCTAGTTTTTGTGGTTTGATCCCTCTTTTGGCTAAGGGAATCCATTAGTGCATATTGAGTTTTTGGTACTTAGAACTTGGGTAGACCTAGTGATTAGGCTACCTTGTCTTGTGGGGTTGTGATAACCTTCCTATAAGCCCATCTCCATACCTGTGATAGGTATTTGGAACTAGAACCCTTCACCTTGGGTGTTGAGGGAATTTGTGAATTTCTACCATTCCTTGCTGTTTGAAGACTTTTGCTGCCTACAACTATATCAATTGGTATCAGAGCCATGTCTAAACCTAAGAGTGAGGAGATACATACAAGGGTTACAAATAGTGAGTTGGCAAAGATTGTGAGAGAAAAATAGGCTGCAAATAAGGGCTTAACTCAGAGGCTTGATCAAGAACTTGAGAAGAAGCTTGAGAACAAAGAAAAACAAAATGGGTCTGAAGATGAAAAAGAGAGTGATGAAGAGGAGGATGACTTTGAATAATGCATCCTTGTAGAACAAAGGCCTCTCATTGATGCCTTGAAATACATGGGAAGGAGAACCATAGAAGAGAAGATATATTTTCCAATTTTCAATGGCAAGATGAATGCAGATATAGCCTTGGATTGGATAGAGGCTTTGACTACATTCTTTGAACATGAGAACATCCCTAAGAAGAAAAGGGTAAAGATGACAAGATCCAAGTTTAAGGGGGCAGCCCTAACTTGGTGGAACCTCATCCAGACAGAGAGGGTGAAAAATGGAAAAAACATGATTAGTTCATGGAATAGAGTGATAGCTTTGATAAAAGAAACCTATTTACTTGAGGATTATGGGGTACAACTCCAAAGGAGGAAGAAAAGTCTGAAACAAAAGGACATGGATGTAGGCACATATATAGAGGAGTTCCTACAACTATGTATGAAAACCAATATGGAAGAAGACGAGGAGGAGAAATTGACAAGATACATGAATGGCTTGAAAGTGCCCATTCAAGAGGAACTTAGCCTACATTGCCCTACCATGGTCAATAAGTCCTATCAAATGGAACTAAAGGTAGGGAAAAATGGAAGAGAAATAAATTTTTTGGAAAAGTGAAGAACAATGATAGTGGGAAGAATTTTAGAGGCAAGAGAAACTATTGGAACAAGGGACAAAGTAGAGGTAGTAACAACAATATCTTTGACCAAGGAGACAAAGAAAATAGTGACTCTAATGCAAGAGGAAACTATAGAGGAAGAAGACCTTTCAATAGAGGAAGAAAAAATGTAGGAAGAGGTAATCGACCCTTCAAGTATTTCAATTGTATTCAAATAGGAAACCATGTAGGAAGATTCCTAGAGAAGAGGAACAATAAAAATCAAGGTGAGAGGAGAGAAAGATTTGTCCAAGAATATAAGCAAGAAGACAATGTTGATGCTAGAGAGTTGGAACTAGAGGAAGGAGCATGTTTGATGACAAGGCAAGTCTTCCTTCAAGTACCACAAACTCAAGAACCTCCACAAAGGAAGAATCTTTTTAGGACAAAAATCAAATGTCAAGGAAAGGTATGCAATGTTATTATAGATTTTGGTTCAAGTAAAAATCTTGTGTCTTGTGAAATGGTGCAGAAGTTAAATATTCCTACCAAGCCACACCCTTACCCCTATCATGTGTCGTGGTTAACCAAATGCCAAAAAACTCTAGTCATAGAACAAGCCTGGGTAGATTTTCTATATGTGATTTTAGGGACAAAGTCCTTTGTGATGTAGTTGAGATGGATGTCTCACACATCCTTTTAGGTAGGCCCTGCCAATTTGATGTTGATGATGTACAACATTGTAGGAAGAACACCTACTCCATCTCCAAAGATGGGAAGACCTTCACTATGAAGACCCTACTTGATAACAAGTATGAAAAGAAGCCCACTATGATTATCATAGGAGAAAAAAAGATGCTAAAAATCTTGAAGGAATCTAATATGGAGCCATTCATTCTAATTTCAAAACCTAAGGATAACATCAAGTCTGATCAAAAGGAGCCCATACCAAATGAGATTGTTAAATTGTTGCAAAAGTACAAAGATTTCACTAGCATCACTCCCATTAGGGATATTATCCATCAGATAGACCTTATACTAGGCTCATCATTTCCTAATAAGGAAACATATAAAATGATACCATTGCAGCATGCAGAGATTGCAAAACAAGTTACTAAGTTCTTGGAAAGAGTAATCATTCAAAAGAGTCTTAGTCCTTATGTTGTACCTTCAGTTTTGGCCCCTTAAAAGGATGGAAAATGGAAGTTATGTATAGACATCAGGGCTCTAAGAAAAATCACAATAAGATATAGGTTCCCCATGCCAAGGATTGAAGACCTATTGGATCAACTAGGAGGTGCTTGCTACTTCACCAAGATAGACTTGAAGTTTGGTTACCACCAAATTAGAATCAAGATAGGAGATGAATAGAAGTAAACATTAAAGACAACTAAAGGTTTTTTTGAATGGTTAGTAATTCCTTTTGGTTTAAGCAATGCCCCTACTACTTTTATGAGGCTTATGAATGAGATATTCATTGATTTTATTGGAAAATTTGTGGCAATTTACCTTGATGATATACTAATATTTAGCCATAGCATGGAAGACCATATTAATCATGTTGAACAAATATTAAGAAGAATCCATCAGAACAAGTTAGTAATCAACTTGGAAAAAATTATGTTTATGAAAAAGGAACTTGTGTTCCTAGGATTTGTAATTTCACAAGGTACCCTCAAGATGGATCCTGAGAAGATAGATGCAATCATCAATTGGCATCCACCAAAGAATCTAGGTGATGTGAGAAGCTTTCATGGGCTTTCAACTTTCTATGGGAAGTTCATTAAAAATTTCACCATGTGTGTGCACCAATGTTGGAAACAATAAAAGGTGGGAAGAAAACCAAGTTTGCATGGACAAAGGAAGAAAATGATGCCTTCCAATACTTGAAGAATAGAGTATCTCAGTATCCTATCTTGGTTCCCTCCAATTTCAACAAAGTCTTCACTGTGGATATAGGTGCAAGTAATTTTGCTATAGGTGTTATCCTAAGCGAAGAAGGCAAACCCATTGCTTTCTTTTCAGAGACATTGAATGAGGCTAAAATGAAATACTCTACATATGACCTAGAGCTTTATGCCATGGTCCAAGCCCTCAATAAATGGAGGCATTATCTAATTCCAAAGGAATTTTTTGTCTATATGGACAATCATGCATTGAATTTTCTAAATTTACAAGAAAAATTTCACTCTAGCATCTTAAATGGGTAGAACAATTACATGCCTTTACCTTCAATATTAAGCACAAAAAGGGTGTAGCAAACAAGGTTGCTAATGCTCTAAGTAGGAGGATTGGTCTTGTTGAAGAAGTGCAACTTCAAAGTGTTGGCATTGAATCTCTCAAACACTTGTACCTAGATGACCCTAAATTTGCAGAGATATATCAAATTTGTACAAAGATGGAGGGCAGATATCATATTGATTATTATGAATATTTGATTTAGAATGGGCTTCTCTTCAAATGAGCACAACTATGCACACCAAAATGCTCAATGAGAGCAAATATAATAAGGGAAAAACATTGTGGTAGCCTAGGAGGTCACTTTGGCATTGACAAAACAACAAACATGATAAAAAGATGTTATTTTTGGCCTAAGATGAACAATGAAGTCAAGAAATTCATTGAATCTTGTACTATTTTCCATCAAGCTAAGGGAATGACAATAAATCAAGGGCTCTACCAACCCTTACCAATCTCATAAATTCCTTGGGAATACATATCTATAGATTTTGTCATGGGACTACCCAAAACCAAGCAATGTTATGATAGTGTATTTGTAATACTGGACAGATTCAACAAGATGGCCCACTTTGTGCCATGCAAGATCATAAATGATGCATCTCATATAGACAATATTTTCTTCAAGGAAGTTGTTAGAATTCATGACTTTCCTTAGACAATTGTATCAAATAGAGATGTGAAATTTCAAGGGCACTTTTGGAGGACACTCTTCAAGATGTTGGGTACAAATCTGATTTATAATTCAGCCTATCACCCATAGATAGATGGGCAGACCGATGTGGTGAACAAGTCCCTAGGAAGTCTCCTTGGATGCCTAACTAAAAAATATGCTCAAAGTTGGGATACAATTCTACACCAAGTAGAATTTAACTTTAATGATTCTTTAAATAGATCTATAGGCAGAAGACCATTTCAAGCACTGTATGGTCTACACCCCAAGGGACCATTGGATTTGATGGAAATTCCCTCTAATTTTAAAATCAATGCTCAAGGCCAAGAATTGGAAGAACTAATAACAAAGGTACAAAAAGAAGTGAGGGAAACCTTGCAAAATTCTAGTTTGAAATACAAAGAGAATGCTAACAAGAAAAGGAGAGAAGTCCACTTCAAATTGGAAGACAAAGTTTGGGCTTTTCTAAGGAAGGAGAGACTACCCAAAGGAAGGTATTATGAGTTGTAGATGAAGAAGGTGCCCTGATACATACTCAAAAAAATAGGGGATAATTCCTATGAGATATCTCTTCCACCAACTTTGTAAATCTCCCTCGTATTTAATGTTACAGATCTCACACCTTATAAGGCTACTATAAGATAATTAGATCAACAAGATGAAGACAAAAATGATGAAGATTATGTCACTAATCTTCCACCAAGAAAAATAGTGGAGTTAGAGAAGATATTGGACACAAATCTATTAAAAAAAAAAAGAACCAAGAAGTACATGCAATACTTGGTTAAATGGAAGGGCCTACCCAACATAGATGCTACTTGGCTAACAGAAGAATAGATCAGGCAACATGGCACTTCAGTAGACTTGCTACCCTTAAGTAGGGACTTGAGTTTTAAAACTTAAGGGGAGTATGGTGTAGGAGCACCTACTCTAAATTCATCAAAGAAGATGTCTAAGGATCCTATATAGTTCAAGTAGGATAGTTTGGCACATTGATCCAATTGTAAGGCCTAGTTCCAAGATTAGGCATATTTATGAGCCCTTGGGTAACTAAGGTCAAATATGATAAAAAAATCCTAAAAATGAATAGGATTATATGTTTTTAATATTTTTTAATAGTAGATCCATATTGGATCACCTATTTTAGGTCTAGACCAAGTTTGGTCTTCAAATTTGCATTTTTGACAACTTTTAAGCAACTTGCAAAAAAGTGTCAAAATTTTCAAAAAAAATTCCTCCAAAAATTAATAAGTTAAAAATGACCATGTATCCATTGTATGATTCCTATAAATCCTTATAGGCCAATGATAGGAAATATATTTGTAATTTGGCATTGAAATCAATAGAAATTAACATTTTCCTTGCACAAACATGTGTTGCAGACCCTTGTATAGAACTGTATGGATGATTGGAAATGTTTTAGTGGATCTACAAGTTGGATAATTTTATCTACTTTCATTTCATTTAGTCTCATGTTTTGATCATTCATAGTTTGAATGTTATTGAATTTTCTTGATTGTTACCTAGGAATCAGCCTACAAATCAACACTTTGCTAGGGTTGGGTTATTTTGACACATTCTACCATGGGAAGTTGATGCCCTTTGGTAGAATGAAAGGTGTAATTATGTACTTTAAAATTCTACAATTTTTTATCCATAAGATGCAAGGAATTAAGTTTGTTTCCATACCCTAGATGTGCGTCATGATGAGTACACTAATCAACATTAACAACAGTCCTTCCTAGATGGTGTTTGGGGATTCTCCAGAAGTTCAAACCTTGGATTCTTGTTTCCTTTACATGCCCTCTCATGTTACTGTAGTTGGTTTTTTTTTCTTCTTTGTAGAAAGTATACCTATAGTGCAAATGGAGCCCTAATTAGGCCTTCAAATCCAGTCTAATGTTGCAACAACAACAACCTTTGTTCCTCCCCATGCTTGGGAACTTTGGCATGTTTTATAAAACCAAAAATGGTACCCAAATCTATAGTCAATTCACCCTACTATTTGGAAGCATTAAAAATTATGCCTTACTCTCATTCTAGGAAGGGCTACAAGCCAATTCATTGGTTTTCAAAGCAACTTCATGCTATACATTGTCTTTGGTGAAATGAATCAATGATTCATGTTTGTTAAGGCATAAACAGGCCATATCAATGATTATAGGCCACCCTTGGTCTCTATATCTAGTTTTTGAGGTTTGATCCCTCTTTTGGCTGAGGGAATCCATTAGTGAATATTGAGTTTTTGGTGCTTAGAACTTGGGTAGGCCAACTAATTAGGCTACCTTGTCTTGTGGGGTTGTGATAAACTTCCTATGAGCCCATCTCCTTACCTATGATAGGTATTTAGCACTAGGACCCTTCACCTTGGGTGTTGAGGAAATTTTTGAATTTCTACCATTCGTTGCTATTTGAAGACTTCTACTACCTATTGCTACATCTCTCTCTCTCTCTCTCTCTCTCTCTCTCTCTCTGTGTGTGTGTGTGTGTGTGTGTGTGTGTGTGTGTGTGTGTGTGTGTGTGTGTGTGTGTGTGTGTGTCACACACACACACACACACACACACACACTCATTGACTAGATAACCCCTTAGATATCTCTCTTACTAACTCCAAACCTCTCACATTATTTCACTAAATCCTATCCCCCCCATTCTCTCTCTATCATGGCCCCCATGTCTCTCAATCCTATCCCATTCTCTCCATATTTCTCACTCTCTCTATCCATGTCCAATCCCCTCTAACACTCCATCCCATCCTCTAATATCTCTCTCCCTCTGCCTCTATCCCCTTAAGTATTATCTCTCTCTGAGTAATCCTCAAGTGCCTCCACCCACCTCTCTCTCTCTCTTTCTCTCCATGTCCAATAACCTGTGACTCTCTCCATCACTTCATATCTCTCTTACTCTCTCCATATCTTTCTTATTTTCTCTTAATATCCCCTCTCTCTCTTCCTATGCCCTATTCTCTCTCTCTCTAACCCCTAATCCCTAACTGCCCCTCTCTCTTCCCCCAACCTTTGATCCTTGAAGATGTAACTTCACATAGAGATAGAACATGGGGTTAGGGATTATGAGTCATAGAGAGAGAGAGAGACTAGGGGATAGGACAAGACTGAGTGAGTGAGAGATAGAGATTGAAAGAGTGAGAAATATATGAAGTGATGGAGAGAGAGGGAAATAGGAGAGAGAGAGAGAGAGAGAGAGAGAGAGAGAGAGAGACATAGGCGAGAGAGATAGGGGATAGGATGGAGAGAATGGGATAGTATTGAGAGGGGTCTAGTGTGTGTGTGTGTGTGTATGAGTGAGTGAGTGAGTGTGTGTGTGTGTGTGTGTGTGTGTGTGTGTGTGTGTGTGAGAGAGAGAGAGAGAGAGAGAGAGAGAGAGAGAGAGAGAGAGAGAATGGTTATGGACAACAAGTTAGAAACAAAGAGAGAGGGTAGGAGTTAGTTAAATAATGTGAGAGGTGAGGATTTAGTAAGAAAGAGATATTAGGATTTATTTAGTTAATGAATGAGCATGTGTATGTGTTTTTGAGAGAGAGAATTAAAAATATGTTAGCATTCATGTTTACTTATTGATTATGCATGTGGAAAAAAATATCTACCTATTTTAGATTATGATTCATTAAAATTGATGAAAAATAAAATTTTGTGTCAACATCATGTTGTAGATCTCTTCAATTTATTTCCAATGCATTTTGAATGAAGTCAATCAGATTCTGTATGTGAAAGTTATGGCCTTCGCAGTAAAGCCTAGATTTAGTGCTTCAAAACCTGATTGGGTTTTGAATAACCCAATTGGGTATTGAATGCACTTTTTCATTTCATTAAAAAATTAGGTTATGGCTTGGTGATAGCATAGGGAAATGACCCAAAGGCTTGGGAGACTAGTTTCCTTCCATTTTCTTTTCCTTTAGACATTTTTTCATCTTCTAAGATGAATTCTTGTCTTTTGCTTCATCAGGTTTGCTAATGGTGAAGTGGGTATCTCTAAAATTGCCACCATAATCATACATGTCTTCTTAGCTTTCTAACAATATACATTTTTTGTATTTTCAAACAACATTAACATTGTAAACTTTAACTACTTTTATAAATGCATTGACATTCCTCATAAACATCTATCTACCATTTTTTTAATAACTTTTGATATGCCTAAAAAAATTCAAAAAAAACCATATATTATTATTCTACACTTGATTCTATACACATTTAAAAAAAAAAAATTCCATTTTTGATTGTTTTGGTGTAAGTTATTCTCAACACATGAACATGTACCAAAATTTTAGGATGTCGTCAGTTCAATAATTCATAAAAATAGAATACACATCAAAAAATTACAAAAAAAATACAACTTCTAGATATGATCCTTGTCTATCATCCTACCAAATGCATGTTCAAAATAGAGAATATAACTGTCTTTTGTGTTGTACACAAAAAAAACTATGTTATATTTTCTAAAAAAATCAAAAACTAGTTTCATGTGCATAGAGTTTGACCCACCTAATCTTATCCATTTTTAAAAAACTCTAGTAGTTTAAAAAGTAGATTTAGAGTACAACAGTTTATATGTTTTACACATCTTGTCATTTTGAGTGGGTAACCCTCAAACATCTTGTCCAATTTTAGGTTTACCTAATTTCAAAAAAAATGTGTCCACTTATACCCCCTTTTTGTAAACCATCTTGGTGCACTTACCCTGTGTAATGACACTAGTACATTTGACCCCATTTTTAGACCAAAATTTTTGACCATCTAAAAAAATGGGGTCAAATTGGTCGTTTTATGCATGCAATGTATATAATTTTTTTAACTAGAAGCCCATGTTTGTTGAAATTTTGACCAACATGAACTTACACTTTCCCAAAATTAAAAACAAGGTATTTTCCGCGCCCTAATTTTAATCTTGCATGACCAAAAGGCTGTGCGGTTAATGTTTATCATATACTACATTTTGTGGTGCCATTACATGCAGAGGAAGGGTTTGAAGATTATGTGCCATTAGCATTTTAGTGTGTGATTTCTAGCAGCGTTTGGCAGCTTTAGTGCAACCTCTGCCAGAATAGTAAGGTTCTATCTCTGTTATATCTCCTTCTTTTTGTTGTTCAGCACATCATCTTCAATGTGATTGGAATTTGTAACATATAAAATTTCCTCACGGGCTCCCACCTTACATGCCTTGTGTGGATGTTCTGTTTATTGGTTTGGGAGTTTTCTTTTCACTGCTAGACACCTCTATTTTAAGTTGTGATCTTCTAGCCATTGGCTAGCTTCATGGTGGATTCCCCAACTACGGGTTTGATGCTTTGGATTGGCATGAAAGGTTTTCCAAAGCTTTAAGAGATGCAAGCTTTGATTCAAGTTTCCTCGATTTCAGGATGTCAACTAAAGCCTCTATTACATGTGCATCAATTAATGACTCTCTACAGATGTCATCAAGATCAAATTTTGCAAGAGCTTTTTCCATTTCCAATTTTGATTCAGTTGACCCCCTACAAAGGTGATCAACCACTGGCTTGCACCAGTTTTCCATCACCATAGCTTTTATGTTTTTCGGAGAGTCTACCAGTTCATCTAACATTTTTTCAATTTCTATTCCCCTGTTTAAGCATCCATCACCTACATCATAATGCAAAAAGCTATTGAGATAGCTGATAATGGATTCTTTGCTTCTCACAATTACATAATAATTTCTATTCAACACTTATCCATAAAATGAGAATCTGCTAGTTCAAACAAGCCTTCAAGCAATTGTGATACTGGTGGCCCCACTATATTGGCTTCTCTTTTGACTATAGCTCCTCAATTATTCAGTGCCTCTTTTCCCTATGTTTTGCTTTTAATTGTTTTCATAAAAATTAAGCTTGTAGAGTCTTCAAGAAACCATTTAGCCAATTTATTATAGATGATATACCTTTTTGTTGAGGTGACCCTTAAATATGTGTCATTAACGAGTATCCTTTTTCAAAATGCCAGTCAAATCAAATTTTACTTTTTTGACCAGCTTTCTTACTAAATATAAGGAAGAATGAACATTTAGTTCACAAAGCTTTGATGATGTACTCTTCAACGAATGGACTCGGTACTCCTCCACAGACTCTGATTTTTCTTTGCAGTTCCCACCACATATTGCTGCATTGGATGGAACAAATATCAATGAGGAAGAAAGAAAACACATTGACATAATGAGATTGATGCCTATTTTTTCTAAACACTTTTGAAATGATCAACTTTTTGGTCGTCATCAAAGAGCTGGTCTTTTATTTGTTGACTTAGAGGAGGAAATATTAACTGAATTACAACATCTATTAGAATGACTCAAAGCATTATGGTAGTGATGGTTCTCTACTTCCTTTTATGATATCAAAAATTGTTATCCATTCCATACAACAGGAGTCACAAAAGCTATTGGAAGGGTTCAGAAGTATACAATCATGAAAATTTTATTTTGGTAATAATGACAAATTTTTCAACATAGATTATGTGTCATATTTGCTAAGTTTAAGACACTAAGATCCTATTTGTTCAATTAACATGAATGAATAGAATTTAGAATTTTTTTGTAACAAAATGCGTGAATTCATGAATGACCTTTTTGCTAGTTTTAAATTAAATGCAATTAAAGTTCTCGTTAAGGACTGATGGTCTTTATTTTCTTTATGCATTCACCCAAATGAAATTCAATGGTTGTGTGTCTTAAGCTTCCATCTTGTAGTCATTGTGTTGTCTTCTTGGTTTATAACCCCTTTTGATGGAAATATGCCTTTTTGAGATGAGAATAGAGAATTGCATTTTGAAAGAATTGCCTATAAATAGTTCCAAGTGAAATTATTTTCAAGATAGTTTAGATTGAGTTGGTAGGCTATATGTATATTCTAAGACAAGCTTGTATGTATGTATTTTCTGGGAGGGATGATGTGAAATTGCTTGTAAAGATAATCAAATCAAACATCGAAGTCATGATATATTAATATGTGTTGAGAACATTTCTCTTGCAATTTGTACTAGCTTGATTAATTTTTGTTACTAGAGTAGCCCTTGTTGCATGATTATTACCCTCTTGATGGCCTTAGCATTAGTTTTTTTTCCTTGATACATTCTCCAACTTATATTAACACCTTGCATTATTAACCTTTGAGGTATGCATTTTAAGTTTCCTTATCAAGCTATGAGGTACACATTTCACATTTGATTTTTAAAGTGCATAGGCTTCAGTTAAGATGGTATTGTGAGAAAGGTTAATGATCTAAAAAGGATTAAAAATGCTTCAGAAGGTGAGAATTCTAGAGAAAAAGATAGTGGAAGAGTGTAGGATATACTAGACAAGCCATTTTTAATTTGTATTTAAGTCATCTTATTGTAGTGGGTGAAATTCATTTCTATGCATTAAAATATACACATAGGCTCTTAAAATGGGTTTTTATTAGATTTCCTTTCATCATCAACCACAAATTTTGCAAGCTTCTTGGTGAACCTATTTGACTAGTTGTGTACATTACCCTTCGAGATTTTTGACATGACTTAACTACCTCTTGTATTCTATAAGTCTAATGGGTGTCTTAAGCGTTAACATGTTGATATTTTGGTGCAATGAGAACCCTAGGTTGTAACTAGTGGTATCAGAGCTTGGTCATAGGTTGGAATCTCTTCGGGTAATGATGAGAAGGTGATGAGGGAACTATTGGACTAATTGCCAATGTTCCCCTTTATGATTCATGACATGGCTTAACCACCTCCTATGTTCTACAAGTCTAGTGGTTCTATTAGACATTGATAGATTGATCTTTTGGCACAATGACAACCCTAGTTTGTAACAAAACCCATATGCCATCTTTTTGAAATTTGGTTTTTGGCTTGTTCTCTACATGCTTAGTGTCTATAGGGAAAGCTTTCACTTTATATATTTTTGAATTCTTTCGGCTTTTTTATGAAGGAATATAACTTCAAGATTGTTTAAATGAATATTCGAATCTAATATATAATTGCGGTTATGTTTTCATATCAATCTAACACATTTTGTCTCAGTGTGCTTCTTTGCCTAGTGAATGTATTTCACATCTTCCAATTGCATCAATAGTTTAACTTGATACAAAAAAATTCAATGCCTTTAAATGAGAATATATCAAAGGCCTTTTTTTGGTTTTAGATATAATGCAAAAAGAGAGGGAACTAATCCATGTCTCCTTTGTTTTGCATGATCTAGTCAACATTCTCATCATCTAGTCCTTTGTAAGGAACTTATAAATATTCTTGTAGTTACCTTCGTTCTTGTCCTCTGTACACAACATATCATTTTGCAACAAGCATAATGTGATGGTTGAGCTATGCATGATCTTTAGTGCAGAGACGCTTCTCCATATCTATGATTTTTATTTTTATTTTTTATTCTTTTGCCAGTGTCCACAATATTACCACTTTCTCCACTAAGAGTAGCCTTACCCTTGATGTTGTTAGATGACTTAGCTTTCATGTTTTTCCTAGTGTCCACAATATTACCACTTTCTCCACTAAGAGTAGTCTTACCCTTGCCAGTGTTGGATGACTTAGCTTTCACCTCAATAGATGCTTCCTTCATAAGGTCTAGGGATTTGGTTTTAAGGCTCTCAAAAATGTGGGAGGAATTAATTGAAGTAACAATGTATACCACCCTTTCAATAACTTATTCCTCTTTACCATTAGAATCACTCCCTCATTTGAATCCACTTTTAGGGTTTTACCTTTTTTCTTTGGCTTAGTAGCCAATCTTGTAGACTAGTAGGGCACATTGTTTTCTTTAATAGATTCAAAATATGTATCCATTTCCTTAATTGCAAATTTAAACTTTTTTGTGAGCCTTGGTCTTCAATTTAAGAGAGGGGTTGTCAATAAAAAAGTTTTTATTAAATCATGGAATACACAATAGGTTCGAATTTTGGTAACTTTCCATTATAAGATTCTAGGTATTAATAAAATATGTTAAAACTTTTGCTTTTTGCTTTAAAATATATAAAAACCTTTTCATCCCAAGACTTGTTTTTATGGTGTTGTCTTCTAGTAGAGGTTGAGGACATGACTTTTGATTTGGGCATGCAAATGATAACACTAGAGGGAATGTGAGTATTACCATGTGGGTAAAATCAACAGACTGGAAATGACTAAAATCTTGCTAGTCTTTATCTTCAAATTCTCCAACTTGATCTGGCCAATCGAAATAATTCAATTAAAGAATGATTGTAATTCTCTACTCTTTAGATTCTATAGGAGCTGGGTAGGTGTACGCTCTCTCTAGCTTCTTCCTGAATCAAATATATTTATAGAAGATACATCAAAATGTTCTCCAATAATGTTCAACACTAGGGTAGCACATCCTAGAGTATAAGAACAAGAACTTCCTATTACTCTATACATATTATCTCACTACTACTTATCCTTCTACTTGAACAAAAGTGAAAGACGTATTCATTAACCTTTAATGTTCATCACTTTTTCAACACCAAGGATCAATTCCTTATCTAATTATGCGAAGAGTCACTTGCATTGAATTCCTTATGCACTCCTTCGATAGATAATACTAGGAAAAACAATAATCATCATCAATCACCTAATCTTGTCAATGTGAATGAAATGAATTTTGTGTATGAATCTACCACACCAAATTTAACCTTCACAAAAGAACCAATTGGAAAAAACTTCACTATGACCTTGTCTTTATTCAAATTAACACCACAAAGATTCAATTACCCACATAAGTTTTAAGGTGATAATCAATCCTTGAATTGATTACAATAGAGAGTTTGAATTCTGAGAAATAGTTGTTATTGAAATGGGACAAAACAATAGGATATCTTTTATTAATATTGAAATAAGTGAGTGTAATGTAGAGCTCTTCTTCTTCTAGTTGTATGTAATTTATTGTTTACATATGGTTGTGGTTTCTCTACAGAAAAGAGAAGCAACAAGCTTCCAACCATTTACATTCAAGACCTTTCAAATTCAATTGATATAGGCATTAATTACAATATATCTTCTATGTATGCAATCTATCATGGTCTGGAAGGATTGAAAAAAAATGTAGAATGTGTACATGGTTTGGTAGGAGCATTTATTAGGGGATTAAAGAAATTGGGCACTGTTAATGTTGAGGATGCTCCATTCCTTGATATTGTAAAGGTTATATGCTTATTGTTAAGCAAGGGGAGATGGGCATCAAAAATTCTATCATTACTGTCTCAGCTCATGGAATGAATCCTGCAAGTGCTACAATGTGTGGAATGAAAATTGTTGTTGTTTGAACTGTTGCTAAAGAAAATATCAATATGGAGAAACTAAGGAAGGAGGGTATTAAATAAGATATATTAAATCATTCAAACTTTAGCTGATAATTCTGTCATAAAACTTTGTAGGTGTGCAAACTATGGACATAGAGATGAGCATGCACAAGATAATAGTTGTTGGGTTTGTGGATCAGAAGATGGTGCTCAAGACTGTGAGAAAAATAGGAAGAAGAGCATAGTTATGGCCATTGAATCCTTATCAGCCTGGTCACATCACCACTTCTATATATACCAAAGTTTATAATAATTATAGAAAGCACGGATACATTGGGAGTTTTGGGTATTTCAAGCTTGCAGATGAAGATGATATTTCAAATAGACGCACTTTCATGTAAGTCAGAGAAAAACCCAATAAAGTAATTCAAACCCTATTTTATATTTCATCCTAACCAATGCTGATAAAATGTGCTGATGGATAATCTTGTTCCAGGTTCATGTTAAGGTCACTTGTTAGATCATTTCACCTTCCAAGGAAGAAAATAATCAGAGGTTCCAATGTTTAATGCATTATTGCAAATTTATCATCTTTAATGAATTCCCAACCCAAGTAGTCTATTACACATCCCCACCTTTGACAATTTTTTGAATACTGTGATTATTATGCTTAACATGGGCTAGTGATATTTTTAATAGTTGTAAATGCTCATTCTTGAGCATATTCTAATTGGAAAATCTCAATGAACAAATACACGTGATTTGTAGATTTTGATTATAAAATTTATTTTTGTATAAGGAGTTTAAATTAAATTTTCCAAACTAGTCAGAGGAGCTAATTATTTTGTCATGTTATCACAGTTTTGGTTCATAGATAAATTTTATGAAATCATCTCCTAATACCAAGTGGAAAAGTTGATTTTATTAGAAGGAATAGACCAATACTTTGGGAATAGACCATTACTTTGGGACATTGTCAGCGGCCTTAAAGAGCTAACTTGGTGAGAGGACTTAAGGAGTTAATCCTTATTGAGTTTTTAAATATTCATATATAAACATAATATGAATCGTAGAACCTTATCATATAATGTTTGTGTTAAATAATTTAACTTCAAATATTGCACTGCGAGACAGTTGTCATATGAGTGCCATCAACGACAACATGGTTAGTATTTCTCTATGTCAGAGTAGTCTCAAAATTTCATGAATTAGTAGGGCAGCCACATATACTTATATTAGATGTGATGAAGGTGGTACTAGTCCTTCTTTCTATTTGCACAATGAAATCTCCTTTGTGAAGCTCATCAAACAACCTACATAGAAGGTAACACATCATGGTAAGCCTGATGGATCTTGAGAACTATATCTAAACCTAATTATATGGAGGAGGAATTATTCTCACTTACTTAAGATGTGGATCATGGACTAATGCACTCCATGTTCGCATTTTTAGGTATCTGGGAGCATCCCCAACCATCTATTTGCGAACAACAGACCATATCCCATCCGCCCCAATCAAAAGTTTACAGGGAACCACTTTGATCCTGTGATCTTTTGTACCCTCTTTGGGACACCTAAAATAGGCCTCGACACCACCCTATTTTGTGTTTCAAAAATTGTCAAGACTTTTGAATCAGCTGATACTGATGGCAATAATTTCTATGCCTCTAAAATATATAATTTACTCTTTTAATAGTTCAGCATTTTGAGAATTTAATTTTTTTATTAGTTATCATTGACTATACAAATTCTTTGTTACTCTAGCCAGGATGGATACTGTTAGCTCAATATGGAGATGGATGTTAAAAGTGCATTTTTTATTGGTTATATTGGTGAGGAAATTTGTTTTTCTCAGTCGCAAGCTTTTGAAGTTCTTTGTAAAGAGCATTTTGTTCACAAGTTGAATTGTATGGTGTAAAATAGGCACCCATACCACTTCAGAATTGATTCTTATCTTCACCAAAGTGATTTTGTAAAATGACTGTAGGATTTTATAATATTTATATAAGAGATTCTGGTGAAGATCTTCTAATTTTTATGATCTCATATGCAGTTACACTAGGAATAACTTGGTTTCATGAATTTAGAGCAATTATGGTTTCAAAGGTTGATATGCTTGATTTTGGATAGATGCACTACTTTCTTGATCTTAAAGTATGACAGAAGACGGGGTAATCTATTTTTTGTCTCAACAGAAGTATCTTTCAGATCTTCCTTAGAGGTGTCCTCATATGCATGCATTGCAATCTCATGGCCACATCTATAAGGTTGATGTTAAGTTGTCCAATTTTACTATCAGAATTTTAGATCATGCTCATTGATGATAATGCCAGATTTTTTGTCAACACAACCTTGCCCCTCCAATGCCACTCACAAAAACTCTGTCTGCCAATATTGCTTCCCAGGTCATTCATTTTTTTTTTATCAGGTGATGCCCTTGGCTATCTTTTCAAACATGCTCTAAATTTGGAGTGTTATTATGCTGGTCAAATGATAATCTGGCAATTTGAAACTTCAATCAAATAGAAATTACAACTCTCCAACATCACATTTTCTCCAATTCACAACTAGTTTGAAAGTTTCTTCTTGGACTCCTACACAACTGTTGGTCAAAGATTTGTTGAATAAAGCCCTTAAAAATAGGGACTGAAATAGCCAAGTGGCAGAGTGGCTAGCTTGATAGTATACTGGTGAGTGGAATTAGCAAGAAACAAATAGCAACCAGGTGTGCCAATGCTGGAAGCAGTGTAGAAGCAAAAATGATGTTATTATGCTGGTCAAATAATGATTTGACAATTTGAAACTTAAATCAAATAGAAATTACAACTCTCCAACATCAAGTTTTCTCCAATTCACAATTAGTTTGAAAGTTTCTTCTTGGACTGCAACACAACTGTTGGTCAGAGATTTGTGCAAGAAATCTATGATTTGTTGAATGAAGCCCCTAAAAATAGGTGCTGAAACAGCAAAGTGGTAGAGTGGCTACCTTGGTAGTATGCTGGTGAGTGGAAACAGCAAGCAACAAACAACAACCATGTGTGCCAAAGATGGAAGCATTGTAGAAACACAAATAGATTTTGAGGTGCTAGGTGAATGTTATAGTGCCCAATGGATGGCACTGATAAATGTACTTTGCTGAAGCTAAACAAGGAAGCCACCTGCGACTCTTACTTTTCAAAGTCGGCTATAAAACAAGAAAGAAATGGCACTGACGATGATCATGTAGGGAAAATGGAAGGATTCTTCTAGTTGATGCCTCTCAAGTTTCCAAATAGTCTGCACAAATGATCTCAATGCAGACTACAATGTCTTGAAAAACAATAATGGAGACCATAAAATTCTGAGAAGACAGAAAGAAGCAGAGTGGTGCCTTCAAAAAGGCTTCAAGCATTGGTTTAATAGATACACACCAAAGCAAAAAAGCACACTGCTACTGTGAACTTGTAGAATATTAGCATTATCTACTCAAATCATTATTTTACTTATTGGTAATAGCTCCCAATATGCTGTTTGCACCTTAGAAAGCATCGCAAAATACAAACAACTAGGCCAAAATGGCTATAAATTTCCTGCAACAAACACATAGATGCTATGTGCTAGGAAAGAGGCCAAATAATGTTATTGTGATGAAGCAAATGAGGAGAGGGTCAATGGCTCTCAAAATGACACTTTAATTGATAGAGATGTGAACTTAATTCACCAAAATGTTGCAATTCATCTCTCTGATACTATGTTGGAGTAGCAACAACTAAATATAAAATTTAGAATTCCACAAATGATGCACAATGTATTATCTAATAATCTATCATAAAAGTGTATGCACAGTAAACTATCCTTGAAAATATAGGTGAATGAGGAAGTAGGAAGGTGAAACAAAAAGGCTGATTAACCCTCCAGGAGGTGTGACCCATGTAAGATGCTTGGGACAAGTATGTAAGGCATGTGTTCCAAGTGTTCTACATGTGGCAAGTGCCTATAGATTGAGACAACTAACCAAGTTAAGCCAGAGTGATAGGAATACTAGATGTAAAAACTAGATGAAAAAAGCCACTTTTCACACTAACATATGAGACCCAGAAGTAAAAGTACTAGTAAGAGCTAATTGACAGTGCTGCAAAGACTTTAACAATAAAGGACAAAGACTCCAACAATAAAGGAAAAATTAGTACTATATCAAGGATGAGAGAGAGAAAAGTAGCAGTTAAATGACAGGGAAAAAATCAATAGATGAGTAAGTAGATTTAAAGCTCATGTACTTACAAAATAGTTGCATGAATAGAAAGTTCCAAGCTGAAAGGAAGAGCCTCACTGAATAATTCCCAATTCCTCCATAAATATACTCAGTCTACAATATTTTAGGTGTACAGAGAATCTTTGGTATCCTATATTATAATCTTGCCTTAGACCTCAATGAAATATTAGAAACAACTAACTATATTAAAGACAGGAATTCAGTTTATATAATTATGTGCAGCTAGTTAGCTGCACTTGTTGGTAATGTCTCTTATATATATATATATATTCAGAATAGTAGACATGGCTTTCATAATTAGGAATGAGTGTTTCTTCACATCTGATTGGATCTTTATTCAATGTCTTTATATATTGACATTTTTCATTTGAGAAATAGAGTATGATGTTGAATTGAATGCTTACATGGTAACCTGATTGATTTGAAATATAGTTTCCCAAAAATCTAATTTAACATTGACATTAGCATGCGGTGAATAGGATCTTTCACTGAAATTTCTGTTCTCACTTGCAGACTGAGAAATGTGGGTGGGGGGTGAAAGCCAGTGAAGATATTAAGGTAGGGGAATTCTTGATAGAGTATGTTGAAGAAGGTAATTGTTTAGGTCCTTTTTTGTTATAATTTTTCTTGTATGAGTATTTTCTTTGTTTTTGTATGTAAATATGAACTGAGTAATCTCATATTGGTTTATCCATCCTGAATGAAGTTATTGATGACAAAACTTGTGAGGAAAGACTATGGAAGATGAAGGAGCGGGATGAAACTAATTTTTACTTGTGTGAGATTAGTCATGAAACGGTCATTGATGCGACACAGAAATCAAACAAATCATGATATATCAATCATAGTTTCCAACCAAATACTGAGCTTAAAAAATGGTTAGATGTTTGGATCATAGCAGTTCTATTTCATATGTAGTAAGGGACTAAGGATAATAGATTTTCATGGCATTCACTTGTACATGGAATTTACTTAATATAACTAATATTTCAGGCATAATGATGGTGAGACAAGAATTGTGGTGTTTGCAAAGACTGATATAATGAAAGGGGAATTTGTCACATATGACTATCAGTATGTACATTTTTACTCTAGGCAATTTTGATTCGTAAATGGAAGATCACATTTTAGTGCTTAGTATCTAAATGTTAATTTTCTATTTGCTTATAGGGTAAACATTTATTTTTGAACTCAATTGGCATCTTTTGTGTAGATTTAAGTAAATGTTCTTTAAACTTACCTGCTTTAGGTTTATTCAATTTGGCACCGATCAGCAATGTTATTGTGGTGCAATTGATTGTAGACGTATTCTGGGAACAAAACCTAGCAGACAAAAGTTATCTTCGGATGTAGCAATGGAAATTGTGGCTTAGGAAGTTATTGTTCCAAGGTCCTTGAAGAACTCACACATATGCAATGACTATGGGCCTGTAAGTGCCTTATAATATTTAATCTGACTAGTCTAATTCTTTTCTGTAAATCAAGCATTTTTTGTCTATGCATTTCCCTAATTATTGTGGATGTTTTCTATCACTGCGAGCATGGTAACAATTTGTTCAAATGGCATTGACACATTAAATAGATATAAATACGTTTTAGTTATTCTGCTTTAGAACTTTAAAATCTTAGGAGTTAAAATCTGATGAAATACTTGTAAAAATTAACTAAAATAGAGCTAATGTTGTTGTTTAATGCTAGACATTTAAAATATGTATACACCACAAATTATTTCATTCAATTATGCAAAACATGACTTAAATATTAAAAAATGATAAATAAAACTTAATAAATTAAATTTTGAAATTTACCTTCAATAGTTCCAATTTGGAGAAAGTTCTGAAAATTTCTTGTGACATATGGTGATTTGTGATAAACATTTGAATCTCCTCATCCTCATAAATTTGTTTTAGCTAGTCTACTTGGGTGCTAATTGCTTGCATTACTAAATTAAGTAAATGTAGGGTGGATGGTAGCCAATATATCTAGCCTCTACCAAAGCACCTATAGCTTTGCAAACTTTTGCATTATCCATAATTACTTGGACACCATTATCACTACCCACCACCTCTATGCAATCAATGAGAATCTGGGAAATACACTTTGCATCTTTTAATTTCCCCCCATAGTCAACTTCCTTGAAACACATCGCCCCCCTGCGGGATAGAACAATAACATTGATCAAGCAGTGATTTTTTCAATCTCTCTACCCATGAGACACAATAGATACACTTGCTTGAGCCCAAGAATCTATAATTGCTTTAAATTGGGCTGCTGCATTTTTTCTCTCTTTATGCAATAAGGTGGTGCACACCTTTTCAAATCTAAGACCTTGGTAACCAGAAGGTGTATTATTTATTGTTATCATCATCTCCCTCCAATAGGGTGACCTCACTAAGTTGAATGGAAGACCATTTGCATAGAGGCAATGTGCAAGTTTTCATCAGCAATATCTCTTGCCTCATTTTGAAATGCTTGATTTAGTGGGCCTCTCTTGTGGGTGGTGACTTGTGGTTCATCTACATCCTCATCCTCCTACCTAGAAGGAATAGGCAAGAATGGATGTTAAGAGGTTGGTTGAGTGGCTAGTGGTGGTGTTGGTTTTTTTCCTGGAACTACAACTGCTTTGTTATAGTTTTGCAACTAATTTATTTGCATCTTCTTGTTCTTTAATGAGTGCTACTATTTTTCTAGGTGGCAGCCCCTTCTTATCTCCAAAATGAACAATTAAGTACAAGGGAAAGAGCTTAAATTAAGTACAAGGGAAAGAGATAGCCAAGGGAATGAACTATAAAATGAACAATTAAGTACAAGGGAAAGAGCTTAAATTACAAATTTGGACTCTTAATTCCCCAAGGTTAGAAAATTAATTGAATAGTAAGGGAATGAATGAATATTCAAATAATAGCCTGAGAAGCTTAAGTCCTGGCAATTATTATTTTAATTTCTCATTATGTCGATTGGTGGGACCATGCCTTTCATTACAATGTTATGGCAACTAGGAAGTGTTGTTTTGATAATTAAAATCTTTGAATAAAACTTTGGGAATTATCTTAGTTGCCAATAGAAATCACATCTTCTTGTCATCCAAGATGGAAACCACAGCTTTTTGCCTCAAATGTTTTTTTTTCCTTTTAAGTTAGCAATTGGAGTTGGGAAAATCATCTATCTATCTATAAATTTTTCTTTGCAAGTTTAGATACTACTTTTTTAGGATGAAACCCTTGGAAAACTAAGGATTGACGCAAACCCAAGTTGATAATTAAAATCTATGAATAAAACATTGGGAATTATCTTAGTTGCCAATAGAAATCACTTCTTTTTGGCATTTTTCCTTTAATGTTTTTCTTTTCTTTAAGTTAGTAGTTGGAGTTGGGAAAATCATCTATCTATCTATGAATATTTGGGAAAGGATTGCAATAACAATTTCCAGACAGAATAGGTCAAACAATTCCCAATTTTCAAGGTGCTATTGAAGAATCAATTTGAAAAGAAATTGTTGCATGTTTGATCTATTCCTACTATAGGTAAACCCACTATTTTTACAGCCAGCTGGGCATTTCCAGTGGATTCTTGGAGTTCACTGAATGATAAATAAGTAGGTGCAGGTTGGTAGGTTGCAGCTTTCACATCTTATATCTCGATGTTTACCCCTTGTATTAGTCACTTAAAAAACTCAGTAATTCTGCCAGAATATTTCCAGCTAGTAGAAGTAATTGACTATTTTGCCAACAAGGGTATTATCATTAAGAAATGTCTGCATGATGCATAAATCCTTCATGACTATGAAAAATGGGTTTTGTTTGAGATATTTTTATGAATTTTTAATATTCCAAGTAAGAACTATTAGAAGGAATATTTCACCCATTTCCCTCAAACCCCTACAAGGTGCATTGTTCCTTGATCCCATATCGGGGTCCCCACTCCCAAATCCAAATAAATTTTTTGATTACAAGGGGACAACAAGGAATATGGATAGAACTCTTGAGCGTGCCTGCTAAGATGTTATTATTGCACAACTCGCTAATAATCTCTTTAGATGAGACAACTTCTACATTTGATATGGCTAATGAAAGTGGCCTTATAATTCTTAACTCATTTATAGCTATTTTTTGGTCAATGATATATATTAAATTCTATTTTTTCTTTATATATGATGAAAAATTGTAGTATGCAAAAAGAATTTATTAATGTGTGTTTTTGAGGAATAACATTTCTGTATATGAAAATTTTCAGAAAAATTGTTGAGTTTTTTGCAGAGTCCTATGTTTTTAAATATTTGACCTACCAAGTTATTCTCAAGTCCAAGTTTTTCAAGTTTCAACTATGTTAGTGAAATAGGATTGATTAAGCTATCTGAAAATGTCTTCTTAGATTGTTTGAGAGACGTCTCCTCTTTTGAATCAGCTCCTCACAAAGGATGGTTCAAGTGGGAATGAAATATTTTTTATTATTTCTCCCCCACAAAGTAAAATTCACACTTTTATATCATCAAACAATTTTGTATCACATTAAATATTCTTGTTCTTTTTTAATCATTTCTTTTTAACATTTTTGTGTTGTCATTATCTATGTCAGTGAGATTAGCTAGGTGAAAGTCATCTATAGCTTGATGGGTAAAGACCTTTTTTCTTGCAATCGTTTTAATGAAACTCAAGATGGAAAATACATGTAATATGTTATTCTAAAATGTCCTATTGATTTTTATAATAGTTTGGCAGTGGACAATGTGCATTTGAAATAGCAAATTAGGTTGCACATGTGAACTGCGGGAAATGTTGCACAACGCTTATGTATCCATTTGGAGCATCTTCTGTAAAATGTGCACTCTGTCATTTTGTGACAGCAGTTGGAGTAAGTTAGTTTTGAAATTTTAATTATGTAATTTGTATTTGAGAAATTTTTTCACATTGAAACAAGTTTCATTGCGATGCTGGGTGTTTTTTTGTAGTAATCACATTTCTCAGGACCCTGTTATGTTTGAGACTCATTGATTATTGCATGTCGATCTATTGTTTTTATTTTTTGTGCATGTTTGTTATCCATGTGACTATTTTTCCTATTTCATTCCTCACTTCTAGGTCATTTTATTATAACAGATGAACAATATGAGGATGCCTCTTCCTGCACAAAGGCCTCCTACAACATCTATGACACCCCCATCTTCTAGCTCACTAGTGAGTTTTACTTAGGATTATGTTTAGTATCTGTTTAGTGATGAGCTGTGAACTATGTTGTTGGACACTCATGCATTATGATATCCACTAGCTTCAGGTCCTAGATTTGGTTAAATATGAGCATTGCAATTGACAATTTCTGAATTCTATCGATTTTGGAGCTGATTGTTGATATAGGCACCAAAAGATATAGGTATAAACATGGTATCTGTCCGAATGGAGCTGATTGTTGATATACACACCAAAAGATGCCTCCTCCACTCCTCCTATAGAATAAGTTTTCTAGAAACTTCAGCAATGGGCGACAGTGACAAATGGTTCCTACCCAAACAGATATCCTCAACACAGGCAAAACAATTATTATTATCAAGCAAAAAAGGCTCAACCTTCACCTTGTGCTTCTCAAAGACTGCAAGGAAGTTCACCTTCAGGTGACAAGCCCAAGAATTAGGAGCAGAAAAGGTGACAACATGTACCATAGTATCAGACAAATTAGAGTCAAGGCCAGCCAGTGAACCCTTCAGCAAATGGATTCTCAAATCAACTGAATGTTGTATCTGCTACGTTGCCACTGCCACAAGGAATTTCTAGGTTTTTTAACATGAATCAGTGCATGGTTGTTCTTCTATGGGACTATTGTATTGCAATTTAATTCCTAAGTCTGTGATGTATGTGTTGCCTTTCCTCAAGTGATGTTGGGGGTGTGCCATTGGAATTGGTTGTTAGAATTATATTGGTGCTCGATGTATACATTTCAGCTTTAGAAGTTCTTATATGTACCAATTTCATTTTTTGTGCTTCATTTAAATGTACATGGATACCAATCAATACGAAGATATTGTAAATTTTGTTGTTGGAGCATTATAAGCTTTTCCTTTTAAATAATAGTTATACAGCTACCGAATCTGATGTCTGTGAAACTTCTAAGTAATTTAGTTTGTTCCAGGAATTTTTATTATCAGAGCGACAGAGTTGATTGCAACTCATTCTACCATATTGAGAATAAGTGTGGGCATTAGGTTCTTTTTGTTGTAACCCATAAGCCTGCCTTTAGTCTGGAGAGATTTCCATTCTATATGCATTTGATCGCATTATTACATTGAATTTCCTTTTGCTAATTGGGCGGTGTGGGTGGTGAAAAATCATTCTTCTTTTAGAATCTCTCATATAATTCTCTTAAATATTAGTTATTTTGAGGCAACATTAATTATTGTTTTTCATTAAGACTATATTGATTATTGTTATAGCAAGCATTTCATACTATTTATTAATGGGTGTAACATTGTGATTATATCATGCAACCATGGCTGAGTATGTCTTCTGTTTATTATGAGTTGCAGTGAAGATATCTATTTTATGCTTCTTTTCTATTCCTCTGTGTCCTCAAATGTATTAAAAATAGCTGAGGGCACTCTTAAGTATACTTCATAGGTCTTCTCTGGTGCATTGGTTTTATCTGAGTTAGTATCAGTAACAGATAGCTTCATAATTGTTACTAATATTATGACTTATTGACATTAGTGGTCAAAAGCATTGCAGGATACAACAAAGATCTTTGTAAAGCCACAAAACCCTTATTTTTGGGAAATGTGTTGTACAGGCAGTATCAAAGGTCTAAACCAGAAAAACCCTTTACATAGTCCAAATGGGTATCCTAAATTGTTGTTTGTCTTGTAGGTTGTTAAGAAAGTTTGCAAGATAATGATCAAAAACCTACATAGGAGGGCTAATTACAAAAAGGGCTGCAAAGAAATATACAACTAGTTTGGAATTGTTTTTTTTGGTCATTCTAGGCCCAAATAAGTTAGTCAAGAGTATGAACATCTCCTACAATGCTAGATAAGCACAAGTACAAGACTTGGCAAAAAAAAACTTAACAACCATGTTTACACAAGATAAGATAAGTTTGTGACTTGGTGAGTTGACCTAGGGTGTAGACTTGGTGAGTGAACATAAAGAGTTGACTTGGTGAGTGTACTTGAATTGTCAGCTTGGCAAGCTAACTAGGGGAGTCGGCCTGGTGAGCTAACATGGCGAGTCAACTTAAAGTGGTGAGTTGGTGGGGCAAGTGGGGGTGACTTGGTGAGCTGACCTGGAGAGTTGGCCTAGGGGACGAACTTGGTGAGTGAACTTAGAGAGTCGACTTGGTAAGCATACTTCAATTGTTAGCTTGGCGAGCTGACTTGGGGAGCCGGCCTGACAATCTAACATGGCGAGTGGGCTTAAAGTGGCAACTTGATGGGGCAAGTTGGCAAGCTGACTTAGCGAGGCCACGTAGAGACACGACATGGCAAGCTAACTTGGTGAGAAAGCTCGATGAGTGGACCTAAAGATTGACCTTGATGAGGCACTTTGGTGGGGTGACTTGATGATCAAACTCAAAGAGTCAACTTGGTGAGTATACTTGAACAATTGACTTGGTGGGGCAAGTTGGCAAGCTGACTTAGCAAGTCCACTTGGTGAGGTGAGATGGTGAGTCAACTTGGTGCGGTGACTTGGCGAGCTGACTTGGTGAGTGGACTTAAAGACTGACCTTGATGAGGCACTTTGGTGGGGTGACTTGATGAGTGAACTTAAAGAGTCAACTTTGTGAGTGTACTCGAATAGTCAACTTGGTGACATGACTTGGTGGGCTGGCTTGGTGAGCAGACCTAGCGTACGTACTTGAATAGTAGACTTGGTGAGCTGACTAAAAGAGTCAACTCACTGAGGTGATTGGGTGGGAGTGACTTGGCAAGATGACCTGGAGAGTGACAATTCATATTCTACAAATTTGAGACGCTGGAACTTTTGTGGATGTGCAGGCCATTGGAACATACTGTAGGGAGGATGATGAACTTATTCTCAACTGTCAGACTTAGGAAAGTGATACAAATTGTAGAATCTTAACATATGGTTGTTCAAATTCTATATCTCCTAAATGATTTCCTTTTAGCATATAATTTTCTACGCATAGTTACCAAGTTTTCTTATTGTATCGAGCATATTAATGAAGAAGCATATTAGTTACTGTCGATATTTTTTTAGGCATTCTATAAAATAGTTCACATGCCTTACATATGATATGATATTTTGCATGCATCCTGCACTCTCTCATCCAGCTGATGATGGATTACGGAGAGTGATCTAAAACGATGACGTTAAAACACACACAATCAAATCCAAAATGAACTTGCATTACAAATGGATTGTGAAAATTTGATATTGTTGATTTTGCATGCATGTCTACTAGGACAATCACAACTTAAACATATATGTTTAAGTTGTGATTGTCCTGGTAGACATGCATGCAAAATCAAATGTTTAAGTTGTGATTGTCCTAGTAGACATGCATGCAAAATCAACAATATCAGATTTTCACAATCCATTTGTAATGCAAGTTCATTTTGGATTTGATTGTGTGTGTTTTAGCGTCATCGTTTCAGATCACTCTCCGTAATCCATCATCAACCGGATGAGAGAGTGCCGGATGCATGCAAAATCTCATATCATACGCAAGGCATGTGAACTATTTTATAGAATGCCTAAAAAAATTTACACACACGCGTTGGTAGAAATTTCTACCTTCATTGGTCAAAATTTCTACCTTCAATGGTCAAAATTTTTGACCTTCATTGGTCAAAATTTCTACCTTCAATGGTCAAAATTTTTGACCCTCATTGGTCAAAATTTCTACCTTCAATGGTCAAAATTTTTGACCTTCATTGGTCAAAATTTCCACCTTCATTGGTCAAAATTTCCACCTTCAACGGTCAAAATTTGCGACCATCATTGGTCAAAATTTCTACCTTTTTTGGTCAAGATTTTCTACCTTCTTTGGTTGAAATTTCTACCTTGTTTGGTCAAAATTTCGACCAATTCCTGACAAAACTTGCACAATGGCTATGAACATTTTTCGACCAATACTTTGGTCAAAATTTCAACCAACCAAAAGGTTGGTCAAAATTTCGATCGAAAAAATTCCGACCAATGGGTTGGTCGACTTTGGTCGAATTTTGGTCGAAAATTGGGTCAAAATTTTGACCAATAATGGTCGAAAAATGGTCTCAGATGTACTAGTGCATGAAAATACAAAACTTCATCTCACATACATGTAATCCAACAAATAATTTGATTTCATCAAACATAGACATTTCAAATTGCTTCGTCATTTCATCAACAAATGATTTGCATATTGCTTCTCTTCCTAAAAATATAATATCATCAAACAATATTTCAAATAAAAATACTTCAATGTTCTTACCATTCTTTAAATATAGGTTACTATTATCATTTTTTTTTTCAAAACCAATATTCACCAAATAGTTATGTAATCTTTCATACCATGTTCTTGGGGCTTGCTTCAATCCATTGAGGGTTTAGTTTAGTTTACATACCATGTTATTCTTGGTTGGATCTACAAATCCTTCAAGATGTTCAATGTATAATTCTTCCTCTAGTATACCATTTAAGAATGCATATTTGACATCCATCTAATATACACTAAAATTCTTATAGGCTGAGTATGCAAGAAGAGTTATGACTCCTTCAAGTCTTGCCATAGGTGAAATTTTTTCTCCAAAATTAACTCCTTCTTGTGCATAACCCTTTCATACAAATCTTACCTTGTTTCTTGATACTTCTCCATTCCCATTAAGCTTTTTCCTAAAAACCCTTTTTGTCCCAATGAAATTTTTGTCTTTAGGTTTCGGCACTAACGTCTAAGTATTATTCTTCTCAATCTGGTCAATTTCTTCATTCATTTCTTGGATCCAATCTTCATTGTCTAAAGAATTCTTTATTGACTTGTACTCAAATTCACAAAGTAAGCATGTATTATCTTTGAGTTTTTTCTAGTCATAACACTTGATTTAGTATCACCAATGATATGTTCAAGTTTATGATGCCTTCTCACATATTTTTCCAGCATAGGTAGTTTCCTTCTCTGATCTTCCATAGGCTTAACTTGAAAATTAATCTCAAGTTCATTGTCTCTTCCTTGCTCTGGGTCTATTTTAGGTTCTACATGCTCAACATTTTCTATCTAATTTTGACATTGCCTTTTTGTGACTCGACATCTTCAATCTATTGTGTGACACTCACTTTTTGTTGTTCAATAATTTTCATTTGCATTCCATAATTTACTATTTGATGGGAACTTGCAACTTGACTTGTCTATTCACTTTGAGTGCTAGGAGAATCATCATCCACATAGATGAATGTACTATAGTCTTCAGCTTCTTCATTACATGAAGTGTCACCTCATTTGCAAAATCATTGACTCTCACATTTGCACTTTCTACAACTTTGTTAGTGTTAGAATTTAAACACTTATAAGATTTTCTTTTAGTTTCAAGCTTTCCATTCCATTCCTTCATCACTTTTTGTTTCAAGCTTTCCATTCCTATTATCTTTCAGTAAATAACATCTACTACCAAATATTTTGAAATATTTAACATTAGGAGCATAACAATACCATAGTTCAAAAGGTGTAGCATTTGTACCTTTCTTGACTCTCTTTAGGGTATAGAAAATAGTACTAACTGCTTCTCTCCAATATTTCTATGATACATTCTTCTCCATTAGTAATGTTCTTGCATAGCCCATTATTGATTTGTTTCTCCTTTCAACTATTGCATTCTGAGGAGGGGTCCTTGGTGTTAACATCTATCTTTTTATTCCTCTGTCATTAAAAAATGTATTGGAACTCATGTGAAATGAATTCACCACCTCTATTAGATCTCAAAAACTTCAAACTCTTCCCTCTTTCTTTTCCAACTCTGACTAAATACCACTTAAATAACTAAAAAACATGAGATTCTTCTTTAGGAATGATCATAGTATCATTCTAGAATAGTCATCCACAAATAGAATGAAAATTTGATCTCCATAGTAACTTTTAACACCAATGTGTCCACAAAGGTCAGTATGAACTAATATCACTAGTAGTCATCTTTCCTAATTGATATTGTTTACACATAACATTGTTGACTTCTTTAGTTTAGGAAACCCTCTTACTTTCTTCATCTTACTGATATTCACCAAATTGTCAAAGTTTGCATGACATAATACTTTGTGCCATAGCCAAACATATTATTGTTGTGTAAGCAAACATGCCTCACTTGATAGGTCTAGATAGAATAAGTTTCCTCTTGTCTGCTCATTGGTTCCAATTAGCCTACTATCACCATCATGTATCTTGGCCTTTCTATTATGAAATATAGCTCTATACCCTAATTTTTTAACCTATGAAACACTCAAGAAATTGTAATTAAGTCCTACAACCTAGTAAATAGTGTCACATGTTATCTTGTTAGTTAGTTGAACAATACCTTTACCTTTTATAACACATGGGATATCATTACCAAATTTAACACATCCACTATTGTATGGACCAATATCTTCAAATTTATCTTTATCACCAGTCATATTATTGGAACATCCACTATCAGTTATCCACCTATCACTTTTATTCATATAAAACATTAATGCAGTTTTCTTAGCTTCATTGGAATCTTCTTTCATAGCAACATAGACAACTTCATCATCATTACTCTTAGATTCATTATTAGTACTTTCTTCAAAAATATTATAATTTTTCTTACCTTTTTCATCTTTTCTTTTATTGTAGTCTTTGTCATCTCTTCTTCCTTTGTACTTTCTTTCCTTTCTTTCATCCTTACCTTCTCTATCAGGACATCTAGCAACAATATGACCAACTTTATTGCATGAAAAATAAATGATAGGTAATTTACCTTTGTATTTACATCTCCCTCTTCCAAAACTTTTTTCAATGAGGGCTTCAAGTTCATGAATCTCATCATTAGAACTATCACTATAACTCTTCACATGTTTATCTTTCTTCTTGCTAAGAACTAGTTGTCGTTTGAAAGTAGATTCAATATTTGCAGGTGTGTAATTATCAAAGTTAGACATCTCAAAAGTAGTAAGTCTACCAATTACACCTTCTAAGGTCAAATTGTTACTTGGTGTGCATATCAGTTCTTAGTTTGTAGAGACTCTAATGGCATATATAAGGAGTAGAGTCCTCAATACCTTACTTATCATTGTTCCATCTTTGATTTCCCTATTTGCATCTCAAATAGCATTAACAACCTCTTCAACTCATGTGCAATATTGTATTATGTTCTCACCTTCCATCATTATCATGTCATTAAATTTACCTCTTAGGCTTTCTAATTTTTCTCTTACAACATTGTCATCACCTCCATAAATGGTCTTCAATCTACTCACATATTCTTTGCACTATCACAGTCTTATAGGTCATCAAACTAAACAAAGCTTAGAGTTGAAGCAATCTCCAACATTTTTTGGTTTTGTTCTAGCCTATATTTTAGTTGTTTAATAATTGAATAGGAGTAGTTGTTATCTTTACATATTCTTTGTCCTAAAAATTGACAACAACATCACTCATACTAGATATGTGCAACTTCATCAAGGTTTGTCATACAAGAAATTTTTCCTTGTTTAGCTTGGGTACATCTCTCTTATTAGTCATGATCTTTAGCATTAAGTGCCTTCAAAATTTTCTCTATAAACCTAGCTTGAATACCAATTGTTAGAAATGTTTATAATAAATGAGAGAGGTGGAGGGTGAATGATTTACTTAAGGTAGATATGTACCACTTAAACAATCAAACAATAAACAATTCATTGTTATGCTTACCTTCTTGTTGCTTAGTCTTTACTACAAAAATTTCATAAAAATAACTTTCATTTCATAATGAAAACATTATCAGATGTAAATGTACATATAAAAATCTTCACAATTTTTGTTGGTCTTAGATTGGTTTTGGAAATTGAGTGTCAACACACCTAAAAAATTCTCTAAGTTGATGCCAAGTATAATATAGATGCCAAGCTACTATATGTGCCAAGCCAAAAATTCAATAGGTGTCAAGCTATTCAGATGCCAAGCAGATAGATAGTGCCAAGTGACTATAGGTGCTGAGTGAACTATATGTGTTGAGTCACTATATGTGCTAAGTAAAGTATAGGTGCCAAGCAAGACATATTTTCTATATATGCTGAGCACCAGTAATCAACATGTGCTGAGCATCAACAAATACTAAGTGCTGAGTGACACTATTTTAACATATGAGTTTGTGCCTTCACAAACGTAGAGGTAAATCATGTTGCATGCCATCTAAGAGACATATTTTGAGTTCTAGAAGATAGGATCAAATCTTTTAGAGTTCCTAAGTATTTTGCATGCAACCAATGAAATAATTGTAAACCTAAAGAGGCAAAATGAATGAATCTCAACCATGAACTCATAACAAACCCCAAGTCATGAAATTTTTTTAAGAAGTACAAAGCCTCATGATTAAGTTGGTTGAAAGAGTTGAGAAGATCAAGCAAAGAGTGAATTAAGCAAAGAGAAAAAGGGTAACTTAGTGAAACAAGGGAAAAGAAAAATTAGTTAGAGCTGAACAGAGCATCAACACTTTGAGTAGGGACACATTAGATCAGCAAGGATCATATTGGATTGGATAGAACATCGATCTAAAATCAGCAACAAAAGGTTGTAAGTAATCAGGTCAAACATTGTACTATACTTTCTAACCATTGTATTAGGAGAATGAAAATCTTATGCTGATAGGTTGGTTTAACAACCATATTGTAAATCCTTTAATAGGGTGACATTCCAAGTGAATGTTTTTAAAATTCTTTAGACGGGTGCACTTCTAACAAAGTGTTGAGCCTTTAATAGGGTAGGCCTCTCACAAGGTAGACTATTGATGATGGTCAAATCTTTGTAACACTAATCAGTTAAATATTGTTGTAGTGATAAGTTGTGGATGCCATCCCCACCCTAGTTTTACCTTCTCATTTTGGAGGGTTTTTGGGTGATCAAAATATTTTGTTATGTGTTTTAATGCATGTCTTTACTTTTGTGTTAATTAGATGTGTTACATGCATGTGATTGAATTCAACTAAAAGTTTTAGCGGTTAAAATATGTTTCTTCTAATTCACCCCCACTCTCATAAGTAAATCTTCTCACTTGTAAATTCCAACAATTGGTATCAAATCTAAGTTCTCACAAGGAGAATCCTTACAACTTGGAGAAAAAGATTTAGACATGGAACTCTACAAGCTAGGGAAGATCATAGAGAACCAAGAGATTGAAAGACATCTCATTTTTCATTCTTTGGAAGAAGCTAGGGAAGAGTTGAGGAAATATTTAAAGAGAAGAAGAGAAATTGCCATAGCTGAAAATGACACATAGTACAAGGAGATTGACACCTCAAAAGTGTTTACCAATAGAGACTCCAAGGAGTTTTATGTAGCAATAGTAGACCATGTGGAGAAGAATAGAGTTCAAGTAGAAGAGATTAGATCTCTCAAAATTGAGCAAGAATCACAAGCCATGATGCTTTGTGAAGTGACTAAATAGAAGAAGAGAGCCATTGAAGATAAGGCTATGATAGAAGATGACAAGAGGAATCTTACCAATAGATTGGAGGAAAAGTCAATTGAGCTTGTAAGAATTTCTGACATGTAGCTAGACACCCTAAGCAAGATGATGAATACCCATCATGAACTAAATGTCAAGGACATTGAGATCTCCACACTAAAGATGCAAAATGAACAATTGCAAAATGACTTTAGGAGAGAGAAGGAGATTGCAGAGAGCTTCAACAAGCCTAATGAAGCTATCAAGTATTTTGAACAGCTGCTAAAATCACCAGTACTAAAGAAGGAGAGTCATCTAAGACTACAGAAGAAAGAAGTGACAAAGGTAAGAACACTAAAACCACTTGTCATTTCTATGGTAAAAAGGGACATACCTCTAATGTATGTAGGAGCAAGAATGCCAATCAACATGACAAACCTAAGAAAATGGTTCACTATCACAAATGCAACAAGTAAGGACATTAGGCACATGATTGTAGAACAAGAGCCATAAGGACACCAAAATTTTAAGGTCACTACTACATATGCAAGAATTACAAACATAGAGCCTTTGAGTGCAGATATAAGCCTATGTGGACACCAAATCAACCAGCAAATACCAAAAGTCATGGACATCACTAAAATTGGGAGTACAACAGTAGGAAAAGCTATCACTATTGTCAAGAGTATGGACACATTCTTGAGAACTACATGAGAACACATTTTAGTAGCAACTACAATAGGTGGTTGAGTCAAACCACTTGTTTCAGCTATCTCAAGACTGGACACATCAAAAAGTATTTCCCAACCAAGTCAAAAGCACCCAACTTTGAGTTCAACAAAGGGAAAGGAAAATTTTATATTGAACACATCAAAGGAGAGATGAATAGGACATGGAAGCAAAGAGATGGAGGTAACACATCTAATGGAGGGATCACTTCACCTAAAAGGTCAAGTGGTCACACTTCATCCAACTAAGAAAGAGAAGGTGTGTGGGACTGATATTTAATATTTATCATACATTAGTTCCTACAATAAGTCAATATTTAAAAGGATAGGTCAACATGAATGAAGATGCAAAGTTAAAATTTTGACAATGTTGCCAAGTTGTCTTCAAGTGCCAAGTAAAGTCTTTGTATCTGCCAAGTTGTCTGGCTAAGATAGTAGAAGCTAAGTTAGTAGTGGAAGTTGAGTGAAGGGTAATTCCCATTGAAGTTGACTCCAATGTATGCTGAGTAATTAGAAGTCAACGGAAGCTGAGTAATGCAAAATTGCTTTAAAAGCCAAGTGGATAGTTGTAAATGCAATGAGCATTAAATGCTATAAAATAAAGGTATATGGTCACATTTTAAATCAATTTTTCATTATCACAATCAAAGAGTAAGAATTAGAAGAGAATACAATGACTTCCAAGCAGAGTTTGAAGCATTTGAGCAGATTTCAACCAAGATTCAACATCCTTCATTGAATTCAAGGTATTTTACATCTGTATTGAGCTACACAATTACAAAATTTCTTTGTGTTGAAACCTAAGATTACAAAAATGGCCTCAATTTCTAGGAAAACCCATGAAAAAGAGCCATTTGAGGTTCAATTGGTTAGTAATGAGGTCAAATAGCTCAATTTTAGACCTATCCTTGAGGTTACCTTTAGAAAATACCCTACTAGAGCTCTATCCATAATTCCTTCTAAAGTTGTAATGGTTCAAGATGTTAGAAGATGCTATAGCTATAAGGTAGGAGCTATAGGTGACATGGAAATTAGGGAGGCATACAATAAATTGTGTGAAAATATGATATTGAAGGAAGAATATCAAATCATTGAGAAGAAGTGCTTAACCCGTGCCTTAGATTTTCCCACTGTATTTAAAATTGAATGGATAAGGATTGTACTTAGCAGAATACATGATGGTAGTTTGTGGTTGGAGGATGGACTAGTGAAAATCTCAAAGAGAATCATTTATAGAGTAATAGGGTATCCAACCCTAGAACAGCCCAAAACACTGAGGAGTGATTCAAAGGAAGTAATATAGAAAAATTCTAGAGCCAAATGGAGCAAGAGAGGCATGACCATTGATACCATTAAGGATCCTCTTGTTGATTTTTTTGTTAGGGTTATTTCCCATAAATTTTATCAATCTAGTAGACTCAACAGTGTTCCATGTAGTGTAGTGGATGTAGGGTATAAAATTGTGAAAAAGGATCACACTTATCATCTTGTAGAGTAGTAATTATAGTAGATAATGAAGAAGTTAGGAGCTATAAGGAGATCCAAAAGTGCACAATGCAAATTTGGATCAATTTTGATTTGTTTATTCTTTTATGTATAGAATGAGTTCCCTTCTTTTGGTAAGGTCAACTAGAAGACAAATAGGTCAGTGGCAGTCCAAGCTAATGAGTACATTGAATAGATGGAAGCCAATTTTGAGACTATTATGACAAGTTATTTTGAGGATTTCAAAAAATCAATGAAATAGAGACTCAGGATTCTAGTCTCACTTATGGAGCAACATATAAGTGATATTCATTTTCTTGTTGATTTTAATTACACTTACATTCAAGTAGCCATAGCAAGGGTTAGATGGCTTGGACCTCTTGGATATGAGATAAATATTGATGAGGCATCTGCAACAATTACAGTCTTGCTAGCAAAAGATATTGATAAGACTACAAATCCCTTTAGAACTTTTGATGTTTTCAAATCTAAAGTGGAAATGGAATTGAAAACTACTTCCACAATAAAGAAAAATGAAAGACTTGTAAAAAAGCTCAAGGTAAGATTTGGAGAAGGGGCAATAGAGGTATAGGAGGAAGAAGAAGATGAAGAAGAAGAAGAAGAAGAATAGGGGCAAGGACCACTAGCACTAACCCAAGGCATGGGTGAGCATGCTAAAGAATAAGAAAGTGCTAAGGAGAAAGAGGAAGAAGAAGCACCTAAGGTAGAGGCTAAGAAGAGAAAAGCACAAAAATAGCCTACTACTTAGCCAAAAGGAAAGAAGAAAGAAAAGCCTAGCCTAGCCTAGCCAAACCTACCACAAGGGCAAACACAAGAGCTACAACAAAGGTAGCCAAGGAATAGGAGAAGAAAAAGGCTGCAGAGCAAGGAGGACTAGGAAAGAAGAAGTTGAGGAGAAAATATGTGGCACCTCTAGAATCAGATGAAGAAAGGATAGAATCAAATGACAATATTCAATTTAGAGTGGTAAGTCACACCACTAAATCTAATTTAGAAAACACGTGACAATATTAGAGATATTGTAGACTTGTTAGGACTTAAAGACATTGAGTTCAATAAGTTGACAAGAGATGAGCAGAACATGGTGGAAGAATCAATCTATACCATGATGGCTAAGTTCAATAATACTCCACTTGAACTAGACAATACAATGCCTAACAAGTTGTATTCAATAGTAGAGAATAAACAACATTATTGCCTGAATATGGAGAAAGAAATAAGAGACTCAACTTTGGCTCACGTCATGCCTAAACTCACAAAAGGCCAAATAAGAAAAGCTAATAAGAAGCATGGGAGAAAATTTGCACCTAAATATAGAGCCTTCAACATATTGTAGAATAACATTGAAGATGTTATGAAGAAGTCGACTCTCATGTGGAAAGTAATTTATGGGCTCACAATAATAAAGGAAGGTCAAAAAGATCCCTTTGAGGGAATAAATGATGAAGATGATGAAAATGAAAAGGAAGAAGGAGAGAAAGAAAAGGAAAAGGTTACAGTGGAGATGGATGTACAAAAGGGTGACATGGCAACTGCTAAACAACATCATACAAATTAAAGTGTGTAGGACACACAGTTGCATCCACCAAACCCTCCACATGTAACTCCCACACCTAAAAATTTAGTGATAGTACAATATGTTCTTGACACCTCTAGTTAGAATTCAAACCCACTAACTATAGAGGATTTTAAGAAGATCCTTCAATAGACTACTCTACAATCACAACTATGTACCAATCTAGTCTTGGTGAGTGTGGAGGAACTTCAACAAGTTGTAGCTAAGATTAAAAAGGAGAAGGTGAATCCACAAGAACCTCCTTCTCATATAAAAGCAACTACAAGTCAACAGCCCTTAGAGCAAGCAACACAAGACAAAACTGCTAGGGTTGAATCAATAGTTATATTGACTTCAACTGTTGAGGAGTAAGTAAAGGAGAAAATAGAACAAAAGGATACCTCTACCATTACAACACAAGGACAAGGTGTACCCCCTCAGATCACTATTATTGATCAAGGCAAAACTAAAGAATACAAGGAGAGCCCTAAGGAGAAAGAACAAGAGACAATTCAAACTTTGATAAACTTGCCTATAATAGGGACTCCTATAGGGACAACACAATAGCTGAGCACTGAGGTAGTACCACTCCAAATTTCAGCACCAAGCTTGAGCTCTACCAAGGTTGCAAAGGTACTTCATTATGGATACCCTGCACTTAATAAAGAGATATTCACTCCAAGGTATGACTATAAAATAGTGAACATAGATAAGATTAATGAAGTACAAGAGGCACTAGAGAAGAAGAAGAAATAAGAGGTACACAGGAATGAGTATAAGCAAAAGCAAGCTATGATTGAAATCAAAGACATCTTTCTAGATGCATTCAACTTGCAAGTACTTGATGAAACCAAGCCCATATGGAGCAATTATCCAACATAGTGGACCAAGCATAGAATGAAGACCTACATACTAATGCCAAATTGCTTGAATGGTTTGAAAAGAAATTCCAAATGAAGGTAAATGAGAAAATATCTAGTGAAATAGCACTATCTCAAGTGGAGCTGGCGAAGAAGATAGAGAATGTAAAAGAAGTACTTGAGAATATATTCTCACTATAATCCAAACTATATGATTCCTCATTTTTCACAAAAGACACTAGCCAAAGAATTTTGAGCTTGGAGAGGAACGTTAAAATATCAAGTGTGAAATTACCTAAGGATCTAGCTGAAAGTGAGAAGCATTTTGCTACAATGCTTCACACTCAAAAGGAACTAGTTGTACTCACAATAGATGAGACTAATGTAAAGGCCATATTAATATAGATTCAATTAGCTATAACCCCTCACATGAAAGTGTTGCACAAGGAACTAGCCAATGTAGGGAACATTTTGAAGAAAGACCCCAATCTTTCTACACTAGAATGCCTAGTACACCTTGCAGCCGAGACAACCATCCAACTTAAAGTACTGGAGATTGCATTAGATAATTGGGATGCTACTCTGAAGATAATCATGGAGGTAAAAAAATCTTTTTTGGCTAAGTATTCAATTACTCCATAAGAACCCTTTGACATAAGTGTCAAAAAGGGGGAGATAACATTTTGATAAACCTAAGGGGGAGATAATAAGACCCAAAGGGGGAGATACCCAAAGAGACCAAAACGGGGAGATACCTAAAGTGGGAGATAACATTTTTGGGGGTGATAAAGAATTTTTTTGAGATATAATAAAGACAAAAGGATACAAACATTGCAAGGGGAAATGTGTGAAAGGGGGAGTAAAAATAGAGCAGAGCAAATAAGGCAAGAGCAAAATGAAAAGACAAAGCATAATCATCATGAGACAAATCAAACATAAAGAGTTTTGGATATAGAAATGGAAAATTAGCTCAAGGGGAGTTATAGATTTTGAAGGTATAAAGTATTTCACAAAATTTGGAAATTTAGAAATTTTGTACATATGCAAAACAGATGTATATTATACTCATAGAGATTAGATTCATAATGTATAGTTAAGTGTTTTTGACACTCATGTCAAAGGGGGAGATTGTTGGTCTTCGATTGGTTTTGACAATTGAGTGTCAACACAATTAACAAATTCTCTAAGTTGATGCCAAGTATAATATAGATGTTGAGCTACAGTATGTGCTAAGCCAAAAATTCAATAGGTACCGAGCTATTCAGATGTCGAGAAGATAGATAGTGCTGAGTGACTATAGGTGCTGAGTGAACTATATGTGGTGAGTCACTATTTATGCCAAGAAAGGTATAGGTGCTGAGAAAGATATATTTTATATATATATTGAGCACTAGTAATCAGCATGTGCTAAGCATCAACAAATAGTAAGTGTCGAGTGATACTGTTTCAACATATGAGTTTTTGCCTTCACAAACTCAGAGGTAAATCATGTTGTATTTCAGCTAAGAGATAGATTTCAAGTTCTAGAAGATAAGATCAAAACTTTTAGAGTTCCTAAGTACTCTGCATGCAACCAATGAAATAATTGTAAAGCTAAAGAGGTGAAACAAATGAATCTTAGCTATAGATTCATAACAAACCCTAAGTCATGAAACCTTTTTAAGAAGGAAAAAGACTCATGATTTAGTTGGTTGAAAGAGTTGAGAAGATCAAGGAAAGAGTGAATTAGGCAAAGGGTAGAAGGGTTACTTAGTGAAATAGGGGAAGAGATAGATTAGTTAGAGTAGAAAAGAGCATAACCCTTTGAATAGAGACACATCAAATCAGTAAGGATTAGATTGGATTGGATAGAACATCAATATAAAATCAGCAACAAAAGGTTGTAAGTAATTAGGTAAAAAATTCTACTATACTTTCTAACCATTGTATTAGGAGAATGAAAATCCTATGCTAATAGGTTGGTTTAACAACCATATTTAAATCTTTTAATAGGGTAACATTCCAAGTGAATGTTTGTAAAATCCTTTAGACAGGTGCACTTCTAATAGAGTGTTGAGCGTTTAATAGGGTAGGCCTCTCATAGGGCAGACCATTGATGATGGTCAAATCTTTGTAACACTAATTAGTTACATATTTATACATTGATAAGTTGTGGGTGTCATCCCCACCCTAGTTTTACTTTCTCATTTTGGAGGGTTTCTAGGTGACCAAAATCTTGAGTTATGTGTTTTCATGCATGTCTTTACTTTTATGTGAATTAGATGTGTTACATGCATGTGATTGAATTTAGCTAAAAGTTTGAGAGTTTAGAATTGGTTACTTTTGATTCACCCCCCATCTTAGAAGTAAACTTTCCCACTTGTAAATTCCAACAAATTTTGACACTAGAATTTTATATGCAAACCCAATTTGGGAAAAACCACTAGTAAATTATCATTCTTTTTTGGTTTTTTAATGTGAGCTTTGTCTAGAGCCAACCCTGTTAACTATTACAAAACACACTATTCAATGTGACCTAGTTAGAGGATTTAATCACCCTATTAAGAGTGGCCTTGTTAGAGGACTTTGCCCATTCCATTTAGAATCTCACCTAGTTAAAGGATTTGCACAGATTGTTAAGTCTTCAAAATGATTGTTAGGTCAAACTCTGTTAAAAGGATTTCAATACAAACTATTTACAATGGCTGGAAATAAAATGGTAGATGTTGATTTTTATGATTACAACTCACTTTTTCTAGTTCAAATCTCTGTTCAATCCTTGTGGTGTTTGGCTGATAAGTTCTTCACTTTCATCTCTAATCTTGATTTGCTTGGAGAACCTTCAAGCAAAAAATCCACTCTTCTTAATAACACTTAACCTTTCTTCTTAGATTCACTTATCAAAAACATTAGATCATCTCTGCAAGCTTTTTTTATTAGCATCACAATCACTCACACTCATGCATTTCTGATCAACCTTTCTCTGTATGTCTTCCTGCACATACAAGATCACACATACAATAGATAACACTAATTATTTAGCTATGTATCTCTTTAAATATTCAATTCATGCCTTACCATTTTCTACATCCACCATAGATTTGAGAGTTTACAATAAGGTTCAATTGATTCATTGTATCTATCCATCTTCTTGATCTTCTTCTAGAAACTTCTCTAGAATTTTTCTATTAGGTTTTTACCTAATCCTTTCCTTGAATTTATAATGATCCAAGCAATCAATCTTATCTTCAACAAATTTTACATCTCCCAAGAATATATACTATGTCCACTTTATTCCACAGTTTCTTTGAATTTACTCTCTTATTGTCACTTGACAATCTCTAAATTTTGACATTCAGTCATCACTAAACCACTCAGTGCTTGTAAGGAATTTTGGCTTGACATAAACTAACTTTCTGAGTTGATGCTAATGCTTGATCAACACTAAATTTTCTTGGCACAAACTATAGCTCAGTTGAAACTAGCATTATTCAGTATTCCTTAGCATTTTTAATTTACTGCTCAGCTTGGCTTAGCTTTCTTGACATAAACAATCACTTTTCTTCATCAAAGTCTAACTAATCAAATGTGCATTGTAATTTCCTTTTCATACATTAACCTTTCCTCTAGGTGATATTTTTATGAGAAACTTCTCAAATCCTCTTCATCAATAAAATAGAAATGATATTTAGATTAGGTAGGACTATATCATATCAATAGATTTGACATCAGTGACAAACCAACTACTATTCCAATTTGTATGTTTCCAATAGAAGTTCCTTGTGATGTTATTCCTATGGATTGTTATCATATTTTTTTTGGTATACCTTTGCAATATGATAGATATGCTATGCATGATGGAAGATTAAATTAATATACTCTTTGGGTGAATGGAAGAATGAAACTATTATTTCCTTTGATTGAAAGTCTAGATGAGGTTAATTGTACTAGAGTTCAAGTTTATGCAGTTAATGAGAAACAATTTGAAAGAGGGATGAAGAAGAGCCAAGTGTGTTTTCTAGTAATCCCTAAGGGTCCAATTTAAGGTAGTATTGGCCGAGTGACAATAAATAGTGATGATGGAATGATAGAAGCTAATGGAGGTTGAGTAACAAAAAAGGCTAATAGTGTTAGCTAAGTGATAATAGAAATTGATAGGTTTTTGAATAAGTACATGAAGATTTCTGCTAAAGATATATTTATGATGGTTTACCACTAGTAAGAAGTATAAGTCATTGTATGGATCTAACTCCTAGATGTAGTTCACCAAACAAAAAACCATATAGATTGACACCTATAGAAAATGGAGAACTTAATAGACAAGTGCAAGATTTGTTGTAGAAAGGTTTGATAAAAAAAATGTTGAGTTCATGTGTTCTACCTATTGTATTAATACCTAACAAGAATGGAGAATGGAGGATATGTACTATTTCTAGAGATATTAACAAGATCATAGTGAAATATAGTTTTCCTATGCCAATTATGGATAATGTAATGGATTGTTTGAGTGAACCAAAGTGTGCTATCAAGATTGATTTGAAGAGTGGTTATCATTAGATCAAAATTAGATAAGGCGATGAATGGAAGAATTCTTTTAAGACAAAAGATGGTTTGTACGAATAGTTGGTTATGCCTTTTGGTTTGACTAATGCACTTAGTACTTTCATGAGGTTGATGAATGAAGTTCTCAAGAGGTTCTTGGGTAGTTTTGTGATATCTTTTTTGAATGATATTATGATATTCAGTAAGAGTAAGGAAGAACATCTTGAACATGTTCAACATGTATTGCAAAGATTGAAAGAGGAGAAGTTGATGATTAATTTAAAAAAGTGGTCCTTTATACAAGAGGAAATTGTGTATTTGGGGATTTTGATTTCAGTTGATGGTTTGAGAATGGATCTGAGAAGGTTAAATAAATTTTGGAATGTCCTGCACCTAAGAATGTGGGTGAGTTAAAATCATTTCATGGTTTGGCTAGTTTATAAATAATTATAGTTCTATTTGTAATGCTATGACTAAGGAAATGATAGGAGATAAAAATAATTTTAAGTGGACATGTGGGGATAATAAGAGTTTTTAAACTTTGAAACAAAAGGTTGTTGAGTTACCTATATTGGCTTTGCTTGATTTCAATAAGGTATTTCAAGTGGAATGTGATGCAAGCGGTAGTGCAATAGGAGTTGTGTTGAGTCAAGAAGGTAAACCTATTAATAATTTCTTGAGTGAGAAGTTGAATGATTCCAAAAGGAAGTATTTTGTGTAGGACAAAGAGTTTTATGCTATTTTTTAAGCCTTGAATAAGTGGAGACATTATTTAATTCCTAAATACTTTGCATTGTATATTGATCATAAAGCTTTATAGTATTTGGGAAGTCAACATTAGTTGAATTAGAGACATATGAAGTCAGATAAATATTTGTAGAGTTTCATATTTGTGATAAAGCACAAGAATGAAATCACTAACTGAGTTTCAAATGCATTGAGTAGAAGACATTCTTTGTTGACCAAGATGAAGGTTGAAGTTCTTTGTTTTGATAAAATCAAGGAATTGTACAATACCACCTTGAATTTTTTTAAGGCATGGAGAGAGTAAAAAGAACAAAATCTATCAAATCAAATGAGTAATTTTGAAAATAATTTAATTCAAGAAGGTATGTTGTTCAAAGGAATTCAATTATGTATACCAAAAACTTCTTTGAGAGGTCATTTGATTAGGTAAAAGGATTGTGGTGGTTTCATTGGACATGTTGGAATTGATAAGACATTGAGTTTTCTTAAGGATAAGTATTGTTGGCCATAGATGTATAAGGATGTTTTGAATTTTGTAAGGAGTTGTGGAATTTTCATGTTGCAAAAGGAGTGAGTTAGAATACTAGATTTTATACACCTATTTCTATCCCTAAGAAATCTTGGATTGGCATTAGTATGAATTTTGTTTTTGAATTACTTAAGGCAACTAGGGGGTATGATTCCATATTTTTTGTTGTGGATAGACTTTATAAGATGATACAATTCATACCATGTAAGAAGACATCAAATTTTGTGTATGTTGCTAATATTTTCTTCAAAGAGATTGTTAGATTGCCTAGATTACCAAAAAGTATTAATTCTGATAGAGAAGCAAGTTTCTTGGTTATTTTTGGAGGACTTTGTGGAAGAAGATGAGTACTAAGTTGAGATTTAGTTTTACATTCCATCCATAGACAGATGCACGAAAAAAGGTTATAAATAAAACCTTGGGTAATTTATTGATATGTTTAGTAGGAGATAAGATGAGTAATTGGGATATGGTATTGGCACAAGCTGAGTTTTCATATATTGATTCTATTTGTTGGTGAAGAGAAAAGAAGTGTTGAAGGGGAAGAATTTGTTGGGTTTATGAAGTCTTTGCATGAGGAAGTGAAGTTGAAGTTGGAACAAAGTAATTCTAAGTATAAGGAGAATGTTGATAAGTCTAGGAGACATCATATTTTTGAAATTGGTGATGAGGTGATGGTTCATTTGAAGAGAGGTAGATTTCCTATTGGAATATATAGTGAGATAAAAATGAGGAAGTTTGGACCTTGTAAGATCTTGAGGAAGTTTGACAGTGGTATTGCTAATGAAGTTGAGTTACTTGATGACATGGATATATCTCCCATATTCAATTTTTCTGATTTAGAAAAGTGTCATGAGTCAAACGATAAATTTTTTGTACCTAATGATCATCCTAAGAGACATATTAAAGAGGTTGAATAGATATTAGATCAATGATTTGGTAAAAGGATGAGAGGAAAGGATTACCATGAATATTTGGTAAAATGGAAAAATAGACCTAGTGAAAATGCATCATGGATTTAGGTTGTGACATCTCAGTGATTCAACTAAATCATTTCTCTTAACCCTAGTTGTTTAATGTAGGAGCATCATGGGTTGTATTTCTATCCTTATCATATTTTTTCATGTTTCCTATTGAATTCTAGTGCTAGTGGTTTCCAATTTTTTGTTGCCGAGTTGTTTAATAATGGTCAAGTTACTATAACTAGTGTTGGCCAAGTTTATGTAGCTAACCAATATTGGCCAAGCTATCTAGTGTTGGCCAAGTTTATGTAGCTAACCAATATTGGCCAAGCTATCTAGTGTTGGCTGAGTGTTCCTTCATATCTTGTGTGAGACTAATATTTATTGTTGCTTAATTCCTTCTTTCACCAAGTTTATATGTGATTGATTCTTAGTTTGAGAAAATTTTTGTAATTTATTTTGATTGTGAGCTTACTGTTTGATTCTTTTCTTGGGATGTGTGTAGACTATTTTAAGGTTGAACTTTATGTTGTATAATGATATACAATATTTTTTAAGTCATTTTGGAAAGTATAAATAGGGGTATTAGGTTTAGGTTAGGTAATGACTGAGAGAGAGGAGAGAAGATGTTTCTAGAATAGAAAATTTGAAGTTCTATTTTTTTTATCATAACCTAGAAGGCCTTACAACTAGGCATGTATGCAAACAAAAAATTTTTGAAGTTCCTTCTCTCCTTGGTGTTTTTATCTATTTTTTTCTCTTCCATTGTGTTACTTAGCAAGGTGATTAGGTACTTAAGTGTGCCTATGGCCCTAGTTATTTAATCCCTCCTTGCGTTAGATCTCTACCATCCAAATCTTTTTAAAACGAGGCTTTCTCATTACTCTCTCATAATCTTTTGTCTTTAGTATTTTTTTATGTTTTCACTTTGATCCTTGAATCCTTGAGCACTGGAGCACTCACTTTGCATTTTCATACTTTCATCTTAGTTTTGTACTTCCTTTTATTGCATTTAGATTAATTCTCATTGCCTAACTATAAGGAGAGTAATTTCAATCTGGTTAGTTTAGCTTATTTCCTTGTTCTAGCATATCATAATAACTTAATATTGCACTTTAATTCTTGTTAGCTTGCATTGCATTATCATTTGAAGTTCTTGGATATAAGAATTATTTATCTTATTCCTTGAATCTTCTATTATATAGTGCACCTTGTACTTGAGTTTCTATCATTGGGTTCATTTGAGAGCCACCTTTACATCATTTTTGTTCTTGCACACCGTAGATATGAATTTATAAGTTACCTCTTGAGTCTCCTAATCAATGGGATCACTTAGAAAGAAGGGTTTATAGAAGTTTTCCTACTTTTGAGAATACATTTATATTGAGATAACAAGGGAAGATGTACATTTCCATCTAAGAAAGTTTGAGGAAATTGATTTTTGACAAGATCCACTACACTCCATTTTTAGGGCATACAAGGGTAAATAAGATGCTTTCTGATATGAGGCCATTGCAATTTTGGTTGAGACTTAAGAAATAAATGGTTGCATCCATAGGACAATGTTTAGAGTGTTATTAGGTTAAGAATGAGCATGTTCACCTAACTAGATTATTGTATCCCTATGATATTCTAGAGTATAAGTGGAAAGTTATCACAATAAAATTTATTCAAGGGTTTCCCATGACATAGTAGAAACATGATGCAATTCTAGTTTTGGTTGATGGATTAATAAAAGCATCTCATTTCATGCTATGTAGTTTGAGAGACAAATCCTTCACTTTGGACAATAAATTTGTTTACAGAGTTTTTGAGACCATTATATTTGATAGGGACATGCAAATGACATAATTTTTTTGAATAATTGAATTCCTCATTGGATACTTGGTAAAACTCTATTATATCTTATCACCCTAAAATAGATTGATAAAGTGAGAATGTAAATCTAGCTCTTACACACTTACTTACATGGATCAACAATACAAGTGGGAAGATTATTTTCCTTTGGTATAATTTTTATACAATAAATTTCACCATGTTTCATTAGGAATGGCTCCATTTGAAGAATTATACTAATAGAAGTTTCAAACTTTTTCTATTGTTGAACAGAGTTGAAGATATAATCATCATAGGTCTTGATATATTGAGGGAGATGGAAGAGCATATGACTCTTATTAGGGAAATGTTGAAGGAAGAAATAGATATATTGAGGAGTTATGTGGGAAAGAACCACACTTTATGATGGTTTGATTTTGGGGTAAATTATTCCTTTGCATGATGTCACATAAGAGTTATATATCATTTCTAAAAGACTCTAAGTTTGCACCAAGATATGTGGGGCATTTAAATGTTTTATAGGTTATCAATCATGTTTCTTATAGACTTGCCTTGTCACCTTCTCTTTCTTGTATTTACATTTTGTTTCATATTTCTCAATTAGAAATCTACCATATAGATTCTTCTTGTATCATAGATTGACATTCTTTGTAGGTAAGGATCTGAGAGTGATGATAGTAGAGTCATCTTTCATCATTGGTAAGCATACCATTAGGGTGTGTGAAAATAAATATAGTAGTATAAGGTCTAATCTGACCAATTCTCTATGAAAAGTCCTACATGGGAGGATGTAGATGATATGCATAACTCATTTCTACATTTATTTTCATAGACTATATTATGTTATTTATGCTTTTAGTTTTATTGTGTAATATAAGAACATTTTTTATATTTTTCATAAGATATTAGATTGATGTATCCTCTTAGAGAGTAGGGGTGTTAGAACCCGATTGTGTAGACTCATATATTTCAATATTTTTCAATGGCATTGTTTGACTTCTTTTTATGTGGTCACATGTTTTTCAACCCAAGTCATTTTTGTTAATCAATATAGAAAGGTTTATTAGATATATTTATTTTTAGACATTTGATTCATATGTGTGTAGGTATGTAGGTATGTACATGTGTGTGTGTGTGTGTGTGTGTGTGTGTGTGTGTGTGTGTGTATGTATCATGTGTAGCAATAGATGGGATGTTGATATTCAGATATGTCATTAAATATGGAAATAATAGTTTTATGATTGGAAAATGATGTTATTTCAATTGAATTATGGATTTTTGGAATAAGTTACTAATGTCAAATTGTGTTTATGGATGTTAAAGAGGATAAAAAGATAGGGGTGTGGTTGTGGTAGAGGAGGTTGCCTCCTTAGTAAGAGTTTTATCCAAAAATGTTTGTGTAACTTCACACACAACATAGTTATTATTTATTTTATAGTAGAAAATAATTTATTTATTTTATTAAAAAAGAAAATAATTATCATTTAAGATTAATACTATTTACTTAAAATATTTTAGTATAGATAACCTTGTGAAAAGTTTGAGTTTTGAGTTAGTTTAAATTTAAATAGGATAGAATTAAATTAGTAAACTTCCTATGAATAAGTCAAGAAATTTAAATTTAATGTTGAAAAATAAGCTTATTTTAACAAAATATCTCATAGAATTAACAATGGTCATTGCAATCGATAGTGGAAAACTTAATATTGATAGTTTATGTTTAATTCAACTAGATCTTGCATTCAATTTGAAAGGTGTGGAAAATAACCTCTGGAGGACATGGGGGGGGGAGTGGTTATAAATAAGAATTGGGGGAAAAATAAACACATATAGAGGTAGCAAAGAAGGAACAAGGAAGCCTCTGAAGATACATAGGTGAAAAATTAGGACGCACGAATTCTCCAAGTTCTATTTTATGCTTGTGTTATTCTAAAATTAAAACATAATGAAATATAAAACTAAATTGTATTCTATCTCCTCATCTACATTATTTCTACATACATGGTTAAGAAAAATTAGTTCGTTGTTTGAAACCCTTTCTTTAGAGGTAGATATGTGTTCTTTCATCAATGACTGATTGTAGATTGGAGTGTTTGAAATTTACATGCTAATGTAAGTGGCTAGAAATTTCTTTTTTATAATTTTAAATTTTGATCAACATCTTAGATTCTTTTGAATATTTGGAACATTGAATAAATTCAGCTTCGTGAAAGTTAGGAATATATAGAATTAATTTATGAACTTAACATTCTTGTATGAAACCAAAAATGTTTTGTTTTTATTGTAACATTGGATTTTATAGTAGAACTAAATCATTGAATATTTGTAGGTTCCAAATATCCCTTTGGGATATGAATAAGTTGGGAAATATGAACCCTATTGCTTTTATGTTTGTAATTGTAACAAAATAGAATCTTACTATTTTCCTAGGCTAATAGAGGTAACATAACCTAATGCAATTTATACCATTTTAGGGAAACTTTCTGTGAATTTCATTAGCTAGCACTTGCACCTTTGAGGAGTGCAATTGATAGGTTGATACTGAAAAATATATCAAATGATTATATTGAGACATATTAAAGGATGTCTTATTGGGATTTTATTGGGAAAGTAAGATACTCGAGGGGAGGTTGTTAATCAGGATCTATAAAACTTTTAACTCTTTGAAATAAATCAAATGCTTTCACCATTAACCCATCTCATATTAGTAACATGGATCACATAACCATAAATTTAAATAGATATATCTATCCATCACATGTATAAAAATGAAAGAAAATGTAAAGACATAACACAAAAGATTGGATTACACAAAAGCCCTCTAAGGCGAAGCTAAAACTATGATGAGGATGACAACCCAAATCTCCGCTACTGTAAAAATAAAGTGTGCATGTTAAAGCTACAATGTTTGATCACTTCTTCCCTAATAAGATCTTATAAGACTTATTTAGTCTACATTGATTAAAGGATTTAAACTTACAACTATGTAATCCCTCTATTAGAAGTTTTGAACAGGTTTAGTAGGACCACTCTGTTAAGAGATTTATGCTAATTCACTTGCTAGAACATATTAGTACTTGATCCTTTGGTTAAAACTTTGATTATAGATTACATATCTTCTCCTTTTAGTTCTAATCTGATTTCCTTATCTAATATGCTCTATTTTATCCTTCACTACCATGTTTCTATGCTTGATCTATTCTTCTAATCAAACATAGCCTTCCTTCACTCATACTCTTGACTCTTCAATCTCTCCTTCATCTCTCAAACACTTACATCAAGTTAGGGTTTGGATTCTCCTTAAATAAACATCTAGAGAAGGTTCTAGATCATAATCAACAATCCAAATTTCTCTCTTTTTCCACTTAGTCCTTCCAATTTTTTGATTGGTTGATCACCTTGTATAGGGAATAATGATCTCAAAAAAAATGCACAAATAACTATTGGAGTTGATGAAATCCAACTCCGAAGATGGCCAAGATCACCTACATGCAAAATCTTATCAAAGGGAAGTCAAGGAAGGAAGAGCGTGGAGCAAGGGAAAAACCCTAAATGGACATGAGAGAGAAAATATGCAAACACAAGAAATTATGTATTTACAATAATGCCATATTATGTGAAATACAATGAGGGAGAGACTACTTATAAAGGCCTCAAGGAATCTTCCAGAATGAGCTAGAAGATGCTAGGAGATAAGTGTGACAACTAAGCATACATCCACATGAGGTGGAAAGTCCTTGAACAAGGTGAGAGGATAAGTATGATTTAGGAGAGAACAAACTCCCATATTGTCAACAACTTATAACAAACTTCTAGACTAAAACTAATAAATGAAATGCATTTACCCAAGTAAGATTAAGTAAATAGAATAAATAATTAATAAATTAATTATTTACTCTAATACCCCCCCTTAAGTGCAACTTAGGGAAATGCTTTAAGCTCACAAAACTAAGATGAAATGCATAATGGGTCCCAGCAATGAGGCCATGTTAGGTACCCATGTACAATGCAACAAAATGCAACCTCTGAAAAATGGGGAAAGAGAGGTAAGAACCTAGTGAAGAATTGAAGAAGCCTCCAACTAAGGAAATGTCCACTAAAATAGGAACAATGAGTGATCATGAAGAGCATCACTGAAGCATGAAGAAGCTACAAAAACTCTACCATCTGAAAGGAAACTACTAATCTAAAGAACCTCCATGGAAGAAGAAGGCATGAACTGAGCATGTCTATATGGTAGATAATCCATCTCACCAAAATGCATAGGTAGCCAGCCACTGCAATCGCCTTGTATATAGGATCAACCACTAAATACATAGCTCACACTAATGAACCATCGAACCAAGGATGCATTAGAACAACATAATAACCCCCCCCTTAATGTAGATGGGGTGTGATGATAGGCAATTGAGAAGGTGGTCCAAAGTCTCTTACAGACAAACCAAGAATGATGAGAGAGGGAAAGAGGTACAAACGCCCCTAAAGACATGGTCAAACTAACTCTGCATGGGCTGATGTCATAGAAGAGACACTCACTTGACAAAGGGAGAATGCCTAAAATAGCAAACACCTATCTACCCCATGGTGCTTTATGAAAAATAGTGCAAGTATAACTATCTCATGACCTCCAGAATGCAAAAGTGGCACTTTATCTTATTGCCATACTTAAAAGTGCTTCGAAATGATAGCTATAATGATCAAAACTAAAAACAAGTTGCAAAAAAACATAGTACAACCCAAAACAAAGGAAACCATGCCAAGAAAATGATCCTTGAGCCTAAAAACACTCATGATATCCACCATATAGAAAAAATGCCAAAAATATGATAGAAAGAGAATGCACCAAAATTTAAGAAAAAGGACCACATTTCTAAAAAGATTATAGAGCTAGCTTTCCAAAAATATAAAGTTTTCAAAAAACTAACATGGGATGCAAAAGATATGCATGTTAGAGTCAAAAATAGAACTTTAGACTTCAAGTACAAAAATGGGAAATAAAACTACATCAAAACCTAAAAATACCTACACCAATGTCTCCATCTTTCCAACACCTCTTCCAGATTAGAAAAATACCTCTGTATGCTCAAGTTGTGGCCAAAAAATTGAAGGTAAGTCCAAAAATGACCTAGAAGAGTGCAAGAAGAAGGCTTGATGATTTTTATGGCAAAAAATTGACGTCTTGTCAGGCGTCAATGAAAAAAAGGGACCACATGGTAGTGCCACATGGATGGCATGTGGTGGATAAGCTAACATGGTAGGGTCCATGTGGCAAAGTGCCACATGGCACCCATGCCACGTATCACTTTCAAGTTTGTTGTGACTGGGCAGAAGACCCACGCGAGCACTAGACCTGTTGACTATATCAGGTAGAGCAGAGCTATCACTGGTGATGGAAAGGAGGCATCGCTACCACTGGAGTGGCAAAAATAGGCATCATTTTCGATGGAGGTTGCAGGAGAGCGGTGCTACTGGGCGTAGCAGGGCATAGGTGGAGCGCAGGCAGCCTTGCAGTGGCCGCTTGGTGGTGCCACAATGGCACGACCTACGACCCTTTTTTTAAAAAATTTTTTGCTCAAAAATCCATACGATCCATACGGAAAAGCCCTGGAATGAATTTTTTTGGCCTCTCAGAGCCCTATCTCCAAAATCGACAAGTTTTATATAGATCCTGACTATAAATGGCCTTCTGGATCCAATGGCAATGTCCATTTGGACCCAATGTGCTCTTAAAATTCATGGTTCTCCTAATTTGAAGAAAAAATGCATAAACAAATTAGGGTTTGTGACTTCAAATCATGACTTCAAAAATACTTCAACAAAGTAGCACTAGGAAGGCTCTGATACCATGTTGGAGTTGATGAAATCCAACTCTGAAGACACCCAAGATCACCTGCATGCAAAAACCTATCAAAAGGAAGTTAAGGAAGGAAGAGCGTGGAGCAAGCGAAAAACCCTAAGTGGACATGAGAGAGAAAATATGCAAACACAAGAAATTATGTATTTACAATAATGCCATATTATGTGAAATACAATAATGCCTCAAGGAATCTTCCAGAATGAGCTAGAAGATGCTAGGAGATAAGTGTGACAACTAAGCATACATCCACATGAGGTGGAAAGTCCTCGAACAAGGTGAAAGGATAAGTATGACTTAGGAGAGAACAAACTTCCATATTGTCAACAACTTATAACAAACTCCTAGGCTACAACTAATAAATGAAATGCATTTACCTAAGCAAGCTTAAATAAATAGAATAAATAATTAATAAATTAATTATTTACTCTAACAATAACTTCTTAGCTATCTCTACAATCATTAAATCCCATATAGAAGTCTTCCAAAAAGGTTTACATAAGTGTTTGTGCCAACATAAACACATATGCCAAAATTGGTTTACTTGGCACCAGAATACCCTAATTCTTGATCACAACTAATATTCATTTTGTCCCTTGGCTTCTTTATTCTTAGCACTATCTATGAAACTCAACATGAACTAACTTTTCTTTTATCAGTGGCTGCTAACTTAACTCAGTATAATTTGGAACTCGGTCGATATCGAGGTGCTTGACAACCTAAGACTTGTTTGAATCACATTGAAATATAAACAAGTCCATAATCATTCAACCTTCATTGGGTGGCTTAGCCATAGTAATGACATACCAACTTTTCCTAGGAAATTGTAAGGAAACTCAGGTGTGTAAAAAACTTCCTACACTAATACCTTAAGGAAATTATTGTGTAAATTCCTATTAAATCCTTACAATTTTAGATTTGATATTATCTAAACAATAATATTAAAGTCAGCCATGGTTTAAAAAAATAAATAGAGAAAGAAAACTCATAAATACTAAGATATGCTGGTGGGGACAAACCTTTTAATAAAACATCCCCACCCCTCCAAAACTTGCACAATGTATTATCTTTAGCACATAAGGTTAAAATACACTTGCCGTGCAAGTTCTTTTGGGAGAACAATGGCATGAGAGATCAATCAAGTAGCAACATACCATACCAAAAATACACTTTCTCACTCTCCAAATTTCAACCCTAAAAATGCTTATACCATGCATTTCTAAAGAACAACTATATTAGGGTTTTACCATTCTCTAGAAAAATAGGAACACAAATTTTTTGGGGGCAATACCTCAAACCTCGCATATGAGTTGGAGACTCAAGTGTACAATACTCAATGATCAATTGTCACATGTCTTCTTGACTTCACCAATCATCAAATCTTCTAGAGATAACTCTTACACATCATAGGAATCCATCATAACCATTTCAGCCATGATCCCCTTACACACAATTCAAGATGCCAACACATACAAGTGGAGTGACACATCAACATTCCAACTAGAGAGGTACATTCACATTTAATTACATTATTTTCAAAAAATAAATTTACAAAATAAATAACAAGAATAGGAATTATCCAAGGTTGAGACACCTTATTCCTAACATTCTCCCACTTTTTTAACACATTGTAAGAGCAACATGAACATAAGAGGAGCTAAATACTATAGGCAAAAAGGACCATAGAATTTGAACACCACCTGAACTTCTTTGTGCCCACTAGTTTCATCAATGCATTTGCAATATTCTTTATAGTATCTACCTTCTCCATATCTCTCACAAAGTGAATCTACACATCAATGTGCTTTGCTCTGGCTTAGAAAGTTTGATTCTTTGCAAGGCAAATGGCACTCTAATTATCGCACCATCTGTCCTGCATTAACACCAACATCAGAACATAATCTCCTAGGACAAATGGCTTCCTTAAAAGCATGAGTAGTATCCATGTACTCAAATTTTATAAGAAACAAAGCAACTGCAAGTTGTCACTTACTCATTCAATTGATGGTACCACCAAACATAGTGAACACATAAGAATTGGTGGATCTCATACTATCAATATCATCTACCCAATTTGAATCCACAAACCCATGAATACAAAGAAAATGTAGAGCTCTAGAAGATTTACCATGATAACAAATGGAGTAATTTGATGTACCCCTCAAATATCTAAATAATCACATAATTGCATCCCAATGTACCAGTCTAGGATTAACCATAAACCGACTTAGAACTCCCATTGCTTAGGAAATGTCTAGTCTAGTATAGACCATAGCATACATTAGACTACCAACTACACTAGCATAAGGTAATCTACTCATGTCCTCCATGTCACTAGGAGATTTTAGACAATAATCTATAGATAACTTTGTTCCCATAGAAACAAGAACACACAATGGTCTACAATCTACCATGTTGAACCTGTCCATCAAAAACTTCACATAGTTACTCGAACTCAACCAAAGATTTTTGTTAGACCTATCTTTACTAATTTCCATACCCAAAATTTACCTTTCTGCCCCAAGATATTTCATCTCAAACTATGCTAATAGCTAAGATTAAAATAAAAAATCACACCCTTACCCTTCCCAAATAGTAAGATATCATCAACAGATAATGCAACAATAAGAAGGCTATCATTATCAACTCTAAAATAAACACAATGATCTGATTTTGATCTTATAAATCCAATTGACAACACAAAGGCATGAAACCTAAAGTACCACATCCTAGGAGATTGTTTCAAACCATATAGAGACTTCTTTAATCTGCAAACCAAAGATTCTTTACCTTTAACAATGTAGTGCTTAGGTTGTGACATGTAAATCTCTTCCTCCAAATCACCATGAAGGTTCAAGTTGTCTTCACATCCATATGTTCTATCTATAAATCATATGATACAACAAGGGATAACATAAATATAATGGATGCCAACTTTTTAATAGGAGAGAATATTTCACGATAATCTATCCTCTCTACCTATGAGTACCCCTTCACAACCAATCTAGCTTTGTACCTTTTAGCAATTCCATATGCACAAAATTTCTTCTTGAACACCCATTTGCTACCAATAGGTTTCTATCCTTTAGGCAAAGGTACAAGGTACCAAGTTTTTTTTTATCCAATGAAGCCATCTCATCATCCATGGCGTCAATCCAAGAACCTACATCATCCATATCTAAAGACTCTTTCATAGATCTAGGCTCATCAGTGTTAGTAATCAAAGTGAAAGCACAACTAGAATCTAACATAGAATAACCAAACCTTTCTGGTTGCTTTCTTTCTCTCATGGATCTCCTCAAGGGCTGAGGTTGAGGTTTTTCTTCCTCTTCTTTTAAACTATTAGAGCTATTGGAGCTCTCCTTATCCTTAGACCCAACATGGTCTTTTTATTCAATCTTATTAGGGGTAGGAGGCAACTGAACAATATCTTCTTTCTTTTCTTTTTCATCTAGTTGTAGCATAATAGGAGAAGATGTTAGCTCTCTAAAAATAACATTTCTTCTATACAACACATTACCAGTCACAATGTCCCAAACCTTGTATCTTTTTACACCAATACTATATCTAATTAAAATACATTTGACAACTTTATTTTCCAACTTAGATATTTTCTCCTTTGGAACACATGCATAAGCTTCAAAACCAAAAACACAAAGATGTCTAATTGAAGGCTTCTTACTAGACCACATGTCCATGGGTGTCTTACCAAAAAGAGCTGATGTAGGAGATCTATTAACCAAATAGAAAGCAGTGGCCATATCTTCAGCCAAAAACCTCTATTCAAGACAAGCTCCACTAAGCATACTCCTAGCCTTCTCCATCAGTGTCATGTTCATTCTTTCTATAGCTCCATTTTGTTGTGGGGTATAAGGAGTTGGCATATACCTCTCAATACTTCATTATTTACAAAACTATTCGAACTCTACTAAGAAAAACTCACCACCATTGTTAGATCTCACACACTTAATCTTCTTACTAGTATGATTCTGTACAAGGGCTTTAAATTCCTTGAACTAACTAAAGACTTGTGTGTTAATTTTTAGGAAATAAATCCACATCCTTCTAATGTAATCATCTATGAAAGATACAAAAAATATAGACTTGGAGATTGAATGAACTTTTACAAGACCAAATACATCTGAATGAATAAGATCTAAAACATTAAAAGATTTTTGAGAACTAGAGTAAAACTTAACACATTTTTTTTTTATCATAGATACAATGTTTTTAGAAGTCAAAATCAAGATTACAATCATTTAACCCCTCAATGAGATTCTTGTTTTTCATGGTTCTAAGACACTTCTCACCAATGTGGCCGAATCTCATATGCCACAACATTGTCTTTTTTGTAGGAAGCTTGCCTTCCAAAGTGTTTTCACCCTTAGGTACACATATTCTACTACCATTGGAACAAATAACCAAAATCTTCTTTACTACTCATTCAGATGGTGGGGATGAAGTGATGGATGCTCTCTTTTTTGAAATAGAAGAACTATTACACTGAGAAATGCATGCATCAAGCTGAAATAGAGTACCTCTCCTAGTACCCTTAGCAAGCACCATAGCTCTTCTCATCATGTTGTATCCATCTTTAAAGTAAACAACTTTCACACCTACATTATTCATTATACTTATAGATAATAGGTTCCATGCCAAACCAGGGATGCGCATTACCCTGTTGAACCCCTTTTCTCATCCATCAAGGAATCTAATAGCGATCCTTTCTCATCCAACTATCTTTACATGAGAATCATCACCCAAGTACACCTTTCCACCATTGAAAAATTCATACTTTGAGAACCAACTTCAATGAGAGGTCATGTGGAAAAAACCACTTGATTCTATTAACCACACATCATTAAATGCATGTGTTACCAAGCCTATAATGAAAGCATCACCATCTTCTTGAGATTTTTTCTAATCCTGAATCTGAGGCCTTCTTATTCTTCTTTGGCTCTTTATAGTATTTATGAAAGTGCCCCAACTTATCATAGTTCCAAAATTTTTCCTTGGACTTTCTAGGAGTCTTTGATTTTCCATGGGATTTGGATCTACCCTTTCCAGACTCGTCATTTTGCATCCCTCTATCATTGAATCCCCCACAAACAACAAGAGCTTCCTTAGCCAAATCTAAAGACTTTCTCTACATCTCCTTAGATAATAGCAAAGACACGACACTATCCATTCTAAAAGTGACTAAAGTACTTCCAAGAGCCATCACAAGATGGTCCCATGAATCCAACAAGGAACATAATAGGGTCATACACTAATCCTCCTTCTCTATCTTGACACTAGATGATGTCAACTATGCAATCAGTAAATTAAAAGTATTCAGATGATCTATAATAGATCCTCCTTCCTCCATTCTTAGAGAATGCAACTTCCTTAGGAACAATATATTCATTAGAGATTTTTCCTGATACAAAGACCCAAGCTGTGTCCACAAACTATTTGTAGTCTTCTCATTAAGAACATTTAAGAGAACTAAATTAGCTAGATAGAGTCTAATGAGACCCTTAGTTTTTCAATACTTGAGATCCCAATCTCTTGTGATACTACTATGGGTCTCACATCAAGTGAAGTTGCCTCCCATAGACCATTATCTTCAAGCAAGTCTTTCATCTTGAGTTTCCACACCTCAAAATTAGTGCCATTAAATTTCTCCACCTCCATTTTTCCATATGATGAACTTGCCATCTCAAACTACAAATAAGATTTAGAATGCTCTGTACAAAACTCCAACTCAAATTGAGATTAGCTCAAAAAACCCTACCCAACAACTAGGATCAAAAGTTGATCAAGCTCTAATAACATTTGTAATGAAACTCAGGTGCGAAAACAACTCCCTACATTAATCCCTTAAGAAAAGTATTGTACAAATTCCTATTAAATCCTTACAATTTCAGATTTGATATTATCTAAACAATAATATTTTAGTCAATCATGAATACAAAAAATATATAGAGTAAGAAAAATGATAAACACATAGATATGCCAGTGGGGAAAAAGCTTTTAGTAAAACAACCCCACCCCTTCAAAACTATCTTCAACACAGAAGGCTACAACACACTTGCAATGCAAGTTATTTTAAGAGAACAATGACACAAAAGACCAATCAAGTAGTAACATCCCATATCAACAATAAACTTTCTCACCCTCCAAAATACAACCCTAAAAATTCTTATATCACACACTTTCCCTTTTAGGGAAGCTTCCAAAGAATAACCGTATTAGGGTGCATGAGTTGGAGATTTGAGTGTATATTACTCAATGATCAATTGCCACATGTCTTCTCATCTTCACCCATCATCGACTCTTCCAGAGATAGCTCTTACATGTCATAGGAATCCATCATAACCATTTGAGCCATGATCTCCTTACACACAATTCAAGATGTTGACACATACAAGTATAGTGACACATCAACATGCCAAATAGACATGTACACTCACACTTAGTTACATTATTTGCAAAAAATACGTCTACAAAAAAAATAATAAGAATAGGAATTATCCAAGGTTGAGATACCTTATTCCCAACAAAGATGACTAATTATTTGATACTAATAGGCCACATGACTTAGAGATCTACAATCTCCCCCTTTGATATTAGTGGTCAAAACACTTTGTCATGACTTAGCACTATATTAAAAATTACAAAATAGCACTCCCCCTTAGACTGTGACTTGGTCTTCATAAAGAATTCACTATATACATCATATGTACATGTCTAAAAGAATTATTAACATTACATTGTTATACCTTTGATCTTTTAGCTTCATCTATTCATGTTTCCTTCCTTTAGCTTGTTTCCCCCTTGAATATATAACATGATTACTATTTCCCACTTGTTTTTATCACTCATGGCTTTGGGATTGGTGAGGTAAAATTATACTTGTCCAAATATGATTTATGAATCTATAAAATAATAGATAATACATGATCCCAACTAGATCTGACAAAATCCAAGACTTGTATCTTGATCTCTAGCTAAGTAGCTAGATCTACTAAACTATCAGCTCTAGAGAGATGTGGATTTCTCTGGACTAAATCCTTTGTAGTTGAAAGTTATTTCTTTATCACCTCCGAATGAGGTATCAACATAGATTAAATAGAGATCAATTTAGTTCTTATGTTGTAATCTTTATTCATTATCTTAGCTAATCTCCCATGTGCAAAATTCTATATCTTGAAATGAATGGATCTTGAACTTGTGCCCATGCTCAAAGAATGTCTGGTTGACTTCAAATCTATCAACATCAAAAATATTCTTATACAAAATATTCTTTGGTATAACAAATATTCTTATAGAAAGAATGAATATGGGCACAAGTTCAAGCTCCATTCATTTGAAAATATTGTTATAACTTTGGTATAACAAATAAATCTATCAACATCACAAATATTCTTATACAAAGAATGAATATTTTGTATAACTTCCTCTAAATTATGTACAAAGGTGAAAAGCTCATCCTGTTTAATAACAATTTCTATTGAAACTATCTCCAAAACTCTGGTCTCAAATTTCTTCTCAGACCATCTCATGATTTTTCAATTTTCCTCAATATCATCTTTTTTGACCTTCTCAACAATATGAACTAATCAATGTATGATAGGATTATGGCTATTAACATTGTGAATCTAAATACATTAGCAAAAAATTATTTTACCTACCTTTGTTAATGTTCTCTTCTTGGTTCCTCTTTCTTTTTCTTCCTCTTCAATAGTTCTTGTAATATTTTCGTTTGATCATATGTTATTGGCTTAAGGTCATACTTAGGGATTAGAATGATCTCATCTAATGTTGTCAATTTTTTATGTGACTTAACCTTCTTCTTAATTTTCTTTTACCTTGGTGTGTTGAAGCTGAACAATGTGATCTACAATGGTAGATCACTTTTGCACTTGAATTTGACATATTTAGGCCTTTTAGTAAAATATCCTTCTAAGTAGATATAACATATTGTTTAGGGGTAGCAGATACTGCTTCAAATATATGAGAGGGCACTAGAGTTGGAAATTACACTAATGCTTGGATTGTATCTTATTATTTTTTCTATTGAGACTCCTTAATCTTTCATGGCTCAACCTCCTTAGTTCCCTAAATGTGAGGTATTGACGAATCACTTACATATTTATCTTCTTTCTCTTGTTCTTCTCCTTCTTCTTTGTGGAATAATAGGTGTTGAATTTGTAAAAGTTGATGAAAGCCAACTTCATAGTGTGCCAAGATCACCTACATGCAAATAAACTACTAAAGAGAAACCAAAGAAGGAAGAGAGCTAAGAGCTTGGAGCAATTCAAAAATGTGAGAAAATGTGTTTCACAATGAGAAAATAAAATTACTATGTAAAAATACAATGAGAGAGCTCAAATATAAAGGCCTCAAGCAAGGTTATAGAACCAGCTAGAAAGCACTAGGAGATAAGTGTGACAACTAAGCATACATCCACAAAAGGTGGGAAGATAAGTATGGTTAGGTAGGAATAAAATCCCATTTTGTCAACAACTCATCAAAAACTCCTAGATGATAGCTAAATATCTAGATGCATTTATCTAAGTAAACTTAAGTAAAAGAATAAATAGTTAATAAATAATTATTTACTTTGACACCCCCCTTAAGTGCAACTTAGGGAATTCCTTAAGCTCACAAAAGCTAAGATGAAATGTAGAATGGGTCCTGGCAACAAAGCCAAGAAAGGTACCCATGTACAAATACATAAGAAATACAACCTCAAAAAATTAGGAAAGAGAGAAAACCATGTGGGAAAAACCCTCCCTCAAAAGAGTAAGTACAAGCATGCTGGAAAACATGAAAGAAGGAAGGCCTCAACAAGACCTCCCAAGGACAACTTTTGTAACCCTAAGCATGGACCACAACTAAGGATAGTGTGGTGATGAAAAAGGTTTGGTGAAGATGTTTGCAACCTATGTGTCAGTAGTAATGTACTCCAAAGAGATAACACCATCCTGTATGAGCTGATAGATGAAGTGCATATGCAGCTTAATGTATTTGGTGTGCTAATACTCCACTAGGTTGCAAGAAATGTGAATGGCACTCAAATTATAGCACCAAAAAATAGTGGGATGATTAGGGGGAAAACCAAACTCAGTCATCAACTATCAAAGCCATAAAATCTCTTGGCTAGCAAGAACTATGGCCCTACACTCAGCCTCTGTAGATGAAAGTGCATGAGCATGCTACTTCTTGCACAACCATATGATAGGACTAGAGCCAAGTCAAAACACAAAGCAAGAAGTATACCTCCAATCATCAACATCACAGGCCCAATTAGAGTCAATGTAACCAATAATGTGAGGAGTCCCTGACATGTAATGAATGCCATACAAAAGGGTGCCTTGAATGTATCTCAAAATGCACTTGGTAGTCTGCTAATGACTCTCATGAGGGTCTTGAGAGAACTGAGAGATAGGACCTAGTGAAAAGGAGAGATCAAGACAAGTGTGTGTCAAGTACAAGAAGCTACCAACAAATTGCTGGTACGAAGTAGCATCCATTGAAGGTGAAGAGTAGGAGGTAGATAGAGTGACACCCAAGTAAAAAGGCGTCAGAGCGGGCTTGCAATCAAGCATGTCAAAGTGACAAAGCATGTCAAGAAAATACTTCTGCTGAGAAACAAAAATCCCAGTAGAGGACTGAACAATCTATAGCCCAAGAAAATAGTTCATGAAGCTAAGATAAATCATCTCAAACTAGTCCATCAATGCACACTCAACATCCTAAAGCATGGATGATGAGCTATCCATGAGGATAAGATATTCAACATAGAGGAAAACAATCAAAATCTCATCTCCAAGATGCTGAATGTACACTACAGTATCAGAATGGCAATAGGTGAAGCCTGTGGAAAGTAGAAAAGAGTCCATCAAGGTATTTTTTAGTGGCTAATGTTTTCAAATTGGCTAATTTTAGAATTTTTTGGCTAGTAATTTGGCTAATAATTTAAGATTTGATACAACCTAAATCGCCATAGTTTTATAAAATTTAGTTCTAGAATTTTTAAAATTGCTCAATCATTTATTTTATTGAAAAACTTAAACTCAAATATTCACCACAATATTCATTACATGATTAGATTTGAGTCACCTAAAATATAATACATTATTGGAGAAATTATATTTAACTGACCAATAATTATCATAATTATTAGTTACTTTAGGGAGATATCACAAATATTTAGTTTTCACTATTTATTTAAAGTATATGTAACAATCCTCATAATATTCCACGAGTTCAAAAATGTTCAATTTTGATTTGTAATATTCCATGGTGATTAATGAACTTCCTATTATTATTGAGATTCGTCAATATTTTATACAAAAAGTTAAGATTTGAAAATAATTGCCAATATTGATCATATTTAGAATAAAAAATTAAGAGATTCACTAATAGAAATAATTTTTTTTTTCAAAATAATGAAAGATTCACCAATATTTTATAACTTTTTTTGGAGGTGGCTTTCTTAAAGTTTACCCTGGAGTCCATCTTCTCATACCAAGCCTGACGGGCCTGTTTGAGACCATATAATGAGCATCAAAGTCTACAAACCAAGGAGGAATCCTACACAAAGCCCTTAGACTACTCCATGTAAATTTCCTTAATGAGATCACTATGCAGGAAGGCACTCTTCACATCCATCTGAAAAATAGGCCATTCTTGTGAAGCTACGAGGGATAAGACAAGGAAGATAGAATTCATCTTGGTGACAAGGGAAAATGTCTTGGTGTAGTCAATACCCTCAACCTCAAAAAGCCTTTGCAACAAGACAAGCCTTGGGCTTATCAATGGAACCATCAATAGAAAACTTAGTATGATAAATCAATTTGCATCGCACTAGCTTTCTTCCCTTAGGAAGAATACAAAGATCCCAAGTATAATTCTTCATAAAAGAAGAATACTCTTCCTCCATGGCACTGTCCTACTCTAAATGTCCTATCATTGCTGCAAATGTCTAAGGATCATCACAAATAGCATGATTGATAAGACTAGAACCTATTATATAAGAACAGGTGTGATGGGAAGTGGAAGGATCACAAGCTAAAGATCCTACAGACTCAACTGTAGCCCAAGCCCATTTGGGCATCTATGGAGGATCTTGTGGTAGAGATAAATGGGGATCACCAAGATCATCATCCTCCTCATCCTAAAAATAGTCTAGAAGAGAGGGAGGAGTAGTGGGAAGTGAATTAGGATAGGACCTCTCAAGAATTAGGATCAAACAACCTATAAGCCTTAACATCCTTGTAGTAGCTAGAAAAAATGAGTGGTCATCTCTTCCATTCCATTATTTTCCTCTGAGCATCAGGTACAAATGCCCAAGCTAAGCTCTGAAAAACTTAGAATGATGATACATTAGGCTTGACATGAGACCAAGCCTCCTCAAGAGTCATTTGTCAAACCACCTTGTGAGGCATCTAATTCTAAATATAATTGGCACAATTTATTGCCTCTTTCCAAAAATAAAAATCCATAGACTTGGACTAAATCATACAATTAGCCATCTCCCAAAGTGTTTTGTTCTTTCTTTCAGCCACACCATTTTACTGAGAGGTGTAGGGCACTAAAATCTGATGCTGAAGACCATGTTCAAAGAAAAAATCCCTAAAATCTTGGTTCACATACTCCCCCCATTATCCATGTGTATCCACTGAATAGAAAGACTAGACTACTTCTCTACAAATGTCTTTAAGAATTAAAATGAATCAAAGACATCAGACTTGTACTTGAGAAAGTACACCCATGTGCATCTAGAGAAGTCATCAATAAATGTTAGCACATAACTAACACTAGAAAAAGGAGTAGGAAATGACATGAGGTTACTATGAATCAACTCCAAAGGCACCAAAGCATGAGTGGCTCATCCATGTGGAAAAGAATCCCTATGTTGCTTGCCAAGTGCACAACCCTGAAAAACACCATCTATACAAGAAATCTCAGGAAGCCCAAGAACAAGGGCTTGTGTACTCATCTATTGAAGATATTTATAATTGACATGGCCTAAATGCTCATGCAAAAGTCTACTTACTGAATCTGCATGTGCAACAAGACATGGACATGTGTCATTAGAAGACTCAAATCCATCAAATCTATAGAGGCAAGATGCAGAGTCAACATTCTAGTAGCCACAACCATCTTAGAATCATGCAAGTGCCAAATAACCACATCATGTGGTGAGAACTTAACTTTCTTACTAGAGCTAGAGTGGCAAATTTGATAGATGGAAAACACGTTCATCAAAATGTTAGGGACACAAAGAACATCTTGAAGAGAACCCTTGGCTAGTACAACAAAACTAGAACCCATAACTAAAAGCTATGATGAGTTCCCAACAACAATCTATGAGGTAGCAAAAGGAGCAAATGAGGTGACTAACTGCAAAGTGTTTGTCATATGGTGAGAGGCACTAAAATTAAGAATCTAGGTGGACCTTGAAGTCATAGCTCAAGTAGAAAGAGGATGACCTTTCCATGTAGGGGGGATGAAGACTTATGAGCTAAAATATGATGCTCCTATATGGCTTCCTCTAAAGCCTCCAAATTCTTCCAACACCTAGAAATGAGATGTTCATCCTTGCCACAAAAACTACAGGTCTCACTAGATTTCTTCTTGGTCTTTGAGGTAGAATCAGTAGAGTTCAAAGAATCTTTACCCTTAGGAGGGTTAGCTAGAGGTTTAGTATTAGTTTTTGGTGTATCTTTGTTCATTTTTGCTTTCTACTTTGATTTTCCTTTAGAATTTTGAGCAACTAATGCATGGCTGGAAGAGTTAGAAGCATCCACCCATTGGATCTTTGCTTGTTCCCATGTTAACTGATGACAAAATATCTCAAATGAAGGCATCCTATGTCTATCACCCAAGGCATCTATAGTGGAGTAGAAATTGGAAGAGAAGATTTGATACTATCACCTCAACTTTGAGAGTATCAAAGAAATACACTAATCATCTATCTTGATTTTCCCACATCCATACAAAATGTTACATAGTGATTTGAACTTCATCAAGAAGTCTTCAATAGTGAGAAAGTTGGTTGGTGTTAAAGAGGTCAACTCTACATCAAGCTGAAGTGCCCAAAATTCATTCACTATGACAAACAAAGTTTGGAATTTGGTCCAAATAACCCTTGGAGTGGTCAAACCATCCAAGTGAAAAAGAAGACTTTTTGAGATATTCAGTGCAATCAATCCCATGACCTCATCCATTTTATTCTTGTGCTAAAGAATCTCAAAAGGGCCCATGAGAATAGGTTGGTTTGCATATACACATGAACATAAGCTTCTTCACATGAGAAGCCTAGTCATGTGTGCCTTCCAGGTGTGAAAGTTGTGTAGCGTGAGCCCAGTCATAGATGGATATGATATTGAGAGAAGAAGACAAAAGCAGAAGGGTCTTATTTTGAAACAAATTAAAGAAAAGAAAATTCCTCCCCCCACAACATATAATGATATCCCTCAAGTACCAAAGAAAAACTATAGAAAGCACAAAAAATAAGAAAAGAACTTGGATTCCAAATGCAGAGAAGTAAGAAAAAAAAGCCTCTACTTCAATGCCAAAAATGGGAGCACAAGTAAACTTAGAATGTGACAAAACTAGCACCATTATCTCTATCTCTGAGTCAGCTTTTTGTTTCTTCTTTTGGATTGGAAAAAGACCTCAATATGCTCAAGGTATAGCCAAAAAACCAACTACTACAAAAAACTAGCTTGCTGGAAAAATACAGTCACTAGAAAAATTTGACAACCGTATAACTGTCAACTGGACGCCATCAAAAAAAAATTGGCCACTAGTTTTCTAATGTCAGTAGCTAGAAAATGATGTTAGTAGCCTAGGTAGGACTGATGACATTAGCTTGACATCATGATAGAAAAGCCAATGTGTGCTAATGGAGGTGACTAGAATGTTGATGTAGGGGGCCAAAATGTTAACATAGGGGGTTATTTTGCTAATGTCACTATCAAAGTGGTGACAAGTGGTGAGATTGTAGTAGAGGTGGCACTTGAGAGGAAAACTTGGTGGCACTATGAGTGACACGGTTGCTCAAGCAAAGTTGTGGTGGCTACAGAGCGATGCATTGGCGGTGGCCAAAACATAGCAGCACTAAAACTACGTGGCTAGCTATGGTGTTGGCTTAGTAGGGCCATGATGGCTATTGGGTAGTGTCATGTTGGCACATAGCCTATGGAAAGTTTTTTTTTTTTTTGAAATTGTGTTTGTACAGTTTGTACGACAACCTACACCAAAATGTTTTTTGCCTCCCAGAGCTCTTGTCACCAAAATCATTTTTTTATATATGAATCCTTACTATAAGAGGCCTTATAAATTCAATAACAACATCTATTTAGGCCCAAAGTGTCCCAAAAATTTGCTCCTCCCTTCAATTGAAGAAAAATGCACAAACAAACTGGGGTTTGTGTCTCCAAATCATGGCTTCAAAAATCATTCAATAGAGAAATAGTAGGGAGGCTCTAATACCATGTAGAAGTTTATGAAATCAAACTTCATAGTGCACCAAGATTACTTGCATGCAAATAAATTACTAAAGATAAATCAAATAAGGAAGAGAACTACGAGCTTGGAGCAATTCAACAAAGTGAGAAAATGTATTTTACAATAAGAAAATGAAAATGCTATGTAAAAATACAATGAGAGATCCAAAATATAAAGGCCTCAAGAAAGCTTCTAGAACAAGCTAGAAAGTGCTAGGAGATAAGTGTCACAACTAAGCATACGTCCACAAAAGGTGGGAAGATAGAAACAAAATCTCGTGTTGTCAAAAACTCCTAGATGACAACTAAATTTCTAGATGTATTTATCTAAGTAAACTTAAGAAAAAGAATAAATAATTATTTACTCTAACAGAATCCACAATTGATGCATTCTCAATCCTTGGATAATCATGAATTTTTATCAGCACTCAATTGATGCATGGAGGAAGAGTGTCTGAGATTGCATTAATGAATGCTTCATTCTTGAGTTCTTCCTCAATTAAAATATTAATATTTGTCATTTTTTTAAGGATTTATTCAATAGTGACAATATCTTGTTGTTCATTTTCCTCTACCTTTCTTCTTATTTGTTCATCCGAATTATATGGCTCATCATAATCTTCTCTATTGTCTAGTTCTACTTCTACTTCATCTTCTCCCTTTTCTTCTTCTTCTATTGGAACTAACAACCCAAATGTCTTATTCCAAACTAAGGTGATCTCTTGCACTACATCTTCTATTTTATTTTTCAAAATTTTATAAGCCCTTGTCTTGGGCACAAAATTCTTGAAAAAACCCTTAGGGCTATAGACATATGTGTCTTCCCTAAATTTGGCATAGCCTAATCTAATGTAGCTTCTCAAATTTACCTTTTAGTAGACAATGACCATTTCCACTTTGTGTCCATCTTATTTTATAATTCTCCAAGGATTTCCTTTCCTAACTCTATAGGCATGTATTTAAACTTTATGATCATATCTCACACTTCTTTCTCTACCTTTTCTTTATCAACCCTCTCTAAAGAATCATATTTAACCTATTTGAATCTTGAAATTCCTACTGAATTTTTGATATTGTCACATATTTGATCAATATCTTGAGGAGGTTGTCTAGGAACAAGTTAAAAATTTCTCATATCATCTGATTTTATTATTTCTCCTTCATCCTCTTCATCATCAAGCATAACTAAAAGTTTCCTCCTTGGCTTCTTCTTTTGACCTTGTTTGGTCCATTTGGTTACTTATTTCCTCTTTGGTGGGGACTTTCCCTTAACTATCTTAGTTATATTTTTGTCCCTTTCTTTGGCTTTGTAGCTATAGGAGACATTTCCTTAGATCATAGTCTTGTTTCTCTTCTTTGTGATGTAGAGGTGGGAAGTGTAACACCTTTCTTCAAATTCCCCTTTACCTTACGATCAACAATAATAATTTTTGTCTTTTTTTTTTTCCTTAGGCTTGGAAACCACTAACTATTTTTCTTTTGATTTATCTTTTTTATCATCCTCGTCAACCTTTTCATCTTCCCCTTTTCTTTTACTAATCTATAGGGGTCCTTCCCCAAGTTTACCTACAAGATCTGCAATCATTTTCTTCATTTTCCTATCCATCTTGGGCACTTTGGTTTACATTAGAATTTTGATCTTATCTAGATCATATGTGTCAAATGGGTTGAAATTATTATCAATTTATTCTAACAATAAGGCTATTACTACTTCAGATCTCTCATGAACATTTACCTCATATTGCATAGGTCTCAACCATGTAAAGCTTGGTAATACAACTTGTGCATAAGTGTAGTCAATGTCTGCCATGAATCAAATTCCATCATAATATTAATTAAAAATTAACTTAGGGGCCCTCATTCTATTCTTCATTTTTCCTTTAAACTCATCAAAGTATCCATGCAAAATAGCTTCACAATTTTCACGCAATTGTTCAATGAAAACATTGGTTTACCTAGTTATTGGTTTGGTCGTATCCCACACAACTTCTCCAATAGTTGTGAATGAATTTTGCACATAGAAGAATATAGACATCAGGAGTGATCCAAACATACATGAAGTATTTTTATGCTTCCTAATGGATCCAAGTTTCTCAACTAGCTGGATTAGTTGTAGCTTGGCAAGGTCATAACTATGGTCCTTGTTTACAATCTTATATCCCAAGTCTACTGCAATGTATGATACACTATTGAGTCAGCTGAATGAATAGTATTTGTGTACAATCATATAGATTATAAATTCAATAAAAATATCTTTAGTGCCATCTATAAACATTCCTTGGTCATTCCATTTGGCCTTTGTCAATTCTTCGATAACATTTATTGCTAAGCATCACATGATTTTTACTCGATCTAGGGGAGGGTACCTTACCACTCAATAAATTACTTCCTTCATTATTTTTATGGCCCATTATCAGCCATATTTTCATGTCATGTACCCTACTTAACACAACCTTTATCCACTCAAATTTAAAACCTTGGGGAAAACTAGGGCACAGGTAAGCCTTTTCTTAGCAATAATTTTATTCTCCACTTTTAGTACCCCATTCTAATGCAGTTTGTCGTAGGCACTTCTAAGTTCAAAATATCCAATATCTTGTATCTTTCACATATAACATTATCACACATCATGGACCATGATAAATCTAGGAGGAATGTATGATAATGTACCTAATGCATCTCCACTCATCACAACTTTCAGGTATACCTTAAATTTTGGTGAGGGGCATTGATTGTTCCTTACAATTTGTGCATTATTTTCTTTCAAAAATTAATTTCCACTAGAGGATGGAGGTGATACAATTTTTAATTGGGGTTTTGAAAATAATTCAACAACTTCATAAAATAATTGGACTCAGTTGACAAACTTTTCCTACTTCTCTTCGCAATTTGTCGATGACATGCTGTAGAATCACACAAACTTTTACAAAACTTTCTCTTTTAGTCACCTTTGATAGTTTGTAGGTTTTTTGATTTCTTGGTGAGTAAAAATAATTTTAAAAATTTTATATATAATTTCAACTAGTTGAATTATATCTTCAATAAATGATTTGTACTATGGTGGGTGCAATACAGTATTCTCAGCCTTAACACAAAACAAATTTCACAATACCTTCCTTCTGTCAACCCTTATTTTCACTATGCCTAATTTCTAAATTTGTATTGTGAAAATATTTTAAATTATGTTGAGTAGCTAGGGTTAGTTTTATCCTATTTTCATCCTCTAGTGATAACCCTAATTCTCATAAATTTTTACCCATGCCTAGCAGCTGGGAGAACCCTAAATTTTCATATGAGGTGCTTTACCCTAGAAAACCCTTGTTTTTGAGCTAGCACTCCTTTTTATTTTTAAAATTTTAAAATCTTCAAAAGGTTAGTGTTTTTATTTTAACCTCTTATGTTTGGATGAGCGCTCATGAAACTTTAAGCGTGTGACTAGGTGACTAAGGTTAGTCACAAGGTAAAAGCTCTTCATCAAACCATAATATTAAATGGTCTGACCCTACAAAGCAACTATTTTTTCTTTAGTCACTAAGCCACAATAGTTATGCAGTTATGCTCTTCTTAAGTTTTGACTAAGCAAAGTAGTTAGTGATTTCCTCAATTGCATGGTCACCTAAATAAAATGTTATGTTAAGTTTTGGGAGCGACTGGGCAAATGCTTATGTCATAGGAGTTCATCAATAATCATGGATTAGTGCCATGAGGATGTAGTAATCTATCATGTGGCATGATGGGCCCAAGATATAGAGAAGAGTTAGACCAATCAAGGGTTAACACGTAGCATGCTCTAGGTCAAAAAATGAAGAGCTTTGAAAAATCAAAAGGAAGGTGGGGCCATTTTTCAAAGAAATGTTGATCGATAAAAGAAAATAATACTCATTTGATATATTTTCCATCAAAGGTAGTTATGAAGTTAAAAATGTTTGTTTTCTTGGATGCATAGTAAGGTTAAGTATTCAAATCTTTGACTATAACAAGCTGAAAGTAGTAGGGAGATGTTAAATCATGTAGTCGTGATGTTAGCTAAGCAGTCAAGGGAATAAGTTGTGACTTTTTTGATCATTGTTGTAAGGTGTATAAGATGCTTGTTTTTCCAATCACATTGTTGGAAAGGATGAGGGTTGTTAAGTAAGTGAATTGGTGAAATAGTTAGCATAAAGGAAGGTTAGTGTGATTGCTTAGTCGTGATGTTAAGACAAAGATTTCCAAAGTACGTCATGACATGGTCACATGGTTAGTAAGCATAAGATATAATTAGACTATGACCATGTGATGTAGTTGAAACAAAGAAGAATGTAGTGATTTCTTAGTCATGATATTCAAGATAAAGTTTGAAGGATAAGATGTGAAGGAACGACTGAGTTAAAAATCAATAAGGGACCCTTCACTCGCATGGTTCCTAGGAAAATGTGTTATCAGTTGAGACAAACTATGAACCTACAAGATGTTAAATAATTATAATACAAGAAGTAGTTGGAAGGTCACAAGAGAAAATTCCTAAAACACATAAAGGTCTACAATGCTGCAATTTCATGAAGTAATGGAAATCTCATGGTCTCTAATGTTAAGTATAAATGTTAGTGAGATGCAATGACTATACAATTGAAGTTATATAAGGGGTCAAATATTATGGGTGCTTAGTTGCATGATTAGTAGCTAAAAATAAAGATAGACCATGAAGTGGTAGAAAGAATGAAATGTTGTGGTTGTCTAGTCATTGGTGTTTGAGTATTAATATAGAAAATGATTGTGAAAAAATGAACAAGGGAGGTTGTCAAGTCACAAGGATAAAATGTTAGAGTAAAAGATGATTGTGAAGAAGCCTTATTATGATTTAAAATCTATGTCCTATCAAAAGTGCATAAAAAGATTGAAAGGTTGGCTGTACATGTTGTTTCTTTGTACTTTTACAATTTTTGAGATTTCTTACACATGTTGACATAAAGAGACATAAATGCTCCATTGCTGCCTTCTCCCTATTAATAAGTTGATATAATAGTATTTTAAGTTATAACATATTGCATAGTTTAGTGATAAGAGTTTGAGCAACAAGAATTTGAAGAGTTTGTACAGATATTTAGTTTTCTTAGAGCTAGAATTGAAAGAGATTTTTCTAAATTTTTCAGTTGTAGAGATCATGGCACAAGAAGAAAGAAATATGATAGCCTAGGTTGATATAGAAAAATCTTTGTAGGATGCTAAGCAGGTAGAACCTAAGTTGGTGACTCTATATGTAAAAGAGTGGGTGTATTTCCTCCCAAGTTCTTCACATGTTCAAACTTTGAATGCCCATGTCTTCAAGGATATATAATCCTTCTGTAGAGTTGCCATTGTACCTGAGATGAACGAGAATGAGCTACTCTAGTATTTCTATCAAAATAGATTTGAGAAGTCACCAATTTGTAACCTATGGATTAGAAACATGGAAAAGTTGATAATTCCAAAGGTGATAGTTGATGTTGATCTAATGAAGGAATTGATCAAATCCTAAAATCCACCAACCAAATCTTTCCACAAAAATGATATAAGCATCCTTTGTAGACTTGATAAGGAGACTTTTGTCAAGGTTTTATACCTAGGAGGACCTCTCATGAAGAAAATTGAGAGAGAGAAGATGAATGAGATGTTCAATAATTCTAAGAATTTCTTCACTAGGACCATCATGAAGAGGCACATTCAAAAATCAAGGAAGGATAAGGGTGAATTTCCCAAGAAGGTAGGAGAGCTTATGCCCCTGGAGTTCTTCTTCAAGTATTTCAACAATACCATCTTCAAGATTGAAAAGGTGCTAGGAGTTTATGGCACTATGAGTTCCCTAGGCTACATATATATCATGGCATTGGACATCGAGGATCCAAATCATAATGTCTATTATGATTTTTTGGAAAACATCGGAGATGATGAATGAGGAAATTGTGGTAGCTTAGAAGGTAGAAAACCTATTTATTGTTGACACATATTATTCTTTTTAAGAATATAGGGAATATTAATATAAGGCATATTATTGTTTTTAAGAATATAGACTTCATCAAGGCCACTGAGGACAATGGAGGAACCCTACCTGTGTAGTTGTGGACTCGCTTCTAGAAAAGGTTTTATCCCTATGCTAGTACTATTACTTTCTATAATGATTTTGTCTTTCCTATTACAAATATGTTAATGGATGTAAATGGAAAAGTACCTAATAGAGTGAGGATGTTAATAAGACCATCTAATTTCCTAGATGGGGATAGCATGGTACTTAGGCATGATTGGAATAGTTTTCTTTTATTTGAAATTTTTTTAATTATAAGAGTTTTTGGATGTCCTTAGCCTCCTCATGTATTGCCTAGATATATCCCTGAGAGGTTAGTCTAGTTAGAATTTTTCTAGAAATTTCTAATGATTAACAAAGAGTACTTAGGCCCTAATGTTAAGAAAGGTTCCTTTGTAGCAAGGAATAGATGACTTTTTGATAGGGAAGGATGCTATAAAGGAAATAGATCATTGTATGGCTGAATTCAAACTTCCCTCTAACCTGGCTAGGACCTATGACCCAAATGATTTGGTGAGGCATGCCCTTAAATAGATGAGGAAGTACACTCATCCTAGAAACAAGCCAAATTGGGAAGAGGATTGCATCATGAACTGCTTGGAGACAGAGGTGTGTAGAGATAGGAGCCAAAAATGGTGTAGAATAATGAAGATAGAAGAAGCCATGATGGCAGCAAACCCATCTTCCAAGGGTTTTCACCATGATGCACCATATCTAGATAGGTACAATAGGTGCCTAGACAATTTTGATGAAATAATGGCAGATGTGCCTTCTAAGATTAGAGATAGAGAAAAACCCCAATCCCCTCAGCATGAGGATGTTATAAATATAGAGGTCAAAGATGATAAACTACAAAGCTCTTAATGGGATAAAGGGAAAAAGAATTAAAAAATGATTGAGATCCCTAGAAAGGTCAGAGGAAAGGCATTACAAATTCTTTGATACCATTAGACACAAGTTTTTATCAAACAAGCAAGAGCATGAAAAGATTCCCAATATGACTGAATTTCATATTTATATGTTGGATGAAAGGAAAATCTAGGTAGAGGAATTTATGAAGGATGACCAATTTGTAAATTCTAATGAATTTAAGTCATTCCTTTATAAGGTAAAACATGACGAGCTTACTCTATAGTTCCAATTGTTAGAAACACTAGTCCACCAAGATAACTAGTGGGGGGGTGTGAATTAGTTATCTAATAAATAAAACATTTATCTTCATTAAAAAAACTTAACCATTCAACCAAAGTAAATATAAATCATAATAAAATTCACATAGACAATTACACCAGATATGTTGACTAGGGAAACGCTCGATCAGAGGGAAAATCTCGATGGAAATGATGCCCACAAGATGATGTACTAATATAAATATTCCTTGTTACAGGATGGACATTGTTAGGAGTCTATTACAACATTTAGTACAATGACTCCCTATTAAGAGACTTTAAATCCCTATTAGGAGATTCCAACCCTATTAAGAGTTGTAATACAATTTATGCAAGATGAGCCCATTGCCCAAACATGCAATTTCAACTACAAGAAGAGCTCACTACTCAAACAAGTAATTTACTATTAACTTCCTCTTTCCTTTGTTTTTTCAACTGAACCAATCATTGTTAGACCTTTTAGACTAGGTCATGAACCTCAGATCCAAATATCAAACCTCATATCACTCAACAAAACCTTAGCAATGAAGTTTCCTTCACTTTCACACTGCTCTATTCAGCTTCGCATTCTACACTCCCTGCTTCTTATCATCAATCATAAAACCATATCGTTCCATCCCATGATAAAGGAAAATGTCCTTCCTTTATACCAAGTCCTCAAACAAATTCCTTGAGTCAATTGTTAGACCTTCTCAATTAATTATTATAGGACCACATAAAGAACATGTTACACTTAGTGATAACATAAATCTTCCACCTTGCAACTTAAATAACTTTCATACATGCAATATTATGATGAGAGAGCTTAGCCACATAATCACCAACATGTCTTCTTCATATCCTCAACCTCAATCCTTAGAATATAAATTCTACTAATAGATATAACAAGTTTACCATAACATGCCTATGTAAACTCTATCTTAGAACAAACATCACCAAAACTTACATAACTTCTTCTAGACTTGTCCTTTCATCTTCTGATGTTAGCTACATATTATAGATACTAAAAAGCATCTCTCATAACCTTAGGTAGTTAGAATACTTAACTATCCATCTATACCAACCTGATCTTTCTGTTGTTGTTCTGTTAGATACCATAGAAAACCACTACGCTGACATCAATGACAAACTTAATCATGAATGTAACATATCATCATAGTAACATATCTAAAATATTCCCCATTGTAATATCATTAGAATTCATTCTTGTAACCAATCTTCTAATAGAAACTAGGAGACTCACTTGAGAAGACTACAAAATTAGTGCAGAGGTTGCAAGAGTACAATCCAAATAGTGAGAGTCTCACTATGGAAGAAGCAAGCGCACTAGTAATGAGAAGTGGAGTGCTAATTTTTCTTGGTTGGGAACTTAGTTCCTCCTTAATGCTAGATCAAAGTAGGAGGAAACAGAGGTCAGTCTATTTTGAAGAGACTAATATCACTTGTGAATTGTAGGGGTCTAGTTTTAACATTGACAACAAGACAATGACAACATGGAGCATTGGTCCTAAGGATAATAAGCCAACCCCCATGGAAATAAAGGAGTCCCCTCAGGGGAATGTAATTTTTTGGAATGTCACTACTATATCAAGTGACCAAATCCACAATTTGATGAATACAACATCATTAATAGGGAAGAGCAAGATGGATACATCACAGGAACAATTGTACACAACTTACAATATATCCATTGAAGCTAGGAAAAAGTATGAGGAAGAATTGAAGAGAACTTATGTCCTAGAGAAGAGAATAGATGACATGGAGGAAGAAAAAAGGAGACTAAAAATTGTGGTTAGGTCTATTACAAAAGTAAAAGATCATGAAGCCTAGATAGAAGCTAACATAGCAATTGTAGGAGAAGCCCAATAGATGGACATTGATGAATGGGATGGTGCTAAGGAGGTGGAAATTAGAACAATTTAGAATTTCCTAATGTACAAAATAGGTGCCTTACATATTGTTTCACAAACTATACAGAATAGTTACATTGGCCTTCAAGGAACTAAATTCAAATGCTTAGATGTATTAGCCCTGCTATCCCCTATATTTACAAGTTGAGGGCCTTATGCACAATTTTTTGATAATTTTGTCTCTCTATTACCCTTGAAAAAGGAATTACCTAATATAATAATCATTAATAACATAAAAATGATAAATAGGGTAAGGAAGTTACATGGTTTTTTCATAGGAAAGATGCAATTGATCTAAGGAAAAATGAAAACAATTTCTGTGTTGATTCCAAATTTTTTTCATTCTATTTTAGATGTTAGTGGAAATTTTAAAGAATGGTAAGAATGGTCTTCCTCATTTGAGGATTTTTTGATACATCAACATTTTGTAGCCTATTGCAATAATGAGATAGATGTAACTATTGTCTATGATTTGATTGACTTTATATTTAGCATAGAATTAGATATGAGTAAAGTCTTAGGAGAAGTAAATGCAATTATTGATTTTAAGTGGTATACATGTATAAAAGAATTGAATGTTGTTAGGGATGCTTCTTGGCCTGATGTAGACATAGATGTAGCCATATGGGAAGTTATAGTAGACATAAAGGCTCTACTATCCCAGAAAGATAATTAGATTGATAACAAAAGGACTAATACGAGAAGATAGAAGGAGATGGAAGAGGACAAAAGATTTAAAGTGAAGACTTCTTCCATAAATGTCATCTACTTTTTGCAACCACTTTCCTACTTTTTATTTGACTATAGACGAATGTATTAATGCAATTATTTAGAGGTCTTGCCTCTTGTTTTTGAATGGTCAATTTTTGACACTTGTCCTCTCATTTGAAGCTTGTTGCAATCCTCTATATAAGGATTTCCAAGATGTGGAGTGAGTGTTTGGAGTTTGTATAATTTAGTGTTTTCACTATCTCATGGATATTCCAGTATTATAAGTCATATGTTGTATTCAACTTTGCAAACCAAAGAATATAATGAACATTGAATGATTTAGTTTTTCAAACTTTGAGTTATATTTTGAGTTATACTAATATTGTATTTTTTTTTCAAAGAGGATTAATACAAGAAAACGTTCTACATATATGTGTCTCTGAGTTTTATCTCCATTTTTGTATATCTATGATCTTGGGATTGAATAAACGCAATTCTTTCATTTTAATGCAACTTGGATAAGTTTTATATCTTTTCATTGATTGCTTTTAATTCAAAGAGTTAAGTAATTGATTTCAAGAATATATAAGATTCTGTGTTTATGGGAGGGATATTATAAGAACAAAACTCTAGGTTAACTGCTAATAATTTAATTGCAAGTTGATTAAATAAGTCTAAATTTACTAGTTTGACTCTATAAAAATGGATAAGGCACTGATCAGCTAACTCAGATGCAAGTTAATATGATTATGTGATTGCAAAATACCTATATCAATCAAACAATCAATTTTTCCATTTTATAGAATGAGTAATCAATATGTTGGTCATTACTTATTTGTAATAAATTTCTTCTAAGTTATAGTTAGCTACCATGATCAAGGAGTTTATTGGAAAATTGTAGAAGAACATTGATCACTTTTTGCTATAGGGGATATGTTTGGAAAGAAGAATATGTGTGAGTTTTAAAGGAGAATAACTATAATCAATCATTTCCATCCCTAAGGTGAACCCGCCTTGGTCTTGCAGAGCCTAAAGTGTAGAGAGTCTTTACTATTCTATTAAAGTTGGTCTAGAGCTAAGATTAACCCTGTTGAGTATAGGTTTTAGCTAATCCTTAGGCTTGTTATTTGTCTTATGCATCTTGGTGTTGGGTTCAAAGTAACCTAGTAGTTTCCTTTCCAACACAAAAAGAAACTCCACTACTCAATCATCATTACCATTCCCATGCTTGCCTTGGGCAATATATCAACTCAATTTTTTTTGGAGCTCGATTCACATAGAAATAATTTGTCACTATAGGCTCTAATATTGGTACTTGGAATCAATAGTGAATATGAACTATTTGATCAGTTCTTTCCTTAAATATTTCCTAGTGAATCTTGATTTATGCATGTGTGGACTTTTAACACATATAATGTTAGGAAAGGGCATATAATGTAGCATTCAAATGTAAAGTTACTTACATACCTTCTTGCCTAGTTAGAAGTGAGGTGATCACTCAATCCATTTGATTCAGTGACCTTAGCTTCACTAGCTCAACTACTTTTTCTCCAAGTTTTAGTCATCTCTTTCTTTGTTTCTTCTACATCAAATTTTCCTTTTACCTTTTTTTGTTCATTTCTAGGTGTTGGTGCTTGGGTCTTGAAGTTTTTTTTCACATGTCCAATCTTGTAAAAACTATAGAAAATTAAACTTCTACTCATCCAACTCTTATATTTACTTTTGAAATGTGTCGTTACAAAATTTTCCACATCATGACCATACTCACCACAATAATGATAGTTATTCCATGTGTTTTAATCCTAGTTATATGAATTACCTTTCTTAGGTGCATGCCCTTCCTTCTTGGATGTCTAGTTATATTTTTCCTTGGATATGTATTCTCTAGCTCTATGTCCATATTTTCAAAAATTGTAGCAATGACCTTTAAATCTAGGTGCAATAGGTATATTACTATCCTTTGGCCTACATTAATGCACTTTGTACCCTTTCTTCTTGCAATTAAAATATTATTCATTGAATTTTGGTTTAGGGTTTTGCTTACAATTCTTGCTTCTCTAAATGTTTGTTGTGTGTCCCATCTTACCACAATGATAACATGTAGGTTTTCTCTCTGAGTTTGCATTTCTTTTCTCTCCTCTCTTTGATGATTATCCTTCCTTAGTTAGGTACTTGTTATAGCCTTGACCAAATGTGTCATTAGGTCTTCTTTGTGATCTCATCATCTCTTTATCTCACAACTTCTTTAGGTTTTTTCAACCTTTCAATGAATTTATTTTCTCATTTTAATTCATTCTTTATATGCTCATTCTCAAATTTCAGATTAAAAATCTCCACATCCTTTCTACTAAACTCCTAAGTTGTAAGGAGAAGTCTATTGGCCATATCAAACTTATTTTGAGTAAGCCTTTTCACTTCATTTTTCTTGTCATAAAATCTTGTAGATATATGAGCTTTATCTTCTCCATCTTTTTTTTCTTCTCAATCACTTCAAACAATCTCATTGATTGAATCTCATGTTCTCTCTTTAGTGCTCTTACCTCTTCATTTAGTGTATTTTTTCTTTCTAATAGGTCTTCTATTGCTACATCATTTTAACTAGAATTGATATTGTCAAGTAGTCCTTTAGTGTCTTCTTGATATAGGGTGTCACTCTATAGGATAACCGATTCTTTTCTTCTCTGTAATGATTTATTCAACTCCTTTCTTGTTGCTTCAAGTTGTTTCAGTATGATCTATATGTCAAGATTATTATTCTAAATTATCTTTCCCAACTTATAAGCCTTCATCTCCAAGTACTTAGCTCTCAAGTGGTTAGACTTCTTCTAAGAGAAAAAGCTCTCATGCCAATTGTTGGAAGTCTATTGAGAAAGTAAGATACTAAGAGGAGGTTTTGGGGGTAGGGGGTGGTGAATTAGGATCTATAAATATTTTAACTCTTTGAAAAAAATCAAATTCTTTCAACATTAACCCATCTCACATCAGTAACATGAATCATATAACCATAAAATGAAGTAGACCTATCTATCTGTCACATGCATAAACATAGAAGTAAATATAAATGTATAACAAAAAATATTTGGTTATCCAAAAACTCTCCAAGGTGAAGGTAAAAATAGGGTAGATATGACACCCACGAAACTTCATTACAACAACATTAAAGTCTTCTTGTTAAGACTATAATGTCTGATCACTTATGGTGATTACCCTGTGAGGTGTTTACCTTGCTAATAACTTATAAGACTTATTTAGTCTACCTTGATTTTAGGATTTAGACTTACAACTAAGTAAGCACTCTATTAGGAGATTTGAAAAGGCCTTTTAGGACCACTCTATTAAGAGATTTACTCTAATTCACTTGCTAGAGTGTATCAGTACCTAATCCTTTAGTTAGCACTATGATGCTATATTATTGATCTTCTCCTTTTAGTTTTGATTTGATCTTGTTATTTGAAAGGCTCTATTTTATCTTTCACTCGTAGGTTTCTCTGTCTGATCTTTGGTTCTAATCAAACGTAACCTTATGTTTCTCATACACTTGACTCTTCAATCCTTCCTTCATGTCTCATTCACATAAATCTATATTGGGTTTCGACTATTCTTAAATAAACATATAGAGAACATTCTAGATCATAATCAATGATCTAGATTTCTCCCTTTTTCTGCTTAGTCCTTCCAAGTTTCTGATTGGTTAATCACCTTGCATAGGGATCAATGATATTTGAAAAAATGTATAAACAACTTCTTAGTTTTATCTACAATCATTAAAGTGCATATAGATGTCAGCCAAAATGGTTTACATAAGTGTTAATGTCATCACAAATACATATGCCGAAACTAGTTTACTTAGCACTTGAATACATTAATGCTCGATCACAACTAATATTCATATTGTCTCTTGACTTCTATATGCTCAACACTGTCTATAAAATGTGGTATAAACTAACTCCTCTTTGCTCAATATATACTAACTCTACTCAACATAAACTAGCACCTAATCCATATGTGGGTCCTCGGCAACCTACAACTTGTTTGGATTAGACTGATATATAAACAAGTCCATAATCATTCGGTCTTCATCGTGTGGCTCTGTTGCAATGATGATTGACCAACTCTACCCAGGAAATGACTAAGTGTTTGACGTAATAGGCAATATGATTCAGAGATCAACATCTCTATCTATCTCAATTTCTATATCCATATGTCTCGTTTAACTTACAAGTTCTCTACCTACATCCCTATCTTTCATACATACACATAGACAAAAATTTCTCCCTCCCCATCTCTATCTTTCCCATATCTTTACCTTTACCCTATCTATATCTATATTCTATTTCCCATATTTGTCTTTGATCTATCAATATATCTATCACCTTTTATCTCCCCATCCTCTCTTTTATTCCAACACCCTCTCTTTTTTCCTCCCTTTCTTTCATCTCTATCAATCTTTTTACATTTATATATTTTCTCTATCTTTCTTTTATTCATCTTACTTTCTATCCCCCCCACCCACACTCCCTACTTCTCCCTATTTCTCTAATGATTGGTTTTTGTATGAAACTAAAAACCTAGCCTAGTTTAAGTCAAGAATTCAAAATTGAATCTATTTCAGCATCTCTACCTATTTTTTTTCCATCTTACTATATTATTTTAACTTTTTTTCTCTTCCTCTCCATCTCTCCTTTTTATGTTCATATATCTCTATCTTTAGGTATCCTTTTACCTCTCTTTGTCAATTTTCCTCTCTCTTCTTTAACCCCTTTCCTATCTCTATTGCCTCATTGAAAACCGTCCAACTATTTTTTCATGTGCCTATTATCAATGGAGCATTTAAGGTGTCTAGAATATTTCTCATTCAACCCATTTTGCCATACATTTTCTCAATGCCACATTGATGATCTTGAATCTTGTTTAGTTATTTTTACATGTTTATTTTTTAAGAATATTTTATTTCATTTGTAATTTTCAAAGGAAGGATTTTGGTCAAGCATACCACATGTCACATTCATTTTCATAATGGAACATGTTTAATATATATTGTGTTTCTGTAGCTCTATTATTATATGAAGATAACAATTGAGTTCAATTATAACTATTTTATATTTTTAAATTTACTAGTACATTTTATTATTCTACTTAGGAATAAATTTGTATGTAATTAAATATCATTTATGTTTCTAAATAAATTAGTCCATTACAACTATCCTAATCAAGAAAGCACAAAGGCTAGAGGCCACAACCATATAGATGGTTGGAAGTCTATAGCTGAAACCTCCAAAAGCTTCTATTATAGTAAGGCTCATTGGCTTAAATTTCTAGATATTAGGCTTTTCTTTCTTCTGATCTTCTTTTCCTCTATATAAAACAACAAATCACTCTCTTCTACCCATAAAAACATATTTTATCTAAGGAGATTTTCTATTTAAGCTCACTTTTTCTAAATTGTATGAGGAGATAGTTATGATTTCAATAAAACATCCCCCTTTTAAAGTATTTTTTGTCTAGTAATTAAAGTCTAAAATATTCAGGATTTTTATTGCAAATTTCCTTTCTTGAGTTATCATTTCCATATGTATTCTAGTCTTTTGTAGTTGATTTTCACTTTTTTTTATCATGGAAAAATAACTTTAAACTTCCTATTAATATTTCTTGGTTCACTCTTTTCATGTGCTCTATCCTTAATGCTATGAATTCACATTTGGAGCTCGTTATTAGGAGTAGGCCTTGAATTTAAGACTCACCCCTTCCTGTCATATGATTTTTTTATGATGGTCATCATTTTATTGCCTTTCATTTTATGTTTTAAGATTAATATTAGTTGCCATTTTTCATAATTTATGAATAATTTAATAATGCTTTTAAATTGAAATACTTTATCAATATAATATAAGTAATTATTAGTAATATTTACAAATGAACATGATGTTTATTTTATTTTATTTAGGAAAAAGTGGGTGAGCCACTGTAATATTATATTAATAAAACTAATTCAAAAGCTCAACTGGGAAAGAATTGGGAAGAAAACCTAGAATTGTCACTCAATACAAAAAAAATTGATTCATCAAATATTACATGCTAAGTATAATTCATAGATGCCAAAAGGAAACTAGTTTACATTATGAAGTATATAGTACCTCTAAACATATAACTAAGCAAAGAACCAAAATAAAAAAATAAATTCTTCAAACTTTCATTCTTCCATTGTGACAAAGTCTCGAGTGATCTGCTTTGTGTGAACATTGTTACCCACATCTAAAATCCAACCAGTAGTAATGGTGACCTACATTTGCAAATCCTGCCCTAAACCTATAGCTAAACCCCCTCTAGAAGCTCAGAGTACAGACACCACCAAGTCCCAACCACTGCATAGATCAACTAGTTTTTCTAGAGACCATCTTGATGTAGACTTGCATTGCTCTAAAGATGTTTATGAAGCCCAAAACCCCCTACTTGCATTCCAGTTGATGATCATGCCAGACATTCCACTCTACACATGGAGCATCAAATGGCCTAGCTGAAGAAAATTATTGCAAATATTGGCTGGATAGGGCATTTGAAAACCTTAGCAAGTCCAAAATAACACACCCTTCTTTCTAACTCAATCTTCCAATTAAAAACCAAGAGCCTGATCCATGACCTATAATGTAGATTTCATATGCGAAGGGATTTGTTTTTTGATGGCTCTTTTAAGAACTTCATATGTAGCCAAAACCTCATTTTTTGCAACAATTGGGAACATGAGAACAAGCCTCTCACTAAAGCATGCCCTGCCCATAAGTCATATTGTTGTAGGGTGATTTTAATCTTATTATCAGCAAAAAAGTGAGGCCTAATGAACTTGGTGGCTAATGACAGTAGAAGTTGGGGTAATTTTACTATATCCATAGCATTGGATAGAAATATTGACACCATGTTTGAAGGGAAGAGGAAATGCTTCAAAGATGGACATAAAATTTCCTCCCCAATTATCTACTTTATCACCCAACAGATAGAGGGAGAGTGACTGACAAACATCATTTCCATGGTTGCATCATCTAGTTGTACTAGTAGTACATTTTCTTCAGGGCTTGGTGGAATCCATATTCGATAAATCTTTGGAAAGATCAACCTATGTAGCCTTTGGCAAGTCTTGCACATAGCACAAACATCCACTAGCACTGACATTTTCATATATTTTTACCAAAATCTAACATGTAAATTATTTTATAAGTAGAGAGTGTAATTGGGAAATTAAACAATAATATGTTTTGATATGCAAGATCAATGCCATTAATTGCAAGTAGTGAAGTGGTACAAAATGGGAAATTTTGCAAATGAGAAGTGGGAAGTGGCATGTGAAAACTTTTCAATGATTGTCTTCTAATCTCTACCAGGTGTACTTATGATTTTGTGCATTAGTACTACCATAGATCACAAAGGAAAATGATGTGGGTAAAAAGGAGCCAAATTTGTCACTTTAATGAGCTCGACATTTCCAATCATTACCACATCATGCTTGAGCTAAGGGATTTCATAATGATAGGACTCCCTATCTACCATAGTGAATCTCTTAAGATCGTCATGTTGTTCAATCATATTCATCATATTTAGAGAAGATATGACCAATCCATCACATCCCAAGTTTGAAAGAAAATTTGCAATTTTATTTCCTTCTCGAAGCATGTGTGAAATAAACAACTCTTGATATGAATCTAGGAGTTGCCAAATTTGTTTTAGTATGTATTTAAGATGCTAAAAGTGTGTTTTCCTATTGATGTGAGTGTTAATGTTGACCGAGGAGTCTCCTTAAATGTGCATGAGACAATGATTTCCCTATTTAGCTAGAATTATTCTTGCATAAAGAGCCTATGCTTCAACAATGTTATTAGTACCAATAGGTATAGGGGAGGTAGTGAGAGCAATTACATTTCCCTACTAGTCTTAGATACATGCCTCTAGTCTTGATATTCCTGGATTACCCCTTGATGCTCCATCAAAATTGAGTTTCATAAAACCCTCTATAGGTGGATGCCAATGAACATCAGATTAATCTACTGGCATTGTGACTAACTTGTGCACCACCTAGATGGGATAAATAAATTTTTCCATTCCTAAAACATCTTATACCATTCCATGGAGTGAAAATAGGTTTAAATTTCCATCTTCTTAAACTCACATTAGTCACTTTTGAAATTGATCTTTCAATGCCTTCTAAGACCATGCCAATGGGAGAAATTTGTTTCCTAAATATAATTTTATTTCTTTCCCACAGATGGCCCATATGACTAGATCTGGGACACATTTTCATAAGTTAGCAAATAGAGAATTTGGGTAAAGAACCGACCATGCTTGGAAAGTATCCCATATATTATCTTGAGGTGGAGTACTATAATTTTTTTTTTTTAGGACAAATGTCCAACACCAATGAGAAGAAGGGCAAGTCAAAACAAGATGGTCCACTAATTCCTAGCATGCACTACATAGTAGAAAATTGAATGGTGGGGAAATATGCAATCTAACCAATCTATCACTTGTCAATATTCTATATTTAATTGCAAGCCGTACAAAGTAACTTTCCTTTGGTAAAACAAGATGATTCCAACAAAATGAAAACACTCTAGATGGAACTTTATCTGATACTATTTGTTATAGTAATTTAGAATTCTCTTGAATTGAGTAGTTACCATGTTTAGCTGGGGCCCATAATAATTTGTCTTCACTACTTGAGAAAAAGACATGTTTATTTGCCAAGATGCTGCAAAGAGAATCTCTGTCTTGTTGTGTCAGTGATAATTGATCCAGATCCTTTTAGATGACTTTTCCTAAATAAATGCTTGTTGTTAATAAATAATGACTAACTTGTGTTCCCTAATGAGCTTCTGAGATTGCTATGATATCTTCTAAAGTCTAAATATTAGATAATGGAGGTTGACCATTCCATGAGTCTCTCCAAAATTTAACCATATTCTCACTATTAACTTCCCAAGTAACGTATTTAAGGATAATGTGTCTTGAAGATATCATAAAGTCTCATATGACCGAGCCCTTTGGGGAATCCAACATTGACAAGATTCTAGATGGGTCATTGTTATCCAAATACTTCTGCTACTTAATCTGACACCATGTGGATTGAGGTTAACTATATATTTTCCATACTAGTTTTCCATCAAAAGCCTTATTTATTTTTGTTAAATCACGTGCACCCTCTCCTCCAACTGCATGAATGTGTGCTAGATCTTGGAGGGACATGAGGGGTATTTTATTTACCTCATTCATACTACATATCCAAAGGAAACCTTTGATCCTCTTTTCGATTTGTAGTAGAATTAATGGAGGGGCCTTAAGAACAACTTGATAATAATTTGGAATTACTAAATGCACTAATTTGATAAGAAGGATTCTTCCTGATAATGATAATCATCTATCTTTCCAATCTACAATTCTTCTTTGTATATGTTGAATGACCAAAAACCATAACTTGTTTTATTTTATCCCATGAAGAATGGTATACCCAAATATATAGATGGAAAGAATTGCACTAAAAATCCCAAGATCCAAACTATCTAATTAGATATCACTTTTTTAGTGTTGAAAAGGTATATTTTTTACTTTTGTGCTTTTATTTTCTATCTTGATACATCATAATATAGTTGTAGAGAATGCTTTATTTTTTGATCTCTTGGACTTGTGATAGACCAAATAATTGGGTGTAATCAGAAAATAAGGAGTCTGTGAAAGATATATTTGTGCCATTGATGCATACCTTGTCAATTACCTAACTCATGCTGAAATTTAATAGTTCTATTGAATGCTTCAGCCATGATGATGGAAAATACCAGAGATAAAGGATCCCCCTATCTAACTCCTTGTGTTGAATAAAATAATCTTGTTGGTTTACAATTTACTATAATTGAAAACTAAGCTTCAGATATACATTCTTTTATCGAATTGCACCAACCTTTCAAAAATCTCATTTGAAGTAGGACTTGAAATAAGAACTTCTAGTAGACTCTATCATAAGCTTTGATCATATCTAATTTGACCACAAAATTTGAGGTTTTATTAGTGTTGATTGAATGAAGGACCTAATTAGCCACCAAAGCCCCTTCCATGGTTTCGTGACATAAGACAAAACCCCCTTGCTCAGTTGAAATAATGGAAGGAATGAGGTGCTACATCCTTAAATAAATAGCCTTGGTTATGATCTTGTATGTTAAATTGCATAAGGATATTGGCCTAAAATCAACAAATGTTTTTGGATCCTTAACTTTTGGTATTATTGTAATATTTGTGGTGTTGAAGTACTTGAGCATATTCTTATTTTTCCTTGACTCTTGAACTGTAGCTAATAAGTCCCAACCAATAGTATCCTAGCAGATTTGAAAAAAGACCATAGTAAATCCATCCAAACCTAGAGCTTTATCTATGAGGAAAGAAAAAACCACATTTCAAATTTCTTGGATGGCAAGGGGGGCCATAAGCATGACATTCTCTTGAGGTGACACCAAGTTTGTGATGGATTCTAGGATCTTATTCACTTGGTAATCCAAAGGTGAATGTTTTGTGGCTAGGGCAAGGAGGTTCTTAATAATTTTTACCCCTTCTTCCCAAATTTGTTGTGTACTTGAAATGAGATTTCTTGTGACCACATCCTTGATTTCAAATATTGTCTTAGCATCTCTCTCATGGAAATATTTTGTATTTGTATCACCTTCTTGTAAGCACAATTCTCTTGAGTTTTGTCTCCAATATACTTCTTCTCTGCTACATAGTTCTTCCCTTTCTTGCTGAAGACTTTTCTATTTTACATAAGTATCTTCATTCATGCGATTTTGAATGATCTGATTATATGCTTCATCTAATTGCTATTTGACCTCTTCTTTTTGTGTAAATGCAGTCTTGAAGACTTGATGAATCCATTTTATGATAAGGGTTTTAGTATGCTTCAATTTCATGGCAAATTGGTGCATCTTAGACACATTTACATAGAGTGCATTTACCCACCATTGTTTTAAAAGTTTCAGAAAGTGAGGATGCCAAAGCCATATCCTTTCAAATTTGAAAGATGAATCATATTGAATGTTGTCACCATTATCATATTGGGAGATACTAAGTGAAATTGGGAAATAGTTAGATCTAGGTATAGATAGAATCTTTGAGCTTATATCAAAGTTTTGAAGTTTCCAATCTTGTGATAAAAGAAATTTGTCCAATTGAACAATAATTTGTGTAAATCCAACCCAATTATTTTCCCAAGTAAATGACTCTTGAGTAGGTTGAATAATCATAAGATTTTTATTATCCACAAACTAAGAAAAATCTTGAATAGTTTTTAGGGATAGACTATACCTCTTTTTTTCTCTGACTGACATAAAACTACATTAAAATCACCCCCAAGGATGACATTCTAGAGATCTTGCGACTAAATCATATTAGTAATGTTGTACCAAACTCTAAGTTTATCTTGTGTTGAAGTAGGACCATACACATTAACCAAAATGAAAGAGGTATCAAACTCTAACATCATTATCATTTGCAAACTATTTTTTTACCAAATGAGTTGTCCTTGAATAATTTAGGGATTCCAAAGGACAAAAAGACCTCCTGAGAAACCTATCCCCATGGAATGTAAAGAGGACCAATTTGGCCATTTGGGAATTGTATTTTCAAAATTTTGTTAAGAATTTTTTCCCTAAAGCATGATTATATATGCCTTCATAGAATCAATATTTTGTTTGATCCTATACCTTTTGTTAGAGGTATTAATGCCTCTAACATTATATGAATTTTTTTGAAAGCAATTGATCAATAGTATATTATCCTTGATGTTTCAAAAAATTTCATACATTCACTAGTCAATGTCTATCAAGCTCACTCAGGTGATGAAGACACTTCTCTATGGCTACTAAGCATTCTTGTGTATGCCAAGTTTAGAAGTTAGTGTCTGCTTAGTTCACTTGGGAGACAAAGAAAGTTGGAAGGTAATGAGTGTTAACCAAGCTCACTCTATTACCAAAGAGAATTCATAGATGGTAGTGTCTACTGAGTTTACTTAGGAGAAAAAGAAAGTTGGCATGAAAACTAGTGTTAACTGAGCTTACTTGGTTAATGAAGGAAAATCTATTTTGGTTAGTGGCTATGAAGAAGTGTTGGCTAATGAAGGATTTTCTTGTTTTAGCTTATTGATTTAAATGAATTTTCTTGATGGTTTTGGCTGACCAAGGTGATGAATATTAATTATTCTAAGTTGTATTCAAACCGACCTGGAAATGCATAAGTTATAAATGTAAGGTCAACTTGTGGGATTTATTGTGAATAAGTGTGAAGAAAAAGAATGCTTAGAAGTAGCAAATTTAAAGGATAAGTAGAATATTCTTGTGGAGCTGCAAAGATACATTCAATAAATAAGGATCAAGTATTGAAGCCATAATTAAGATCTTTAATCAAAAATTTAGTTGCATTAGAAATTAGGTCATCTCATTCTTACTCTCTAACCATTGTAGAAGTGATCTAAATCTCTTAACAGAGTTGGCTTAGTAGTTATTTGTAAATCCTCTAACAAGGTGTCATTTCTACTTGAAGTGTCTTGAAGACCTCTAACAAGGTGATTATATCTTTTAACAAGGTTACACCTAAGAGCGTGTTTTGTAACATTTACTAGGGTTGGCTCCTAATAGGGCTCACTTCAAAAGAATGAAAATAAGTAACTCGTTGCAATTGGTGGTTTTTTCCAAATTGGGTTTCCATGTTAAATCTTGGTGTCACTTATATTCATGTTATTTACTTCATGTGTATGCAACTAAGTTAAATTAAGGTTAATCATAGTTAACATTCTTAAGATTGGTATATTTAGTTATTGCTAAGTTATAGTTGATTTTCAGTGCTTGCCGAGTTACAATATTCCCTAGTGTAAACTAAGTGCCTATGTGTTTGCTAAGCTACAATAGAATATAGTTTATCAAAGTTTATGGTTTGACTTGTGTTGACATCTAAGAGATTTTGGATTTATTTTATAGTAACTGATTCCCCCCTCCCCTCTTAGTTACTCCTCTTATATTTCCAAAAAATGGTAATAGAGATTTTGATGCTTTTAGAGAATGTTTCAAGGACCTAAGCTAAAGATCAAGATTTCTTAGAGAAGAGAGATTTGCAAGTTGAATAGAGACAACTTTTTTAACATGGTAGGAACTTATGAGGTTACACTTGGCAACCATTAGTGATTTAGGTTTAAAGTATCATGATAATCAATACAAGGTTCCTACTAGAACATTGATAGTTGAAGAGATTGCTGAAAAGAAAAATCATAACATCATGATGATTGATATTGCTTCTTCTCTTAACTATGTTGAATTTGATGAGGTTAAAGGCCATACTACTGCTCATGAAATGTAGACCAAACTGAAGGATATCTATGGAGAGGATGAAAATATAAGAAGATCCAAAGTAGAGAGTCTTAGAGGCCAAGTTGATTAGATGAAGATAATAGAGGATGAAAACATTGCAAAATATGTTGAGCAAATCAAAGCTAGTGTAAGTGTAATCAAAGCATCTAGAAGAGATATTGATGATAAAATAGTTGTAAGCAAGGTACTCAAAAACCTTCTTCCTATCTATGCATTTAGAGTATCTACTATTCAAGAGATAAGATGTGATTCAAATAATAAGATAAATCTAAATGATCTAGTGGGAAGATTGACAACTTTTGAGTTGGATAACTATGATAACTATGTTCCTAGTTTCAAAGGTATTCAGTCTACATTTGAAGCCAAGCTTTCACTCAAGAAGAAAGGTGGAAAATCAAGAGTCAAACAATTTGAAAGTGAAGAAGAGGAAGAAAGTTTTGATAGTGATCTTGAAGGTATTGAACCCCTACTTGCAAGGAAATATCCCAAAGACAGAGGCAAGTACAAAGGCAAGATTCCTCTAATCTATTTTTCATGTAAAGAATTTGGTCACATTGCTACAATGTGTCCAAACAAAGAAGAAAATGATGAAAATAAAAGTAAAAAGTTCAAAGGAAAGAAGTAATTCAAGAGCTAAAAGGACTACAAATAAAAAGGTAAGAAATTTTTATTTATCTCTAAAGATTCTAATAGTAGTGATAATGATGAAATGGTCTATATAGCTGTAAAAGATGAATCAGATGACGAGTGAGACAAGATGGCACTTATTTCTCATGTTAGTAAGAATGATACATGAATTATTGATAGTGGTTGTTCTCACCATATGAATAGTGATAAATAAAAATTTGAACATATGGAACACTATGATGGTAGAAGTGTTAGATTTGGAAATAATGAACCTTGCTGCATAAAAGGAAAAGGTTGTATTTCACTAACCAATGAACTCAAATGTGACAATGCCTACTGGGTGTGGTATGGTTGAATAACATTGGATAATAGTTGAATAACATTGGGACCTAAGCTTGAAGATCATGTTGAGCTATGTGAAACAAGTTCTAAATCTAAAGTACCTATATTAGAAAGATATGTGCAAAGGCACCATGTACCCAAGCAAATCATTGGTGACAAATTTGATGGTAAAATGACAAGAAACAAATTGAAAGGTACATGTTTTCTTACAAAATTTGAACCTAGAAATGTTAAAGATGCTTTGGATAATGAAAGTTGGATTGAAGCAATGAATGAAGAGATAGAGCAGATAGAAAGGAATAATACTTGGACTCTTGTTCCTAGACCCAAGGATAAAAATGTGATTGGCATTAAGTGGGTTTACAGAAATAAGCTTAATGAAGATGTAGAAGTTTCAAGAAACAAAGCAAGGTTAGTTTGTAAAGGTTATTCTCAAGAGGAAGGCATTGAATATGGTGAAACTTTTGCTCCTATTGCAAGATTAGAAGGTGTTAAGACTTTACTAGCATATGTAGCACATAAAGGTTTTAAAGTTTATCCAATTGATGTGAAATCTACATTCTTGAATAGAATTCTTGAAGAGGAAGTTTAATGGAGAAACCTAAAGGTTTTGTAGATCCTAGCAAAAGGGATATGGTTTGTAAACTACACAAAGCATTGTATGGACTTAAGCAACCTCCCAAAGATTGGTATAAAATGATTCATAACTACTTGATAAAGATTTCTTTTCAAAGAACAAATGATAACAATAGCCTATATATCAAAGAATAAGCACCTTGATGGCATTTTTATCTGGACCCACTAGCGACTAAGGACATGTGTTGACAAGTTGCTATCTCGCTATATGTAAAGAATGAGCACCTTGCCATAAAAAGTAGTGACATCCATTGATTCAATCTTGATCTTGTAGATGACATGTTATTGTATTGCTTAGAATAATAGTGGCGGGCCACATATTCACTATGTCACTATACATATCCTCTAAGAAACTCTTCATAGTGAGATAGCGATGATCGTTGATCTAAGATCAATCCAAGGGTAAAGAAATTGCATGAACTTCTTAAGATGTGGTGGGTCCCATATTTTCTATGTTGCATAGAGGAAACAACACACATCTTTCTATAGTGAGATAGCAAGAATCATTGATCTTAGTGTGATCTGATGATCAGAATCCCTCTTGTATTTTAAGAATGGGGCATGGGTCTAGGATATTGATGACGTGATAAATCTTGCACAGCTAGTATAATAAAACCATATTTTAATCCTAGTCACCTTTCCACATTGCTTGGGTCCCACCATATGTTCACTTCATGGCAACTCACTATGTCACTAACAGTGAGTTGCTTAAATTTTTTGATGGTGAAGTAGTGAGCTCTGGTGTCTTAACAAAAACTCGATGTCAAAAAGTAAAAGCATGTCACATTACAATTACCCACTTCATGGTTTTGAAATGGCAATGATATCATCTTTTATTATGCCACTTGGAACTCTTAATGACCACTGGGAAGTTTGGCAATCGTCATGTAACACATTTCTCGACTACTCGCTATGTCGCTAATGGAAAAATGCTTGGCTTTTCTGATAGTGAAGTAGCGAGTCATCAAAATGATCAATATTCTGGTGATATCTTCTACCCACCTTTTACTAGGTTTCTTTTCCTACTCTAATAGCTCTGAAAAAATGCATGTGACTAAAATTTTGGCTGCAACATATTATTCGACTACCTCATCTCCACTTTATAGCACCATTCTTTAGTTTCGCAGCATTTGCTACCTCGCTATACATAAGAAGTGCACAACTCACCATATCGAAGTAGCAATAGCCATAGATATCATTAGAATCAGATAGTAAGATACATAAGAGAAAAAGACTACTTGTGGGTGCAAAAAATTTAATTTGAAAACAAAATATTCACCAAAGTTTAAAGATTTTGTGCCCAAGATTTTAATATGAATGAGACATAGGGTTTAACAAGACTTTTCAAAGGCAAAATTCTAGAAGACTAAACAAGAAACCCTATTCACTAATAATGGATTCAATCTAATTTTTTAGTACCTATGTTAGGGAAATTTCATCATGCAAAAAATTAGACCAACAATGGCTCTATCTAGGGACATTGAATTATGCATATTCAAATGAGGGCTCAAAATTTCTGGGAGAAGTAGACCAACTAGGCTCCCTATAAACTAACAACCATAGGAGAACAAAAAAACATATGAAGACTATATACATGAAACTAAACAAAGGCAAAGAATTTACAAAATTAACAAGAAACCCTAAACTACTACTCATGGAAGAAACAAGTATTTTAGTAGAAATACCTCTTCAAGAACTGTCCATGAACTAGTAGTTCTAGAATGTTGTCTGATAAATCCTTGAGAACATATGAATCTTCTCCCCATGTGTTTTCAATCAAATAGGGGCCTAACCAGATAGGGTCAAACTTACCATGTTTTCCTTTATCTTCAATTCTAGCATTACACATAAGGACTAAATCTCTATCTTGGAATTTTTTACTCATTGTCCTTTTATCATATAATGTCTTAACTTGTAGTTGCAGCTTTTGATTCCTAAGAGATGCTTCTTTTCTAGTTTCTACTAACCCTACAAGATTATCCAACCTTTCTTGCATATCATTTGTAATATCTTCATTATACAATTGGATGTAATTATAGAGTCCTACTAGGTTATTCTAAAGAATCCTTGCCTAAATTCCATATACTAGATCAAATGGGGCTACTCTAATGGCCTTCTTTATAGTCACTCTATCAGCCCATATTGCTAGTTGCAACTTAGAATCCCATGCCTTCTTATTGTCATCCAAGGTCCTCTTAATAATTTTTAACAAGCTTTTATTTGTAGATTTAGCCTGTCCATTTCTTTGTGGATGATATGGGGAAGATGCTGACCTGGTTATTCCATACTTGTCATAGAACTTTATAAATTTCTCAGACCTAAAACACATGGCATTATCTGTCACAATTATCAAAGGGCAACCAAATCTAGAAATAACATTACTAAGTAAGAAATTATTGACAACTTTACTTTATTGCATTTCTTGTGGGGATAACTTCTATCCATTTTGTAAAGTAGTCAGTAGTAACTAAAATCCATGAATAGCCAATACTAGATTTGGGAGAAATCTCACCTATGAAATCCATACCCCACTGTTGAAATGGTGCTTGCACCTCAACTAGTTTTAAAGGAGTATTACCTAAAAATTTTAATTTTTCAGCAAACCTTTGACAAGAGTCACATTTTCTAACCAAAATTTGAACATCTTTAAAGAGGGATGGCCTCTAGAATCTACCTTTCATTACCTTGTGTGCACTAGTCTTAGCCATATAATGTCCCCCCACACACTCCAGTATGCATCTCAATCAGAATTTCTTGGGCTTTTTCTTGATCAACACATTTCAGTAATATCCCTTCAAAATTCCTCCACCACAAACTACCTTTGACAATTATGTACTTGATGGCTTGCAATTTTGTGCTCCTTTTCTCATTTTTACTCAAATGAAATGGAACCTCTATGTGTTGTAAATAGTGAATAGCATTGGTATACCACTCATAATGGCTTATATCACATGAATTAGATATAAGGTCATCTATTACCATATTGATCTGGTTAGCATCCAAATTAGATTGAGCTATGAGTTTAGCTAAACCTTGACCTCTTACCAAATTTGTTATCTATATCTCAATGTTAAATTCTTGGATCCTATTGACCTACATCTTCTTCATGATACTTCTTGTTGAGAAAATTTATCTTTAACAATAGCACTAGGCACAAATGCAATGACAATAGCACCTACCAAGTAGCATCTAAAAGCCTTTACAAATTTTACTAGAGCATATGCTTGCTTTTCATTTATTTCATACTTCAACTCAGCTAGCTGCAATGACTTACTGAAGAATGCAATTAGTTGCTCATATCCTTAATTATTTTTCTACAACAAGACTGTAGCTACAGTATGAAAAGAACAAAAGAAAATATGTGCATGGGTTTTGTGTAGTCAAGAGTTCTCAGCACTAGAGCATTTTTTATTGTAGTTCTAATATCTTGGAATGCTTATGAAGGCTCACCATTCCAATCTATAGTAACTCCTTTCTTGAGCATCTTCGAAATAGGTCTACTAATCTCAAAAAAGTTAGTAACAAACCTTCTTAGAAAATTAACTTTCCCAAAGAAGGATTGAATTCCTTTTACATTCTTTGGCTTAGGGACCTTATCAATAGCTGCTACTCTCTCAAGATCTATCTTTACACTCCATTCTTTGATACTATATGCCCCAATAACTTACCTTCAATTACCCCGAATGCACATTTTTTAGGATTAAATGACACTCCATATTCCAATGCTAAGAATAAAAATATTTTCCAAATGCCTATAGTGGTCTTTAGCCTTTTTGGAGTAAGCTATGAGGTCATCTTGGTACACAACCATAAATTTATTTATGTATTCATGAAAAGCCACATCTGTGGCTCTTTGGAATTTGGCACTGACATTAATCAACCCAAATGGTGTTCTTACATACACATAGGTTCCCCAAGGGGTTGTAAATGCTATTTTGAATTGCCCTTCTTCCTTCACTAGTACTTGGTTATATCCTGAGAATCCATCCATCATTGACATAAGTTCAAACCATGTTACCTACTACAATATGGCTTCCATATTAGGTAACCCATATTTATCTTTCAGGGAAGCAATGTTTAGATTTTTGAATCCTACATAGAGTCTAATATCTCCATTGTTTTTTTGATAGGTACTAAATTAGAAACCCAAGTAGAATGTCTGATAGGCTTAATTATTCCCCCATCCCTTAACTTCATTAGTTCCTCTTGCATTTTGAGGGCTAGGGTTGGGTTGACTGGCCTCTACTTTTTCCTAAAAGGTTTTACATTGTCTTTTAATGGTATAACATGTTGAAAAAGATCTTCTTTATAGGTTTTCAAGTCATCATATGACTAGGCAAAAACATGTCTATATTTTCTTAATAGGTCAATCGAAGGCTTCTTAATTTTAGTAGACAAATTCTAGCCAATGTAGACTTTCTTTGGGGTCTCATTTGCACCCAAATTTATCTCTTCTAGCTCCTGAGGTTTATAGTGCTTAGTTCCATGTCTTACCCTATCCTAGTTATCAAACATTCTCTGAGAAAACTAGACCTTTAGGTACTTGGTTAGTCTTCAACTGTATAACTTCCTAGCCAAAAATTATTTCCCTCCCATCTATAGTCTCAACCAAATCACTATAATCCATCTCCTAACCATGATACTTATCTTCATTTAACAAGAAATTTACAATATCTTTATCATCTTCAAATACCTGCCAATATTCAATATTATCAAGTATTGAAGGTCTGTTTAGAACTTCAATTTGTGATATCCTTGCAAATGATATCTCCTAGGGCTTAATTGCTACATTTTCTAACAAGTCAGCCATCTTATTCTGAGTCCTATCTCTCCATGATATACCAAATGCATCAAAGAATTCTATCTAATCCCAAACAACATTTCTATACTATTTTAATCTTCTAATTTTGGATGCATAGGTTTTCTTTATCTGAGAGATAATTAATTTAGAATCCCCTATGACATGCAATTTGTTAATTCCATGGTGGGTAGCAACTTTCAATCCTAACAATAAGGCTTCATGCTTAGCTATATTATTAGTACATGAAAAATTCAAGGTAAAAGAATATCTAAAAGTGTGTTTCTTTGGAGAAACAAAAACTACCCTAGTCCTTGTACCTTCTTTAGAACTAGTCCCATCAAAGAACATTGTGCATAATATCGGTGAGTCTGTACAACACTCAACTTCATGCTCAATAACAAAAGGAAAATTCTCAACTTCTTTGATAATTAATTCAACTCTGAATGCATTCAAACTAGTATCTAAAAAGCAAGTAGCATCTTTGTCGATTTCTTCACCCAAGAAATGACTAACCCTTGGCTCTCTATTTACTTTAATAGCCTTATCACCTATGTGAAAAGTTGTATAAGCTAAGTCACAATGCAAGCTACCTCCCATAGTAGCACTCCATTTTCTAGAAAGAAAAATTCCATAATGTGGAGGTATGTCAACCACAAGGACTGACATGGTAAATTCTACCTCAAGATATGTAGCTAGCTTGAATGGAAAAGTATTTATAGAACCTATAACTAGGACTTCCCTAGCATCTGTACCTCTGCATCTACCTTGTGTAGTGTCTACTTTCAATCCTAAGGCTTCCATTACTTTGAAGGGCATTATGGTGTTAGAGGCACCTAAGTCTATCATGCAATTTTTAAGGGTCTTCCTTTTTATAATTAGATTGAGAAAGAATGGGTCAATATCTTCTATGTATGCTACTGATGAGTCATCCAAGAACATTTGGGGAATTTGGGACATGATACCACTATCTTTTATTACTAAGGAGATCTATTGGGTAACATTTTGTTCTACATTGTTATTACTTTTTCCTATCCCTCCCAACCATGATAAGGCTTTATGCTTATGCTCTTCAATTCTAAAGAGTTAAGACAATGGTACCTTAATAATGATTTGGGACAATATGGGTATCATATCAATTAGCTCAGGCATAGTGGGTTTAACAATCATACCTGGAGTAGGAACCTTCTGAGTAGTAGGGATTATTATTTGCTTGGAATTATTCGATCTTGATCCCTTCTCTTGAGCTTGGAATCACACTTTCTTCTTAGGTTCCCACTTTTTAGTTTTAGCATCATTAACCTTGACTATCTCTATACTAGCCTTCTTATCTTCATCTTTCATCTTATGGGTGATATCTTTTATGAATATACCCAAAGACTTCCCAATTTCATTGTTAACTATTCTGTTTCTCAAATTATAATTGCTATGTACTTGGGAGATCATTTCTGCAGTGATCCTATCAATTTCTTCTTTGGAAGGCATTCTTAAACTTACATGACCAACTTTAGAAGATTTAATATATACTTGATCTTCATCATAGACTTCATTATCTAAAAAACTTGTTGGTGATGTAATTGATAAGAAATTTTCTTATTCTCCATATCACTTTCTATTTCTTCTAAATCAGAATCAACATAGTCACTACACATGCTTACCATGTTACAACTTACATCATCATGACTCTTTTCTTCTTCCTCCTCAATTTATAAACTATGATCAGAAACAAATGACTGAGCAACTACACAATATTCTATAGAGTGAGGTGATTGAAAAATAATGCACCATGGCACATTATCATTCATATTTACTAAACTTCTTTGTAGAGGATCTGGTGTACCCTTATCTTTCACACTTTGAGTCTAGTTAGGGATTTGCTTGCCATCTTTCCATTGGGTAGTATAGGGGTAATTTTTCATTCTAGGTTGTCTGTTGAAATTTCTATTGTTCACAAGGGTTTTATCAGCAACATTTGGCTTATTGAAACTAGTAGGGTTAATCTTTTTTAGCAGTTCCAAAACTTGGCCTATTGTAGGTTCTTCTAGCTTCTTTCCTACAAGAGTTTTATCAACCTCCCTTTTGTTGTTACTCTTGGGATTAAAAAGCTTTGGGTCATCTCTCGTACCCAATTTTATGAATTCCTTCCTATTGTTCTCTATATTCATTGCAACTTTATAGGCATTCCTTAAAGTTTTAGGATCCTTATCCCTCAATTGGTAAGCCATTTTGCTATCAAAAGCATCAAAATATGTTGTGAGACAAACATCCTCATTCAACCTCATAACCTAAAAAAATTTGTACATACTTTTCTAGAATCATACATTGAAATCAAATGTAGCCTCATTAGGATTCTTCTTGATATTGTTGAATTCATTTAACATGAATCCAACATTAGTGCTATCTCCATATTGCTCTTCGAATAACTTCTCTAAATCATTCAATGAACTAATATTTTCATCAAGTAGCCTTCCGAACCAATGCCATGCATCCTCAATTAGTTAATGCACAAACAACTTCATGACCACATCTTCATGTTCAACTTCATAATCATTTAACATTTCTATGAAAACTCTTAAATGTTCTTCACATGTAACATCATTATTTCTAGAAAACTTAACCACTTTATCTCTTAAATCAAAAGATATGGGATGTGGAGCACCAGGAATACATGCAAATGATATTTGTCTATACTTTTCCATGTATACAGGTTTGTTCTAGGAACCAAGAACATTTGAGGTACTTGCTATGTTAGCTTGGTTTAGAGGAACACTTTGGGATTATTGAGGTTAGACAATAGAGGCTTGAGTATAAGTGGTGGATGATGAGGCATGAGCAGATTGAGATATTCCTTAGACTAAAACTACTGGTCCACAAGAAGGTACAGAAACTAAAGCTGGGATGGATAAATTTGGCCATGAGGCTAATGTAGAATTAGACTTGATGAACTGGATTTTTCTCCTAGTTTTTATAGCTTGAGCTTAATTTTCCACCTTCTCAAGCTCTTTTACAAGATCTTCCTTTTCCTTTCTAGCCTTCTCTAGTTCTAAATCTAATTTTGACATGGAAGGTTTTATGGGTTTTCATAGTTGAGCTTGAGGTTCATTTATTTGGACTCCTATAGCTTTACCCTTTCCTTTGTCTACAACTTTCGCAATGGGTCCTATAGGATTCACTTGTACAAGTTTATAGTCTTGGACTTGAGCAATAACTGGTTCTTGCTTTTGATTCAAGCATTTTTCTTGTTCTTGAACTTTAGCTCTCAAACTATCTATGTCTCCAAAAAAATTGGTATGGAGAGTCATACTTTTCTCTTCTAACTTTTTATTTTGTTCTTTCAAAGTAGCCATCCTTCTCAGCAGAGCATCCCTTTCTATTATAGCATCCAAGGTGGCTTGCTCCTCTTTTCTAAGATGAATGCACTTAGCTTCTTCCTTAGAAACCCATTTCTTCAGAAATGCTATCTTTGATTGTACTTCTACAAGATCTACAGAAGTAGCTTCTAGATCAATAGGGTCATTCAAATCTATAAGATTTGGTTCTATATATGGGACAGCTTTAAGATTAGAAGGATCTCCAAAAGATTAGAAGGATCTACAAATATCATCAACAATTCTTACTAGACTTTATCATTCAAGACATCCTCCCCATTACTAAAACAATCTTATCAATTTCATCAAAGCTTTTACTTAATTTATTGAACTAATAGTAGTGATGAAAAGATATACAACTTAAATGGATTGCATTCAATTGCACAAGCTTTTACTCAAACAACATCAAGATAAATAAGTAATCAAAGGGAGACAAAATTTAGAAAGAACTGCTATGGAGATAGCTCATAATTTGTATTCATTTTCTTTGAAAATTGTATACATATGTAGTTAACTTAGAATGAATTTAGAAAGAAAACACAAAGATCATTCTATATTCATGTATTCTTAGAAAACTTGTAGAAAAAATACATCATAAGACTTCCTCAAAATTACTAGACCAAAAACAAACTAAGTATATGACTAAAAGCATTAGAAATTAGACCCTTCTCTAGCCCTAGCATCTCACTTATATAATGTGAGATGCAACAAGATTTAGGCTAAGATGATTGAAAAGTGTTTTTTACAAGAGATATTTACATACACCTATCACAAAATGATAAAAATATGAGTAACAAAAAGATTTCTAGATCAAACATTCCTTTTGGTGGGTCCCTTTCTGTTACATCTTTTGATGTTGTTGATTGGGCTGCTATTCTAATTCCTTTGTGTATGCAGCTGCCAAGCTAGCCAATGATGAAGTTTGTTCTGATGATTGTAGGTTAATCTCCACCTGTGGGTTTTCACCATCTTCATCCTATACTATGGGAGTAATTTCTACCTTTCCCTCTTCTTTGGTTATCTTGTGGGTCTAGGCGTGCAACTAAAATTGATTGATCATTCTTTTCTTCTTCTTCCTAATTCCCTTGTGTAGTTCCAATGTCAATGATTTGGATCTAATCACCCTGAAACTCATCACTGTTAGTTTCAACTTCCCCAAACTATTCAACAAGAGCTATTTCTACCATCCACTTGTTAAACAACGTGTCATCTGGCCAATCAAACTATAGAATATCCTACTGCCTCTTGATAACAAACATTTCCTTATTGTCAACATTAACAAATTCTTGTTTCAAGAAATCAAAGAATAGTTGAACCTTTACCATTTATTCAGTAGTTGTAGCTCACCATGCATGCCCTTTTTCATTGATAACTTTATTCATTCTAAGACAAAATAAATCATCTAACTGCTTGGTCCATTCATCTTTACTTTTCAATTTATTTTTTCTATCTAAGGCACAAGGGAATAAGCTAAAACTTTGGCTCTTATATTTATCTAAGTAGCCAACAATTATTCCTTGTAAATAAATTCTCTTTTCATCAAACTCTGGGAGACCAAAAACCATGTCATAGGCTCTCTCAATTATATCATGTGATGACCTTATAACAGAGTAACACAAAAAGATCACCTCTCTCCTCCTCTATTTCTTTCCCCATTTGTTCACAATAGGCTTTAAAGCCTCATCATTTTCTTTCACTTCATTCTAGATGTTTACCACCCTAGCCAATTGGTCATAAACTAATGGCCATTCAATTTTATTAGTCAAGTATGTAAGAGCTTTTCTCAATTTATCTTCATATTTTGACTCCAAATCCACATGTAAGGCCCACAGCTTGCTTTTTTCTTCCTCAAAATCTTCTATTGTGTAGTACTCTAGCCTTTAGGGTGTATCTAGTATTTCTATGAGGGGGGTGGATTTGAAAGGTTCAACTGGGGGGCGAGGGTATGTTATTCTTAGCCTTGTCGACCTCCCCAATAACTTGTTTTCAAGTTCAATTCTCCTCTTTATCTCTTTATAGTAGGCATCCGCAATTGCCTGATACTTGCTCTACAACTCAATCATTTCTTTTTCCTCCCTTTCTATAGTAGCCAAGGCAAATTGAGAATAATCCACATTCATATGGGCTACTTGTACATGTGAGGTGTCAACAACTCTCCTTACAATGATATTCCCTGTTAGTCTTGAATCATTAGACTATGATGAAATAGCTCTAGATCCTCTTCTTAGTGACCACATGACAAGATTGGCTTGGTCATTACTAAATGTAGTTCCCAAGAACTCCTTTTTATTTGGATCTTGCAATCCCAAATTATTTGACACAGAATTGAAAATTAATGCATCAGCAATGCCCCAATTGGGCAATAATAAAATATTTGTAGCTTTTACCATCAGTCTCCCCTCTTTAGGGGTTATACTTTGGAACTCTTGAATCATCTATTCCTTTATTTTATTTTTATTGGAGGCTTCATCCACTTCTAGATGCTCTCTTTGCAAATTCTTACATCTTTTCTCAAAACTATTCACATTTGTCCTCCAGGAAAACTAGTGGAAAGCCCTAGACTTTACAAAACTATCATCAGACAAAAATTTCCAACTGGCTTGTTCCAAAATAGGTTTCCCTTCCCCTATAATCTACTACAGTCAGCTCAAAACTTGGCACAGGAGGCTTCTCAGGGTTTCCTTCATCAATCTCTACTTGGGTAACAAAAACTCCCCCTTGTGATCCAATTTTCTCATCACTGAGCTCCTCCTCCTCAATTCTCATGGGGGTTTAGGAAGGTGAATACTCCTAAACATGAGGTTCTTCTTCCCTTATTATCTTTCTCCTCTTAGGAGAAGGTTTAGGAGGGCTTTCTTCAAGAACAACACTAGTAGATTCAACTATATATTTTCCTTTATCTATGATGGGCCTTTGATTTTGAATGACAGTATATCTTGGCCTCCTTTGAACAATTAATGGACCTACCCCTATATTGGGAGTGAAACCAAATCTCCTCATTATTTCCCTCACCTTGGATGGAAAAAAATTAATGAAATATTGCTTCTTCTCATTCATTGCCTCCATTATTTTAGGGAATGTATTCATAAGCTTATTGATTTTATTTGCAATAGTTACAACATTACTTAGAGATCTGTAATCTTTATCAAAACAATTAATAAAATTCAAAACTTTTGAGTAGACTCTCCATTTTTCTTTCTTTGTCTCTTGCTCCTATAGAGAATACTAATTCCTTATTACATCTTCAGGGAAATAAAATTCATGTTCAACTGGACCAAGCTTGATCCTATGCCTAAGAGCCAAATGATAGAAGCCCTCTACATCACAAAAATGAGGGTGAGAGATAGCCATCTTATATTGATCCAAAAATTTGTAAAAGAAAACCCACCCTTCCTTGGTTATTACAAATTGGTGGGCTATTGTGCAAGTGGAAAAAATTGATCCCATCCCCCTCTTGTGCAAAAAGGCTTCTTCTACTCCTCCCAACTACCACAAGAACTTAGCTACTCCTACCTTTAAGGGCACCTAGTAAGGTAGTACATGGGATGTTCCTTTGAATCCATAAATTCTAATAATAGTTAAAACTGAATATGGGATGATGTCTCCCTAGTTATGTGAAACTTTCAAATTATAAGGTTTATCCATAGGCCTAATGAGGTGCATTAGTGCCTTAGGGATTTTGGGATTGTCACTTAATATGAGGCATCTTAGCTTGGAGGAAAAGTACCTATCAAATCTAATAAAACTAGCATTTTCTACTTTCCCAATCATGTCTACACTCCACAACTTAACTGTCAGTGCTTCGCCTTCTTGTTCTCTATTCAAAATCATTTCTTTACCAAAGTATGTCACCCCTTTAAATAGAAACATGTACATCAATAGAGAGTAGTGGCCCCAAACCTTCTCCACCTTTCCCTTAGCAATCCCAATCTCATCAGCTAAGTAAGAAGCAAAATCAAAAATTATTTCGACACTGAAAGCAGAGATTTGAGTAATCATATACATGAAACTCATAGGCATAAAATCTTCTTCATCCTCTCCAAAAAATCTATAGAGGGTCCTGTATATCTCTATTGCCCTAACATTGAAGTATGCTTTCTTGAAAGGTTCTTTAGAGGATGATGTTATTGTTGGTAGGGTTCCAATTTTTCCACTATGGGCCTTCAGTCCACCTTGTCTAACTATATCCTTCTTAGATATATATTCTTTCTCTAAATCTTTCAAATTAATGGGCACATGATACCTAGTGAGAGGTCCCAAATGAAAAACTTCTCTAATTTCCTCTGGGCTGATGGTGATTAGAATATCATCATCTATTCTCCTTTCTACACTAGTGGCTTCATCATAGCTTTTTGCCATGGCCTCAAGGAGATCATAATCAATAAAAACACTGGGGATGGCTAGCTTTCCTAGATCAAAATTCCATATATTGGCATGTGGGGAAAGTACTTTCCTCTCTGCAAACCATTTCTTGAACAAATTTAAACCAGTTTGTGAGGTATGAGCATCCCAAACCCAGTTACCCTTATTAAACAATCCATCTGCTATCCTCAACCTAGGGTTTAATGAGGTTAATTTCTTAACCTGTACTATCTTAATAGTAGACTCAATAAGCAACTCAAGCAAATCATGTACATTTCTATCCAACTAATTTTCTTGACATGAAAATTCCTTCTTTGGAGGCATCTTTGATTATGCTTTGCAAAATTAAAATACTTATGGAGATTACAGTGTAATTACTTACTTGAATTCCATTCGTGTTCCTCTCTCTACTTCTACAATTTCTCTATGAACAAGCTACTTCACAATCTCACCAAATTCAATACGATCTTCTCGGTAATTGCTTTTTCTTAGAAAAGGCTCAAAATCTTTTTTTTCCTAAGGTGGAATTGAGAAAATCTTTTGTGTTATACTCTATTTTTTCTCACATGCAAAGATTTCATGTGTAATTAATACACAGAGTGGCACCACCTTCTTTGTTTAAATCTATGATGTTGATCTTTATAAATCCTATGATCAAGGGATGTGAAAAAAGGTGATTAGCATTCCACTTGACAAGTTGGCCAGTCAATCCAATGAGAACTGACCATGTATACAACTCCTTCTTTGATGACATTTCTGTCTAGACCCACTGGAGACTGGGGACACGTGTCAATACATAGCTACCTCACTATACATAAAGAATGAGTACCTTGCCATAGCGAAGTAACAATAGTTGTTGATTCAATCTTGATCTTATGGATGACATGTTACTGCATTGCTTAGAAGAACAGTGGTGGGCCCCATATTCACTATGTCACTGTACATATCCTCTGAGCAACTATTCATAGTGAGATAGTGACGACTATTGATTTGAGATCAATCCAAGGGTAAAGAAACTACATGAACTTCTTAAGATGTGGTGGGTCCCATATTCTCTATGTCTCATAGAGTAAACAACACACATCTTTCTATAGCGAGATAGTGAGAATCATTGATCTCAGCATGATTTGACAATCAAAATCCCTCTTGTGTTTTATGAATGGGGCTTGGGTCCAAGATACTGATGACATGATAAATCCTACATGGATAGCATAATAAAACCATATTTTAATCCCAGTCACCTTTCCATGTTGCTTGGGTCCCACCATATGTTCACTTCATGGCAACCTACTATGTCACTAAGGGCGAGATGCCTAAATTTTTTGATGGCAAAGTAGCAAGCTCCAGTGTCTTAACAAAAGCTCAGCACCGAAAAGTAAAAGCATGTCACATCATAATTACCCACTTCATGGTTTTGACACAACAATGATATCATCATTTATTATGCCACTTGGAACTCTTAATGACCATTGGGAAGTTTGGCAGCCATCATGTAACACATTTCTTAGCTACTTGCTATGTTGCTAATGGTGAAATGCTTAGCTTTTTTGATAGTGAGGTAGTGAGTCATCAGAAAGATCAATATTCTGGTGATATCTTCTGCCCACCTTTTACTAGGTTTCTTTTCCTACTCTGATAGCTTTGACAAAATGCATTTGCTTGAAATTTTGGCTACAACATATTATCTGACTACCACATCTCCACTTTACGGCATCATTCTTTAGTTTCGCAACATTCACTACCTCATAGGGTTTTACAAGACTTTTCAAAGGAAAAAATATAGAAGACTAAACAAGAAACCCTATTCACCAACAATGGATTCAATTTAATTTTTTAGTACATATGTTAGGGAAATTTAATCATATGAAAAATTAGACCAACAGAAGGTCCAGACAAGAAGATTGTAGTGGTAGACATCTTTGTGGATGACACATTGTTTACTAGAAATGATGATTTGTGTAAAGATTTTTTAGAAAAGATGAGTAAAGAATTTGAGATGTCCATGTTTGGTAAGATAAAGTTCTTTTTTGGATAGTAGATTCAATAGAAGAAAGATGTTATCTACATTACTTAGTCTAAGTATATCAAGGAGATACTAAAGAAATTTGGAATGGAGGATTCAAAGCCAGTTGGAACACCTATGTCTACTGGACATAAGCAAGTTCCAAAAATGATGATTCTAAAGTGGTAGATTAGACCACATACAAATAAATGATTGGTAAACTATAGTATGTTTTACATACTAGACCTGACATTGTTATTGCAGTTGGTATGGTGGCAAGGTTTGTACCAAATCCTAAAGAAAATCATATGATGAAAATCAAAAGAATCATGAGGCATCTAAAGGGTACTAAAGATTATGGCTTATGGTACAAGAAAGGATGAAACTTAGAGTTAAAATCCTTCACTATTGTTGATTGGGCAAGAGGCATTGATGACATGAAGGGAAATCGTGGTGGGCCATTCTTTCTTGGTAAAAGACTACTGTCTTGGACAAGCAAAAAATAGAATTGCATCTCTCAATCAACAAAAAAGGTAGAATATGTTGTAGTAGTAGTCAATTTCTCCAATATTGTTTGGTTCAAGAAAATATTGGTAGGTATGAAGATAGAGATCAAGGATCTAGTGGTTATCTTCTATGATAACACCAGTGCAATCAACATATCAAATAATAAAGTGATGCATACCAAGACCAAATACATTGTAGCAAAATATCATTTCTTGAGACAATTGGTGCAAGACAAGGAAGTAAAAGTTAGAATATGTGAATAACAAAGAATAGATTGTAGACATATTCACCAAGCCATTACCTAAGGATGCATTTTTGTATCTAAGAGGTAAGATAAGGTTCATTCCTCTATCTAAAGCTCACTGAACAACATTTAGTGATGCATCAATTATTGCTTGTTGAAGATTAGTCAAGTTGATGTAGTAATGAAAGGGAAGATTGCATATGAATCAGTACTTAAGGTACATTGGAAACTACATTGTTTGTAGTCTTTGGCATGGGATGTCAAAGAGGGAGAATACTAATGTCATAATTGTATGAAAAGGGAGAGAGTATTTGATGTTATTGGAATTTTCAAAGAGGGAGAAAAGTTGAAATTGTTTGAAGAACTTGGTCTGATATCAAAGAAAGATTAGAAGGAAATATTTAAGATAAAAGAGTTTGGTGATAGAGGGAGGAGACTAAAGATAGAGGGAGTTCACATTGATAGAGGGAGTTCTCATGGATGAGAATAAGAATAAAACTAAGGATATTCTCCTTACTTTATATTTTTATGTAAATTTATTGTATGATGACATTTTGTGGTGGCATCAATGCCAAAGAGGGAGATTGTTCAAAACAATCGATCAATTTAATATTATCCTTGATGTTACACAAAATGTCATACATTCATCCGCTAATGTCTATCGAGCTCACTTGGGTGATGAAGATAGTTCTTTTTGGTTGTCAAGCATTCCTATGTATTCCAAGTTCATAATTCAATGTCTATTGAGTTCAATTGGGAGACAAAGAAAAGTTGGAAGGTAGCGAGTGTTAACCAAGCTCACTCAATTACTAAAGAGAATTCATAGATAGCACTATCTACCGAGTTCACTTTTGGGAAAAATCAAGTTGGCATGAAATTTAGTATTAACTGAGCTCACTTGGTTATCAAAGGAAAATCTATTTTGGTTAGTGTCTACTAAGCAAGGTTGGCTAACAAAGGATTATCTTGTTTTAAATTATTAAGTTAAATGAATTTGTTTGATGGTTTTGGCTAACCAAGGAGATGAATATTAATTATTCTAAGTTTTATTCAAGTTGACTTGAAAATGTATAAGTTATAAATGTAAGGTCAAGTTGTGGGATTGAATGTGAATAAGTGCGAAGAAAAAGAATACTTAGAGGAAGCAATTTGAAGGATAACCAGAATATCATTATGGAGCTGCAAAGATACATTCCATCAAGAAGGGTCAAGTATTGAAGCCATAATTGAGATCTATAATTAGCAATTTAGTTGTATCATAGATTAGGTCATCTCATTGTTACTATCTAACCAAGGGTTTACTTTAGTGGAAAATATTCGCCAAATGGCTAATCTCACTCATCAGGGGCCCTAGAATTGGCAAATTTTTTTGCACTTTTCGGGTGGGGACATCGCTCGCAATTTATGAAAACTGGGTCCCATGCTTAGACCAATCGCCAATAATGATACATTAACATTTTTTTTACACTGACTTCACCAATGGAATCTAAGGTTTCCACATGGTAAATTAAATATTTTTTCCCACAATTTTCAAGGCTTGTCTTATTTAATAGTCACATTTAGCAATATATGGTAAAATTTAAGTTGGGTTATATGATATGTGCATATACTTGACACATGTTCCTATTTTGAAGACTTTCCAAGTAAGGTTTTATCCTTTTAAGCATTGTCTCAAAAGGGATTTGACTATTGACAGGTGTCATTATTGCAGGGATTTTCTCTAAAACTTGTTGGCTTTCAACATCTTGGCCTAAAATAGTATTTATACTGTCGATTTATGATCATCGAAAGGTTATTAAACCAAGTTACTATGTTTTACATGATATTAAATATCGATTCTATGTATTCATACTTTTTATCCTTCTAATCTTTGGACTAAAATAGATTATACTATGAACAAGTGCTATGATTTCAAAAACTTTCCCTGAAACTTGTTGTACTTTAACTTTTTAGCCCAAAATAACATTTATATAGTTGATTTAGGATGATCTAATGATCATTGAAAAGGCTTATTGTATCTTGGATGATACAAATTTATGGTTTCTAGATATTTTCACTTTTGGTCATGATTTTTTGAAATAATTAAAGATTCACCATAGTTTCACAAAACTTTCATATGATGGAAAAAATCACCCATAAAATTAAAAATTTTCCTATTTTGAAAAAATAATTGCCAATACAAATTAAATTTTTTCCCCTAAAATAATGTTAGATTCGCCACAGTTTTATACATTTTTCCAAAGGAAGGTTTCTTAAAGTTATCCCTGTTCTAACCATTGTAGAAGTGATCTAAATCTCTTAACAAAGTTGGCTTAATAGCCATTTTAAAATTCTCTAACAAGGTAGCATTTCTACTTGAAGTTTTTTGATGACCTCTAACAAGGCCACTTGTAATAGGGTGATTAAATCCTTTAACTAGGTCACACCTAACAGTGTGTTTTGTAACCTTTAATAGGGATGACTCCTAACAGGGCTCACTTTAGAAGAGTGAAAATTAGTAACTAGTTGCAATTGGTGGTTTTTCCCAAATTGGGTTTCCTCATTAAATCTTGGTGTCACTTTTGTTCATGTTATTTACTTTATGTGCATGCAACTAACTTAAATTAAGATTAATCATAGTTAACATTCTTAAGATTAGTATATTCAGTTATTACCAAGTTAGAAGTGATTTCCAGTGCTTGCTGAGTTATAGTATTTTCTAGTGTAAACTAAGTGCCTATGTGTTTTCTGAGTTACAACAGAATACAATTTACCAAAGTTTATATTTTGATTTGTGTTGACATCTAAGGGATTTGAGATTTATTTTATAGTAACTAATTCACCCCTCCCCTCTTAGTTACTCCTCTTATATTTCCAACAAAAATTATATTCTTTGTTGATAAGGAGAACCTTTTGTTCTACTTGTCAATCTTTTAGCAAGAAAAAACCTATAATCCAAGGTCATCTTGCTTAATTGGCATTGTTTGCAAATCACATTATCAGGTTTATTTAATTTTGGAAAACCTCTGACTCTCTTCATCTTACTGATACTAACTAGATTGCCAAAATCTACATGAAATAACCTTTTGTTCCATATTCACACATCATGAAAGTTCACAACTAAACAAGTAGTTTCACTCATGTCAAGATAAAATAGATTACCTCTAGTTTGATCACCATTTCCAAGAAGTTTATTATCCACACCATAGATCTTATCCTTCTTATGTTCAAACTCAACCTTACATCTTGAACTATTCGATTGTAACACATTCAACAAATTATAGTTAAGTCCTTCCACATAGTAAGCATTGTCACATGTGATCTTGTCCATCAATTTTATTGATTCTTTACCTTTTATCAGACAATGTGCATCATTTCCAAATCTAACACCATTTCCATTGTAATGTTCAAGATTTTGGAACTTACTTTTGTCTCTGATAATGTCATGTGAACATCCATAGTCAATGATCCATCTATCTCCTTAAGTAACATAAGATACCAATGTAGTTGCCTCATCTTCATCAAAATCATCTTTCATTGCAAGATACACAACATCATCATCATGATCATTTGATTCCTCATTATATTCTTCCTCAACAATGTAGTAGGATTGCTTTTCTTTGTCTTTATAATCCTTCTTGTTCTCATCTCTTCTACTTTAGTACTTGTCTTCATTTCTATTGTTTTTCTTCTCTAGACATCTAGCAAAAATTTGACCAACTTCATTAGAACTAAAGCATATGATAGATAATTTAATTACCTTTATATTTCCCTTTGCCCCTATGAAATCTCCTAGCTAAAAATGCTTCAAGTTCTTCTAGCTCTTCATCCTTAGTATCACTGGACCACTAGCAACATGTTTGACCTTTTTCTTTTTCTTATCCTTACATCCATCAAGTGTCAGCTTAGCTTTGAAAGTAGATTCAATATTTTTAGATTTGAAATAATCAAAATTTGAAAGTTCAAAAGTTGTAAGTCTACCAACTAGTCCTTCAATGGTCAAGTTACTATCAGGAATGCCTCTTAGTTCTTCTATAATAGCATAGATAGAAAAAAATGTTATCAATACTTTTTTTATCACAATCTCATCATCAATTACACAAATTTTTCCTCTAATGGCATTGACAACATCTTTAATTCTTGTGTAATACTAAACAATGGTTTCATCTTCTTGCATTTTCATATCAACAAAATTTCCTTTGAGACTTTCTAAGTTGGCTCTTGGAACATTCTTGTCTCCTCCATAAATATTCTTTATGGCATCCCACATACTTTTAGCAGTTTTACTTCCTTTGATGTCTTCAAATTATGAGTAGCTTAGGGAAGATGCAATCTCTAACATTACTTGATTGTGTTCCTTCTTATCTTTTAGTTGTTGAGTAGTGAGAGGTCCAACAATAACAACATACTTTGTAGTGTTGGTTGACTAATAAAATTCTCCAAGACCTCCTAAATGCAGCCTCTTTAAGCTTTTCCATGTAGGAAAATTTTCCTTATTCAGCTCACCTGTTTTCTATACATCTTGAACTTTAAATTGTCAAGCACCTCCAAACATGTTCCTCTTAAGCACCAAGAGCTTTGGTACCAATTGTTGGAATATTTAGAATAATTGCAAGAGGGGGAGGGGGGTGAACTAGTTATCCAAGGTGCAAATGTACAAATAAAACTTTGCAATACTTAACATATCCATATCCTTATATCTATATCATGCATGCATCCATTAGATCATCCAATATCTTAAAACTTTTTAGGTTACTATCCTAGGTCAAAACAACTTTGAAGAAATGTAAACATGAAACATAATAGATTCAATCACACATTTGACACAAAGATTTAATGTGGGAACCCAATTTGGAAAAAACCACCAGTAACATTCTACCAATTTTCACTCTTCTAAAGTGAGATTTGTTAGGAGCCAACCTTGTTAAAGGTTATAATACACACTATTAAATGTGACTTGGTTAAAGGATTTCAATCACCCTATTAGGAGTGATATTTTTTAAAGGACTTTAATACATTCCATTATAATGTCACTATTAGAGGATTTACTCATGACTATTAGGTCAACCTTAATCCAAAGTATTTATCCAAACTAATACAATTGTTAGAGAGTAATAATAGGACTTGAGCTGATTACAAAACAACTCACTTATAGATTACAAATCTCTATTTAGGTCTCCATTCTTCTTTTCTTTTAATCTCCTTCATCTATGATAACTTGTTCACCCCTTCAAGCCTTCACCTTCTTGAGCATTCATGCTTAGTATGACATTTGTAGATCCATCTCTTAAGCCCTCATATGAAGCAATACAACTTTTCTTCTCTAACTCTTCCTTAGGCTTGAACAACATTCAACAACTCTAAATAACCATTTCTTTTGGCTTAGTATGCTCTTAAATAGAAAATTTAGATCTTTTTCCACTTAACCATAGTTGTCCATTTTAAGTTAGGTAAGATTCATTGAATCCAACCATCTTTTTGTTTTTTTCTTTCTCTAGAAACTAATACAATCCTTATCAAAATTTCCTCAAATTTTTTTATCTTGAATTCTATGCCTCCAACTCATCAATCTTATCTTCCACATGCTTCACAAAATTCAAGAAATCAACGATGTTGGCTAAAATTTAGTGAATCTTTGATCAAAGTCTTATTTCTATCACTTGGAAATAACTTGTTTCTAATGCTTAACACACATTGAGTTTCTTGACATACACTAAACTTTACTCATCACATACTATCCTTTTACTATTGCTTGTCACATACTAAATTTACTTGGAACATAGTGTTTCTTCACTTTTCTTGGCACCAAAAAATTTTGTTCTTAGCTTTAACTAACATTGCTTGGCTCCTACTATTTAATTGGTCAAGCTTAGTAAACACATTTTTCTTTCCTTCTTCTTCTTGACTTAGCTAGTGTATCCATCCATTGAAGCCTTACGTAGATAAATATTACACTATATCATCAATGTCTTATCTAGTCTTGGTGCTCCTTTTATACACTATATAACTCAACCTTTCTCTAGGTACTCTTGTTATCCTTTCTTCTTTAAATCCTTTTCATCAATCAATCAAATGATAGCATTCAGACCAAAGTAAGAAATTATCTCACTAGCAAGTAGCAAGTTTGACATGAGAGAAAAACTAATGATTGTGCCACATTCTTATACTTTAACAATCTTCATTTGTCAACATGATCCCCATTTGTTCCAAGGCTTTGAGCATTAGAATTTGGGTGACTTCATCTTGTTGGACTCTTATGAGGTCTTTGCTAGTAATTTTGTCAATAGTCTCACTCTCATGGTGTGATTTTGAGTGTTTAGGTAGTGATGGACACCCTTCATCATTTATCCTAGAAGTTCTAGGAGGTTTATTGTTCCCATCATTTCCACCAAGGGGAATATTTTCAAAGGGATTGCTATGGTAGCTACATCTATTTTTTGCATTATTAGCATTATCATGAGTGTTAGTCTTAGCTTGATAATAGTTCCTTTCTCTATTAGCCATATGTATGGCCTCTATGCATGCTTATTCCTCTAATTGACATTTCCTTTCCTCAGGATGCATGGTGAGTAAGACATTTTCATCACCCCTAGGTGTGTCAAAGGGTGAATCAAATGGATTATCAAAGCTATAACATAGGTTATTCCTAGTGTTAGCCTCTTTTACTTTATTAGAGATAGGATCCTCCACACAATTTTTTCCATTAAGGCATCTAGTGTTGAAGTTGATGAAAGATCAACCCCACAGCTCCCAAGAATCACCTACATGCAAACACCTATCATAGAAAGGAAGAAGAAAAAGCTACATAGGATAGAATTCCTAGATCCATAGATGAGACATTCTTAAAGAGAAAAAAGATAGATTTCTATTATCATAAGTGAATGAATAAATTACAAAGAGATCAAAACCCTAATAGGGTAAAACCTAGTGATGTAGGAGCATCCTGGGTTGCCTTGTTATCCTGCTCATTTTTGCTCATTTTGCAATTGGTGTCGAGTTACTATAACACTCTTTAGGTGTCAAGCTCTTGTCGCACTCTTTAGGTGCTGAGATTCTGTCGCACTCTTTAGGTGCCCAACTCCTATCACACTCTTCAGGTGTAGAGTTCCTGTCACACTCTTTAGGTATCGAGTTACTATAGCACTCTTCAGGTGTCGAGTTCCTATCACACTCTTCAGGTGCTGAGTTACTATAGCACTCTTCAAGTGTCAAGTTCTTGTCGCACTCTTCAAGTGTCAAGTTCTTGTCACACTCTTCAGGTGCCAAGTTACTATAGCACTCTTCAAGTACTGAGTTATTGTAGCACTCTTTAGGTGTCAAGTTACCCAGTGTATGCTGAGTGCCAGTATTTGGACATGATTTCTGTGAGCCAACTTGTGAGATTTATTTCATTCACAACATTTATGTTAAGATCTTTTCTTGGGATGAGTCCAAACCATTGTTGGGTCGGCCCTCCTCTTATGTAATGTTCCAGAATGGTCTGTAAGCCATTTTGACAAGTATAAATAGAGAGTTTAGGCTTAGAGCTAAGTAAGTTTTTAGAAGGAAAAAAAAATTTTGAGGGAAGAGAACTGAAAGTGCAAATTTGCTATTAGATCTTTGAATGTGAATGTATTGTAATTGGCTGTAACCCAAAAGGCTTCACAGCTGGGCATGTATGAAGATATTTTGATGAATCAATATAAGTATTTTTCTCTTCTCCTCCTTTGGTTGCTATCCATTTGTGTTTGCTTCCATTGTGTTAACTCTTGTAGGGTGGTTTGGATAGTTGGGTGAGCCCTTAGCCCTAGTTATTCATCCTCTTTGCCTATGTCAGTTGGTATTAGAGCTTGAGGTTCATCCTTGTGGAGATTGGATCATGTAGAACCCTAATTTAGATTTGGTTGTAGGGTGACAGATCTATGGATTTGACCTATAACTTTTAGAGGGTTACGATCTTGCAGGAACTTGATTTGTAAAGATGGTTCGTGGTAGAGGAAATAATGTTGATAATGCTATATTGGATTAATTGAGATAAATTGCAGCCAGATTAGATGCTATGGAGATAGCCTAAAGGAGAGGAGCACATCTTGATGATGTAAGTGATGATAAAGCAGAAGTACCAAACCATAATCTAGAACCTGAAGAAGACCAAGATGAAGCAAGATTGTTGAGAGTATTGTCTAGAGCGAATTCAAAGCCTACTATAGAAGTTGTTCCTTATGATTGAAAATTGGACACCAATGTTGTGCTAGATTGGATCTCTAATATGGAGAAGTTCTTTGGGTATGACAACACTCTTGATAATAGAAAGGTGAAGATTGTAGTCACTAGGTTGAAAGGTCATGCATCATTATGGTGGGAACACTTGCAAACTGATAGACAAAGGAGATGAAAGGAGAAGATCAGAACTTGACCGAAGATGGTGAACAAGGTAAAGAACAAATTCCTTCCTGCTGATTACCAAGTTAGCTTGTTGAGAAAGATGCAAAATTTGAAACAAAAAGACATAAATGTGAAAGAGTATACTGAGGAATTCTATAGACTGGACATCAGATCTGGACATGTCGATGATGATGTTGAGAAAATTGCAAGGTACATTAATGGATTGAGATCTAGAATACAAGATGAAATAAGTTCTGTAAAGCTGTAAAGTGTAGAAGAAGCATATCAATATGCCTTGAAAGCTAAGGAGATCTTGACAAAGAAGCATGAACAAAGACAAAGAGGTAGAGGTGGTAGATTCCAGAGAGGCAGAGGTAGATCTTATGAAGAAAGTGGCAGATCTGATAGTTCTATGCAGGATAAAGGAAAATCTAAATGGAAGAATGATGACCAAGGAAAGACTGAATGGAAAAGTGGTAACTCTTATCAAGGAGGCACTAATTCTTACTAAGGAAGAGGTAATTTTTATTCTAGAGGTGGATTTTATGGTAATTGTTTTAGATGTGGTAAAGAGTGACATAGATCTTTTGAATGTAGATCCTCTGAAAATAGACAAGGTAATAGAAATGATGTGATCTAAGAAGATGATGAGGGTTCACCAAGTGGACCTAAGGCTGGAGCAAATTTGATGGTGAGAAGAACCTTATGCAATAAGGGAAGTGATGAGGAACCTATTTTAAGGAGAAGTCTTTTCAAGAAAAGATGTAAGATAGCTGGAAAATGTTGTAAAGTGATCATTGACAGTGGAAGTTCTACAAATCTAGCATCATAAGAGCTGGTTACAAAGTTGCAGTTGCAAATGCTGAAACATCCCAAACCTTATCATGTTTCATGGATCAAAGATGAGCATAAGATATTGGTAAGTGAGCAACGCCTTGTGAAGTTCAAAATTGGACATTACTTTGATGAAGTTTTGTGTGATATTATGCCCATGGATTGTTGTCATATTTTGTTGGGTAGACCTTGGCAATATGATAGATATGATGTACATGATGGAAGATTGAACCAATATACTCTTTAGGTAAATGGGAAGAAACAAACATTGTTCCTTTGATTGAAGTTTTAGATGAGGTTAATTGTATTGCTATAAAAATTTGCATGGTTAATGGGAAACAATTTGAAAAAGAAGTGAAAAAGAGTCAAGTTTGTTTTTCTATAATTCCAAGAAAACCAAGTTTTGTTAGTGGTGACCGAGTGACAGATGGTAGTATTGACCAAGTGCTAGGAGAAATTATAGAGTTGCTAAATGAGTATAAAGTCATTATTGCTGAAGATATTCCTAATGGTTTACCTCTAGTAAGAAGTATAAGTCATTATATGGACCTGATCCTAGAGCTAGTTTTCCAAACAAAGCACCATATAGATTGACACCTACAAAGAATGAAGAATTTAACAGACAAGTGCATGAACTATTGCAGAAAGGTTTGATTAGAGAAATCTTGAGTCCATGAGCTGTACCTGTTGTAGTAGCACCTAAAAATAATGGAGAATGGAGAATGTGTACTGATTCTAGAGCCATTAACAAGATAACAATGAAATATAGGTTTCCTATGCCAAGAATGGATGACATAATGGATTGTTTGAGTGGAGCAAAGTATTTTACCAAGATTGATTTGAAGAGTGGCTATCATTAGATTAGAATCAGAGAAGGTGATGAATGGAAGACTACTTTCAAGACAAAAGATGGTTTGTATGAATGGTTGGTTATGCCTTTTGGTTTGATTAATGCACCTAGTACTTTCATGAGGTTGATGAATGAAGTTCTGAAAAGATTCCTGGGTAAGTTTGTGATTGTTTATTTGGATGATATTTTAATATTCAGCAAGACTAAGGAAGAAAATCTTGAGCATATTAGGCAAGTATTGTAGAGGTTGAAAGAGGAAAAGTTGATGGTTAATTTGAAAAAGTGTTCTTTTATGCAAGAGGAGATTGTGTATTTGAGATTTGTGATTTCAGTTGATGGTTTGAAGATGGATCCTGAAAAGGTTAAAGCAATTTTGGAATGGCCTACACTTGAGAATGTAAGTGAGGTAAGATCATTTCATGGTTTAGCTAGTTTTTACAGAAAGTTTATAAAAAATTTTAGTGCTGTTTGTAATGCTATGATTGAAACAATGAGGGGAGATAAAAAGGAATTCAAGTGGACACATGGAGTTGATAAGATTTTTAAGACTTTGAAACAAAAGGTTGCTGAAATATCTGTATTGGCTTTACCTAATTTCAACAAAGTATTTCAAGTTGAATGTGATGCAAGTGGTAATGCAATAGGAGTTGTGTTAAGTCAAGAAGGTAAGCCTATTGCTTTCTTTAGTGAAAAGTTGAATGATGCTAAAAGGAAATATTCTATGTATGATCAAAAATTCTATGCCATTGTTCAAGCATTGAAGAAATGGAGACATTATTTGATGCCTAAGGAGTTTGTGTTGTACACTGATCATAAAGCTTTACAATACTTGGGAAGTCAACATAAATTGAATCAAAGACATATGAAGTGGGTTGAGTATTTGCAAAGTTTTACATTTTTGATCAAGCATAAGAGTAGAGTTACTAACAAAGTTGTTGATGCATTGAGTAGAAGACATTCTTTGTTGACTGAAATGAAGGTTGAAGTTCTTGGTTTTGAGGAGATGAAAGAGTTATATGATGCTGATCCTGATTTTTCTGAGGTGTGGAGAGAGTGCAGAGCACCAAATCTGACAGATCACATAAGTAAGTATGATTAGTATTTCATTCAAGAAGGTATGTTGTTCAAATTCATTCAGTTATGTATTCCTAGAAGTCCTATGAGGTTAAATTTGATTAAGGAAAAGCATAGTGGTGGATTAGCTGGACATTTTGGAATTGATAAGACATTGAGTTTTCTAAAAGAGAAATATTATTGGCCAAAAATGTATAAGGATGTTCAAAACTTTTTAAAGAGCTATGGAGTTTTTCAAGTTGCAAAGGGGGTGAGTCAAAATATGGGTTTGTATACACCTATTACTATTCCTGAGAAACCTTGGACTGATATAAGTATGGATTTTGTTCTTGGATTTCCTAAAATAGTGAAAGGGTATGATTCCATATTTTTTGTAGTGGATAGATTTTCTAAGATGGTTCATTTTATACCATGTAAGAAGACATCAAATGCTGAGCATGTTGCTAAACTTTTCTTTAAAGAGATTGTGAGATTGTATGGATTACCACGAAGCATTATTTTAGATAGCGATAGTAAGTTTGTTGGTTATTTTTGAAAGACTTTGTGGAAGAAGATGGGTACTAAATTGAAGTTTAGTTCTACATTCCATCCACAAACAGATGGAAAGACAGAGGTTGTGAATAGAAGCTTGGGTAATTTGTTGAGATGTTTAGTTGGGAATAAGCCAAGTAATTGGGAGATGGTATTGGCACAAGCTAAATTTGCATATAATAATTTTGTGAATAGGAGTACAAGGAAGAAACCTTTTGAGATTGTTACTGGAATGCATCTTAGAGGTATATCAGATTTGAGAGATGTTGTTGGTGAAGAAAAGAAAGCAACTGCAGGAGAAGAATTTGCTAATTTTATGGAGTCCTTGCATAAAGAAGTGAAGTTGAGGTTGGAACAAAGTAATCAAAAGTATAAGGAGAATGCTGATCAGTCTAGAAGACACCATGATTTTCAAGTTGTTCATGAGGTGGTGGTTCATCTAAAGAAAGGAAGATTCCTAGTTGGAACATATAGCAAGCTAAAGATGAAGAAATTTGGACCTTGTAAGATCGTGAAGAAGTTTGACAGTGGTAATGCTTATGAAGTTGAGTTACCTGATGACATGGATATATCTCCTATATTTAATATTGCTAATTTGTATAAGTATCATGAGTCAAAGGATGAAGTTGTTATACCAGATGATTATTCTAAGAAACAGATTGAGGAAGTTGAACAGATATTGGATCAAAGAGTTGGCAAGAGTACAAGAGGAAAAGATTACTATGAATATTTGGTGAAGTTGAAGAATAGACCTATTGAAGATGCTTCATGGATCTCTCAATTTGAGTTGGATTCAGCTCAGGTTGGGACATCTCAATGATTCAGGAGAATCATTTCTTCCAACCTCGGTTGTTTGATGCAAGAGCATCATAGGTTGTCTTGTTATCCTGCTCATTTTTTCTCATTTTATAGTTGGTACCAAGTTACTATAGCACTCTTCAGGTGCCAAGCTCTTGTCGCACTCTTTAGGTGCTGAGCTCCTATCACACTCTTCAAGTGTTGAGCTCCTGTCGCACTCTTCAGGTGCCGAGTTCCTGTCACACTCTTCAGGTGCCAAGTTACTGTAGCAATCTTTAGGTGTTGAGTTCTTGTCACACTCTTGAGGTGCCAAGTTATTATAGCACTCTTCAAGTGCTGAGTTCCTATTGCACTCTTTAGGTGCCGAGTTACTGTAGCACTCTTCAAGTGCCGAGTTACTATAGCATTCTTCAGGTGTCGAGTTACCCAGTGTATGCTGAGTGCTAGTATTTGGACGTGATTTCTGCAAGCTGACTTGCAAGATTTATTTCATTCCCAACATTTATGTTAAGATATTTTCTTGGGATGAGTCCAGACCATTTTTGGGTTGGCCCTCCTCTTATGTAATTTTCTAGAATGGTTTGTAAGCCATTTTAGCAAGTATAAATAGAGAATTTAGACTTATAGCTAAGCAAGTTTTTAGAAGAAGAAAAAAAGTTTTGAGGGAGGAGAATTGAAAGTGCAAATTTTCTATTAGATCTTTGAATGTGAATGTATTTTAATTGGCCGTAACCCAGAAGGCCTCACAACTGGGCATGTATGAAGATATTTTAATGAATCAATAGAAGTATTTTCCTCTTCTCCTCCTTTGGTTGCTATCCATTTGCGTTTGCTTCCATTGTGTTAACTCTTGCAAGGTGGTTTGGATAGCTGGGTGAGCCCTTGGCCCTAGTTATTCATCCTCTTTGCTTGCATCAGCTAGATTGCATGATAATAATTAATTAAAGAATTTATTATTATATGCCTAAATTTTAGCTTAAGTAAACTAGACATAATAAGTGACTTAATAATTAAATCAATATGATTTAACCAATAAGAAAATATTTTATTAATCTAAGACCCACCCTTAAGATAAACTTAGGGAGTAGCTAAAAACTCTTCATGGCTTCCAAAAATAGGAATGAAAGAATGTCTATATGGTAAATGATTCATCTCACCAAAATGCATAGGTATCTAGCCATTGCAATCTCCTAGTACATAGGATCAAATATTGAATACATAGCTCTCTCTATCAAACCAAGAAAGAAATAAAACCAACATAAAACCCCATAATTCTGAGAGGTAAGACATGAACACTAAAATTAAATGCAATATCTCTTGCAGAAAGAAGAACCAAGAACATTGAAAGTGGAAAAGAAGTACAAACACGTATAATGGAATTTGTCATCGACACATCATGAGGCTAATATCATGGAAGGAACACTCACTTGACAAAGGAAGATGTAAAATATAGCCAACATGAAACCCCCCAAGGAAATTCATAATGTAGTGTAGGTACAAAAAAATGCAAAGATGTGCAAGATCTTGAAATATAATAGAGTGACACTCTATCTCAGTGTGTTTGAAAAAATACTAAAAAAGGATGTCAACAAAGATCAAAAGAGACATAAGGCTGACACAAAAGATAGTAAAAGTCATGAAAAATCATCTAAAGAAACATAATTGACCCCCGGACCTAAAAAAACCAAGATATCCACCATAATGCAAAAAAGTAAAGAGATCAATCCTTATAAAAGGAGAGCAAAACCCTAACAGGGTAAAAGCTAGGTTTCCTAATAATAATTAATAAAAGAAGTAATTATTATATGTCTAAAGTTTAGATTAAGTAAACTAGAGATAATAAGTGACTTAATAATTAAATCAATATAATTTAATTAATAAGAAAATATTTTATTATCCTAACATCTAGGTAGAGTTTCCAAATGTTTTTAGGTGAAAGGAGGATGACTACCTTTACCAACATGGAACCTAGTTGTAACTAACATGTAAGATTATATCTGTGTTTAATAGGACAAGAAAAGTGTTTTAGATTTGAAGCTCATACAATCAAGAACAATCACTTGCCAAAGGTAAAATAGATGGCTTGTCAAGAGTGCTCAAGAATTTACAACACTAAAAAGTCAAGCCAAGAGAATGATCAGGAAGCTCAATAGCAAGTAGTTAGCATAAAATGGTAACTAGACTTTGAAAAGTGACCATTAGTGATGTTTTAAGATTTACAACTAGAAAACTAAACCCATCTTCTTGACTTAGAATAGTACCTTACACAAATATGTGTGACTAGATTCAGGTAGGATGAGCTATAGATTAGCTAAGATATAGTTTAGAATCTATTTTGGAAGTAATATGAACCATATGATATTTCTCAAAGAGCCAAGAGATATTAGGGGAAAAAAAGTATAATAAGATAGAATTTATAGTAACTAGACAGTACATTTTCTTAGGCGATACTTTTCCTTAAATAGGGTGATATAGTTCACTACAGGAAGACGATAGAACTTATAGTAGTCAAGTGATACAATTTTAAGAAAATAATGTTGTATGATATTTCTCCAACAACTATATGATAGTGTGCTAGTGAATTGTGAAAAAGAGAAGTTTTGATGACAAAACTTGTGTTTCAGGTGGATAGTCAATTTTTTTTAGACCAAAATATTGCGTGGATAGTATAAGACCTTATTTTTTGTCACAAAACAACATGGTTTGCAAATAGTAGGAAAATTTAGAATGAATGTAATGCAAATGAAAGCTAAATGCAAGAAAGTAGAATGCAAGATAAATTAGAAAATAAGTATTACAACCCCTATTTAGACTAGATGATTTAAGTTATAAGTATGAAGAGAAGCTAGAATGAATGAGAAGCATGAAGAATGAAGAATAGAAGATATAAGAAGAGGAGCTCCAAAAGTATGATATCTTCAATCCTACAACATAATGTTACTAAAAGAGTGGAGTTGTGATGTGAGGAGAGAGCTCTCACTTTTAAAGAGAAATGGATGAAAGAGATCATGAGGCAAGATGCATGTGATCAAGGGTGGAGTTTGAAAGTGAGAGTGATCAATGTGCACAAGAATTTCCACCAATCATGATGAAGAGTTGAATTTTGTCCTCCGTGTGGGACAAAAATGTGTTTTCTTTTATTTCTAAATAAGGAAAATGTTTTTGTGTGTGAAACTTAGGATAAGAGATGAGTGGGGAAATTTATTTAATTAAAAGGGGAAATTTTCAAGTCTTTCAAGAGAGACTTGGGAATCCATATACCTTTAGATTTTTCTTTTCCTTTGTATGTTTTAGAGTGTATTTCTTCAATAATGGATTTAGGAACTCATATTTATTTTGATTTAGATCTTTAGTTAGTGGACCTTTGTGGTCTCTTGAATAATTGTCCTTTCTTTGTATTCACATGTCAATTAGATAGGACATGGTGATGTTCATTTTAAAATGGATTCTTGACTTTGTTCTTAAGTTTATCATCAAAATTGCTTTCGAAAGACTTGGGATTTGTGGATGAATAAAGCTAATATGGCTGGTTCATATGGATAGATGAATTAATATTCATCAAGGATGAGTGCCTTTTTTTATCTTGAGGTATAATGGGAGAGTTAGGGGGTGAGCTATGAGTGAAAGTAGGATATGGAGGAACATATGGTCCCAATATGGATTGAAGATTGGAATGCTTTAGCTTAGATAGATAAGGACCAAGGATAGATTTAGTAGATGCAAAAGTATAATGAATAAAAATATCAACATCTTTAGAGTGAGAAATGTGAAAAAGGCCATCAATAGACTTATAAGTAGCTTTGATAGGAACACCACCTTCTTTGATAGGAGCACTTGAAGATTGAGCCCGCTTTTGAAGTGGATGCTTTGATCTAGACATGTTTCCTTAGATAGCATAGGCAAAAAAAATTTCTCATGATTTTCAATAAGCTCAATGGAAGTAGTGAAACTGGTGTCTTCATCTTACTTAGGAGGTGGATAAGGCATAAGATATAGAGGAATGACATATTGAAGGAGATGAAATGGTGCTTGATCTTGATCGTTCTTGACATTTATAGATTTATATTTTTAGAGTCCTTTTGACATGGAACCACTTCTAAGAATAGGGGAGTATGAAGAGAGAATGGAGTAGTTGTCAAAGTAGGCATATTAGCACATGCATATTGGGTGTCTTTAGTCTTAGTAGCATGGAAAATATTTGCAGCCAAGTAAAGATTAGCTTGAGTTTCTTTTAGAGGTAGCCCTTGAGGATATCCATAGTCAATGCAAAAAGTATTAGGCTCTTTGTTTAGTGGAGCCATTTTGGAAAGCTTTGACACTTTAGGAGGTTCATGAGTTTTCAAAGAAGTGAAGGTGTCAAGGAAACTATCACTTTACATAGATTCATCAATGTGATCTTTCTTAAGAGAAGTATCCTCACCACATGAGTCATCAGAGTTATCAACAATCCCATCATCAATGAGATCTTGGATTTTATGTTTCAACTCTATGCAATCTTAAGTTTTATGACCTTTATTTCTATGGAAGTGATAATAATGATCATTTCTCCACCATGGAGGTTTGATTTTAGGTTCATAAGGTCTAGAGTTGTCTGTTAATGTGATGGATTCATTATCAAGAAGTGTTTTCAATATTTTATCATAAGAATCTTCCATTGGAGTAAAAGTTCTCTCAAAAGTATCTCCAAAATCATTTTTTTGTTTCTCAAGTGAATAGAATGCATTTGTGTCTTCATCAATATCTTGGTCAAATATAGGTCCATCATGAAATCTTGACATAGGCTCAAAGGAGGTATTACTTTCTTATTCTCTGAAGAGGTCTTTAGATATAGAAGATGAAGACATTTGATGTCTTCAAGAAAAATATGTAGACATTGAAGAAGATGACCCATGTGTATGTAAAAGTCTTAAGGGGGATTCATTTAAGAATGAAATATTCTCCTCTAACCTTTTCTCAAGTTTAGACTCCATTTCTATCATGCACTTAGAGAGATGAAGGTAAGAAAAATCATTTGTCTCTTCTAGTTATTTGTATTGAGCATATAGATCATGAAACTCTTTAGTGGCATGGAGGATATCATGATCATCTAGATTTGGTTGAGCTTTGGTAGCACAATTTTTGAAGCCCATGGAAATGGATAGAAAATCAAGCATGAATGATACTAGAGAAAACTAATAAAGTGACACAAGATAATTCGGTATACAAACTAGAGATGTAGAGTGTTCACTTGTTAAAGAGATGTAGCAATGGATGAAGGACTTTTCAAGAAAAGTGTCCAAGAAGATTATGAAACTAGTGACTCAATTCAAGAGGTAGGCAAGAAGATAAATATCCAAATAGAGAGAGTAAGCAGGGTGACAAGTGAACAACTTTCCCAACCCAAGAGTGTAGTCAAGAAATCAAGGTATCCAATTTAGAAAAAGGATATCTTAGCAAGTAGACATAGACTAAGAATGTGGAAAATAATAAAAGCCACTTTAATCATGTTCAAGAACTTGAGAAATAGAAAATAAAAGTCAAATGATGAAACTCTTCTAGTAAGAAACACAAGCCAAATGTTTAGACTTGATATTTTGACTTGGTCAACAAAGTTGATAGCATAGAAAGTTCAATTTTCAAAAGAAAAATGTGACACATGGATTAGTCTTAAAAACATCAAGAAAGGGACAAATAAACCTTGCATGATACAAGTATATGTGAGGTCTCCAAAGAAATCTCTAGAACTATAATCATGTGTATGTTCAAAATATTTTGACAGGTTGAGCATATTCTAGAACACATCCAACAATATCTACCTAAAGGACACAGTTCATTATTCAACAACTTGGCCCACACTTGATGCCTCTTCACTTTACACCAAGTGGTTAACCATGAGAGATATTGTCTTTTTCATGGATATTCCATTGGCATAACCAAGGCGACACAAATGGTGGGTGGAAAATTTTGGGGTGACCCGGGTAATCTACTAGGATCGATTCTTGCACTAAGATGTAGAGCAGAAAAATAAGGTAGATTCTATCCTAGGTTCTTAGTAAGGGATTTCTTTCATTTTACTCCTCTTTCTCCTAATATAGGACACATTTTAATGTGATAAGTAATGGACCTCGCAGCGATAAGAGTACCTTAAGAATTCCCACCTAGTGATTTCCTCATGGTCATAATCACACAAGTACTTTCACTAGATCAAGACAAGTACTATGTATACCAAGGTTTTGTGTCCTTGATAGCGTTGAGTTTATAGTGGGTTGGAATAGCTAGGTTTTCTTGTCCCCACTTGGGCCATTCCTCTTGATCTCTCAAGAGAATGCCCGTTAAAGGATTCTAGACTAAAAACAAAATGGATCCACTTTTGGAGGTCAAGATTTATGATTCACCACAAAGGTGAATAGCATACTCTCCTATTCCAATTATTTCCCCCAAACACACCATGAAAGTTGATTTACCCCTTAATTCACCTTGGCATATCAAGTGGGTCAAGATTTATGATTCACCAAAAGCTGAAGAGCATACTTGTTTTTTCTTTTTCTTTTCAATAGCCTTGCAAACAAGAGTTAGAAGCCTCTTAGCATAAGGTCTTTCACATGTGTTCTTTTATAGTCATTTGGAAAATAATTTTAGAGAAATCCTACTCAAAAAACAAGTTAGGGTATCAAAGATAAGTAAGATGTACAACACAAAGTGGTTAGTTGCTTGAAAAATTCAAGTTATCTTCCAATCAAGCATATGCAAAAAAAAGTGCAAATTAATTACCAATGCTCTTTTTTTTTTACCTTGTCAACAAGATCTGATTTATTTGCTATTATTTAGGCTCTAAAATTAGAAATGTTAAAAAGAAACCCCTAATGGAAACTAGAGATATTTTCAAAAAATGCAAGAAATTCAGCAATATCTCTCAATTTGTGCCCTAGGGGTTCATTTTTCCAAAACCAACCAGTTTTTTCAAATTGAATTGTTAAGCCCTAATATGACCTCTAAATTTGAAACACAAAGAATTAACCCCCTGCAGAATTCATATAAATTTTCAAAAATGTAAATTTTCCCAAAATATTCACTGATTTGCAACCATAAACTACTTTTTATGAAAAAAAAAGAAAAAATACTAACTAAGGAAAATCAACTCAAAATGATTTGAAAATTGGAATAAGATATGTTGGATGCATCGCCAACTTAAAAAATATTTTTTAGAACCAAACTCTAAGTGTTTGGAAAGATATAATAAAATATTTGAAAAACAAGGGTTGTGGCCTTCAAACCAATTTGCACAAGGGTTAGCCTTAAAACAAAAGTGGAAAAATTGCAAAAGTACTTGATTAGATGCAATAAGTTGTTGTAAAAAAAACTAGAAATAAGAAATGAAAGTAGAATGAAAGAAAATGGAGCTATAAATTTGATTCAAGCCCCACAATGGGCACAGAAAATGTATAGCATAAATGTGCACCACTCTAAACCCTTCCATGCAAGTGATCCCATAAGTTAGAATGCTTGAATTTCAGTTGAGAGCTCCCTAACCATGGAGTGCAAAGGGGTGTTCTGAGAAATATGAATAGCTTTCACTTGAGTCTTTGAAACACAACCCTTGCTATTAAACCATGGAATGGGAGGTTCTTGAGACAAGAGAAAGAATGCCAATGTCCAAAAGAACTCTCGATCACACAATACAAGAATGAGATAAGCTACAATGAGATGCACAATGCAACTAGATTAAGCAAATAAGAATGTTACAAAAGATAAGCTAGTTAAAATATGTGATTTAAGTTACTACAAAATGAACTAAGCTACTATGTAAGATGAATCTAAGATAATATGCAATGGTGATGAGAGAATTCATACAAGAAGTAGAAGTTCTCCACAAGCTCTAAGAAGATAGATAACAATACTCAAGAATGTGGATCCTTTGAGAAGGAGAGAACTCATTCTTTTAAAAGTGTATGGACGGTGGAGTTTACCCAGGGTTTGAGTAAATTACACAAATCGGTTGCCCATACAATTCTATGGCATCGACTGGGTAGACAATAAATTCTATATGTAACATGCCAACCTAATGACCAACCCCCAAATTCGACCATCATCACTATCACGAAAGAGGGAATTCTCTCAAGTTTACAAAGATCAAGATCAAGGGATAGATGATCAATGGTGTGAGTTGAATTTTGGCATGATCCATGGGTAAGTGCACCAAGTTGTGGTGCCAAAAGGGGGGTATAAGTGGACATCTTTTTCCTAAAATTAGCAATTTCTGAACTTCAATAAGAATTTGAAGATAGTTACGCTCAAAATTTTAAAATATGACAAAAACAAAAGTTGTAGTCCTTTGAATCTAGTTTCTAAACTTTTAATTTTTTTTCAAAATGGTTTAGTTATAGGTCCTCAAAAAAGAGACCCATAGAAAGTGGTACTGTTTATTCCAAAAAAAATGACATAGTATAAAGTGAGTGCCCCTAAAATTTTAACTTTTTTTTGAAATTCTTTAATTGCTCTAGTCAAAATTTACTTAACACTATGTAGTTTATCCTAGATTTTTTAGGTAATTTTATAATGTGTATTTTTTTAATGAATCTTTAAACTAGACACATCCATAAAATGTGAAATACCTATGTGCTCCCCCTAGATATAAATGAAAACTAATCTAAAATTAAAACCTTTTTTTTTCAAAGTGTGTAGAATGGAGTCTAGTTTCTAAAAAACTAAGTTGTTGCAAAATTCAATGAATGAGCTAAAATCTACAGCCCAATTAGTACATGGTGGTTTTTGACAAAAAAATGGACATATATTCAAAATAAATTATAGATGAAAGTCTTGAAATAGTTCAAATTAAAAATAAATTATATGGTTATATAGCTGACCTACAATGTCATGTAACCTGATCTTATCGAAACCCAACCAAAATGAATCTTGAAGGATAGCACACAAGAAAAATCAATCATTTTTTGTATGTTTGCAGAAAAACATGTCTTAGACCTATTTATAAACTCCAAACCTTTGGGTTGGATCTCCAAGGAAAAACTAAGCCTTAGGCTTGGTTTTAATGCAAAACTTTGAATAGCACATATGCCCTATAGTGCATGCATGCTATAGCATGTGCACTCTATTTAAAGCTTTTGAATTTGGGTCTCAATAGCACGTGCACGCTATAGTGTGCATGCACTATTGAGACCTAAATAGTGCATAGAGAAGGAAGAAGAGATGCAAAGTAAGAGAAAGAGAAAGGGGAGGATGGCTATGTGTGTGTGATAGAGATAGGTAGATAGAGAGAAAGTAGGGGATGGGAGATAGGAGAGAGAGTGTAGGGGATGGGAGAGAGAGGAAGATAGAGAGAGTAGCAGTGGTAGAGAGAGTATAGGATGGGAGAGAGAGGAAGTGAGAGAGAGTAGGGGTGGCAAAGAGAGAGTATGAGATGGGGGAAAGAGATTGAGAGTAGGGGATGGGAGAGAGAGGAAGTATGAAAAAGTGAGTAGGTGTGGCAAAGAGAGATTAGGTAGTGGGAGAGGGAGTGAGAGAGGGAAAGAGGGAGGAGGATGGGAGTGTGTGTGGGAGAGAAAGTAGGGCATGAGAGAGAGTGTGAGAGTGTGAGAGAGAATAGGGGTGACTAAAAGAGAAAGTAGGGGATAGGAGAGGGGAGAGAGAGAGAGAGTCAGGGATAAGGGAGAGAGAATAGAGAGGGGGAGATTGAGAGAGAGAGAGATAGTAGGTGGTGGAGGAGGGAGCAGGAGAGGGAGAGAGAGAGGAGGGATAGGAGTGTGTGTGAGAGATCTAGAAAGTAGGGGATGAGAGAGGAGAGAGAGGAGGGATGGGAGTGTGTTGGTTGTGTGAAAGAGAGAGTAGGAGATAGGGGAGGGGGGAGAGAGAGAGTAGGGGATGGGAGAGAGAGAGTAGGTGGTGGGAGAGGGAGTGGGAGAGGGAGAGAGGGGGTGAATGGGAATGTGTGTGTGTGTGTGTGTGTGTGAGAGAGAGAGAGAGAGAGAGAGAGAGAGAGAGTAGGGGATGGGAGAGAGAGGAAGTATGTGAGAGAGAGAGTAGGGGTGGCACAGAGAGAATATAGGATGGGAGAGAGAGATTAAGAGTAGGGGATGGGGAGAGAGAGAGTATAGGATGGGAGAGAGAGATTGAGAGTAGGGGATGAGGGAGAGAGAGAGTAGGTGGTGGGAGAGGGAGAGAGAGGAGGATGGGAGTGCATGTGTGTGAAAGAGAGAGAGTAGGGAATGGGAGAAGGGAGAGAGAGAGAGTAGGGGATGGGAGAGAGAGAGTAGGTGGTGGGAGAGGGAGTAGGAGAGGGAGAGATAGGGGAGATGGAAATGTGTGTAAGAGAGGGAGAGAGAGTAGGGGATGGGAGAGAGTGGGGGTGGCAGAGAGAGAGTAGAGAAGGAGAGAGTGAGAGTGAGAGTGAGAGAGAGAGAGATTAGGTGGTGGGAAAGGGAGTGGGAGAGGGAGAGCGAGTGAGAGATAGAGTAGGGGATGGGAGAGGAGAGAGAGGGGGATGGTTGTGTGTACGAAAGAGAGAGAGTAGGTGGTGGGAAAGGGAGTGGGATAGGGAGAGGGAGTGAGAGATAGAGTAGGGGATGGGAAAGGAGAGAGAGGGGGATGGGTGTGTGTGTGTGTGAAAGAGAGAGAGTAGGGAATGGGAGAGGGGAGAGAGAGATAGAGAGAGAGTAGGGGATGGGAGAGAAAGAGAGTAGGTAGTGGGAGAGGGAGAGAGGGGAGGATGGGAGTGTGTGTAAGAGAGAGAGTAGGGGATGGGAGAGAGTGTGAAAGTGTGAGAGAGGGTACAGGTGGAAAAGAGAGAGTGAGAGTAGGGGATGGAAGAGAGAGAGTAGAGAGGGAGTGAGAAGGAGAGAGAGGGAGAATGGGAGTGTGTGTAAGAGAGATAGAGTAGGGGATGGGAGAGAGAGTAGGTAGTGGGAGAGGGAGTGGGAGAGGGAGAGAGAGGTAGGGAATGGGAATGTGTGTAAGAGAGAGATAGTAGGGGATGGGAGAGAGAGGAAGTGTGAGAGAGAGTAGGGGTGGCAGAGAGAGGATAGAGGGGGAGAGAGAGATTGAGATTAGGGGATGGGGAGAGAGAGAGAGTATAGGATGGGAGAGAGAGATTGAGAGTAGGGGATGGGGGAGAGAGAGTAGGTAGTGGGAGATGAAGTGGGAGAGGGAGAGTGAGAGAGAGGAGGATAGGAGTGCATGTGTGTGAAAGAGAGAGAGTAGCTCAAGAGAGAGTAGGGGATGGGAGAGAGCATAGGTGATGGGAGAGGGAGTGGGAGAGGGAGAGAGAGAGTAGGGGATGAGAGAGAGTGTGAAAATGTGAGAGAGAGTAGGGGGTGGCAAAGAGAGAGTAGAGAGGGAGAGAGTGAGAGTGAGAGTGAGAGTGTGTGTGTGTGTGTGAGAGAGAGAGAGAGAGAGAGTAGGTAGTGGGAGAGGGGAGAGAGTAGAGAGAGAGAGAGAGAGAGTAGTGGATGGGAGAGAGATACTAGGTAGTTGGAGAGGGAGTGGGAGAGGGAGAGAGAGGAAGGGATGGGAGTGTGTGTAAGAGAGAGAGTAGGATATGGGAGAGAGTGTGAGAGAGATTAGGAGGTGGTAGAGAGAGAGAATGGGATGGGAGAGAGAGTGAGAGTAGGGGATAGGAGAGAGAGAGTAGAGAGAGAGAGAGAGAGAGAGAGAGTAGGAAATGGGAGAGGGAGTGGGAGAGGGAGAGAGAGAGGGGGGATGGGAGTGTGTGTGAGAGAAATATAAAGAGTAGGGGATAGGAGAGGAGAGAGGGTGAGAGAGAGTAGGCAATGGGAGAGGGGGAGAGAGAGTAGGTGGTGGGAGAGGGAGGGAAAGAGAGAGAGTAGGGGATGGGAGAGAGAGAGAGAGAGAGAGAGAGAGAGAGAGAGAGAGAGAGAAGGGGATGGGAGAGGGGAGAGAGAGTAGAGAGAGAGAGAGAGAGAGAGTAGGGGATGGGAGAGAGAGGGGGATGGGAGTGTGTGAGATAGAGAGAGTAAGGGATGGGAGAGGAGAGGGATTAGGGGATGGGAGAGGATAAAGAGTGAGAGAGTAGAGCATGGTAGAGAGAGTAGGTGATGGAAGAGGGAGTAGGAGAGGGAGAGTGAGAGAGAGTAGACAATGGGAGAGGGAATAGGAGAGGGAGAGTGAGAGAGAGAGTAGGGGATGGGAGAGGAGAGCAAGATCGAGAGAGAGTAGGGGATGGGAGAGGAGAGAGAGAGTAGGGGATGGGGGATGGTGGGATAGTGAGAGATTTGTTTTGACATAGTGCATACATGCTATAGTGCATACACACTATGTCAAATCACCCAAAAATGATAAAAAAGGAAGTCTAGGTCCCATTTCATCTATCCTCTACTTTTGGTGTGTTGTGCATTCTGTTGTTCCAATAGAAAACATAGATTTCAACATAGTAAACACTATTTTGAAGACTTTTTGAATGTATAAAACACCAAATTCAATCATTGGATACATGATTTGAAGACTTTTTGAATATTCTTTGTATAGAAAAGGTTAGTGCAATCCTTTTTAAATATAGAAATCATCATCATGCCAAGGAAGAAACCAAAAACTCAAACAAATTAAGATAGGGAGAGAGATTTGGAAATAAAAAGAGATAAAATGAAACTACCACGTGAACAAAGAAAATTGCAAAGCAATAATGAAGAATTGACTTTCGAAGAGGATCAAGAACCACCAATACAAAGAAGGAAAGAGGAAGAATTGGAAAGACAAAGAGAACAAATGAGACTGTTATGCTCAAGAAGACAATTGAATTATGAAGCTACACCATCTTCCAATGTTGGATTCATATCATCCTCTCATGTTGAAGAGACACTAATTTTTAGATCTGATGATGTGCACAATCCATCATGTCATGTTGAAGACACAACATCAACACATCAAGTAGGTGATATTCCATCTTTTGCATCTTATTTCCAAGGCACGTCATCTTCGGTTCAAGGTATGCAATACACTCAACCTTATGTTGATGTTCAAAATGTTGAGAGAATGGAAAATATTATAACACCTTCTAGAATTTGTTTTAGAAGACCAAAATATTTTATTGATATTGATACTAAGATTTTGAAATCAATGCTTGACAAGGTTAGCAAGCATACTTGTCAAAGAAATGTTAATTGTATGTGAAGATTATTTTTTGAAGAATTAAATATTATAGGTCAATGCCAATTATTTTTTGAAATGATGAGAAATTTGAAATTTAGGCCTATCATGAAGATTCTTTGGCTAGGAATGATGGGAGATTCAAATGAAAGAAGCATTGTAAAGAATCTAATAAGTGCTTATGACAAAGTGGGTTCTAGATCATGCACCAAAGATAGTAATATCACAAGATGAGTACTTTCATTGACAATAGTAAGTAACCAAATGAAGAGAGCTTGACTAATGAAAAAGACAAGCAAAATATTAAAAATTGGTAGAGGTGCTCTAAGGAGAGCCATGCTAAGGCATGTGAGATTGGAAGATCCAACAAAAAATGAGTTATGGACATTAGCAGTAGACTACCATGAAAGGATAAAGAAATTAGTGAAGCTTTGAAATCATTGATCAAAGATTTTTGGAAAAATAATACAAGTGTTTCCCCTAATCAAAGAGGTATTGTAAGGAGGATTGGCAGCCAAAATCACAACCCACATGCGAAATTTTTTGGACTCAACTTAGACACAATTTTTTGCAAAATTTATTGGTATATATCTTCAAATTCGAATAAGTCAAATATTTTTTGAGATGGGTAAACCTTTTTATGCAAAGATAAATCACGCACACAAATTATTTTTGTAGGATACATATTGAATTTTCTAACCATTTTGATGTTTTTGGGCATATATATGTGTTTTTGCATTTTGAGTTTGTTTTGTAGGATTGTGACATGAATGAGCCACCAAGATCTTCAAGATAATTCATATCCAACATTTTATGTGAAATAGGGGATAGCCAACAACTTTACAAGACATCATGCTTGGATGCTACATGCTTATTTTGTGGTTCTTTGCAAATTTTATCAACTTGTCAACATATGGATAGTACACATGCAATTAGAAATGAAATAGTAGATTATGGAAAATTTAAGTCAATGACATATGCTCTAAAAGATGGAAAATAGGGTAAAAGATGTGATTTAGTCATTGAAAAGATTCTATTGTACGAGTTCATGGAGATTTTTTTGTGAAAAGATTATTTACAAGTATGCAAGGCATACACATAGAGCTCAATGGTTGGATTTGCAATTCAAGTTGTGCAAAGATATGTTTCCACTGGATACCATTGTTTTGGTTGTAGATTTTGCAAAGAACTACACACTACAGCCACAAAATGAGGTGCAAGAAAAGTATCATATTTCTCAATAGATTTCCATATTTGTTCACATAACATTCATGCATTCACCTACAATTATAGAGGATGATAGGAAGATTTTGAAGGAATACCATTTTTATATCAACAATGATCAATCACATTCTACAGAGTTCGTACATGGTTGTTTTTAACTATTTTATGGAGATTTGGCTATCAGGGGCATAACATATGATCATCACATTATTTGGTCAGACAATTGTGCATCTCAATTCAAGAATGCATGAATGTTCTATTGGTTGAGCAAGATGCATAGGTTGTATAGAATTCAATATATGTGGAATTTCATAGAGGCCAGTCATCAAAAGGGAGAGCACGATGGTGCAGGCATATGCATCAAAAGAGCCTTAGCTCATGAAAAACTAAAGTACAAAGATGAAGCAATATTGATAGACACAAAATCCATCATCTAGTGATGTAATGCTATAATGGGTCCAGGTAAGGAAGGTGAGTCTACGGTTTGTAGATTTTTTTGGTTGATAGATAATACTAAGATTGCACCATATGAGGATTGTTGCACAGTAATAGGATCTAGTGACTTGCACTCTTTTAGAAGCTCTAATGTAGTTTCAAGGAGCATCTACACAAAAAAAATGACATGCTATTATCCATCATGTGCAGAGGAAAATTGGGATGAGTGTGAGTTAACTGAATGGGTAGACAAATGGGATATACAGGTTTTGGATCCAATTGACACCTATTGTCCCCCACAAGCACTAGAAATGGTAGAGATGGATTTGTCTATTGCCTTTGACCACTTATCTAATCTAGTGAAAAATAGTAATATATATATATATATATATATCTTTGTAATTTCTATATGTAACTTTATAACTTTTACCTAAGTATTTTTTGAATTAATGACCACATTTTGTGCATTTGTCATTGTAGGCCATGTTTTTACTATTATTGCACCTGAAGACAATGAAGAAGGGGTAGATTATTATTTGTGTCATTGTGTCCAAGACAAAGAAAAATTAGATCACTCAGTTATAGATTTTGAAGGTTTAGAGTACCATGTCAGTGCAGTGGTTGTAACTAGCACACGACTTAGATGATATTCTATGAAGAACCCTAACTTGTGGTTATTCGAAGATTGGTAAATAGAGAGGAAGATTCTTCATTACTCAAACCTTGTTGTCACATAAAATGTCAACTTGATAAAATATGGTGGAAAATCACATAATAAGATTCTCTGGAAAGTTCACGAGTTAGACTACAAGGCAATACTTGAGACATTAAAATGTAGAGCAAATCCAATTGGCTCATTAGATTAAATTGGATCCAAATACAATGTTGCAACCTCTCCCCCAAGGCTGTCCACATGACAAGGTGGGTATTATTATTATGTGTAAGTGATGAGATAAGTTTAAATCATAGATTTTATGTTTTGATTTGTTTAGAATCTAGATACATTATTTGAATTTATATTAGATTCTTTAATAGGACCCATTTTCAAATTAGTCATTTGAATAAGTGAAAGTTTAGAATTTTTTGCTTAGATTAAAATGTAATGAAAGAACATGAAAATTGTTAGAATGTGAATGCTTTGTGATATAAAGTCATGATTGTGTGCATGTAACTTGAAACTTCAAACTGGCAAAAGCAAGGATACAATGGGAGAAGTTTTCAATACTCATCAAGCAAGGGTTATCATACAACTTAGAAAGCAAGGATTTGTACAAATGGATAATTCTCAATGACAATCCAAATTAATTTTTTTTCATTCTCTAATTTTAGAGGATTAATCTTATCTTATATTTTTTACTATGCTAATTCTTCATTTGCAAGTCACCAAAGAAGAGGGCTAATAAAGTCAAAGCACCAGTGATAAAGGGTGAGATGCCAAAATCATCTACAAAATGGTATTAACAATTCACATCCTCAATTTTTATTAGTGCTTTTTGTTCAAGTACCATTGTGTGTTAATCATCTTATGTCTGGGATTGCAAAGGATCACAATCATCAAAGAGTAAGAAGGAAAACAGGTCTCGATCTGATGATAATGGGGTAGTTACAGATATAGTTCTCTCTAAGGATAATGTTGGTTAGCTGATATATAAGTTGAGAGAACCAAAAGAATATTTAGGTCTATTGAAAACAAATGGAACTTTTGTTATTTTAGGATATAAAAAGTTTATTGATGGATTTACCAAGAATTAAAACTATACAGACAATCAATTTACTCTTCCATAAATATCTTCGTATGTTAACAAATTTTACTATATTTCTTGATTTTGTTCTAGCATTTAATGTGATTGTAATATTGGTTTCTAACTGAAGGAGGACAAAGAAAAAAGAGTAAACAAGTTTCATCTGTGAACACACCTACAAGTGGAAGTGGAAGAAAATCTAAGGGAGCTAAGGAAGTGAAAACTATAATAGATCAAGACCAAATAGGGATATCATTAAATAATTCAAATGATGAACCTTTGGTATGTAAACTCCAAAATACCATTTTTGGTTTTAAACTAAACTTGAGTATGCATTTGACTTGTTTATCCTAAAAATGTAGAATGCATGGAGATAATGTGCATGCACTGATTAGTAGACTTCAGGAGTCGGGCCTCACTTCAAAAATATATGAAGAACATGCATAGGTATTGGAAACTTCTCAGATTTCTTAACATACCCGTCACCTTTTAAAATAGTTTCTATAAAGATAATACAAGGCATTTCCCAAGACATTGCACTGCACTACCTTCCTAAGTTGCTCGTAATGGAGGTTATAATGTTTTAGAATGTTAGGACTAGTTTCAAGTTGATACCAGCCCATTTGTAAAGGCTTGAGACTCATTGGTGTTTCTATAAACCTTGAGTCCTTAAGACCTATAGGGAATTTAGTATCTAGGGAAATAGGTAGAAATAACTTAAATAAGGATAATTTAGGTCATAGGGTCCTTAAGATAAACTAGTCTTTTTAATAGGATAAATTAGCCTTTTTAATAGGTCCATTTAAATGATTTGGTAAAGTTTCACCACTTAGCAATTTAAAAAATTCAAAAGTTACAAAGTTATAAATTTGAATTTTCAAATTATAACGGTCATGGACATTTAGGAGGGAATTAGTTTATTTATTATTTTAAGCCAAATTAAACCATCCAACCAATTTGGATTGATTGGGGTAGTTGATAGGAGTTTATTAAGTGTTTCACTAATCCATTGTATGGGTAGAGAATCCATGGTACGGACTACTACAACAAATTGAATTAAAAAAATCTGATTTCTTGCAAAGTTAAAGGGTTTTTTGGTATGATTCAAAGTTCTTATTGATTGGATTTCCTTGGACAATGTTTTGATCATTCATATTTCATCTCTTTGAGTTATTTCATGTTCTAAATACTCTACTACAGTCACTATTAATCATTTTAGTACTATTTAGTCTTTGGAAAATCTAAATTTAAGACAGTTTTGTGTAGATTTCACACTATGAATGTTATTCTATGAATGTAGCACTCTTATTCTAATAGAATGGCATCTTATTTACATACATAATATCAATTTAAAATGTATAGTATCTTAGTAATCTTGGAAATGTAAGTTTGATTATTTTATGTGGTGATCACCATAAAGAAGACTAAGAAACTAAGTGAATTTTGAGGGTAGGCTGAAGGTTAGAGAGTTTAAGATAATCCATAAAGGGTACTCAAATATATAATTTATTTGCCTGGTATTTTCAAAAAAGTTGAAGAAAAATCCTTGTGAGTGCTGTTGCAGGGCTATAAGGCATGCTATTAGGCCTAGTTTGAGGAATATTGAAGTTTTGGTGTCTAAACCATTGAAGAAAATATAAAACCTACTCAAGTACCTTGGATTGCATATTTTAGGTCTATCAGATTACATCATAAGACTTGTTAGTGGATAATTTACCATTTCACTTATTGAAGGCACTTTTAGTCACTAGATTCAATTGTGCATTTGATTGAGTTTGTATTTGGACCTCGGATCCACCATATTCCCTTGCCACCTTTGCATCATAGATCCCATCTTCTCCCACAAACCCAAAGCATGAAATTGTCAATTTTGTAATACATTGCCAAGAATGGGCAAACTTTAGGCCAAAATGGCACATGTGAAGTTTAAGGAGTTAAAAGTCATTGAATGTTAATGTCATAGTCAAATGTAATGTATTTGGTTCATTAAAGTCATAGTAAGGAGGAGTAATAGTTCATTCAAGGTTAATATACAAAATATGATTAAATGCTGCACAAAAAGATGTAAATTGCAAAATATTGTCAATATGGCCACAAATGGCTAAAGGATGAGATTAGGGAGTAGAAGTAAGAAGTTAGTAAAGGCTATATTTAAACATTACTAGAGTCTTTAGATTAGTTAGAAATGTTGAGTTGTTGATTTGACAACTTTGTTGTCAACTTGATAACATTTTCATATGTTAAGTTAGTACACTATTGCAGACAGTTAGAGATAGTTAGGAAGTAGTTACTATCATTTTCTTGATGTGTAGAGTCTATTTGGGGAAGAGAAACATGGGAATGAAGAGGGAATCCTAAGGGATAAGAACTGATACAAATTTGAAATGGTTTGCAGCAATAAAATTTTAATTCTTCGCATTTCATAGTGTTCAATGTCTTGTGACAGTCATTGCAACAAAAAGTTGTATTTTGGATTGAATGTAATTTGTATTATTTAATGTTGTAAGTGCATTTATTGGGGTCATTAAGACATTTCCTTTGGTGTTATGCTATCTTGATTTCCTTTTATTGATTTCAAGCAATGGACAGTTGTGCCAGTGACTGGCATTCTAGGCACAATCAACATTTAGATTTGTAGCCAACAACATGGAGTGACCCTCCCTCCCATGTGGTGACTATAACTTGGTGGGAGGGGGTTCATTAATGTAGCAGTACATTGAAATGGTATGTTATATTGTAGGAAAATGAAGTAAGGGCCTTGGAGTATCACTATTTGTTGATGTTTGTTGTAGAAACTAGTGCTTGTTTTGATACCAGTCATCGCTGGGAATGATTGAATGATTAGAGGGGCTAGATAATGGTTGTAATGGTCTATTGGGATGCATTTTAATCCATGGAATGGGATATTTTAATAAAAATGGATGGGAATGTGATCACAGTCTAAAATACTGAAGAAATCAACATGGAAATGGTGGTTAGGTACAACAACGGGAGTTCTAGCCATGTAAAAGGAGCATTTTGTGATTTGGATCATCTTATATGACCATTGCAAAGGTGTATGATCAACCAATTTGATATAGAAGTTTGAGGAAGGGTGATAATTGTGATACCCTAGATTTGAGGGTTTAAAAGAAGGTAATTTGGGATTTTGGGGTTCTAGTAGGTCTGGGATAGATTGCTTATGGAATTGGGGGGGTTTATGCCATGAATGATGACTGTTGAAAGTTACAAGGTTCTAGAGTCTATTATACTGGGAGTTGCTTTGTTAAATTAGCCATTTTCATGCTAAAAAATAGGACATCAGTCAGAAACAGGGATGTTGGTCCAAAATGACCATATGAAATATTTTGATATGTTTTAGTACTTTGAAAAGGGTGTCTAGAAATGTAATTATCCTATCAAGTCCTTTGGATAGATTTTAAAATATTTATAATTTTGTGCTGTTGGAGGGCTACTAATTTGTCAATTAGGTCTCTTAAGACATCTTAACATACCAAAAGGAAAGGGTAGGTTTTTTTGGAAAGTATATGATTGTACTCACTATGTGACCCCAAAAAGCATAAAAAATGGGTGATTTTACAAAGCAACTATATCATAGAAATATTCCCAAGTTTCCAAACCTTGGATAGTGTCATTAAATGGTCCAAAACCTCTAAATCCAAGAGGAAATCAATCCATAACACTTGTAACATCAAAAACCCCAAAATACCTCTCTTAAAACCTTGATTTGAGGGTTTCTCCAATCTCCCTTCTCCAAACACTTCCAAACCTATTTGGTGGTTGATTCACTATGAGTTAGAAAATAAATGGTCAACCAAAACATAGAAATGCTTTTCCCTTAAGGCCAATCTCTCATTGTTGCTCCCTAGCTATCAGTTCCCTTAGGGAACACTTTGCTCCAACCAGTGATCACTCCACTTCTTCAATATGTCTGTAGACAAGTTCATTAGTAACTATGATACATAGTTAGTATTCATTCTTCCATGGGTCCTAGGCCTTTGGGTCCATGGAAAGGGTATTAATGACAAGTAAATCTTCAAAACAATGTAGAAGACTTAATAAAATTAGTCAATTTTCCGTAGGTGTAGGAATAATCAATGCCTAATGAAGATATGTAAAGTCATTTGATGATGAAGCATGGCTATTGAAGCCATAAAAATGTAAGGGAAGCATGAAATTGTCAAATTTGTAATACATTTCCAAGAATGGGTAAACTTAGGCCAAAATAGCACAAGTAAGGTTTAAGGAGTTAAAAGTTATTTAATGTTAATGTCATAGTCAAATGTAATGTATTTGGTTCATCAAATTCATATTATGGAGGAGTCATAAGCCATTCAAGGTTAAATAGATGTAAATTGAAAAATTGACAAAATTTTGTCAAGAATGCCAAAAATGGCTAAGAGAAAAGACTAATGGATATGTTTAGAGTTGTCAACTTGACAACATTTTCATATGTTAAGTTAGTACACTATTTTAGACAGTTACAAATAATTAGGTTGTTGTTGGGTTTGTGGGAGAAGATGGGGTCTATTTAGAAGTTCTTCCACATGATTAGAAGGGAGAGATGATCCATAATGATGAAATATGTAATTGAACCCTAAGTCTAATCTTTAAAAAGCATGAAAAAAACACTCAAAGCAAGTGATTGCTGTAATATACAAAATGTTGATTACAATCCGTACATTGTCATTTTTCCTTCTTCCAACCCATTGAAAAGTTTGAGTTAGACCTTATATAGGATTAGAATTTAAATTTACAACTAATTTAAGTGGTTTAAGGGCTCCCATGAAGAAGTTTCTCTTATTGCATAAAAGTTGTCAATGATAACTTTGCAAGAAATGAGCAATTTTTGCAATTTTGCAAATTTTTTACCCAAACTTGCTATACTTGCTACCAAAATTTCTAGAAAGCCTAAGATGGATCTAAGACACCTAATAATGACCCTAAAACAATTGATTACCTTATTTTTCCCTCAAAACCCAAAAATTCTCTATTGAGCCAAATGAGCAATTAGGAGCAATATTGCATTGTGGGGCTCTTCTAACCTATATAACCTCATATTATGACCAAGTTGATTCTATTATTGCTCTAGTGATGTGGCTAGAATAACTACAAGCCAAAAACACCAAATAATCCCTAGGTCTACCCTTTAGCCTACAATGATAACCAAGAAATAAGCCAAATCTCACATAACCTTCAAATTTGCTCCAAGGGTTGAACTAATGTTATGTTCTACTCTCAAAAGTGTAAATCCGTCCTTGTAATAATTGAGGAAAGTTTTGATTCTCACCACTCCAAGAAATACACAAAGCTAATCTAAACCCAACTTGAGCAAATAGAGCCAACTCCCTCAAAATGGGCAAAATAGGGATTTTGTTGTTCTAGGCTTTACAACTTCTAGAAAAGGCTTGAAAAAACTTAGAATCAACCTAAATAAGGTAAATACACTATTGGTTGCACTCCCAACAACTCTCAAACAAATTTGCAAGATTAGGCCTAGAAGCCTATTAGGTCTCCTAATGTTGATTTTGACCAATAACTCTAAAACTCACTAAAGTACTTGAGGAATAAATTATATATTTAGGAACCCTTTTGGTAGCTCTTACTAACTCCAAAGTTGCAAGGACCAACTCCACTCTAGCATATCCTAACCACAACTAAGTACACATACCTAATCAATTACTTTAGGCTTGGTTTTCAAGGAAAGTGGTCAAAAATGGGTGCATAGAATCTAGTCTCCACTTCTAGGTTGTTCTTTAGGCTAAAAAAAGGGCACTTTGTTCAAACATTAGGTCCTCAAACCCTTTCCATCAATCTATCCACTTGAATTTCTCCAAAACAAAAGTCAAATACATGGGAATATTTGACTTAGGGCTCATCCCAAAAAATCACAAACACAACTTCCTGCTCCCAAACTTCCAAAATTTTATAGAGTACATCCCTAACTTTCTCTATACTAGGGAAGCATGAAATCCACTAGTAGGAACTAAAGTTAGAGTCATTTTTATGACCAAACTCTAAAATTAAGGGTTTCACAGACCAACACCCTAAAAAAATTGATAACTTTTGCAAGATAAATGATGAAAACTCCAAAGCAACACCAAAATCTTCTAAAAAGATAGCTTCAACTTCTCAGAGTCCAATGATAATCTTGTAGAGCCTATATTCTGTAATGTATGGAAAAAATAAGTAAATTGCACATGAAATCAACAAATTTTATTGATTTTGGGAGCAAAATACAATTGAATCTTCACACACTCACCATCCTTGAATGCTCTGAGCCTAAATAGGCCATTTACAATAGGTTCAAGCACCCCTTAATAGTTTTGAGCCATTGGAAGTTACATTTGAAAAAGTTGTCAACAAAAATGCAAAAGTTGCTAAGCAACTTTTTAGCAATTTTGTGCTTATGACAAGATTTATTGCAAGAATGTTTGGAAATGGACTTTACTCACTCATAGGAACCTTATTAATGTTCTAAACAACTAGAAATACCTAGAAAACATAAAAATGACCAAAAATCCACTTATTGGACCAATTGATGCCCAAGGCTTATAGTTGTACCATGGGGTCTTGTGTGGATTCCAAGGTGGATGGGTCATAGGGAGATCCTTATTACATCATGAAAAGAAAGAGGGTTAGGTGCTCTACACCATGGTGAAGAGTTGGATCATGGTAGTTAGGTACACATGCATGGAGATCACGTGCATGCACTGATAAGTCAAAATGGGCAAAATGAGGATTTTGTTGTTCTAGGCTTTTCCACCACCAGCAAGGGCTTGAGACACTTAGTCTGCATAGAAATAAGGAAAACCAATCATTGGTTCTACTCCCAAAAAACCACAACTCAACTTAAAATTATAGACCTAGTAGCCTATTAAGTCTCCTAAAATTGATTTTTACCAATAACTCTAAAACTCATCAAAGGACTTGAGAAATAAAATGTTGATTCAAGTACCCTTTTCCAAGCTCTAACAAACTCCAAAGTTTCAGAGACCAACTCCACTCCAGCATATCCCAACCAGCACCAAGTACTCAGGCCTAATTAGCCTTTTTAGGCTTGGTGTTCAAGGAAAATGGTCAAGAATGGGTGCATGAAATCAAATCTCCACTTCCAGGATATTCTTCAAGCTCAAAAAAGGGCACCTTGTTTTGACACCAAGTCCTCAAACTCTTTCCATCATTCTATCCACTTTAATCTATCCAAAACAAGGTTAAATACATGTGGATATTTGACCTAGAGCATCCTTCCAAAATTCACCAACTTGTCCTCCTACTCCAAAACTAAAAAAATTGGATAATATACAACCATAACTTTCTCCATACTAGAGAAGAGAGAAATCCACTAGTGGAATCTCAAGTTAGGGGCATTTTATTGTAGACCAAGAAGGAACAAAATTTGATAACTTTTTCCAACCAAATGATAAATTATTTGAATCAAAGCCAAAACCTTCTAAATAGGTAACTCAAACTTTTCAGTGCAGAAGATTCATCCCCCAATCAGTGGTTCTATACAACACGTCAAAAATTAGAGAAAAGTGTTGGAACAACAAGAATTTTATTGATTCTTGAAAGAAAATACAATTGAAACCTCTATATATGTCCCTCTTTGAATTCTCAAAGCCTATATAGGCTATTTAAAACTGATTTAACCAACCCTTGGTCAGTTTTAGTTGTTGGAAGTTGTATTTTGAAAAGTTGTCAAGAAAATTGCAAAAGTTGCTAAGCAACTTTTTTGCAATTTTGCAATTTTTGTGCTAAGACAACATTTATTGTAAATATGTTTGCAAATGGACTCTAAAAAATCCTAGGGACCTTATTAATGTTCTAAACACCTAGACATGCCTATAAAACATAGAAATAACCAAAAATCCACTTATTGACCCAATTGATGCCCAAGGCTTATAGTTGCATCATGGGGTCTTGTGTCCATTACAAAGGTGGATGGTCATAGGGGGATAATTAGATATATCCCTAGACCTTATTACATGAAGAAAGTAAAGAAGATTAGGTGCTCTACACCAACTTTTTTCTAAAACCCTTGATTTCTAGCCCAATAAATGAGGGTTTGGTGGAAGTGTGCATAGATATGCATGGATGCTTAAAAAAACTTGAAAATCCTTGTATTTAATATATTTCTGAAAACTATTTTTGGTTTTGGAGTCATGAAGGTAAAGGGATATAGAATTTCTTTCTTTGAGTAAGGGCTAATTAGGCCTAATTGAAGGGTAGGTTGTGAAGGAAGTCTTCACCAGTCTAAAGGTTAGAAATTGAGACTGATATGAATTTAATACCTCTAAAAATTTTATTGAAAAATGTGAAAATATTCATAGGTTGTTTGAGAATCTTGGAAATGAAATGCTGATTTCGGTGTTGGTAGGCTATTAGACAGGCCTAGAAGGCCATAGTTGAAGAATGGTGAAAGATAGGTTGATAGGAATGAATGGGGAGTTGGAACATGAAAAATGTATTATGTTAAGATGGTCTAAGGTGTTAGGATCAAGGGTTGAGGTCAGAATTGAGTTTTGGTGTGTTGGAGGCACTAGGTACACTAGGTGGCCTAGGATGGAGTTGGTGAAATGAGAGATTGGAATAAGAAAGTAGGAAGGTTAACTTGATTTGTATGGTTTTGGAAGTGATTTAAAAAGTCAAAGAACTCAATTTGACCTTTGAGTAGGACTGATTCCTTCTGTTGATTCCAAGTTTCTTGTTGAATCCTCGAGTTGAGTTAGCCTACTTAAGGTGAAAATGGAGGGCTCTACATCATAGGCTTGGTGTACCTTGTAGTTTCATGTGTCCACTTCATGCCCCTACACCAAATAGTAACAACAAACATGAATACCATTTAGAGCCTTCATATCATCACTAACTCAAATCTCAAATCATATTCAACACTACTCAACAAGAACACTAAAATATTGAACTCAATCATAAAAAAAGATAGGTTATTATACTTGAACTCATGAAAAACACTAGCTAACAACAGATTGATTATTATACTTGAACATTATGCTCCTTCCTCATTTCTTCCATTTATGATGATGTAAATAGAGAAAAAATGCATAAAATTTTGTCTCCTTTCATTTTTCTCCACATTTTTCCATAACATCGAGAAAATAAATTGCAAATTAGGATAGCCATTTTGCTCCTCTATAACATATCAAAAGATGAGGTATGGTTGCTTTGGACCAAGTCTCTATTGTTACACCATGGGCCACTTTTTAGGCATAAAAATTAGTAATTTAGGTGATTTTCAAGGACAAAAATATTTCTATATTTCTTAAAAGGTTATAAAGGCCCTTAGGGTCATTAAGTTAAGTTTTAGGCATCTAGGAATTAAGATGTCAAAAATTGCAAAAAAATGCAAAAGTTGTCAAAGAAAAATTACAAAATGGCTAGCAACTTTGAAGGAGTTTGGGAATTGTTGAAGGGATAAGCATTTTGAAATAAGTTATTTTATTATTGCCAAACCTTTTCCAAGTTGTAGAATTGGAATCAAGTGGAAAATGTAAAAATTACACTTTTTGTGCAAAGTTGCATTGTTGAAAGTTGTAAAAGTTGCTCAAATTTTCAACTTAGTAGAAAAAGGGTCATGGGATTGAACTGACTATTTTGTTAGCTCTAGGTGGGTGGGTAAACCCTATCCCCAACCTCATCCCATATTTTTTAGTGCTTGAACATTCTTAGGCACACCAAATCGAAAAGTCCCTAAGGGTCACTAAATGCCATAGGGCTGCGATATTTGATGAGGAATATCTCAGAGCTCGTGTGAGGTATGGATGCAATTCTAGTTCCTATAGGACCATGGTGCAAAGACCTACAATAGATTTTCTCACTTTTTGCAGATTATACTCCTTTTTTATTTTTCAATGCCATCTCAGGTGATGTTGAAACTTGTAGTGTTGGCCAGTACAAAGTTGCCAACTACCAAATCTCTCTCACCTCTCATCGTGGGATCAAACTGTCTACTCTATTAGCTTTAGGTGGCTAGGTAGACCCTATCCCCAACCTCATCCCATCTTTTTTAGCACTCAAAAATTCTTGGGCATGCCAAACCGAAACATCCCTAAGGGTCACTAAATGCCATAAGGCTGTAATTTTTGATGGGGCATATCTCAGAGCTCATGTGAGGTATGGATGTGATTCTAGTTCCTATAGGATAGTGTTGCAGAGACCTACAATATTTTCTCTCACTTTTTAGAGGTCATACTCTATTTTGATTTTACGATGCCATCTTGAGTGATGTTGAAACTTATAGTGTTGGCTAGTACAAATTTGCCAATTACCAAATCCCTCCCACCTTTCATCATGGGATCAAATTGTCTACTCTATTACCTCCAAGTGTCCAATTAATCCCTATCCCCAACCTTGTCTGATCCCATTTAGTGCTCAAAAATTCTTGGGCACACCAAACCAAAACATCCCTAATGGTCACTAAATGCCATAGGGTTGTGATCTTTGATGAGGCATATCTTGGAGCTCGTACAATGTGTGGATGCAATTCTAGTTCCTATAGGACCATGTTGTGGAGACCTACAATAACTTCTCTCACTTTCTAGAGATCATACACTATTTTGATTTTGTGACGCCATCTTAGGTGATGTTGAAACTTGTAGTGTTGGCCAGTACAAAGTTTCCAATTGCCAAATCTCTCTCACCTTTCATTGTGGGATCAAACTATCTACTCCGTTAGCTCTGGTTGGCCAGGTAAACCCTATCCCCAACATCATCCCATCCTATTTAGTTCTTGAACATTCTTAGGCATGCCAAACTAAAACATTCCTAAGGGTTACTAAATTCCATAGAGCTATGATCTTTGACAAGGCATAGCTCAAAGCTCATGTGAGGTATGGATGTGATTCTAGTTCATATAGGACTATGTTGTGGAGACCTACAATAATCTCTCTCACTTTTTGGAGATCATACTCCATTTTGATTTTGTGATGCCATCTTGGGTGATGTTGAAACTTGTAGTGTTGGCTAGTACAAAGTTGCCAATTGCCAAATCTCTATCATTTTTCATCGTGGGATCAAACTGTCTACTCTATTAGCTCTAGGTGCCTAGGTAAACCCTATCACCAACCTTATCCTATCTCATTCAATGCTTGAACATTCTCAGGAATGTCAAACTGAAACATCCCTAAGGGTCACTAAATGCAAGAGGGCAACAATCTTTGATGGCCATGTCTCAAAGCTCGTGTGAGGTATGGATGTGATTCTAGTTCCTATAGGACTATGTTACAGAGACCTACAGTAACCTCTCTTACTTTTTGGAGATCTTACTCCATTTTGATTTTGTGATGCCATCTTGAGTGATGCTAAAACTTGTAGGGTTGGCTAGTACAAAGCTACCAAATGCCAAATCTCTCTCACCTTTCCTCTGGCATCAAACTATCTGTTCTGTTAGCTTCGCTTCAAGTGGCTAGGTAAACACTAGTCCTAACCACTTCCCATCCCATTAAGTTCTCGAACATTCTTGGGCATGCCAAACCAAAATATCCCTCATAAAGATAATGACACATTAAGGGGTTTATAATAGTTCATAAGTTTCTATTTATCTCCCCAACATTGAAAATATCATGGAGAAAACATGGTGTGATGTGTAGAAGGATAAGATTATAAAGGGCTCATAACTTTTCCTCCTTGTCATAACTCATGATCTTAAGTGTTTATTAAAGGTAGGCTTAATATGGCACATATTATAATGTGCCATAGGTTTATAAGATTGTGTCAAAACTATCAAAGGAATGATAGAGATCAATATTTTGCATCACTATAGATACAACATTATTGATAATCAATGCATAAGGTAAGGGCATTACAAAGGAATGAGATTAAAGGAAAATATTCAAGGCAACAATAGTGAGTGTGATGAACAAGTTTTTAAAACTTTGTAGTAGTTAGATATTTTCTTCATTAATGTTTCATTAAATCTTTAGAATCCTATTATGTACACCCTATTTTTCAAAGTGCTAGGATCAACATAAGTGTAGCATTAAAAATATTCATCCAATTTTGGGGTGGAAGTTGGAGAATTTTGTGGGAGCATATTTTTCCAATTCTCATAAAAAATGTGATGTCATGTTTTCCACTCACATTAGGGCTAAAGGTGGGTTTTATTTAGCAAAGGTGAAACACCAAGATAGTCTAGACTCAAAGAACTAGGAACTAGTTTCTAGACACAAAGAACTAGGAACTAGTTGCATCATAATTGTCTCAACATGATGCCATAAAAGTATTCCTCTTCAAAATTATTCTCCTCCTTAATTGAAAGAAGTTTGAGTCCACAAGTTTCTATGGGATGGATCATATTTTTGTTTTTGGGATAATATTTTAATATGCCCAAACATAATGAATGAATGATAATAGATATTTGAATTTAGATAGGGAATTAGAAATTAAATTTCTCTATCTTGCCTTTAAGTAGTTCAAAATTGATTTCATTTTTTTCTATTGATTTTGTAGCACATTTGAATTGTGGTTAACTTTTTCAAATGTGATTCTTACCATTTGGCAACACATTAAAATACTTTATAATTCTTAAAAAAATGATGAAAAACTATTGATGACTATACCTACCATATAAATTTTATATATTATTTTGTTAACAAGAAGGAATTATTTTCTTTAATGTTTCATCCTAAGAAGTTGTTTTAGAAATCACATATTGTTGAATTGATTGCTTTATTATTTGTTTCACTAGCAATAATGTACAAAAAGTTAGTATCAATACTAAATAGAATAAAACTAAAAAAAATACATGTGTGTAATTTTAATCATTTTATAATCATAAGAAAGTGTTACTTATATATATTTAGTTGGTCAAATTCATTTGAATTGGTTAATGGATTCATGTTGAGCTTCCAATTGTTGATCGATAGCTGTTAAATGAGACCAAGCTAGTTAAAATTTTGTTGGGGATACTTTTGGAGGACTTTATGACATTACTGACACTCCCATCCCCAAGTCATAAATAAGGAAAAATATGGAAAAGATGACATGATCTTGGGTTGAAGTAAAATATCAAGAAGTGATGCACTTAATGAGCCATAAGAAACCTACGTGTACATTCCCCAACTTATAACAAATGGATGGATATAAAGGCTCCATATGCTAGCCCAAAAATGGAAGCCAAGGATGTAATCATGCATGTATTGGCATAGTCTTCTTGCGAGGACCCCAAGTATCTACTACTATTATTAATTTGGGTGTCACTATATGATCCATAATGTTATGAAGTACTAAAGCATGTAGCATTGGTTTAGGGTCCCTTGGCTCCCAAGAATTTGTAGCAGCTATTCTCAGTACTATAAGATTAACTTCAATGAAGAGTTGAGTGTAAGGAGTTGAAGAAGCAAGTTTTGCTTCTATGTAAATGCCAAAATCACAAGGCTCATTCCCTTGCATAAGCCTTTTCTACAATGACATTACCTCTAAACCATGCAAACAATGTTGAAGTGGTTCCCAACCTTGAAACACTCTTATAAACAATGTTAGAGCTAACATTATGCATAATAGACTACATCTTATCTAGTGTAGTACAAGATTGAGTAATTCTACCTATAAAATTCTATCTTCTATAAGGTACAACATTGAACAATTGTGCATATAAAGAAATATATGCATTGTAATACATGTGAGTGCTCATTAAAATTGGTATTCTATGATGGCAGATCTAACATATGGAATTAATGAAACCTTGAGAATCCTATTCAGCTCTACATCATAACTAAACCTTGGAATTAATGTAATGTATTGTTTTTAGTTTTAGATTTGTTATATGTTTGTAATAATAATTTATGATAAATATTTAGATGCAAAACATAGAAGGAAAGCTTTAAACATGAACAAGAAGATAATAAATCAATATGAAAATAACATAAATTGCAAATAATAAATTTTTGGCTTTAACACTGATAAAGTTTATTGCTGATCAATATTGTATCAAAAATTGAAACCGATTAGGTATTGAATTAAGCTTGATAAAAAAATGATAGAGAAGGAAAAATTTAAACATGAACAAGATCATAAATCATATTATGATGACATATTGGAAATGATAAACTTATGCTTAAACAATGATAAATTTTATTGTTAATCAATATTCTATCAAAGTTTCAAACTAATTAGGTATTGAATTTAATGTCATACATGAACAAACATATAATATAAAATGATAACCAATAATTTCTTGTACATTAATAAACACATAATATATTATGATAACCAATAATGTTGTACATGAACAAACATATCATATATTAACCAATAATTTCATAAGTCTAATAATGTCATGCATCAAATAAGTGTCATACATCAAATATAAAATGTCATATATACATCAAATGTTTATTGAATATGTCTACTGACATAAAATCCAACATATATGCCCACTAATGTTTATACATTTACATGCCTATCAACTATATCTTCTCCTTCCCACTAGGGGAAGGAAACAAATCTCTAGAGGCCTTCAATCATCATGTGGAGGGAGACAGTGGTGATGATGGGATCTTCCTCACATGCTTGTTTGTCCTCTTATTGAGGCTCTTCTCTAACTCAAGCTGATAAAAAAAAAGTAGATATGAATCAATAATTATTATACATTGAAATCAAATATATATACACACAAAATTAATTATTTTCTTACCAGCATCATATAGTCACTTTGCAAGTCCACCTCGAAGGCTCACAAACGATCAGGTGCGACAAGACCTTACAACAATTGAATCAATATAATCACTTATAAATGACATTAGAAATTGCAATACTAACTATTATAAACAACAACTAAAACCAAGTAAATTCTTTCATACCTTAGTCAATGGTTGTGAACTAGCCATAGCTGTAACCACTCCATGATCAACAGAGTGCTAGAGATGAGGAGGAGTCTTGAATGTCAAGAGTTACATGGCATAAAATACACGTTAAATGTAACATGAAACATGAAACAACTATAATCACATGAATTAAATTAACATGAAAAAAATGTACCTCTACAAAGCTCATGTCGTGTCTAGGCTCAGAATTTTTAGTGAATGTCTATGGTCCTATAGAGAATTGATGCACATGCATAAAATTTTTTGTCAATCCTTCATATGATTACTTAATAAATATATGTATTCATTTAAATGATTAAATCAATACACACCTCTAGACTTGTTGAGGGGATGAAAAATGGGGCTGGGGGATTGCTACTACGGTTGCTAACACTCTAACCCTGAATTTTGAACAATGTCAATATATGCTAATTAATTAGTAATTCACTATACATATGAAATGTGATCAAATTAGTTTATTATGATCATAATTTACCTGTGTGTCAATACAAAATGTCTCATTCAGGAACTGATCAATCACTAACACATCATCCACACCATCTTCAACATGATTGCCAAATGTGCATAAGAATTTGCATGATGTGCACATGTGACCGCGACATGCAGAAGGCTCCTCCTAAACTAATGGACTTGTGCAATGAATGAGGATCTACATCAAAGCTCTAATAGTCCCTAGAGCACTGGCCTCTACATGTTCCTTCACAACTAAAGGAATAGTCACATTCTCACCTTGTGGCTTGAGCATAGGTTCCCTAACTACATTTGGGTCATGATGTGCCCCTAGCCTCTCAAATGATGACCCCCCACCTCTACCCTAAGAGTCTAATATATCAAAAAAATTGGGGATCTCCCCAAGGACAAACTCACAATACAATTTCCTTAAGAAATACATTAGGACCTCATGATTATTGCAAGGAGGGGCATCAAAAACCATCCACCATCTATCCCAAAAATTATTTCTAATAGAATCATGTATGCACCAATGGATGGGGAACTGTTTAGTACTCTCTTTAATAGTATCTTGTTCACTAGGTTTTCTAAATAATACACATATTCTACCTTTTGGTATATCTTTTTTTTAACATCTTGATATGATAATTTATTTGCATAATATCTTTTTTGTTCATCCCTCTTAACCCACCAAACATCTAACTAACCACTAATAGAAGTAGTGTGGGTCTTAATGGATTTGAAGGATGATGCTAATTGAGCTCTCATTGGATTGGTTTTTCCACATTCTTTCAACTGACCAAAGAGTCCTTTTAATTTAGTTTTTCCTCTTTCTATTTCATTTATTATGTTTTCTTGTGTCCTAGGAGGAGGTCTATTGGAATATTCAAAATGGGAAGAGTACTTCTAAGAGGGGGAGTGAATCAAAAGTATCACACTTTTAACCTTTTCAAATCCTTTAAAACAAATAATTGAAAGTAAGATGCATGCATGAAAACATAATAAGTAAACATAGAGTAAACACATGCATCAAGACACATAACACTAGATTTCACAACCCAAAAACCCTCTAGGAATAAGAAGGTAAAATTGAGGTGGGAATGATACCCAAAAAAATCACTACAGCAATAATTGTTTGACCACTTCTGATAGTCTGCCCTATGAAAGGGTTGCCCTATTAAAGTCTTTACACTATGTCAATAGTGACCTAGTTAAAGGATTTACAAACACTTTACATGAAGTGTCACCCTATTAAAGGATTTAGTCACCTCTTCAAAGGATCTAGAAAGTCATTGTTAAGCTAACCTATTATCATAGGATTTTCACTATCTAATACAATGGCTAGAGAGTATTAGAAACCTTTGACTTGATTGTTCACAATATTCAATTGCTAATTTTAGGCACTTGATCTGCTCACTCTAATTTGATCCTTGCTTGATCTGATATCTATTCATATCCCTTGATTTGTTCTTATCAACTGGATATGTAATTGCTACTCTGCTCCTCTAAGCATTTCATACTTCACGATAAATTTCACTATAGTTTATCCATACATTGTTCTCATCCACACATATAATGGGGTTTTTGTCCTCCTTTTAAAGATTGTGAAGATTTAGGGTTAGGTATGGATCTACGATCCATATAAAATCTTAAGTTCCTGCTCATTCCTTGCATTTTTCTCATTGGTTGCATGTCTTTTCCATTTTTTCTAATTGGTTGCATGCTAATTGCATAGGAATGTAAAAGATTCATTCTCATCCTTGTTATCCTTTGAAATCCTTCTATGTCAGCTCCAAAAAAATTTTACAACTGAGTTTGTGAGGGCACAAACTCATATGTTGATTCTCTATTACTCAACACATACTGGACTACTTGTGCTCGACACATGTTTGATCTTGGATTGCTCGACACCTATTGCATTCTATCTTGCTTGGCACATGTATGATTCTAGCTCACTCGACATTTGTAATGTTTTAACTTGATTAACGTCAACTATGACTCAGCACCTATATATCACTCCACACCTGAAGTCACTTGGCACCTATTAGAAATCTGACTTAGCACACACTGTGTCTTGGCATACATAGTGTACTCAACTTCAATGTAGAAAGTGGTTAAGTGTGTTGACACTCAAATTTCAAAACCATTCTAAGACCAACAATCTCCCCTTTTGAAATGAGTATAAAAAACACTTAACTAAACATTACTAATCTATCCTTATAAGTACCTATCCAATCTATAATGCATATGTACAAAATTTCAAAATTTGTTTAAAATACCTTATAAATCCCTTGAGATTATTGTGCCATTTCATTTTTGTACCACAGAATTTTGTGCTAGATGTGCTGATGCTCTTTGTCTTTACCATGTTCCTGTGTGTTGAGTAGTTTTGTCAACTTTGTCTGTACTTGCTAGTTTTATTCATATTCCCCTCAAAAAATTATATCTCCCAATGAAAGAATGTAATCAAAACTTAGTATACCCCCCCTTAGATATATCTTTCTTATTGTTATTTCTCCCCCTATCTTCCTTATTATTTCTCCCCCTTTTTGACACTTATGTCAAAGGGCTCTAAGGAGTAATACTATATTTTGCCAAAAATGTGTTGTTTACCTCCATTATTATTTTCAGAGCTACATCCCAATTCTCCAAAGCAATGTCAATTGACTTGTGCTGGATTGCAGTCTCTATAGCAAGATGTACAAGTCTATCTAATGTAGAAAGATTTGGATCTTTCTTTAAGATAGTTTCAACATACACTTTCTCTTTGTGGAGCACCACCAAATGTTGGGTTATGGAGGATTGAATTTGCATTAATTTGGCCATTATATTGGCCTCTTCACTTGCTAATGTAGCTCACTCTCTTTGAGTGTGAAGCAATTGGGCAAAATGCTTCTCACTTTGAGCTGGATCCCTTGGCAATTATGTGCTAGAAATCTTCAAATTTATTTCCAAGCTTAATATCCTTTAATTTATCTCTTGTGTGAGGTTGGAAAAATCACACAACTTCTTGTACAATGAGAAAATGTTCTGAAGTACAGCTTTGACCTTGTCAATTTTCTTGGCAAACTCAACCTATTCAAGTGCTATACCACTTGATATCTTCTCATTCACTTTCCCCTAAAATTTTCTCTCATACCATTCCATAAGTTTAACATTTGTGTCTTGGTCTTCACTAGTCACCTGGTCAACTATATCAGATAGTTGCTCTATTATGGGCTTTGTTTCATCTAGTGACTACAAGCTAAAGACATTCATAAAGATATACTTAATCTCATGTAATGCTTGCTTGTGTTTATACTCTTTTTTGAGTATTTCATACCTCTTCCTTCTATTTAAAGTATCTTGCATTTCTGTGATCTGATCCATGGTAATGGTCTTGGAGTCATAATTAGGTATTACAATATCTTCATCTAACTCAGGGTCTCCATAGTGAAGTACCCAGGCCACTCTGGTTGAGCTTGAACCTAGAGTTGAGATTTGCAAAGGAATGGCTTTAGTGCTTGGCTTCTAAAGGGTTTTTGTAGTAATGCCTATCTTTGGTAGTTCTATGAATGTCTATATGGTAGCCTACACCTTTTCTTTTGATGTATCCTCTTTCTCATTTGACTTTTCTTCTACTACACTCGACTTCTATGTGGTGTCACCTGCTATTATAGGTGGTGGAAGCATCAAAATTTTAGTGCTAGTAGCTATATAGGTGAAAGATGGCTCTTGTGGTCTCACCTTGTCTTGTTTTGGTTCTACTACTACCTTTTGTAGTTCATCTACACTCACCAATATAGGGTTTCTACATAACTATGCTTGTAGAGTGGATTGGTGAAGGATCTCAAAGAGATCCTCTACACTCAAGGGCTTGATGTTCTTAGCTGAATTGTCAAGAACATCCTTAATAATTATTGTGTCTGTAAGTGTGATGATTACATGAGGAGGGCTAGGAGGTGGCATTTGTGTGTCTTGCACACTCTATTCCTCTTCTTGCTACTGTATAGTTGTTGCCATATCTTCTCCTTTTTATATTTCTTCCTCCTCACCTTTTCCCTTATCTTCTTCTTCTTCCTTCTCTTCTTCTCCTTTCTTTTCCTTATCTTCTTTTTCTATTGCTTTCTCTTGCTTCTCTTCCTCTCCTTTCTTCTTTTCTATTTTCTTTTCCTCTATCTTTTCCTTGGCACTAGTTTCTACCTTATTTATTTCCTCATCTTTGTCATCAGTTATCTTATAAATTGTTTTCCACAATTGTGTGGATTTATTCACTATGTCCTCAATCTTATTTTGTAGGATGCTAAAGGCTCTATTCTTAGATGCGAATTTACCAACATGTTTCTTATTAGCCTTTGTTATTTGACCTCTTATCAAGTCAAGCTTTACTTGAGCTAAGGTAGATTCTCTGATCTCCTTTTCCATTTTTAGAAAATAATGCCATTTGTTCTCAACTATCTCATATAGCTCTCTAGGCATGGTATTGTCTAGGTCTAGAGGTGTGTTCTTAAATTCAGCCATCATGGCATACACATATTCCTCTATTTTATTTTCTCTTCTCTACTAAGCTTATTGAAACCAATTTATTTTAAGTCATTTAAATATGCTTTCCTAACATTTTCATAGTTTTTGCCTAAGGTAGATTTAGGAGGATGACATATCACTCTGAATTGGTTGACATTCTTTGATTCTGTTCTTTCTTCATCATCAGTATCTAGCTATGCCACATACTTTCTTCTCTTCTTTGGTACTTCATTAGCTTGTTCAGTGGCCTTCTTTTTCTCTTTTGATTGTTCCTTGGCCTTTTGCGTGGATGCCCTTGTAGTAGCTCTTGTTGCTGGTTCTAGCTTGGCTTGTGCAGGATTAGTTACTTTCTTGGGCTTGGGCTGAGTTGGAGGCTAGGTTTTTGCCTTTCTTTTCTTTTGCTTGGATAGTGTAGGTGCTTCCTTGGCTTCTTCTTCCTCAACACCTTCCTCCTTGTCTTCTCCTAAGCCTTGTATCAACTCCATTGGGCCTTGCCCTTGGTCTTCTTCTTCTTCACTTTCTTGTTTTACTTCTTCTTCTTCTTCTTCTTCTTCTTCTTCATCACCTACTTCTCCTTCAATACTTGCTCCAAATTTCTTCTTTATCTTCTTTACTAATTTATCTTTCTTCTTGATAACAAAATTTTTCTTCAATTTAGTTTCAACTTTTGATTCGACATCATATGTGCCAAAGTGAGGAGCTACCTTATCTATTTCTTCTACAAGCAATGTTGTGATTACTGTTGAGGCTTCATCTATATCAAGCTCATATCTTAATTTCCTTAGCCATCTTACTCTTGGTATTGCTACCTGGATGTAGGTGTTGTCAATGTCTACCAAAAATCATATGTCATTGATGTGTTTTTCCACTAGGGAAACTGGTATTCTAACCCTTTGCATCATGGATTTCTTAAGATCCTCAAAATAGCTTATCATTTGGGCCTCAAAATTATCACTCATCTAATCAATGAACTCATTGATTTGTGTAATTGTAGTTTTGTTAGTGTTCTAATTCACCTTTCAAATAGAAGGAAACTCTTCCATAACATAAAAGAATATACACATAAGAACTAAACCAAATTTGCATTGAACACCTTTTGATCTCCTTATTGCTCCTAGGTTTTCATTTATTTTTTGCAACAATAGTTCTCACAGATCATATGTGTGATCTTTCTTTACTAGTTTGTAGGCTACATCAATAGCTATACACTACACACTATTCAATCTATTAGATTCATAGAATTTGTGAGAAATCACTCTCATATCAAAATCTAAAAGAGGATCAGTTACAGTGTCAATAGTCATACCCTTTTTATTCCATTTAGTTCCTTTATTTCTTTCAATTATTTCTTTGGAATAACTACATATGGTCTTAGACCAATCTAGGATTGGGAAACCTGTAACCCTATGCACTATCCTTTTTGTAATCTTTACTGGTCCTATTTCCAACCATAAAGATCCATTATGAATTCTACTGAGAACAATTCATATCCATTCAATTTTGAAACCTGTAGGATAAACTAATGCATTGGTCGAACCCTTTTTCTCAACTATTTGGAATTCATCCTTCAGAATCTTGTTTTCACATAGTTTTTCATAGGCTTGGAATATCTCAAGATCACTTATTGGACATGTCTTGCAATTATAACACTTTCTCACATCTTGCACCATGACAACTTTTGGTGGGATAATGGATAATGCACCAGCTAGATTGTTTCTGTAGGTGACTTTAGGGATTGGCTTAATCTCAAGTTGTTTTACCTCATTGCTAACTAATTAGACCTTTTGACCTTCCTTTCCTTTGGGGTTTCTTGAACCAGAAGCCATTATACTAAACTAGGGTTTAAATGTATTAAAAACTTTAACTCTGTGTAGCTCAACACTTGATAAATACTTAGATCATTGAAATGTATGTTGAATCACTATTTAGATCGATGCAAATGGCTTTAAAGTAGCTGTATGACCATTCTTTCTCTTTTCTTATCTTTTCTCTATGTTCTAATGACGTGAAAATGATCAAAATTTGACCTTATACCTGTCAAAATATAGCATTAAATGCTTCATGCATACAGCTATAAACTCGACACTTGAAGGATTCAACATGACTCGACTCCCATTGTATTTTGTTTACTTAGCTTCTACTAGTTTTCTACTTTACTCGACTCCAACTATCAACCTGATTGCTATTAAAAACTTGGCATCCATTGGGGCTTTACTCGGTATCTGAGGATAGTTTGGCAGTATTTCTAAAATCTTCAAATTCTAACTTGGCATCTTTTCTCGTGTAGATTTCTTTCTTGTATTACTTCTTTGTCTTGGAACTAATGTATGATATAAATTTGTATATTAGTTCCATACACCTATTCTTGCTTAATTGGATGAGATGTGATCACTTGACCTCTTGGGTAAAGTTATCTCTCCATTTGATGTATTGCACTCATCTTTCTTCTTCCAAGTCTTGTTCATTTTTCCTCTTATTTTTTCAACATCAACCTTCTCTTTTCCTTTGTTGACTTATTTCTTGGGTGGTTTTGACTTTGTTGGGAAATTCCTTCTGATATGAATAGTTTTTAAGCAACTAAAACATGTAGTTTCACTTAACCATCTAGTGTAATTTCCTCTAAAATATGTTCTTATGCAATTTTTAGGAATGTGTCCATACTCCTGACAATAGTGACAGCTATGCCTAGTGTTATAATCCCAATTGTAGTGATGACCATGGTTTTTTCCCTTTGCATACTGATTAGGTGTCCACATAGGCTTTGATCTACTTTAAAATTCTTTATTTCTATTTTTTTGTAGTTGTAGCAGTGACCTTCAAATCTTGTTGTCCTTTCTTATTGCACTTGTGACAAAAGCTTGCATTTTTAGGCTTATCATGCTATTGACTATTCTTGCTCCTATATACATTAGAGGTATGTCCCTTTTTAACAATGAAATAACAAGTAGGTTTATTTTTCTTATCTTTGTTACTCCCTTCTTCTACAGTCTTGGATGATTCTCCTTGCTCAGTACTAGCATAACCAAGTCTTGAAGTATCATTACTAGCCCTTGGTGATTTTAGTAGTTGCTCAAAGTACTTGATAGCCTCATTGGGTTTGTTGAAGCTTTCTGCTATCTCCTTAGATCTCTTTTCAATTCATTCTACAATTGCTCATTTTGCATTCTCAAGGTGGAAATCTCAATGTCCTTCATGTTTAGCTCATGATGAGCATTCATCATCTGGCTTAAGGTGTCTAGTTGCATGTTTGAGATTCTTTCAAACTCAATTTTCTTCTCCTCTAATCTATTGGTTAGATTTCTCTTATCATCTTCTATCATGGCCTTGTCTTCAATTTCTTTCTTCTTTTGTTTAGTTACTTCACAAAGCATTATGGCTTGTGATTCTTTCTCAACCTTGAGTATTCTAATTTCTTTAGCTTATGCTCTATTTTTCTCCATCAACTTTGCTATTGCTGCATCAAATTCCTTGGAATCTCCATTGAAAAACACTTGTGTAGTATCAATCTCCTTGTAGTGTATTTCATTTTCCACTATGGCTATATCCTTCCTTCTTTTTAAGGACTTTCTCAATTCCTCACTAGCTTCCTCTAGTTTGTGTAGAGTGAGGTCCACATCAATCACCTAATTATCTATGATCTTCCCAAGTTTGAAGACTTCCATCTTCAAACCTTTTCTCTAAGCTATTAGGCTTCTCCTTGTGAGAACTAGTGCTATGATACCAATTGTTGGAATATTCAAAATGCGAAGAATACTTCTGAGAGGGGGGTGAATCAGAAGTATCACACTTTTAACCTTTTCTAATCCTTTGAAACAAATAACTGAAAGTAAGATGCATTCATGAAAACATATTAAGTAAACATAGATTAAAAACATGCATTAATACACATAACACCAGATTTGGTAACCAAAAAACCCTCCAAGAATAAGAACGTAAAACTAAGGTGGGGATGATACCCACAAAAATCACTGCAACATTAATTGTTTGACCACTTCTGATGATCTACCCTGTGAAAGGCCTACCTTGTTAAAGGCTTTACACTGTGTCAATAGTGACCTAGTTAAAAGATTTACAAACACTTTACATGAAGTGTCACCCTCTTAAAGGATTTAGTCACCTCTTCAAAGGATCTACAAAGTAGTTGTTAAGCTAACCTATTATCATAGGATTTTCACTATCCAATACAATGGCTAGAGAGTATTAGAAACCTTTGACTTGATTTTTCACAATCTTCAATTGCTGATTTTAGACACTTGATTTTCTCACTTTGATGTGATCCCTTCTTGATCTAATATTTGTTCATATTCCTTTCTTTGTTTTGATCAACTAGATATGTAATTGTTGCTCTATTCCTCTAAGTCTTCCACACTTCACACTAAATTTTTCTATAGTTTACGCATACACTGTTCTCATCCACACATGCAATGGGGTTTTTGTCCTTCTTTTAAAGATTGTGAAGACTTAGGGTTAGGTATGGATCTACGATCCATATTGAATCTTAAGTTCTCACTCATTCCTTGCATTTTTCTCATTGACTGCATGCCTTTTCCATTTTTTTGATTGGTTACATGCTAATTGCATAGGAAATGTAAAAGATTCATTATATCCTTGTTATTCTTCAAAATCCTTCTATGTCAGCTCAGAAAATAGTTTACATTTGAGTTTGTGAGGGCACAAACTCATATGTTGATTTTGTGTTACTTGACACATATTGGACTACTGGTTCTTGGCACATGTTTGATTTGGGATTTCTTGACACCTATTGCATTCTGTCTTGCTTGGCACATGTATGACTCTAGCTCACTTGGCATATGCAATGTTTTGACTTGCTCAGCATCAAATGTGACTCAAAACCTATATATCTCTTAACACCTGTATAATGCTCGACACCTAAAGTCACTCAGCACTTGTTAGAAATTTGACTTGACACACATTGTGGCTTAGCATACATAATGTACTTGGCTTCAATGTAGAAAGTGGTTAAGTGTGTTGACACTCAAATTTCAATACCATTCTAAGAGCAACAAGGTCTTGCAATTGGTTCAGGTTGTGAAATTTTTTGTTCTTGTTGTGGAGGGTTTTGGTTTTGATCTTCTTGAAGGTTTTGGTTTGGATCTTCTTGGGGATTTTTTGATTCATTATTGACATTTTCTAATAAGAAATCAATTGAAATCTAAATAAATAAACAAATTTAAAGAAAAATTGAAAAAAACCTACAAAACAATATAAAAAACATAAAAAACAATGCAAAAAGAAAGTTAACATATGGCATGCTTGTGATCTCGAACTTTGGTAGCGAGGAGGCATATTGGCAAAGTGGGTGGAAGAAAACTTGTTTTGTTGCAATCTGCATATGCGGTGTAGCAAGGAGAAGTAGCCAAAAAGAGTTAAAATGAATGGGCTGGGCATATGCAACCCATTTATAAAAATTAGGTTTATTTTAAAGCATGTACACGCTATGGCTCAGGTTACCCAAGCCATAGCACATGCATGCTATAGTGTGTACACACTATTGAAAATTAGAAAAAATAAAAATGGTGTCACCTTTTTGGCACCACAACTTGTTGCACTTACCCCCATTTGCTAGAGCAAGTCAACCAATGAAAAGGAGTTGACTTTTCATGTGAGACAAAAAATCTTTTTCTCTTAATTTTTATATAGAAAAAGGACTTTATGTGTGCACATTGAATGGGTTAGAAAAATGGGATCTTTTATTTAATTAAAAGGGGACATGTTCTTTTAATAAAATATAAACTTAGGATAATATAATCAAACTATATAGGTTATAATCAAGTTAATTGATTTTTAGCAATTTGGCCTAGGTAAATGATTAATTAATTTAGCCAAAATGTTGAGAAGGGGGCTAATGGTCTAAATGATCATTTTTAGGTGATTATAGTGTTGTCCTCTAAGGGCTAGAGGGTTTGAGAATATTCGGGTAAAAGCATAGATCTGTGTCACCAGTTGTGATACAAAAACCTGTTTTGGTCAAATCTCATTTCTCTATCAAAACTCAATTTTTAAAAAAAACTAAAAATACCCTTTTATAGATTTCAGATTAAATATCATCATTATATAAATTTTTGAGTGTTTTGATTAGTTATAATATGTTATAATCTAAAAATATTATAAGTCGATATTTCAACATTTCAAAAGATGCTCTCTCAAAAAATGAAAAAAAATAGTAAATCATATCAAAAAAATAAAAAATATATATTTATCACTAGAGGAGAGAATCCTCTTCATGAATATATAATTTTTTTTCAAGAAGGTATAGATTTGATAGGGAAGGTTTGACGGGAGGAAAAAATTGTTGGATTCTGACAAGGTCGAACTTGAGTACTTATAACAAAGAAAATATACATCAAAAATAATTATTTCTTTTTTTGTGCACTAGCTATACATGTCATCTATAAAATATTTTCAAATCATAACAAAAAAAGATGATTTGCACATACTTGCTTGACAGGAACTACATCCTATATTTTTTACAATTAAAAAAAAGACTTCAAAATAAAATAAAATGAATAAATTCTTAGTCAAAAAAATAATAAAAATTATAGGCATAAAATTCATACAATTCTACACATTTCATCAGTTTACATCATCTTCATATTTTAAACGTAAATACCATTTTTTTTGTCATTAATGTTGAACTATCACATTCTGATATCACTTTTCTTTATAAAAGGTGACACAGGTTTGTGCTTTTACCCATTCATCATATGTACAATACCTTCCTGAGTTTCCTCTCTTATCGCCTCATAATTACCTTGCATAATCAAAATTTCCCTTTTTATTGTTCCTTATGTAAGGTTCAAGACTCTATAGTAAACTCTTCAAGTGCTCCTTACTATCCACTATGCATAACTTTCTGATCATGTTTTCTCTAACTTGTTTGTCTTCTTCTTGAACTCTCTTCTTTCTACTTACTAATCTTTTGTATAGATCATTGAGGATCTATCCCTTTATTTCCTCAATCTTCTTCTTATTAAGAATCATATACCTTATTGTTGCATTTTCTAACTAAAAGTTTTCCATATTGCTGTACAAGTCATAAAATTTATACAACTGAACAAAAATACCTTCATTGGTTATTGCACTACTCAACTTCTCTACATTAGGTTTCCAAGGTTTCCTCTCTTTGACCATACTTTTTTTTTACTTTTCTCTTCTTCTATTTTTTTTCTCACATGCCTCTATCTAACCTCACATATTCTTCCTTGGCCAATCTGCCATCTGATTCACTCTCCTCTTCTTGTAAGTCTCTATTGGTTCTCTTTTAATCTCTACCAATATAGATGATTTCCTTTTGACTTCCATGATGATCATTTCTTCTTCTTCACTAGATTCCACTAATGGAATTATTGTTGCTCTTTGAGGTTGTTCTTGTGATAGAGTTGCATATGGTATAGCTAATTTTGTTTCTTTTGATGTACAAACTATTATGTCTTCTATCAAGGGATTTTATAGAAAATGTCCTTCTATTATAAGTGGGGCTACAAACATAATTCCTTTTTGTCCACTCTCCTTCATTCTTTCCATTATTTATCTCACAATTGATGCTTCTTCTAGAGTCATTTATGCTTCTTCCATGATATTCTTTAGAATTTTCTCAACATTTATCTTAGTTGACTTCTCAAGCCAAGCTTGATAACTCCTTTGCATTATCTCCTCAAAAGTTCCAAATATGTTAAACTCTTCATCTCTAGTTGACACTATAATTACTTTTACATAACCTTCAACTTGTTCCTTAGAAACTTCATATCCAAGGGGCTCAAGATATATCATTATGGGTTCTGCTTCTTCTATGAAGTAAAGTCAATATCAACCATGAAACATATATCGTTCTTGAATTTTCTTACTACTGATGGTAGAATTCTATACCTCTACTTCATCTCTATTTGGAATATTTTCACAATTATATCTACACTTCTCTCTATCTTATCAATACAATATATCCTATATAAGTTAGATATCTTTTCCATGGTACACTTATCATTGGTCAGTATCTTGGTTTTTGACACAAACAAAAATCTCTTAATCATGTGGAAAATATATATGCTATCAATGACTTGAATCTCAATTGACTATTCTTCACATTCTTTATTCTTTATATATTCTCAACCAATTGCACTCTAAGTATCTCACAAATGTTTACCTCTTCTTCCTCAATAGACATCTTGTAGGTTGCATGGATAAAGCCTTCTACCATATCATCTTATCTTGAACTAGAATAAATATTGGATGCCATAATTATGCATATGAATCTTACAACATGTTTTTTGATCTTTCTTATCATAATTCCTCTCCCATTATACCCATACTTAGTATTTTCCAACACAATTATCTTCACATTCTTCTAATTGTTAGGTATTGCACCTTGACTACACATACCAGTCACTTCATGAATAAGGTTTTCTTACACACACACACACACACACACATGCATGCATGCACACATGCACACACGCATGCATGCACGCACACACACACACACACACACACACACACATCACATTTTCTACCAACTAGATTTGTCCATCATGAATTCTTCTCAATATTATCTTTATCCATTTTTCATTGTCTTGGCTTCTAATTTAATAGATATTTTAACTAATGGGTAGCCAAGATAAGATTACATCTAAGGGAAGCTATCTCCTATTATGGACACACTCTGTCTAGAGCCTAGGACAACTATTAGGCTAAACTCCTTCTTCAGGCTTTGCAAAACCTATGTAGGTAGACCTCAAATTTTTTCATATGGTACCATTTTCCAAAATGTACACATAAATATAGACAAAGAAAATAAAACTCCAAATCTTCTATGCTTATAAAAATGAAAAAGGTATGAAATATCTAGCAACATGACCTATGAGATTGACAAGCTAAATGTTGCTTATCCTTTTCTACTCTAGAACATGAAATGGAAATGGATTTTGATTAATTGATTGATATCAGAAAAACCCAAATATGCAACAAAAAGAAACTTCTAGATTCTAAGAATGATCGGTACCCTATCCATTGTGTATTCCACAAATCATAACATACATAAGGTATTGGTGATCTATCCATTTAATTTATAAATCAGACATCTATGTTCAATCTAAAACTCATACTCATCAAATAAACTTCTCAAGTAATTCAAAACCCTGTCAAAATGTATCAAGCATTTTACATGATTCTTTGAACTAAAGGAAAAACACATCAAAATATACAACCCAAAATGAATTGCAATTGGATCTATAATCTTTGATCACAAACCATAAAAGGTTACAAACAACAGAGATAGGAGACATGAATCAAAATGGAACTAAGTAATTAACTGTTATTTGTAGTCATTCCTTTGAAATAGGTACATTCAAGATAAATTAAAGACTCATAAAACACCAAATAGATCAGAATCGTACACTATACTTTATTGTTGTTGTTCATACAAGAAAGAAATGTTGAGAATGGTGCTATGACTACTAAGGAAACTTGGCCAAAAGACTGGAACAAACCTTGTACCATGAGAGAAGAAAGAAAGATATAGAAAAAGGAATCAATCCTAGATTTGATCAGGAATCAACACCTGTCCACTTGAATCTCCCTTCATTTTTGTTGCAAAACCTCTTTCTTCTTGCTAGAACTGGAAACTAGATCAAATTCCATCAGTGTGCCCATAAAACTCACAAATATCTTTCAAGAATGATAAGAAAAATCCATTTCTAATAAAATATAAGATTTGGTATCAAAATTGTGCCAAAATCCACATTGAACTACTTTGGAGGCAAATTAATATCACTGCTAAGACCCTCTCCAAATTTGGTAGATACCCATCTAATTGTTTGGCCGCAAACTAAATCTGACCTGGTCACACTAGAATACAGTTGTATATGGAGCACCTCAAACCAAAACCAATATAACTCTTACCCACTGATACTAGTACAAAAACTAATGACCAATTTGGAAAGTAGAATTTAAGAGCTTTTTGTTGATATATAATAGTCCTATACTATCCTCAAGGCTATGCCTAGGGCATCCATTTGAAACTCTAGGTCCAAGACTAATTTACAGAGCCTTTAAATTTGTAAATATTTTCATTTTAACAAACTTCAAACTATATGATATAAAATAGTTTCAATTTAAATGTCCTGCATGTTGAAAATAAGGAAATTTTTTTTTTTATAAAAAAATTAGAACTTTGTGTTTTCCCTCTATTTTCTATGTAGGTCAAACTTGGTTTGACTATTCATGATGTGGCAACATGTCATTGGTCCATTCTATCCAATAAACAGTCCTGTTAGCTACCATGTCATCACAATTTGGATACCTCTACAACCTAGGCACCACATGTCATCATCTGATTGACTCACTAACTACCATCTCACCTCTGACTCACTGCCACATGGCAAACTATCATGATGTCTCTTTGCTTAACTTCCAAGAAACTTCCCATGGTGATTATGAGAAAGTCATCAATCTTTGCCATGTTAGTGCACCTTCCATGTGGTGACCTATCACTTTGTCACATGCTAAGTCATCATCTACCACATCATCAACAACTATGTGGTGTTATGCCATGTGTCATGTATGCCTAGTCACCATGCCTCAAAATATGTGCCACATCACTAATGACACCTCAACACCTCAAACAAGTGATGACCTATTACTTTGTTGCATGTTGAGTCAACCTCTCACCATGTCATCTTGACATAGTGACATGATGCCATGCATCCATCTCGTTGAGTCACCTACCTCAAAATGCATGCTACATGGCACCATCTAGCTCACCTTCAAGTCACCACTTGTCAATAACTCATTTTCTTATCAAGATCCACGTCACCTCCTATAATTGGCTTGGGTCATCAAAATTTATTCTTGCACTAAACTAGCCTAGTGGGGCCCATGCACACAAGTTACCTCTTGTCCATAAGACATTAAGTGAGCGAGTCATAACCATAAAAAACACATGAGAAAGACATCACGCAACCAATGTGGGATTAAAATCCTGACCTCTTCCTCTCTTTTATAGTACACATAATTGCATACTCTATTCCATGGGCTCTGTAACTCATTCAACCATTAATGACACTAGTTCCCAAACTATCAATCAACCCTTTTCACTCACGAACTAAGAAAAACCTATCTTGCATTCTTCATCATTTGTTTCTGACTCTCCAAATCGGGCATCGCACAAACTTGATCATGATATATTTGCATCTTGATACTCCAAATGGATAAAGTATTTCCTTAAAATGTGCAAGGGTCATTTATTCTATTGATTTTTCTTCAAACAACCAACACAAGCCCCCTCACAAACTAGATGAAGTGCCTTTGGATTGCACTTCTCATCTCCTTAATCACTAAATTTAACAAAACATCCTAATTTGAACATCATATTATTCAACAAAAATGTCATTATACATCAAATTTGGCATGTGCTTCCTTACTATTCCCATGTGTATGATTTCACAAAATTACATTTTCCCATACCCGATGCCAATGAATGTGATCAATATTCACATATTGCTACATATACACATCTTTCCCTCCATCTACATAAAGCCTCTACTTTAAAAGCAATAGGATTGACTCCTCTATTTATTATGACTAATTGTTGCAGCAATTTGGTTAAAGGCTTTCCACACTAGATAAGTTCACTCTCACACAAATTACCAAATCCTCATGTACAGACACATATTGAAAAGGTCCATTTCAACTAGTAAATTGGGTGAATCTTCACTCATTCTCAATATATATTTAAAAGTATGCTTCATATATGACTTCTTCCTGAGATCAAACATTTCAATATGCCATTGCTATGATTTTCAAATACACTCCCATTCATAACACATCCTAAGTGAGGAAGGTATATTTATGGTCTATCTTTTTTTCCAATTACAAATTCTTCCAGATTCAATGCTTACTTTTGATCCTTCCATCAGAGTCATTACTTATATGTTGCTTTGATTAACTTCTTTGTATTGCCCAGAAACAACTGATAATAGAAACATTGGATTGTTACTTGTTTGTTCCCTTATCATGGTTACTATCAAAGATCAATCACTCTAAATTTGGGATGATTCACTCCAAAATTAACTCATATTTGTTTAAATTTATGCATCAAACAATAGCATCCAAGAGGATATCTACAATGATGATTAGATTATTTCTAGATAAAAACTAACACAATCCCATCCTATCTCATACTTTCCTTCATAATAAAAATAATTCCAATTTTGGAGAAAAATCATGCCAAGGGAAGTGTGGTAAACATGTTGATGCCAAATGATCTTCTACCATTTCCTACTTGATTCATCACTTCATGTATATCTTATTTATTGGGTGAATAATCTATGCCATGAATACCCCCATGTCAATGACAATTTTAAAAATTAGCATGAGATCATCCGTATTCATTCTTTGACTGGTGATCTTCCATTTATTCTCACAAAAATAATAAAAATATTCCCAAATAGAAAAAGACAAATTTTAAACCTATTTGGATACTTTGAGGGATTGAAAACCTATTCAAAATATATACAAATGATTTGAAATATGAAACATAGTTTCTTTGATATTCATATTAAACAATTCCAAAATGGGGAGTCATGAAACTCAATCGGGTGCAAGATATTCAATTGCAAACTAGGCTTCCTATTATTATTTGACACTTCGGCAAAAATACAAATTTGAGAAATGCTCAAAATGAAACTTTCCAAAATGAATCAAAATGAAAACTTATCATCATAGAATGCATGCATGTACTAAATGAAAGGTGATAGACTTATGAGACAAATACTTCTTTAAATTCTTCTACACGTTTTCTTATATTGTCTTTATATCTATCACTAGTGCTATCACTTCTTTTGACATTCCTATTTATGTTTCTTCTAAAATTTGGATTATTTATGTTTTTGCTCATGTCCATTCTATAGAATCCTTCTATATGACCAAAGTTGTTACATAACTAGCATACTGGTGTGTTGTTTCCAAATCTAGGTCCAAGCTAGTTAACAAGTGCTTTGCAATCTCTAATGCTATATCTAAAGTTGTTGCACTTATAACACACAATGTTTCTTCTCATTGCATTGCTTCCTTTATTAGATCTTCATCTTTTATGGTTACTACCTCTAAAAATTCTACTATTTTTATTACCATTATCAAACTTAGGCTTCTTATAATGAGCTGCTCTATAGCCAAAACCATAAAAATTATAACAAAAGAATTAGTTACAGGTTTAAATGACTTACCTATACAATCCATTTTCATATGAACAATTTAATTGCATACATAACATCTACCTTTGAATTCATATCTCACTTCTTTAGGTGATTTATTTTTCTTAGGTTTCTTAGCTTCATCAACTTTCTCAGGTTTCTTAGCTTTCTCAACTTTATTAGGTGCATTATTAAATTGATTTAACTAGATCTTATCTAGATATGTTTTTTCTTGCATAAGATGATGATATTTAGAATCTGGTTCCTTCCTTTCTTTGGACTTCTTAAGAAACATTTTTGCAATTAAATATCCAAGACTAGTCTTATCATAAGAAGGTCTCTATCAAATATATGTTCATCAAGAATCACATGAATGCAAACACCTATCATAGAAAAGAGAAGCAAAAATCTATAGAGGTTGGAATTCCCAAATCCATAGATCATACATTCTTGATGAGAAAAAAGAGGTTTCTATATTCAAAAGTGAATTGGTCAATAGTTACAAAGAGAGATCATCATTATAAAGGAGATCAAAACCCTAAAATGGTATAGCCTATGTTACATCATAATAATCATCTATGCACTTAACCATAGCTTCTATGCATCATATTATACCTCATACTAACTCCACATATCTTTACTCTTCATCTCACACATTTTTTACCATTCTAATGGCAATTCCTTTATAAAATTGCTTAATTCAAGTAGGATGAATCAATCACTACAAATGAATTCAATATAATTTAGGTACTTCATTTGACTATTCTTCCAATACCACATGTGAATTAGATGGATCTTTATCTTTGACAAACACTTCTTTAAATGATTCTACATGCTTTCTTATATTGTATTTTTGTCTATCACTGGTGCTATCATTTCTTCTAATATTCCTATTCATGTTTCTTCTAAAATATTCATTACTCATGTTGTTTCTCATGTCCATTCTACAAAATCTTTCTATACGACCAAAGTTGTTACATAACTATCATACTGGTGCTTTGTTTCCAAATCTAGGTCCAAGTTAGTTAACTAGTGCTCTACAATCTCTAGCACTATGTCTAAAGTTGTTAAACTTATTACACACAATGTTTATTCTCATTCCATTGATTCCTTTATTAGATATTCATCTTGTAGGGTTAGTACTTCTAAAAATTTTACTATTTTTATTACTAAATTATCAAACTTAGGCTTCTTACAATTAACTACTCTATAACCAAAATGATGACAATTATAACAATAAAAATTAGTATTAGGTTTAAATGACCTACTTGTACAATCCATTATCATATGAAAAATTTAATCTCATGCATAACATCTACCTCTAAATTCATGTCTCACTTCTTTAGGTGATTTTTTTTGTTTAGATTTCTTAGCTTCATCAACTTGCTTATGTTTCTTATCTTTCTCAACCTCCTTGGGTGCATTATCAAATCAATTTAACTCAATCTTATTCAAATATGCTTTTTCTTGCATAGGATGATGATTTTTAGAATCTGGTTCCTTCCTTTCTTTGGCCTTCTTAGCAAACTTTTCTCCAATGAAATATCCAAGACTACTCTTATCATAAGAAGGTCTCTATAAAACATATGTTCACCGACCTTCTCACTACTAGACTTTAGTGTTGAAGTTGATGAAAGATCAACCCCACAACTCCCAAGAATCTCTTGCATGCAAATACCTATCATAGAAAGAGAGAAACAAAAAGCTATGGAGGTTGGAATTGCTAGATCCATAGATGAGACATTCTTGATGAGAAAAAAGAGATTTCCATATTCAAAAGTGAATTGGTCAATAATTACAAAGAGAGATAATCCTTATAAAGGAGATTAGTTCTGTTAAAAAGTATAACCTAGGTTGCATCATAATAATTAACAAAATAATTAATTATTAGATGCCTACAATTTATCTTAAGAAAACTAGAGTTAAATAGGAAACATCCAATTATTCTAACACCCCCCCTTAAGATAAACTTTGGGTGTAGCTAAAAACCTAGAAACTACTACTGAAAGTAGATTTGGTTCCTGACAACAAGGCCTGATAAGGTACCCAAGCACAACCAAATCTCTAAAAAGGGGAGAAATTGAGAAAATGACATGGAAAAACTCCTAATCCAAAAAGAGATGGAAAACATGATGAAGAAACTAGTGAAGGACTAAAGAAGCTTCAAAACTAGGGAATGTCCCAGAAGATAGGAAAAAGAGATGACCATGAAGAACACCACTGAAGCAAGTAGAAGTTGCAAAGCTTTGTCAAAAGTAACCAATAATTTGAATAACCTCCATTGAAATAGAACTTAACTAGGTAGAGAAGACTATAATCTGCATCAAATCAGAAGGCACACAAAAGCAAACAATTGAACTTAAAGATATAAATGGCATGAAACACCAAATCTTGAAGAGTTGATCAATCAAACATGGAAGGTTGCAACCAAAGTAGGAATGAAAAGAAGAGTTTCTATATGGTAAATGATCCATATCATCAAAATGCATAAGTACCCAACCAATGCATCTTCCTAGCACATAGGAACAAATACTGAATACATAGCTTACTCCATTGAACTAAGGAAGCATGAGAAATAAAAAAGAATTCCCCACCCCCCCCGCCCCCGCAATGTAGAGAAGGGTGAGGTGATAAGAAATTGGAAAAGTGGGAAAAAGTACTACATTCCAAGGAACCATGACCAAGATGCAAAAATGGGTACATATGTGTATATTGAGGTGATCAATCTTAGACATGTCATGAGGCTAATATCACAGAAGGGAAACTTACTAGATAGAGGAAGATGAAAAAAAAAGGGAAAACATCAACCCATCATGACACTTTAATTAGAGTAGTGCATGTACAATAAGGCATAATATATGGTGAATCCCAAGAATAAAATAATTTGTACATGTCCTCTGATGACACTTCTCAAATTAGAAGGCAACACAAGGCAAAACAACTAAAACAAAAAAAAATGCAATATGGCACTTTATCTCAATGTGTTTGCAAGAATGCAAACAAATGATGTCTAAATAGACCAAAAGAGACATAAGGCTGATATAACATATAGTACAACCCATGATGAATCATCTGAAGTGATGAAATTGATTCCTGGACCTAAAAAAAAAGATATCCACCAAAATGCAAAAATGTAAAAGATTAAAATGAACATGTCTGGAGTAGAAAGCTATGGAGGCTAGAATTTCCAGATCCATGGATGAGATATTTTTGATAAGAAAAAAGATATTGCTATATTCAAAGGTGAATTGGTCAATAATTAGAAAGAGAGATCATCCTTATAAATGAGATCAAAACCCTAAAAAGGTGTTAACCTAGGTTGCATCATAATAATTAACAAAAGAACTAATTACTAGATGTCTAAAGTTTAACTTAAGAAAACTAGAGTTAATTAGGAAATATCTAATTACTCTAACATATAGTTTTTCAATTTGTTTCTTAGAATGGGTTAACTCTCTTTTCATAATAGTGTTGTACTTATCAAGTTCTTCATATTGCAACTTGATAGACTCAAGCTGAGATGTTACTTTGGTAAGGTTGGATCTTAGTTCTACATTTTCAGACTTCAAATCTAATTCAATTTTACTAGTATCACCCTTTAAGCTCAATTTTAGATTTGTAATCTTAAGTTCATGCTTCAGGATCTCATTTTCTTTCTTCAATCTTGAAACTTCATCGCCATCCTTGATATGATCTTTAGGTTCTTTCTTGGACTTAAGATGGTCTTCTTATCTTTTAACTTTCCAATGTAGTCTTTAGTATCTTCATATCTTCCTTTCAAAGCATCTCTTTCTTATGTAAGAATATCAATATGCTCAAGATATTCTTCTAGGTTCTTTTATAACTATTATATATCCATAGGGATCTTAATTAATCTCTAAATCCATCTTTGAGTAATTATACTCTTATGTCCATTGTTAGATATAGGAAATACTAAGAGTTGGGGTGTTGGAAACTACAATTGGAATAATTGTTATGTTGTCATTAATGTCAAACCTTATTGGTGAGATAATTTTTACCTGAGTAGAGTGCCATATCAAGATGATTGATGAAGAGGATTTGAGAAGAATAGATAACAAGAAGACCTAGTGGAAAGGTTGAGTTATGTGGAATTAACATGGGCACTTGATCAATTAGACTTTGACAAGATAATGTGTTGTTTAATCTTAACACTAAGTGGAGAAGATATTTGAGTTGAAGCATAGAAGAGATGATCAATGAAGAACAAATGCGCAAGCTTAACCAAGCTTCAAAGTAGAAGACTAAGGAATGTGTAGTTGAAGTTGAGCTATACTAGTATCAACTGAGTAAATAGTAGAAGTTGAGAAAATTAAATGTTGACTGAGTGTTATTAATGATCTAGAGTATCATAAAAGTTAGATCGAGCACTAGTGAAAGGATCAAGTGAAGAAATTATAAGAGAAATAGGACAATTAGTGACTCCACCAAGGCCAAGGAACACAATTTAGGCCAAGTGTTACCATTTATTATTTTTGAAGAAATTGAGATTATTTTCCTACATAGTTCATATCTTGAAATATGTAAAGAGTGTTGAAGATAAGGATTGGTGAGCTCTAACATTTAAGACAAGAGAAACCATGTTTGAGCATTTCTAGGCATGGATTCAAGAAAAGTTTCAAGAAATTTTTAGAAAGAAAAGGAGGAAATGAAATGATAGAAGGATTCAATGAATCTAACCTAAACCTAAGATAAACATATGTGTTTAAGTGGAAAAAGATCAAGCTAACTATTTAAGGAGCCATAACAGCTAGCCTAGTGAAAGGTTAGAGGAATTTTTTATTCTATTGATTGGTGAACTTGAGCAAAAGGCTGGTTAGTGAAGAGTTGAGGTGAAGACTGATTGTTTGAAGGATTTCCAAGATAACTAGTAATAGAGATGATAATGGAGGACAATCAATGTATCAACTATTGAATTTAAATGTGATCTATATTTTCAAAGTGAGTTATATTTATAAAATCAACCTATTGTTACTTTCTAACCATTGTATAAGTTAAAATCCTTTAATTATGGTTGACCTAATAGTCATTTGTAAATATTTTAATCAAGGTGACATTGTATTGAAATTTTCTTAAGTCCTCAAATAAGGACACTCCTAACAAGGTGATTAAATCATTTAATAGGGTCACACTTAACATTGTGTATTGTAATCTTTAACAAGGTTGACTCCTAACAGAGCTCACTTCAGAAGAGTGAAAAATTGGTGACATGTTGTTGGTGGTTTTTGCCCAAATTGGGTTCCCACATCAAATCATAGTGTCTTACATTTGTGGATGTTATTTGATATGTTTTACTATTTAATATTTTACATTCTGCAAGTTAGTTATTATTGAGACAATGGGTTGCAAGTTTATATTACTGCTAAGTTTATATAGAGACTGAGTGGATTAGAGATTCGATCTATGTTGTTAGAGGTTAGATCTATGTTGTTTAATGAGATTCAAAGTTTAATTAGGGACCTAAGGATAATTGATTGATCCCAAAACCCCCCCCTCTCCCTCTCTCTTAGTTATTATAAATCATTCTAATAGCAGATGAGTTAGTAATTCACAAACTTTTGCCCAAAACTAGACATCTTTAATAAATTCATAACTTGCATAAGAAAGTAAACTAACTATGATGAATAGTAAACATAACCAAGCAATAAAGTAACTCATAATAGAATTTTTTTAACTAGGGAAACCCTGACCAAGGTAAAAATCCAATAGGAATGGTATGCACAAAATGATCCACTAATTAAAAGTATCTACTTAAAGATATTGGCCTTGTTAGGAGTTAGTTAGATCTATATAGTGTCTTAGTCCTTGTTAAAGTACTTATGCCTTGTTAGAAGTTTCAACCCTATTAGGAGTTGTTATATACAATTAAAAATGTATGTAAGATGAGCCCACTTCCCAAACATGCAATGTAGAATAAAGTTCTTCAATATAAAGAGATAATTGGATTCATTCTTACAATCTACATAGAAGTGAAGGAGCACAATAACTTAAAGAACCAAGATAGCTTTTCTTTCTTTCTACATACAATACATGCTTCCTCCAATAATTCTTACAACACACAAAAGGTGGTGAAATCTTCATAATATGATAACACAACAAAAATGTTGTTCACTAAACATAGATGTCTCACCAAATCTCCTTGCCAATGAGAAGAAATAACACTACTCTTGCAATACATATAAATTCACACAACAAGATGGAGTTTGCTCATAGCCTCAATTCAAATACAACAAAAAAATGCCTCCATCTCCTATGCACATGGGAAGACAATAAGAGCTCCAAGTTTTCAAGATCATCCAATGAGGACCTACAAATGAGAGATAAAAATGGGGAACCATGGAGGCTCACCTCCCAAGCTAGGCCTCAAGGAGGCCACCCAGCGTGCTAGGGGAAACAAGGCTCAAATGGGATACATCCAAACAACATCTCAAAATAAGAACTAACACGAACACAAAATTTTGCAACACATTTACAACCTTAACCATGGTTTTCAAAATCACAAATGGAATCATAAACATTGGGTGAAGGTGGGCTCTCCAAAGAGAAGAACACCATATCCTTATGCATTAACAAATCCTACAATTGCAATATGCCCAACAAGGCTTCCAAGAAACACATGCCATCCAAGTCTATCAATAATCACATGCCTCAACAAGACTATCCAAGCTTACTCATTTCACATATCCTCACTTATACCCCCCATAGAACCATAGAAAGGCATATGGCTTCAATGGAGCCCATACTCCATGAAACTATCCCCTCTCCAAGAGGAGGATTTCTCAAATTCAATGTTGAGCCCAACTAACCCCTTCACCCCAAGTCTTCTCTTCCCTCCCAAGGGTGAGTGAAGCCTTCACACCTAACACAAAATTCAATCCACAACCACAATCTAAAAAAACAAAACCAAATGCAAATAGATTTGGGCCCGTTTGTTTGCTGGAATTAACCTGGAATAGGGAAACGGGAATAGGAAAATTGGAATAAATCTATTCCAATTTTACTCCAATGCAAGAATAAATCTAATTCCTAAAAAAAACTAGAATTCAATTTATTCTCATTTTGGGCCAAAATTGGAATAGATTTATTCCAATTTTCCTATTCTCGTTTCCCTATTCCAGGTTAATTCCACTAAACAAACGGGCCCTTTAGGATGTTCATTCACATAAACAAACATTTACAATATGCACCATATCAAACACATAGATCCTATAAGAAACACTCTTACAATTTCCATCTTCAACTTTTATGAGATGAAGAAAACATGGCATGAAGCACTAATCTCTTTCCAAGCTATGGTTATGAAATGGTGATCAAGATCCTTCCTTCCTTGGCTTCCAAGCTTCCTCTCCGAATACCTTATCAGTCTCTACAATTGGAGAGTGGGTGAACAACCACTAAGTTTGGCACAAGCTCCCTAAAAGGACCTCCACTTCCATCCCCACCTATCCCTCTCACACCCTTGTACCTTTCTACCAATAGGAACTTAACTAAATGGTGGAATAAGGAAAGAAGTCATGTGTCACTATGATTTTCGAATTGGCTTGAAAATGACTAGTTTAGGGGGTCTCCTAAGTCCCCTAGGCCAACTTATGGTTATATTTAGACCCCCAACCTATACTACTACCATTTGAGTGACTTATTTTCACCCAAATAACACTTGGGAACCACTTTTAGGTTCTCTAAAGTTCCTATCAAATTTGATTTGAATTCCATGATGAAGATCACACATCCTAACACTTTCCAAGGTGGGTTAACTTAATTTCATAATGGGATTAAGTTTAGGTTAAGTGACTTCATGCCCAAAACCCTATATGACATGTCATTCACACATAGACAACACAAGTGTCAAATGACACACACACACACATTAAAACACTTTACACATCACGATGACATGTATCTAATTAATCATGATCTTTAAACTTATAACACCCATGCACAATCACATTATGAAATAAACACAATACAATGAGGTTCTGAATCTTTGAAAAATTCACCTTGGCTTTACTATGTTCACATATGTTTGAACCTTGTTTCCCTGAATAATTTCCATGGTTCAACATTTCCTACACACTCAACTTAAACATTAGTAGCCCAATGAAATAATATTAAAATACCTATAGATAAATGTAGAATAATCCAATACCACATAATTCACATAACATATACAATTAACTTTCATCTAATCATTCTCATAAAATATTCAAAACATTGAAATATCAAATATGTGTATCAATAGTTATCTTTATTAACATAACTCATTGTCATTATGAATATTATTTCAACTCTTTCTAACATAACAATGAAACTCTAAAGTCCTCTTTGGTAAATCATGAAAAAATATTAAATGGATCTTAATATATATGTCCTAAGTGAAAATCACTAATGTGTAGACTAGTTAACTAGTATCATTTCAATCAAGTTAAACATAGTGACATACCTAGCAATATCCCTTTATCACATTACAAGGGGTTTGTGTGTGAGTTTCTAGGGTTAATTCCTCAAACTGTTAGAATGTTTCCATAATTATGTCATCATAATTTAAAACCAATTTTTGAATGTAACCATTTTTCTTGTTGTCCTACATTCATTGTTGTTTTCACAAGAGTGAATGTTAATTTATCTTTCCTAATTGCCTTGTGGATCATACCTTAAACCTCGTGACCAGGTTCTTAGCTTGAACATATTGAGTCTTGTTATCATGTGGTCTTATCTTATCAACCTAATGTTATTGGATAGGGTATCAACCTTATAATAATCAAGATCTACATTAGTCTCCAATAGGATCTCATAAATCATTGTTAATAATGAAAATGTCAATCATCACCTAATTAACTCCTAATCATATTCATTCCTTATAGTTTATAATAGGGTACAAGTGTGGGCCTTACATCTAACCCTAATGTTAGTTCTCAAAATTTTTGGTTGAATTCCTACAAGCCTTTCCTGCTTGATGTTGGGAATCTCAACACAATTTTGGTCAACAAATACGATTGAAATACAATTAACCAATCTCAACACTTTAGGTTCTAAAAGACCTAGGTGGTTGTACCTATGATTATACTTTTCAAAACAAAAATTTTGAAGGTCAAATAAAGAAGAATGGACTGATACTCTTGAGATGACAAGTATATCCTCAAGGAGAAATCAAATATATGATTTTTTTTTAATATAAGTGAAATATCAAGAATGATTTATGCAATACTTGTGGATATAATTCCTCCAATCTTAAACCATATATCACATTATAATGAAAATAAAGTGACCAGACCTAAATCCATTGGGTAATACAAAGTTCAACACTCAAATGATCTTATCATCAAACCTCAAGAGATAGTATACACAGCATCTACTATTGGACAAACACAAAAAAATGAAATCCTTAGTCTAAATCAATATAACCCCAATAAAAGGAGACTAATTAGATAGATACCATAACTTAATATGAAAATATATGATAAATCAAATTCATGCATTACTCTAATCCATCAGAATAATAGCACAATCTCAAGGGACATTCAATAATATGAGTAATTATTAACCATATGACATTATAAATATAAAGGAAGCATTATCACATGATCTTCATTCATACAGAAATACAATAGAGTGGCTTCATTGCATGTCCCAAAAAAGTAGTTGCATATAAATAAACAAATTACTCTAATCCATCAAAATAATAGCATAATCTCAAGGGACATTCAATAATATGAGTAATTATTAACCATATGACATTATAAATATAAAGGAAGCATTATCACATGATCTTCATTCATATAGAAATACAATAGAGTGGCTTCATTGCATGTCCCAAAAAAGTAGTTGCATAAGAATAAAAAAATTACTGCATTGTGTTCTTTCTACGAAGTAGTATAAAAAAATCTATCAATCAATGTATTTTATCTTGAAATTGTCTTTTCTTAACTAGGATCTTGGTACCTTTTCCCATAAAAATGAAAAGGCTCAACATAGCTCTAGATCCTTTCATAACATAACTAACTATTTAACTAAAACATAATAACATAAACTAGGAAATGATTTTAATTGTCTTCATCAACAACCATGATCTCTCTCAAAGCATCATCAGGACTATTCAAATAGACCTCAATCCACTTTTTAATCTAGTCATGAGTAGGCCACACAAAATTTTAAACCGTTGCAGAAAAAGCTTCCAAATCCACCCACTTCTTTCTTTTAGCAATCATAACATCTTTTATGAACTTTGCAAACTTTTTCTCTATAGCAATTATTTTATTCAATAACATATGGAATGAGTCAATCTAGAAATTTTGTTCCTCCCAAAATCTAGTTATCATTACTTATGGAATTTATTTGAATTCATGTCTCCATTCTTCCAATTGTTTGATCTTTCCTTCTTCATTATTAATGATAGGGAAACATGGATGATCAACAGAAATAATGGCATTCAACTTATCTTCCAAATTTGGATGCTCTTAACTTAGATAACCTAGATTTTTTTGTGACAGTGTCGATGAAATCAGTTGTGTCTTTTATTTATTCATGGGCATCTACATTCCTCTTTGTAACTCAAGGATTTTACTCAATTCATACCTTGAGGTTCTCTATTTTCTTTCTAATTTAGAAAGTCTATCTTTTTCCTTTACAAATAAATTCAACATATTGCAAATATTGTTAAACCCTTCATGCACTGCATCATACTTAACTAAGATAATATTCGTTCTATAAACAAGAATCTCTTCCAATACTTTGAAAGTACATTTCTTGCGATCAACTTCTATGACTATTTCCCTTTCTAGACTATCTTTAACATCAACAATTGCATTTTTATGGACCACAATAGCATGAGTTCTTTTTGCAGATTTCAAATAATGTAACTCCTTTTCCCATCTTCTAGCTTTCACATGCATTTTATTTATCATTGATTTCATCTCCATTTCTCTTCTCTATATTTCTACAATTAGTTCCTTCATATGTTTAATCTAATTCTGATTAAAGATAGATCCATGTGTTAATATTGCTATAACAAGCACATGATTTTTATTATCTACTATTTTCACCAAGGCCATCCCCTCATCTCCTTTTGATATTTCAATCATCCTAGGTTTATTTCCTTTGAATGTTACCCAAGTGGAAAGGGTTTCTATCTTAGGATCATACCTTGTCCCCTCTACTTTATCCAATGATTCAAATTCTAACACAAATGTAGAGTCTTCATGTTTCCCTACTTGATTGAGTAAAAATAACTCCTTTAATGTCAAACTAGGGAGAATCAAAATATTACTATTTTCAACCATCTCTCTAGCCTCCTCCTTAGTACATGAGATATTATCCAAGTTCAATTCATCCATCATCTTTTGAACAATTGAAGCATGTTGAGAATAATCAACTCCCTCAAGTCTTTTCCTCTTCTTTTCATCATGAAATAAAATCATTTGACCTCCAGTTGAAGAACCAAGGATAATTTATAACATCTTCTAAATTAACTTCTATATGGTTAATTATTTTGATTTCTTACAACTACTATCTTTCTTTACAAACAATCTTTCATTCCAAAACAATACCTAGAGTGAAATAAATTTGAACTTACTATTCTCTACAATTTCTTGAGCCCACCTTCAAGCTTTCACCACCAACTTTCATCTCAGCTCCACTTCAACATGAAAATAATCATTTTCACTAAGATTTTATTCATCATTTATGATTCATAACCTTTTTCAAAAACACTAATCATGAGAATTGTTTATCTTAGCCACATCTTTGATTGCTCCTTTTTTACTTTAAACTTTTAAATCAATGATTTGTCCTTTATAAAATTCAATGATAACTCTTTTCACCTTTTTGCACATCCATTTTAGAGTGACCTTTGAATTTGTAATTTTTCATAATTTCACCAAGCTTTAAGAAATTCTTTTCTAAAATTGCAATTTCAAAATCCATCTTTCAACTTGTCAACAAAAATATGATTTTGGGAACCTTTCAAAAGTTGTTGTTTGAAGTTGTTGTTTCATAGACTCATTAATTTTTTTCTTTGAATTAGCAAAAATGTATCAAACTTTTTTTTCTTAATAGAAAATTTTTTCTAAGGTGTATTAGGAGCTCTTTTTTGGGACACATGTCTACTTGGGACATGATTAGATCCCAATTATTCTCTAGAGAAGAAGATCATGACCTTCAATCTCCACACCTATCAAAAATTGTGTTTTGTCTATGCAACATTATTCCTTCTTTGAATATATTGCTTCTACATCTCTCTCTCTCTCTCTCTCATGTATCTTATGAGTAAGGTTTGGTTATTGAGGAACTTTCTATCATATTAAAGTGATGTTTCAAATATAATCATGACTTTCAACATCTTACTATCTCCTTCTGACAATGTATCCCTTATATCAATAGTCTCTTAATCATAGTAATATTTTAGGTATGAGATGCATTCCAAGTATTTCATGTAAGAAATAACATTCCTTTCAATAGTTTTTTGTCTTCTCTTCTTATGCTCACTAATTCTAGATTTTTTCTTCCATACAGGTATCAATACTTCTTTTTGATAATCTAATTTTCTACAATGATCCCTCTTGAAATTAGATATTTTCCTAACATCTTCTGGCATAGTCATTCATAACATCTTGTCACCTTTCGTTCTTAAGTAGTTAATGTGCTACACTTCATCTGTATATGGGTCATGTCATTTTGGGTTATCATTATCAGAGTCAAGTTCATCATACATTAGGTCACTTATCTATGATTTTTTTTTATCATCCTTTTCATTATCAAAGGAAACCTCATATTATACTAGATCATTCATTTGTGAAAAGAAACATCACTTTTTCTCCCATCAAAGGATATCTCATCATATACTAGACCATTCATTTGGGAAAAACAACACTATCTTTTAGTAGATTTCTTTTGTATTCTATCTCTAACAACCTTGAAATTTCATACTTTCAACTCAACTCATTTCATATTCTGTATTCTATCTTCTAGGACCATACTTATCAAATCTATTATCAACATACTTTCTTCAAATCCTTACCATCAATTAAATCTTGTTCATCAATCAAATGAGATGATGCTCTACTAAATTAGCATAATGGTTAATTTTAACTAAGACTTGACATCGATGACAACACTAAAACTAATATGACTCTTCTACATACATTCATAGCATTCTTAGTTATATGATCAATTGGGGTTATCAATCTCCTCCTTTGGCATTGATAGAAACACATAACATATGATTTGACATTATAAATCATTACACATGATAATAAAATGTATTCATTTACAATAATAAAAAATTTCATCTCTAGGCTCTCTTTCTGATTCTCTACAAAAAAAAATTCATCATTAGGTGTACCCAGTTTGCATCTTCAACAGAAATAATCTTCAACATTCCCTCCTAGGATATGTTCTTCTTCTACTCAATAGTCTTCTATTTAGTAGCATCATCTTTTATTCTGACATCAATCTTTCTCATTCACTTACTCCTTTTGTATATTCTCTCCATCATCATTCACTCCCCCTTTGCTTATATATCCTTATTGATTCTCTCCATCTCATAGATATTCTCTCCCTTTTAGTCATTCACTTCCCCTTTGACTTAATCTTACTTATTGGCTCCCTTCCCCTATGCAATAAAGGTAACTATGAGTTTCACTATGAAACTCATACAACCTTTTTGTTATCTTTGTACCTTGTATGTAGTTTTTTTATACCAATTTCAATATTCCATTGATTTTCACAACCTTAGGAAACTCCTAAAGAGTGAACTCTATCATCAACTTCACAAAGATATTTATATTTATCCATGATTAGATACAACATGAACCTTCACTTAGTGTATTTTGGATATGGGAAGGACTCATGTTTACCTCTTAGATACTCAAAAGCATCCTTAGGTAATGAATTAGTAAATATGCCTACAATTTATTCTTTAGAATTCACATATTCAAGTCTAATTTTGTTCTCTTGTACTTTCTCCCTAAAGTAGTGATATTTTAATGATATATGCTTTATTTTTGCATGCATTACTATATTCCTTGATATATTTATTGCACTAGTGTTATCACAATAAATAGTAACAAGATCAGTTATCTCTTCTTGCATACCTTTCAATAGTTTCTTAATCCAAACAATATTTCAACAACTAATTGCAATAGAAATATACCCAGCTTCAAATATATATTATGTAATGTAGTTCCATTTCTTTCTTAACTATGTTATTAATATTTCTCCTAAAAAGAAAGCTACACCACTTGTGTTTTTTCTATTATCAACATTACTAGCCCAATCTACATCAGTATATACTTTAAGTGTAAAGTCACCATCTTGTTTATACCATAGTCTAAAATATTTAGTTCCTTAAGATATCTGAATATCCTCTTCACAATAGTCATGTGTGTTTCCTTTGAATTACATGAAAATATTGCAATAATTCTAACAATATGTACAATATCTTCTCTACTATGAACAAAATACTATAATTTACCAATCATTAATCTATATTGTGTTTCATATACCTCTGTAGTAGTATCCTCCTTTGATAATTTCACTTCAATCACCATAGGTGTACTGACTAGTCTAGACTCATCCATTCCAAATGTCTTTAATATTTACTTTACATACTTAGATTGAGTCACATATATACTATTCTTTTATTAACTTTTAAGCCAATAAAAAATTTGATCTCACCAAAAATAAAAATCTCAAATTCCTTACTCATTTGATTAGAAACTTTCTTACATAACATGTCATTTCCTCCAAATATAATGTGATCTACAAATATTTCAGCAATCAACACCATATTATTAGATTCACATTTAAAATAAATATTACTCTTGTCACTTGTTCAATAAAATCTAATCATAATCAAATAAGAGTGTAACCTTTTATACCATTCTTTCAGTTCTTGTTTCAGTCCATATAGTATCTTGTTCAATTTCCAAACCATGTTCCTCTAATAAGATTTAATGAATCCTTCTAGTTGGTCTATGTAGACTTCTTCTTCAAGTATTATATTCAAAAATACATATTTGACATCCATTTGATTTACTTTGAACTTCTTGTAGGTAGCATAGGCAAACAATGTTCTTACTTCTTCCAATCATTTGACAGGTGAAAAATCCTCACCATAATCAATTCCTTCTTCTTGTGCATAACCTTTCCAAACTAGTCTTGCTTTATTTGTCACCATTTCTCCATTTTCATTCATCTTATTTCTAAAAATCCAATTTGTCCGTATCACATTCTTGTATGTAGGTCTTGGTACTAGTGTCCATGTTTTGTTCTTCTCTATCTAATCAATCTCTTCATTCATAGAATTTATCTAGTCTTTATTTTCAAGTATAGCTTTACCTCTTCTCGATTTAAAATTAGCTAGTAGACATGTACTATCTCTTAATTTACGACTTGTAAACACTCCAATACTTCTCTCCCCAATGATTTTTTAGGTGAATGATTATTTCCTTCCTATTTGGCTAATACAAGCTCATATCATTGATTCTCATCACTATTCTCACTCGGTTGAAGTTTAGCTTCCTATTTAGGTTATATTATTTAATACTTGGGTAAGCTAGTCTCTAACTCAAGTAATATTGTTTGGTGCTTGGTAGATCTTTTTGATAACTCAAACAATGTGTCAGGTACATCTTCATACACATACACAATTTTTTTGTAATATTTAGTTTCCTTCTTTCTTTCCACATTATTCTTGTTAAAAAACTCATCAATTCTCACATTTTCACTTTAATCATCTTTTTATTAGCTTTGTTCAAATAGTTATAAGCTTTACTCTTAGAAGAATAGCAATGGAATATACCTTCATCTCCTTTTGATTCAAATTTTCCATTCCTTTTATACTTATGAATGGAAAACCTACTTCCAAAGATCTTAAAGTAACCTACATTAGGTGTATGACCATACTAGACACTAGTACATTTGGGGGTCATTTTCAACAACAAGACAATTTGGCTTGTCAAATTCATTTAAAAAAAATGATCCCAATAATATCAAAATTTTGATGTCATCAGGGATATAAAAAAGAAAGAAAGTAAAACTTCATTTGTTTACATGGCCAAGTGTGGATACACGTGAGTGAGGGAGGCTTGAGGAAGATCTTTATAGTGGTGTTTAAACATAAGGGTTAAATTACAATGGAGTTTAAAGGTAAGGTTTAAATTACATCTATTTCATTTCTTATTCACACTATGGTGGCCATATTTGAGTTTTGGTCAAGCATTTATCGTGCAATGGCAAGTTTTTGTGCAATGAATTTTTTTGTTGGTGTCATTTTGTCAAAACAAGAATTATAAATTTAAAATTGCAAATAATATTTCTCTAATTAGATAGAAGAATAAATTTAAAATATATTAGGGTTTGGAAGAAATAAGGAAGATATTTTGATAGCTTAATTCCACCCCTACAACTGCCTTTAGGGATCTTTTCATGTTGCTCTCATCCTCTATCAATAATTTTAACACACTTTTCACAATTTTGTCAAAATGTTGAAGGTTTTCACAAATTACCCTAATTTCCATATTTTTGATTAGATCTTTGACCTTTTTATCTATCATAGAAATTGTGATCTACAAAGGAGGAGTAATCTTGAGGATTTGGGTCTGCTGCCAAGAAACAAAATTTGAAACAATTTTTATACAACTTCAAGGGAACTTTTATGTAAGTTTAAAGTTTGATAATGAAGCTTAGGCAATGAACAAATAATTTCTTTGTTGTGGTCATGAAGTGGCTACTAAGTCATAGATAAATCATTTATATCCACTCTCAGTTTCTTACTAAACATGTTTGAATGAGAATAAAGAGTGAATCTTTATAATAATGGGCACGATCTCAAATGAGTATATAAGATTCAATAATAGTATAGAAGAGCCCAAAAGTAAGGTTTATGATTTTTAATTTTTAATTTTTTTAAAAAAGAGCATTACAAGGTTTTAATTTAAGGTAGTATAATAGCAAGGGGCACATCACCCATACTAGATTGTGTATCATTAGAATTATTACCTGCAATAGTATTGAAATCTGAGAATCCCATTACATGTCAGTAGGACTCCCTACATACAATATTTTTCATTTTGACCACAAAAAAACTTATATATCCACTACACGATTCTTGCAAGGAGAATAGAAGGTAAAGGAAAAGGATTTTCAATGTACTAATTTATTCATCCTTAAGAAGCTCTTAATATAAAAAGCTCAATCCATGATACTCATTCAACTATCCTGGTCTTCCTTCCAACATTGCCTAAGGAATTTTGACCCACCTACTTTCATGGGAAATGAGAATTGTGTTCAATACACTTTATTGAAAAGTCCTTAGTTTTATTCAAGTTGTATTATAATTACAATTGGTCATCTTGTGCTACATTAGTTGAATTTACTCTCAACTAATTCAAAGTTAGGGAATGCCAAGTATTTGTAGACCCAATTCATCCATCTTCTATGTAGCTAGTTGATATTATACAGGTCTAAACTTTTATGATTTCTTTTATTATTGCATACAATACAAAAGTTTTCAAAATAAGGTTTGGAAATGAAATTACAATTTGTTCTTCGTTTCTTGAAGCATGGTGTATATACATTCTTTACACATAGTTTTGAATGAGAGCTAGACAACTTATGTTGTATACAAAAATCCATAGAATGAGGATTTGAAATGAAGGTAGAGTTTCCTCTTTATTTCTTGAATTATGGAGTCTTTATGTACTTATATACCAATATCTGACAAATTTGAAGAGATTGTCATAAAATGTTTATGTGAGTGACATTTAATGATCAGGATATCTCTTTATCTTTCCAAACATTTCTTTCTTCTTTCTTGTAAATGAAGCTCTTGGAAAAATATATATAAATACACAAGAAGAGTGCATTGAGTGTAGCCAAAAGCTAGTAGAAGTAGTCCAAATGAGCTCTGTTTAAGTTTTTTGTAAACTAGTTTAGTCCCATAATTCTACTACTAAGTTCCTCAATAATAGAAATAAGAATGCAGTTGAGGAAGCTACCAACTCCAAAAATTCTCAAATAGAGGGCCACCCCAAGGCTTCTCATTGAGTCAAGCATCTGATCATAAAAGAACTCTTGTAAGCCTAAATAGGTGAGCACATTTGAAATAAGAAATAGGATGTATTGAGGAAGCAACCACAAAATACTTAGTGGAATTGTCAGTTGGGGCAAGTCTATCATTTCGTATTCTCTTGCTACTTGAAGCCTTTTCATTTCTATCATTGCTGAAAAAATCATAGAAATGACAAAAATAAACATACCAAACCCTATTCTCTATAGAAGATTTATACCACATTCATTTCTACTTATGCTTCTGGTCAATGGGACAAATATTTGATCATACATAGGTACAAACACTAGAATAGTCAAGCTAATCAAGCTTTGCAAGTTTGCTATGAGTATTTTAAAGTCTCCACTGATCCTTCTATCCATTGAGCTCCCCTATTTTGTAAAAAATGTTGGTGTTTATGCATAAATAACACCATTTATCAAACAAGTCATCCAAATAGGTATCAATCTTATAATAAGCTTTTCCTCTTAAACTTGTGAAGTTGTACATACCCTCCAATCAATATTTGTTCTAAGTTATCATGGTCCCAATATGTTGCAATTGTCGCTTTGTCAAGAAACCTATAGAACAACACAAAATGTTCTTAGGATCATTTTCCTAAGCTTGTGAAATGTATTTTAAAAAGAAGTTGAGTTGATCAAACCTAAAACTAGATAGAAATGTAAAGTTACTTATGAAATTATGAATGAACTCTTCCAAATTGCAAGAATAGGCATATATGAGATTTTCCTAAATTTATTAGAGGGCATAAGTCTTCTCTTTTCATCCTTTAATCCTTGAATACCATATAAATAGCCTTGTTGAGAATGACCATATATACATTCCACTTACAAATTGTTGCAACAAAAAAATTGGAAAATTTGAGTTAATGGGATTGCAAGATTTGGGTTTTACCATGGAGGAAACTCCATAGTTAAGCACACTTAGGTTGGAGTAGTACTAGTATGGGTGACCTCTAAGGAAGTCTCGATGCTTCACCCCTGCAAGCATCACCTAGATCCAATGAGTGCTAAGTGTTCCATTTATTCTCATGAGAGATGGATTCACATTGAATCACTATGCATGGAACATGGGTCAATGAGTTTGACTTAAAATCACACAATTAAATCCTAATATCAATATTACAAGGTATTTTATGTTGATACATCTTTTTTCTAAAGAGGAATAGAGTAAAAGCAATAGCCATGGATATAGCCGGGAAGGGAAAACCCAAACCCCGCTCAACATTTTCTTGAATATACACGATCACATGAACCAATACAAATAAACCACTACATAAACCAAAATACAACCAATTAAAGAAGGAGGTCTTGATCTTCCTCTCTTTTGGGTCTTTCTCATCAAATTGGTTTGCTCCAAATCACTTCCAAAAGGCTAGACATAAATTTAGCTATGTGTTGAACCACATGACTTTCTTTTGCATCTTAGTTTTAATTGATTGAACCTATTAGACTGTAGATATTGGTTCTAATTTGGAATTTCCTCCATGATTCCTTTGTATGATTCCAATATTTTAGTTCCTAAATTTTCATTTGAAAGTAAAGTTAGTAAAATCAATTGATAAAATTGCATAAGCAGATATATGTATGTATGTATGTATGCATGTGTACATATATGTATTATGTATATGATACTTGTATGTATATATGTATGTATGTATGTATGTATATGTATGTATACATGTATGCATGTATATATGCATGTATATATATGTTATGGTGGAATGAAGACCAAATCAACAAGAGTAAGGATTTTGCCACCAAAAGGATTATTATTTCATTCCAAATTCATACAATATTTTTTCGACCCCAAACTAGGTTGAAGATAATCAATTTATAGGTCACAAATCTTGACCTTATAACTTCATCCTTCCATGTTTGATAAAAATAATGATTTGATTTTTCACTTCCAGATTGTAAGAAAAATTACAAAAGTTGCATGACCACTTTTATTGCATTTTTTGCAATTTTAACAACTTTTACACAAACTTCAAATAAAAGACTCCACATGCCTTCAAAACTATACCAAAATATGAAAAAAGATTATGAAACATAAAAATGGAGATTTTTGGTAAACTCACAATGTTTGACTAATTGTTGACCAACCTTTGACTTTCCTATAACCTTATTACATGTAAACAACTTGCCTAAATACATGTTTGAGATTATCTAAACTATCTTGTGTCAACTTAGACGCTTATTGATCACCTTCTATACTATCCTACCTAGTGTTTGACCACCTTATTTAAAACTTAGGGCCCCTACACCAAGATCTAGGATTTTGTTGTTGTGCCCTTTTGATCAATGTATATGTATGTATGCATGCATATATGTATGTATGTATGTATATAAACAATAAAAATCGCTCAACAAGTAGCATGGCCACAAGATTTTAAACATAACTATATAAGGAATGGTTTAGGATGTATATAAGTCAATTGTTCTTGTTAATGATTAGTTGGGTTGATTACAAATTCCTATAGAACTGTCATCATATTAGGTGCAATAAATTGAACAATCAACTATTTCCAACTAGCATTAACTTGACTACTCTATTTAGACCCATTAATTATTGTTACAAGATTTAAAATATAACTATATAGGGAGTGAGTTAGGATGTATATAACATTACATTAACTATAAACTAGAACACAATGGTTGCACTAAGGTATTATAGGAATGTAACCATAGAAAACCACCTGATTTGCTCAAGTAGGTGTATGATGGTAAAGAGCCATACTGGGTGAGTAAAGCTCACCAATGGTTATAGGAATACAACTACATCAAAAAAATTACAAACCATAACTAAATATTTGTTAGAGTGAGTAGTTCAAGGGTCCTGCTCCTATGTATATGGGTATGTAGGCAACCTAGTAGGTGGAGTATGGCTCCAGTATGCAGACACCTTGGACATAGTTAGGTAACATGGATCATCACAATGTCGTATGCACTTCCTCTGGCCTTATCTCATGGATGTAATAGTTCAAAATATTTCTACCAAGTTTAATGAAGTCTAGAATCAATGCTAATGCTATATTGTTCAAAATCATTGCCGATATTTATATTGTACAATTCATTTGATTTGTTTAGATGCCATCTATATTGAAGAGATAGTAATATTTTTTTATTTTATTGTTATTGATTATATACAAAAAACTACTAATGCTTGTATATTTATATTTGTTATAATTTTATAGCCCAAATATTTACTTTTGAAGAAAATCCATGCCTAACAATATGGACCCGTTACAAAATAAGGAGACACTTGCTAGATTGTGGTATTAGTTCAAAAGAAATGGTGATGGAAAATGTTACTATCCTTGCAAAAAATGCAAGTGCTTAAAGAATCAGAGAATTCTAATCACAACAGCTTAAAGACATTGTAGGTGACATGATCACATTGAAGGGGGAAAGGATTTTCATCCTTTGGTGAATGTAAATTTCTAGCTAGTGGAACATGGAGGCATGAACATAAAATTAGAAGATAATGCTCCCATGGAAGAAGATGATCATGAGGTAGAGAACACAATTGAAGATGTTGGTATTGGTGTAGTTGATAATGTGCCAGAGAACATGATTAAAGAAGATGTTATTGGTGCAACTAATGAAGATGATAAAGATGATGATAGTCAGGCATCTAATGATGATGATGATGAAGAAAACCTTGATATGCCTGTAATTGAAAAGGCATATGAGCCCTTGTACCAAGGCTCCTAAACAACAATTCTCTCTGCTGTATTGTTGCCAATAAACTTTGACAGGGTTATGAATGGTATATCTAATGTAGAAATTTCATGTATGGTAAGGTATAATGTCATTTTTGTCATCTTAAATGTTAGCATACCATTAATGTTTTTTATATTAATATCAATATTTTTCCATAGGTTGATAGGTGCTTGTGTTTATTACCACCATCAAACATTCTACCTTGCTCTTATTGAGAATTATCAACCTTGTGAAAGATATTGGAATGGAGTATCAAACAATACATGCATGTCCCAATGATCATATTATATATCATAAACAACATGAATTTGCAATAGAATTCCTTGATTGTCACATTAGTAGATTTTAATTAGATCAAATAACAAAAAAGGTGCCTCACAAGGTTCTTTGGTACATTCTCATTATTCTATGTCTGCAACAATTATTCAAGTGTACTAGCTTGGTACAATATATGGATTACCATGTGCACAATAGAAGTCAAGATGACATTATGCGAATTCCTGCAGATGGTTTTGCATTTAAGGACATAGAAGATATGTGGCTAGTGTTTAATCAAGAACCTTGTAATCTAAAGCTTCCATTGGTAGCACATGGTGCCAATCCATCTAGAGAGATGAGATCTATTTACTTAGTCTAGCTTATTTTTATTATTAACAATAACATTCCTCCTTGGATGTTCATAAAGAGCGAGAACATAATATTGGCAATGATTGTACTAGGTAATTTTCCATTTATAGTCATCTAAATAATTTATAAACATAGTACTATCAAAATGGTCATAATAATTATGGTTTTTTATGTTCATTCAACTAGGTCAGTACCAAGTGAAAGATATGAATGTATATATTGAGCCCTTGATTGATGAGTTGTTGGAGTTATGGAATGGGGTCACAATGTACGACATCTCTAGACCAATTTGTGAAATGCAATTTCAAATTCCATGTAATTCTTCTATGGACTATACATAATTCCACTGGACTAACACATTTTTGTGGTATGTAAAACTATTAACGTATATTTTTTGTTGTATGTTTAAGTTGCATATGATAATTGTAAATATGAATCTTATACTACACATGTCATCCAAATTATACACGATCTTGTAGGTCTTTAGACAAAAGAAAAATTTGCATGTCTAATTTATGGTTGAAAGATGAAATCTCACCATTCAAAATTTTTAGGAAAGTAGGTGTTCGATGAGCATAGACAATTTATCCACAGAAATCGTAAGTATCAAATTGCCAAAAAATATCTTTTCAATGGGAAAGAAGAGACAACATCAAAGCCATGAAGAACGACACCTCACATGTGGAAGTTGGAATACAATAGAATGAATCGTCGAGGTAATGTCATTCCATCTGATGCAAGTTTTTGTATGAAATTTAAATTTGGATACTATATTTTGCTTACTAATGATATAATTCATGTTCATGAAGGTCATCAAGGAATCGATGAGAAACTTGCAAAAAGACTTAAAAGTTATCCTATACAATTTAGTAGGTTGTCATACTATGAGCACCTCCCAATCGTGAATTTGTTTGATGTTATGCATATTGAAAAGAATGTGAAAGAGACACTATGGAAACTATTAGATGGAAGCCATGACAAAGAAAAATTGGTCAAGATTTTCAATGGCATTCATGAATCCAATCATTCATTGAAGTTTTTCATTAAATCAAATAGATATGGAAATTGGATTAATATGGGCACCATTCCTTGGTTATTAATGCAGAAACAAATTGATGCCATATATGAAGCCATAAAAAAAAACAAAATTTTCCATGGGATTTTCCACAAACATAAGTAGTCTCATATTAAAGAAAATTAATTTTCGGCAAAGGTTGAAAATGCATGATTGGAATACTTTCATCAGGTAAGTCATGATTGAAAACATCATGTACTTTTGATTATTTTATTTTATAATATATTGAAAATATCATTTTATTATTACTACAGTACATTCTAACTCTATCTCTCCCACACAACTTTGACAACATGAGTGTGAAACATGTTATATATGATCTTGGGAAATACATCAAGTTAGAAGTGTTATTTGTTAGATTTTTGTATAGAAGTTTATTAGTCTCATTAATATATTTTTGCGTGATGAATATCTTCTAGGTGATTGTCATCTAAAGAAATTAAAAAATCAAGACATTAAGCAATAGAAGAGAAAAATTCCTCAGCTTTTGTGTGAGATGAAAAAGTGTCTACCTTCAACTTTTTTCAATGCACAAGAACACTACCTCATACACTAGTTGAGGAGATCAAATTGTGTGGACCTGTACCAACTAGGTCAATGTGGATTTTTGAAAGGCATTTAAATTTTTTGAAGGACTTGGTTCAACAAAGAGAATGTCTTGAGGGTTCCATGGTCGACAGATATATGGTCTACCAAACCATGGTTTACATTAGTGAATATCTTCCCAAGTTTGCATCAAAGATTCATGTAGATCACATTTGGGATCCCAACTCCATGAACATATTCCAAGGGGAGTGCTTGATGGGGAAAGGTAGATTGAGGAAAGTGAGAGATAATTAGAAGATGTTATTATAGTTCATTAATTCTTATCCATCATCAATATAATTTGTTTCTAACTAGTCTATTTATCTTATACAGTTGCTTGAGAGTGAGATTCTCTTCATTTGTATATTCCAAACAATCTTGATTGGATGATGCTATGGATTGAACGATCTCAACAAAATGGTCACTCATTATCATGGGAAGTTGTTGATTCATTGGTTAAAAAAGCTCATCATAATGGATATCCCAATGTTATGCCAATGGTAATTCATCTAGAAAATGGTTTAAGAGGTGGAAAGGTATATATACATTAATCTATCATGACCCATTTGATTAATATCAACTCAAGGATGGATGCATAATTTTGACATGTTTGAAAAATAATAGGTCAAGCACCATAGATCTATGTACTACAATGGCCATAAATTTTTCATAAAAAAGGTAGATGAGACTAAGAGAATTGTGATTCTAGGATAACTACAATGTTCAAGGTCACCAATATTTTGTCTAGAAATGACATGCATCCTCAACAATTAAAAAATAGATACTATGGAATTTTGGATAATATAATTGAGTGTGACTTTAATTCCTTCAAAAAAGTTCTATTTGATGTCAAATGGTACAGGCTACAACTGAATCAAAATGATCTTGATAGAACTATTATTGAACATGATAATGGATTTACAATGATTAATACAAGGTCATTTGAGCCAATTAGAAATGAGCCTTATGTTCTTCCAAGCCAATGTGAGCAAGTGTTTTACTTTGGCATTCCACATAAACTAGGTTGGTCATTTATCATTAAACACAATCCAAGAGGAAGACATATAAAGTATAATGTGATTGAAGAAGAAGATGGAGGAGGAGATGATGATGATGATGGCAGAGATGAAGGAGGAGATGATGATGCTAATGATGGCAAAGATGAAGAAGGAGATGATGATGATGATGATGATGGCAAAGATTTTCATGATGATGGTTATGGAATTGATGATGATGATGATTATGATGATGATGGTGGTGGCAAATATGATGATGGTGGTGATGGTGATGGTGATGATGATGATGATGACTAAGATGGCGATGATGGCAATGATGGTCATAGTGATTATCATGATGTTGACGATGGTCATTCTAATGATTTGGATGATGATGTCAATAATGATGAGATGGATGCAGAAGATGATGAATGACATGATAAATGGAAGTGTATTAGGTGTTGATTACTTATAATATGTTTTTTGTTGGGGTAACCAATTGAAAAATATACAATGTTATTGTTTTTGTGATGTATGCATATTGTTCATGTTATGTTGCATGCATAATTTATAGAATAAGTATCATGTAATTTGTAACTAAATTAAGACAAATGATTTACATATATAGGAAACTATACCCCTTTAATGAGGATCCTACAAAGTGACATGGATTGGGGCATAAGTTTATTACATTCTTTCTTTCTCATTACCTTTGACATTAACTTTAGGAAAAAATTATCAATATTAGCCTCATTTTATATCTTGAAATTTTGTTCCTTCAACTATATCTCTCATTTGATGGGCTCTAGGTACATCCAAATAGGTATTTGTCAGATTTGTCTTCCTTAAGTGAGGGAAATGCGAGAATAGAAGAGGATAGTGAGACATGTAGTAGGTCTATGGAAGAGAGACAAACTAGAGGGAAAAAGATTAGAAGAAAATTCAATAAATGCATACAATTTTTCCTTGCTCAAGGGGGGTCATGTTATTATGATGATGAGACAATGGGTGACATGAAGTATCCCTTGAGCTACATACATCTTGAGAAAGAATGGGTACCCAAGGAATTACCTTCAATTAACATTGATTTTTGTGTTAACGAGAGGATATATTGCATAGCTCCATAATCATTACATGATTTGGTCCTATTGTCCATGGATGGCATAAAGGTTAGTTATAACAATGTTTTTGAATTGATGGAGTATGCAAGACCTTGTTACAATTACAAAAATTGGATGCAGATAGTTCAATATAAAAAAATTATGTGTAGGTATGCACTGTCAACAAATTATCTACAATGGAAAGAAAATGATCAAAGTAAAAGACTTGTTGTGTACATAGATGGAAGGCCAAAAGAAATAGGGAACATTGCAATTTTTATAAATAATACGCATCTTGGGTCAACTAATAAGGGACCCAATCATATTCTTAAGGTGCATGAGGGAAATCATGGTTTTGTATGTGCGATAAAATCAATAAGTTTAGGGGAAGAGTTGCTAATAGATTACAATTTGAATCACATAGATACAAAGAAACTTACTATCATGGGACTTGTGAGTACTATATATGTAAAATTTAAACTAATTACTTCTAATTAGAACTCTACTATACAATATACCATTTTAATAATAAGTTTTTTTTCTAAGTGGACTATTTCTTTGATTATGGTGATGTTTTTATATATTCTTTGTGTAAGAATTTGGCTGAGGCAAAAATTCAGCCAAGAACTAAAGAACTCAACACAAGAAATAATGAGTCTTTTTCTAGGATAATAGTTCAATAATGCTTTATGTTTTATACTAATTTATGGATCATGAACCACAATATGTATGTTTTGTTACAATATTTTTTGAGACCACATCGAGTTCTTCCACCTGATGAGGGTACTAGTTTACATCCTATAGGTATGTGATTTCAATTATAAATTATCTAATATAGTCTTAAAAGTATATCCTCTTGACCAATTCCATGTCCATGAGCTTGTGATGATATGATTTTGATATCTATGTTGTACATAACATTTGGTCTAAAACTTTCTATCGTTGCCTTTGAAATGATTCTATTCTCATTGTCATAAAATATGCCTCTAAAAATTTCTATATATGGATCTAATATTTTTTTCATTCCTCATTGATAATTCCCTTTATGTAATGTCTCCTTTAATTAAAATTTATGAAATAGATACAAATAACTTACAAAACTCAATTGTAAGAGACTTCTTTCCTTAAAGTCTCAAATAACACTTAAAACTGATAATGATTGATGTAAGAAAAATAGTCTATGCTACCACTTTCAAATGACTATTCTTATGTTATACAATTGATATGATATATGAGAATAATGCCACTATTATCTATGATACAATAATTAGGTATATGTAAGATGATTATGGTCTATATATCTTCACTTAGTCCAATGCAACTAATGATATTGGTAGCAACTAATGATGCTATCATTTTTGTCTAATTTTGATCCATAAACATATAAGATTATCTTTCAAATATTTCTTATTGTGATATGATGATATGTTGATCCTGATATATTGTGCACTATAAGACTATTTCCGCTTATAGTGATATAATGCTTACCCTCATTTTGATAATATTTATTTGGAATGACTCATGGGTGGACAATTTCTCCTGATAGAGATTAAATTGTTATTTATTATCTACTACTAAATTCTATATGATTGTTTTTTAGGTGCTGATGATTTCCATATGCCCACTTCCACAAGACTAGCCAACACTCTGAGATTTTTGACTACAAGATCGACAACAAGGAGCATGCAAACATCCACACCTTTTGCGACTAGAGATGGTAAATCCTTGTTTTGCTACATTTTTTAATGTGTTAAATATGATAATATTTTTAATTTCTTGTTCATTTGATTATATTATGACACTGATTAACTTTGTTATGTGATAGGTACACTTGATACTAGTATTGCTGATAATTTACCAGCCTTTTCTAGAGTAGCCCATGTTACTTGTATTGGATCATTGGAGGCATCATTATTGATGGCTGAGAAAGATATGATTCCCTTAAAATTACCTAAGCTTCCAAGTAGTTTAAAATTGTAATTATTTAGAGTGTAATTGTAGTTTACTTATTCATAACTCATTTTTGACTAATGATGTGGTGATGATTTTGTAGGAAACAATCTTTTTTTATGAAACTTTTTATGATTTAACATTGAAGATATTTGGGCCCACATTATGTGAAAGGTATATAGCTTGATATAATTGGTTTCTACATTTTTCCATTCGTCCTTGAACTAATTTTTTTATTTAACAATTTTGTTTTTTGTTAAAAGCTAGATTTACCAAGACCCTGAATTAAAAGATCATCTCTTAAAAACTATGGAGGAGTTCTTTGGTCAAAATAATTTGAAGAGAGTCCAACTTCTTAAAAAAGCTTACAGACATCTAAAGACTATGAGAGACCAATATAGAAGGGCTCTAAACCTCAACACAAAGTATGAGCATGCTCCTATGGTGCCACAACTAGAGTGGAATGAAATTATTGAAGATGCAAAAGAGAAGAAACTAAGGGATAAAGGAATCAACCCACCACCCAAAAAAAATAGGTATGTGTCTCATAAACTTCAGTTAGGTTTTTTTCAAGAATGTTGATTTTCTATTTTTGCTTGCAACAATAGTTAACATGTTAATTCATGGTTAACTCTTTAGAAAGAGTGATGGTTATGATTCAAACCCATAAGATAACAATGAAGACAACCAAGGAAAAATTAAAACATTCCCTAATCCCTATACAATGAGAATCATACAATCAATGTATTCTTCATTTTGAATTTGTAGAGTATTTATTATCTAGTAGTGAGCAGTGAGGCCTTTTTCTATTACATGTTATTTATAAGAAGGTTAGTGTATTGTCTTAATAGAAGTAACATGATGAACATATGCAAATAGAATGGGAGGAGATTAGAGAAAACTTTAGTATGACACATGTTCTACCGCAACTACAAAATGTTTTCAAGGTATTGCATTATCATGTTTTGTCTTTCTCTTTTCAACATACTATTAGCTCATCCTAATGTGAAGTGATGGAAGCCATTAACATATTTGTTTCAGGAAAAACTTAGAATTTCCTTCATCAATGTTTAGGAACTAGCTAGAAACATCTTTTTAATCCATACACATCAAACTTTGCACTAACTCACCACACATGCATTGCGGTTGGAAAACTCAAAAAGGTCCAAATATCCCATTGTGGATTCCCTTTTATCATCACAACCTTAACTTTATTCTATAAGAAAAATTCAAAAATCCTCAATTTATGTACTTTATTTATGCAAAAAGAAATGCTTCTCATTGGCTGTAGATTTTATCTATACCTTTTCTCACATCCACCCACCACACCTACTTGGATTTGTAAAATACAAATGGGTTGTTGGAGTCTAGCTTGGGCTTCAAATTTCAAACCAAGACTACTTAGAATTGTGTATATTCAATAGTCCATGCCTCTCTTTTTTTTCATTAGTAGTTCAATACAAAGATGCTTTAGTGGCACAAATCATTATCAATATTTTTCAAAAAACATATACACCATAGCTTCATCTGATATCACTAAAACAAAAACCTCTTAACTCTACGATCACAATCTCTGTGTCAACAATGGCCAAATTCATGTATTAATTTATTCATTGGCATTCAACTTTGATATAACATCACACATCTTTGATAGGACATCAACTTTGGCCAAATTCTCTATCTCATCGCACATCACACTTTGATAGAACATCACCTCCCATAATTCGTATAATAAACATGTTTAATTCATTTTTGGATTTATATAATCTAAAATATTTCTAGAAGTTTGATTGTGTATTTATATAATCTAACATATTTTAAAGTTTACATATACAGGCTACATGACACATCGAAGGAAACACAAGCTCGGAAAGAGAAGGTTGGTCAACACCATCTTGGCTTTGGTGGATATATAAAAATTCATTCATGCCTTGTAAGTAGCAGTAAATAAAATTTCACATCAATTTTTAAATATAAAATTGCAAATAAGAAATACATTAATTATTGATGATATTATTCAAAAAATGTAGGGCATTGAATTTAATCTGGCACCTATAGAAGAAGACAAAGAAACTAGCTTTAAGCAAGGCTACAAAGTAGTGGTTGACACACATGTAAATAGGCTAAATCAATAATAACACTAATTGAGAACTTCATAACAAATAATCTTTTTGATGTCAATTTCAAAAAATGATAACAATGTGTGCATGACATTTCACTACAGCCTACTACTCCCAGCATAGATCTTACTCATGATGATGAACGCACAAATCCTACACATGAAAAAGACCTCAATGTGCATCACAATGATATAGGTACATATTCAATTTCTATTGAAAATTAATCGTGTAATTATTAATAAAATTTAAAATCTTAAATTGCAATTGGTGTAGCTTTTATGTGATATTTTTGAGTATGTAGAGCATGATGTTAGTGTTCACCATGTTGAGGTTGGGACTAAATAGAATGTGACATTAGATAATGTGGCACTATCAGGTAAAGAAAAATCCCTGTAATGTTCTTTAGATTAATGAAATACTTACAACATTCAAAAAAAAAAAAGAATTAAACCCATTTATTTTTTATTATAGGGGCACATTAGCCTTGTCCTTAGTGAAAGAAGAGGAAGTCTCATGTTGTAAGATTAGAACCACAAGAGCCATAGGATGCCGAAGATAATTAGTATTTTCCTATTAGTCTTTATCTACCAAAAAAGAAAAAAGAAATGAAGAAATGAATGTTAAAAACCTTGTTTGATGATGATTGTGTTGATGGATATTTATGCATGTTGCTCATGAATGGTTTTTTATGAATGTTTCTTATTGATGATGAATGTTGATTAATTTTATGTCATGTTATTGAATATTGTTCTGCGATTATAATGATTGGTGTGTTCACAAATTATTGATGAATGTTTATGTGTATGTTATGTGATTATAATGATTTAGTGATATACTTCTAAAATGAATGAATAAAATATTTACTTAGTTGTTAATGGGGAATTTAGAGTGATTATAGGATGGGGAGGGGGAAAGGCCAATTGAGCTTCCACTTTCACATGGTTGCCCTTGTTAAGTAGAGAATATGAAAGGATTATTGAAAGCAAGTAAAGCTCAAACTAAACCTGTTAAAAGAATTTTAATTGCAACTTATTGTTGTATCATGTCATTATTGCTGATCATGGGGATGCTTGAAGTTTGAATTCTCCAACATGATACTTATACAAGAGATTGTGTATCACACTTGTCCACCAAGGAGGAGGAAGTATTTGATTGTCAATATTAAGGTATATCAATCTTCTAAGTTTACTAAAAATTCAATCATGCCTTATAAGTATAATGTTTAATTCATACATATTAAGTGGTGAGTTCATAATAATACTTGAATCTATTTATATGTTTTGTGTGCCAAACTTAAAGTTATCGACATGAATATGGTCTTGGGTGATTAGTAGCTTAATGTGCAGTAAATGTTTATGAAGTTTTGATGCTTATTTTCTCTATTGTATGTCATTTAATAAATATGCTACATTTGTAACACTTCATAGTATTATGTTGCAGGGAGATCTTATTAATATTATCAAAGATTGAGCTTGTGGCATCTTTCCAACTAGATTGGCCCATTATGAATGCATCACATTAGATTTTTGAGTATTTCCAACATGGTATATATTTTCCATTTGGTTTTTTGTTCCATATCTCAATGCACAAGATCTATTAAGAGATGCAAAAGAGTTTCCAACATTTCTAGAACTTGGTAGAACAACTAGTTCATTTTGATATTGTTGTGATTAGTAATCATATTGTAGCAAAGAAAATGAATTTCCTAAATCAAGGATATGAAATGGCCATGCAAATGAAGGTGGAGTATGCTAGTGAATACCATTAGAATAGATTGAGGATGACTAAGTCATTGAAGCATTGGTGACTCAAGTATCAAGCAGTTGCATTCAAGACATTGAAGGAATGCAAATCAATAACAATACTATAGTAGAGACTATTCATTTAGGTTTATTTTATTTGATAGTTGACTATTCATTTAGGTTTAGTTGACCATGGTGTGATTTGGAGTCAATTTTTTGATAGTGCTTACTTTTTCCTATCAGATTTTTGTAGAGATGCAAAATGTTTTTTTAGTGAATTTCATCATTTGCAATACCACCCAATGTTATATTCAATCATCTAAAGTATGACAAAGGCCAATACAATGGCCACTTGTTCCTCATTCAAAATCTAGTTTTTATTGTGGATAATCTATAAATATAAGATTTTGTTTGTTGGGGTCTAGTATAAAGGTGGCTAGATTTCAATGTTTTTGAATCAATAAAAGTATATACTATATTTACATAGGAAGTCTAAATGTATTGCTATGAATTATTTTGTTGATTTCACTAACCTTAAATAAAACAAGTATATTTCAAATTGTCACAATGGTTAGAAGTTAATTGCACATCTTACTTACTGGTTAATAAAATAAATCCATATTGCAATATTTGTTTAGGTAGTTGCACCAAACAAGACATAATGTTAGAAAAGAGATGAAATATAACATTAATGTAAATTTAACGTAAAAGTTGTCCCAATGCTTCCTCTATGGCTTGTGAGTATTGACATTTTCTTGAAATTTATCTATACCATATATCCATATTATGTCTAAAATATTTTAAAATAAAGTTAATCTATATAATCATATCACAAAGATATTATTTCTTTTCTTTAGTCTAATATTTATATTATCAAGAAAAGGATTACATCAAAAGGAGTATACTATCCAATACAAAACTACTTTAACAAACAAACCCATCCTACTACCTTAATGAAATAGATAACCTATCCAATTTCCAATAGAGATAAGCCTTTTTGACATTTCTAATGGGAACAAGTTCCCGTTTGAAGAACAAAAAGCCTTAAACTTACTCATGTCAATTCCTCCACCACACATTTCTAAAACTCCTTACAAGCTTTTTTCATCAACTTTTTCTTACTTTCCTATTCCATACAAAATAAAATTAGAATCTCACCACCTGATAATCTTGTATCAATTAGTTCCATTGCAATAGATACAGTCTCATAAATATCTTCTACTGATCTTAGATTGGATTTGACAATTGAGTTTCCACACATTTAAGACATTTACTTAGTTCATGTTGAACTAATAATGCATGCCGAGTATAATATGTAAAGATAGATAACCCCTAGTTGAAATGAGTGTTGAGTCATTCATGTGTTGATTCACTCAAGCGCCAAGTAGTTAGACCATGTTGAGTGATTCATGTGTTGAGTAACATAGTGAATGCCAAGTAGTTCAAGTGCCAAGTCAGAAGTAGAATTATAGTATCTATCAAGCACCAGTCACTTCATATGTTGAGTGACACAGAATTGCCATATTTATTTGTAATGGAACAAACACATATGTAAACCATTTTTAAGACAACCTAAGGATAGATTTTGATTCTTTAGAGATAAGAACAAATCTATATGCAAATTTCATATGTAATTGCATGCAACCAATTAGGAAAAGGGAAGGTTTAAATAGGCAATATGGATGAATCTCATCTGTAGATTCATACCTAACCCTAGGTCTCCTAATATTCTTAAGGAGGATGAAACCCTAAACTTCTTATGAGCACGAAAGGGATTGAAGATTTTTTTTGCATGCACAAACTAAAAATTCATGGAGACTAAGAAGTTATTGAGAATGAATGAATTACAAAATCAATTAGAGAAAAATAGAGGATAGAGAGAAGGATACAATAGTAGGACATCTGATTAAGAAAGATCAAATAGATAAGTGTTTAGAGGTGATCTATTATCAAGCAAGAAAGTACCAATCATAGGATCTATGTTGAAACATTTTTGCAGGTGATTTCAGTTAAAATCTCCTAATAGAGTAGTTTTAGAAGGTTGTAGTAAATCCTTTAATAGGGTGCTTACTTAATTGTGAGTTGAAGTCCTCTAACAAGGCACAATTATAACTACCTATTAACTTCCTCTAACAAGGTGGGACTTAACAATCCTTGTAAGTCTTTAACAGGGTAGGCATTGGATACACTTCACAAATGCAATAGTGAAGATTTGTGGGTGTCATCCCCACCTTAGTTTTTCCTTCTCATTTGGAGGGTTTTTGGGTAATCATATCAGGTGTCAAGTGTGTGATTTCTTATGTGCTTACATGTTTTAGAAGTATGTTCTTTACATTTTATCCTAGTTTATCTATTGAATGCATGCGATGGATGTGTGGCGAAAAGTGTTATGGGTTAATGTTTTAACTACTGATTCACCCCCCCTCTCAAAAGTATATATTTCCCATTTGTAATTTCAACAATTGGTATTATAGCCTTGTTCTTTGAAAGAGAAGCTTTACAACTTAGAGAAAAGATCTTGAAATTGAAGTCTACAAGTTGGGAAAGACTATTGAGAATTAGGAGATTGAAATACATCTTATACTACATTAGTTGAATGAAGCTAGAGATGCTTTGAAGAGTTCCTTAAAGAGAAGGAGGGAAATTGCCAGTGCAGAGATAGACACTACTAAGCTATTTGTAGATGGAGACTCAAGTGAGTATGATGTAGTAGTTGTAGATTTAATGGCAAAGAACAAGATCCAAGTTGAGGAAATTAGAAATCTCAAGTTAGAGAAAGAATCACATGCCATAATGCTATGTGAGCTAACTAAACAAAAGAAGATAGCCATGGAAGACAAAGCCATGATTGAAGAAGATAAAAGAGTTTTGTGCTACAGATTGGAAGAGACATCATCATAACTAACCAAGATTTCCAACATGAAATTGGATACTTTAAGTCAAATGATGAATGCCAACTATGAACTAAATGTCAAGGACATTGAAATTACTACATTGAAGTTGTAGAATGAACAACTATAGAATGACCTAAAGAGAGAAAAGGAATTTTTCAAAAGTTTCAACAAACCAAATGAAGTTATCAAGTACTTTTAGAAACTACTAAAATCCCCTAGATCTAACAATGATACATTTGGAATGGGATACACAAGCACTAAAGAAGGAGATTCATCTAAAAGTGCTAAAGAAAGGAACAAAAAATGTAAGAACTCCAAACCTACTTGTCATAATTATGGTAAAAGAGGACATACTGCTAATGTGTGTAGGAGAAAGACTACAAATCAGAATGCAAGACCTAAGAGCATGATTCATTTTTACAAGTGCAACAAGTAAGGTCATTAGGCACATGAATCTAGAACCAAAACCATGCATGCACCAAGATTTGAAGGATATTGCTATAACTGTTAGAAGTATGGACAAAAAGCTTTTGAATGCAGATCTAAGTCTATGTGGTCATCAAACAAGAAAGCAAAAGTAAGGAACAATGGAAACTCTTATTATTGGGATTACAATATAAGATATAGCTATCATTACTGTCAAGAATATGGACATGGTCTAGATAATTGTATTAGAACACACTTTAATGGTAACTGCAAAAGATGGTTGAGTCAAACCACATGATTTAGTTTTTTGAAGACTCATCACATCAATAAGTATTGTCTAACTAGGTCAAAAGCACCAAGCTATGAATTTGAGAAAGGCAAGGTAGATGTTGAACACATTAGAGATGAGATGAACAAGACATGCAAGAAAACAGATAGTTGTAGTAAATCAAATGAAGAAGGGATCACTTCACCCAAGGGGTCAAGTGATCACACCTCATCAAACTAAGCAAGTAAGAGGTATGTGGGACTGATACGTAGAATATTACATCATACATTAGTTCCAAAAGAAGCTAGTACTGAAAGGACTACATTAGCATGAATGAAGATGCAAGATGTTAAAAATTCAAGCTAAATCTTTTAAGTTTTCATGTTGTTGCCGAGCATTAAAAGTTCTCAATGGATGCTGAGTGGAATATTAGTTAGAGCCAAGCTACTAGATTGGCTAGTTGATATCAATTCTATAATAGCTATCAAGTGATGGTAATACCTATGGAGGTTGAGTGAACCTGAAATCATGTTGATGCTAAGTTTTATAGTTGTACAAGAACTAATCATTAATTGCAAGGTTTTTGTAAGGTATATGGTTGTTTTTTGCTCATTTCTCATCATTTTGAATTTGAACAAGAGCTAAAGGAGTAGAAGGTGATTCAGAAGTTTTTTAGAAGCAACTACAAAGATCTATACAATGATTTCACTTCTGTTCTTCAAATCTTAGAGGTATTTATTGACAAGCCAAGCTACATAGATTTCATTAGTAGGAAACCTAGTTTGTCTTAATGACTTCAAGCTCAAGAAATGTAGAAGGAAAAGAGTTCTTGAACATGTAATTAGTTAGAAATGAGGTAGAGCAACTAGATTTCAAGGCAATTCCATATGTTTCTTATAAACTAGACCCATCAGGCGCATTATCCATTATTCCTCCAAATGTGATTATGGTTCAAGATGTTAGAAAGTGTTATAATTTCAAGATAGGTGTAATTGGTGATTTAGAGAAAAGGGAAGCATATAATAGATTATGTGAAAATGGTGTCTTGAAAGAGGAATTCAAAATCATTGAAAGAAAGCGTTTGACATGTGCCCTAGAATTCTCCACTGCTTTCAAGACTAAATGGATAAGATTGGTACTAAGAAAAATTCATGATAAATCCCTATGGCTAGAAGGAGGGCCAATAAAGATAACTAAGAGGATAATTAATAGGGTGACTAGATACCCAGCCCTAGATTGACTAAAGACTCTGTAAAGTGATTCAAAAGAAGTAGTAGAAAAGTACATAGCTGCAAAGTGGAACAAGTGTGGAATGGAAATAGACACTATCAAAAATCCACCACTAGACTTTGCAGTAAGGGTTATTTCTCATAAGTTTTATCAATCAAAATGATTGAACAATGTACCCTATATTGTGTAGAAAGATCATACATGTGATCTGGTAGAACTCCAACTAAAACAATTAATGGAAAATCTTGGAGCTATAAGGAAGACTAAGAGTGCATAGTGTAAGTTTGGTTCAATTCTTGCTTTCATATTCTTTTATGTGTAAAACACATTTCCATCTTTTGGTCCTTTAGGTTGGAAGACCAATAGGTAAATTGCAGTACAAATTAATGAGTATATTGAGCAAATGGGTGAAAACTTTGAAACAGTTATGAAAAGCTTTTTTGAAGACTTTAAGAAGTCTATGAAATAGAGTTTAAGGATACTTGTCTCCTTAGTTGAAAAACACTACAATGACATATTTTTTCTTGTGGATATTGATTACACATACACATAGGCAGCAATACCTAGGGTAAGATGGCTAAGACCCTTAGGCTATGATATCAATGTTGATGAAGCCTCAGCTACCATCATTACACTCCTAGTAGAGGAGACTAATAAAAGTGCTAAGATATTTGGTAATTATGATGTCATAAAATCTAAAGTTGATATGGAGTTAAATATAGCCTCCACACTAAAAAAAAGAAAGACAAATTGATAAGAAAATTAAAGGCCAAATTTGCAGAAGGTGCATGTGAAGAAGAAGAAGATGATGATGAAGAGGCAGTAGACAAAGATCAAGAGTAAGAATAAGCCCAAGAAAATCTTGCTTTGACTCAAGGCATGGGTGAGGATTTTGAAGAAGAAGAAGGTGCCGATGAAGCAAAGGAAACACCAGAATGCACAGAACCAAAGAAGAGAAAGGCCAAAGCTCAACCAGTGGCAAACACAAAGGGTAAAAAGACTGTGAAGCCAAGAAAAGCCTAAAGAACCAACAACTAGGGAAAACATAAGGGCTACTACAAAAAAGGCCAAAGAGAAAGCTGAAGGGAAGACAAAGGCTATAGAACAAAAGGGGCTAGTACAAAAGAATCAAAGAAGGAAATATGTTGCACAACCAGAAACTAATGATGAAAAGATAGAATTTGAAGATACAAGTCAATTTAGAGTGGTAAGTCACACACCAAAATATGATCTTGAAAATATATGTGAAAATGTTAAGAATAATGCAAATATGACTAGTTTGAAAAATATTGGTTTTGGGAAACTTGGTAGAGAAGAACACAATTTGATTTAGGAATCAATATATGCAATGATGTCTAAATTCAAGAACACCCCACTTGAATTAGATAATACAATGCCTAAGGATTTGTATACTATTGTTGAAAATAAGTGGCACAAGTTATGCAAAAATTGACCAAAGGGCAGATTATCAAAGCAAATAAGAAATATGGTGGAAGATTTGCACCAAAATATAGGGCATTTAGCATCATTCAGAACAATATTGAAGATGTTGTCAAGAAATCCACCCAAATGTGGAAAGTGATTTAAGAATTGTCAACTATAAAACAAGGAGAGGAAGATCCCTTTGAGAGAAGAAGTAATGATGATGATAAAAATGATAAAGAGTAAAATGAGATTGAAAAGGATAAAATTGATGTGGAGGAGACACAAAAGAAGATAGTCGATGAGATGACTATAGTGAAAAGTAGTAGGAAGAATAGAGTGTACAAGACACACAAATGTTGAGTATGAGGCCCCCACATGACACAAGCATACCTGTAGAAACTATAAATGTTAAGAATGTTCCTGATAATTTAGCTCAGACCATCAACTGCTTAACTATAATAGACCTGAAGAAGATCCTTGACCAATCTACACTGCAAGCTAGATTGTGTGAAATTATAGTGTTGGTTAGTATTGATGAACATTAGAAGGCAATAGTTGACATTACAAGGGATAAGGTGAATACACAAGAACCACCTTCCATCATCCCTTCAACTACTAGTACTCAAATACAAACATCAGTATATTCATCTATGAAGGTTGACACAAGTGTCAAAGAAGATGAAGTTGAGTAGAGGTAGATTACCACATAAGAAGAAAAGAAGACAGAAATAAAGAAAATAGGACATATTGATACATCTATACCTGTAGGACAGACACAAGGTGCAACTCAAATCATTGTGATTGATGGAAGTAGATCTAAAGAAAGTAAGAAAATACCAAAGGAGAAGGAGCAAGAGGTCACTTAGGCATTGGTAACATTGCCAACATCTAGCACTCCTACAAAAGATCTTTAGAGCCTGAGCACTGAAGTTGTACCATTGCAGATCTTAGCACTAGGCTCAAGTTCCACCAAGGTTGCTAAGGTAGTTCAATATAGAGATGTAACTCTAGATGAAGAGATAGTGATACCTAAGTTTGATTATGCAACAATGTCATTAGAATAGATAGGCATAATGCAACAAGCCTTGGAAAAGAAGAAAAATCAGGAAATACTTAGAAAAGATTATAGATAGAGGCAAGCATTACAAGAAATCAAAGACATCATAGATGCATTCAGCTTGCCAACACCTAAGGAACCAAGCCACTATTGGAGCAATTGTTTGTGGAAAATATTAATACTGAAAACCTAGATACCCATGCCAAACTTTGGAATGGTCTGAAAGAAAGTTTCAAGGAAAAGTAAATGAAAAGATATCTAGTGAAATAGCATTGTGACAAGTTACTTTGACAAATAAAGCTAAGGATTTGAAGAAGATCCTTGAGAATATTTTCTCCTTGTACACCAAACTATGTAATCCCACACTCTTCACCCAAGACACTAGACAAAGAATAATGAACTTGGAGAGGAACTTAAGCCTATTAGGTACACAATTACCTTAAAACCCAGCTTAGAGTGAGAGGCATTTTTCACTCATTGCTTCATTCACAAAGTCAACTAGCTATGTTAATAATAGAAGAGGCCAATATAAGAGTCAAGTTGACTATTATCCAAGCCTCCCTTACCCCTCATTTGGAGATAGTCCATAAAGAACTAGGATTTGTAGAAACTTTTTTGAAGAAAGATCTTAATCTTTCTACATCAGATGGACTAGTTCACCTTTCTATGAAGTTATCATTCCAAATAAAGTAATTAGATGTTGCATGTGATAATTGGGATGAAACTCTCAAAATAATCATGGAAGTCGATAAGTTTTTTTTGGAAAAATACACAATCAGTGTATAGACCCTTTTTCCATAAGTGTCAAAAAGGGGGAGATAAATAACAAAAGGGGAGATAATAAGATTGGGGAAATAAATAAGCAAGAGGGAGATAGAAAAAATAGAGGAAAGAATAATAAAAGAGGGAGATACAAAATTTTGAAATAGGTAGAGCATAAAGAGTATCATTCAGTAGAGACAACTCTACATAGAATAGAAAACAAAATTTTGGATAAAGAATAGATACATTAACTCAAGGGCAGTTATAAATTTTGAGGTATATAGGTTATTGAAAAATTTTGAAATTTTGAAGTTTTGTATATAAGTTGAGTTGTCATGGCTATGTTATACTTGAGAAGATGAGATTGATTATGTATAGTTAAGTGTTTGTGATACTCATGAAAAAGGGGGAAATTGATGATCTCAAATTGGTTTTGACAATTGAGTGTGTACACACTTAAGAAATTTACTTAGTTCATGCCGAACTAGTAATGCATGTTGAGTATAATATGTAAAGATAGACCATGCCGAGTTGAAATGAGTGCTGAGTCACTCATGTGCCGAGTCACCCAAGTGCCAAGTAGATAGACCATGTCAAGTGATTTAGGTGCTAAGTAACAAAATGAATGTCGAGCAGTTCAAGTGCTAAATTAGAAGTAGAAGTACAGTATATGCCAAGCACCAGTCATTTCATATGCCAAACAACATAGAATTGACATATTTGTTTGTAATGGCACAAACACATATGTAAACCATTTTAAAGTTGACCTAAGGATAGATTTTGATTCTTTAGAGATAAGAAAGAATCTATATGTGGATTTCCTATGCAATTACATGTAATCAATTAGGAAAAGGGAAGGTTTAAAGAGGCAATATGGATAAATCTCAGCCATAGATTCATACCTAACCCTAGGTCTCCTAATCTTCTTAAGGAGGATGAAACCCTAAACTTCTTATGAGCGCAAAATGGATTGAAGAAGTTTTTTGCATGTGCAAACTAAGCATTCATGGAGATTTAGAAGCTATTGACAAGGAATGAATTACAGAATCAATTAGAGAAGAATAGAGGATAGAGAGAAATATGCAATAGTGAGACATATAATCGGGAAGGATCAAATAGACAAGTATTTAGAGGTAATCTATTATCAAGCAAGCGAGTGCCAATCATAAGATCTATGCTAAAAAAAAATTGTAGCTGATTTCAGTTAAAATCTCCTAAGAAAGTAGTCCTAGTAGGTTAAAGTAAATCCTTTAATAGGGTGCTTACTTAATTGTGAGTTGAAGACCTCTAACAAGGAAAACTTCTAACAGGGTGTTGAAATTCTCTAACAAGGTGGGACTTAACAGTCCTTGTAAGCCTTTAACAAGGTAGTTCATGATTCATGGTCAAACCATTGTAACCTTAATTAGATACACTTTACAACTACAATAGTGAAGATTAGTGGGTGTTATCCCCACCTAGTTTTACCTTCTCATTTGGAGTGTTTCTGGGTAATTATATCAAGTTTCAAATGTGTGATTACTTATGTGCCTACATGTTTTAGATGTGTGTACTTTACATGTTATTTTAGTTTGTCTATTGAATGCATGAGATGGATGTGTGGTGAAAAGTTTTATGGGTTCATGTTTTAACTATTGATTCACCCCCCCCCCCCCCCCCCACCCCTTAAAAGCATATGTTTCCCATTTGTAATCCCAACATCTTCTACCAACATTCTACAAGTCATATCATTAACAAGCACTGGGTGACCAAACACTTGGACAATAGGATGAAAAAGCTCAAAAATTAGTTTTCCACCATCCACATGCCCAAACAACCATTAATCCACCCCCAATAGATCAACAATGGTAACATTTTCTTGATCATTATCATGCTTAAAAAGTCTCACAATTTTCTCCTCTAGAGCTTCTACCAAGTTTACAACCTACATACATTTGCTCCTTATCCCTAAAAATGCCATCATATCAGTAGAAAATAAAGAGCATAATTCCTTTAAAAAGGGTACAAATTGATAGTCACTGGCTCTTAAGAAAAAATAAAGAGTGCAATTCCTTTAAAAAGGAAACAAACTGACTATCACTAGCTCTTAAGCTAAGATTCAACAAGGTATTCAGTCAAGCTTACTGCCAAGATGTTGAAACCTTCTAGAAAAGTAGTGGACCATAATTGCAAAAGGACTAAGTTTAGTCTCCAATTTTCCAGTCTGTCAGCCACTTTATTCCCTTCTCGATATCATTTCTATAGCCATGTGGCATCTATACACAATAAATTATTGTATAGAATTTTTCTTGCTAATGCATTATTTTGTTTAAAACCTCTGACTATCATCATTATTTTGACATTCACTTTCATCAACGGTATAAGAAACCCATCGAAACATCTCTACAGGTCATTGATAGTTCAATAGATATAGCTATCGAGAGTATGGCAAATCCATCACAACATATATCCAAGTTGTTGATCGTTTGATGCCTCTTGCTGTCAATGTTGTGGACTACTCATCAAACCATCTATCATAATCATCAATAGTTCAACCTATTAAACTAGTTGTCTAACACTGCCATGGTACAATGATGGAAATAGTTTCTGATGGTTTTTTCATTGATTTATCACCAGTCATCTTGGTTGTTGAACTCTCTCATAGGCATCGATAGTTTGACATTCTAAACAAGTTTTCTTATGCCACAATGGGACAATGATGGCAATAATTTCCAACAATTTTCCCATCGATATATCGACACTCATCTTGGCCATTAAAATTTTGACTATAGTTTAGCGACAATAGTTTTCGATGTTTGGTAGTCATAATTTCAAGGGAAAAGGCATTGAAAAATAGGTCCAAATTTACTATTGAGAGCAAAAATAGTAATTCTAAAATTTCCATTAAACTTTCAACTAAAGTTTAGTGACAATAGTTTTTGATGTTTGGTAGTCATAATTTTGATGGAAAAGCTTCGAAAAATAGGTCCAAATTTACTATTGAGAGTAGGAACAATAATTCTAAAATTTTCTCTCTAGAATATTTGTGTAATATATTTATCAATTAGAAACATGCTTGTACAATCCATAATTGATCTTTTTCTTCTCTCAGTAATTCCATTTTGTTGTGGTGTTCTCAATGAAAACAACAATCTCTTAATACCATGCTCAATAAAAAAGTTAGTGAATTCAATAGACACAAACTCACCACCTCTATCAAATGGAAAACATTTCAATGATTTTACCAGTTTGGTTTTCAACTCTAGCCTTATACCATTTGAACATATCAAAAGCACATGATTTCAATTTCATGAGCATGATAGTTATCATTCAAGAACAATCATCAAAAAATAAGATGAAATATCTATCATCATAAGAAACTTCTATATCTAGTTGCCACATAGATTAGTATTAATAGGAATAGTCTAAGGTAGTGTAGTTAGATGATGTACACTCCTTCTATGTGCTTTATCTACATAAAGATTAATTCTAATTATTAGGAATCGATAGATCCAAATCAATATAAAAATAAATAGTTAAATGCAAAAAAAAGAAAAAACCATAGGAACACAGATAACACACGGATTTAATGTGGTTCACCCAAATCCTAGGCTATGTCCACCTACATAGCCACCTAACCTTTCTTATTATCCAATGATTACAGTACAAACCCTTATAGCTCAATACTGCAACAAGAATAACCTATCTCATTATACATCACATTATATTGATATCTAACCCTAAGCTATCTTATATGATATATTTTACTTTAGGGTTACAACATGACTAATTAAATAAGGTGTGATAAAATAGAAGTAGATTTTTTTTTTTAAATATGAAGTATGCACAGTACTTCTCTAATAAGTCACCACAAACTAACAATCTCCCACTTGGGGACTAATCAGACTCCACTCTAGACAACAATCTCCAACTTGGAGACTGATCCTATAGCAATATCGCTACCACATGGGGATCACACTAGATAAAAGCCTTTGCTTTGTATTATCTCCATGATCATCAATCAAGAAGCTCAATAGAAGCTGAGCAAGAAACCAGCTTCTCCTTAGGGACTACCTTCATGAACATGTCTCTAGGATTATCACTTGTGTGAATCTTTTCAAGCCATAGTTGGCCATCCTCCAAAATAGACCATATAAAATGGTACCTAAACTATATGTGTTTTGTCCTTAAATGAAAAGATAAATTCTTAACAAGATGAATTGCACTCTATCTATCCCTATGCAATGGGTGATCTTCCTACTTTTGACCCAATTCCTCCAGAAAACTTTGTAACCAAATCATCTCCTTGTTTGCTTCTATAGTAGATACATACTCAGCTTCAATGGTTGAAAGTGCATTAACCTTCTGCAATCTAGAAATCCAATTGATTTTAGTACCCCCCACAATAAAAACATACCCTGTAGTAATCCTCCTTATATTAACATCTCCAACAAGATTAGAATAAAAAAAACTACTTAGAGTAGAACTAGATCCTATGAAACATAATGCCTTTGTAATAGTACCTCTCAAATATTGAAGTATTCATTTGACAACACTCCAATGTTCCATACCCAAATTACTCATTTACCTACTGACAACTACCACTACATGAGCAATATCTAGCCATGTGCATACCATTGCATACATTAAACTTCCAACTATTGATGAATACAAGATGTTAGACATTTTATCTACCTCTTGTTGATCCTTTGGGTACATCTCCCTAGTCAATCTGAAATGACTAGCCAAAGGTATACTAACTACTTTTGCATCCTGCATATTAAATCTTTTCAACACCTTCTTTATATACTTAGTTTGGGACAAATTCAAGGTTCTATTTTTTCTATCCCATGCGATCCTCATACCAAGGATTTTCTTAGCAGCACCCAAATCCTTCATAGCAATTGACCTTGCTAATTTCTATTTAAGTTCATTTATCTATTGCATATTAGACCCAACAACAAGCATGTCATTAACATAGAGTAATAGAATAATGTAACTCCCATTATCCTATCTCTTAAAATATACACAATGATCAAAATGACATCTATGGTAACCTTGTTCAACCATGGAACTATCAAATTTTAACTATCATTGCCGGGTACCTACTTTAGGCCATACAAACTCTTCCTTAACCTACACATCAAATTCTCCTTACCCTTGACCTCATATCCCTCTAGTTGCTGCATGTAAATTTCCTCCTCCAAATCTCCATGAAGAAAGGTTGTTTTCACATCTAGTTGTTCAAGATGCAAGTCATCTACAACAACAAGACTTAGTACAATTCTAATTGAAGCCATTTTTACAATAGGGGAGAATATTTCATCAAAATCTATACCCTTTTTCTATGCAAAACCTTTTATCACAAGTCTGGCCTTATACCTTTTATTTCCTCCATCTTCCTCCTTTAGCCTATAAACCCATTTGTTAGGCAAGGCTCTTTTTCCTTCAAGTAAAGGGACTAAGTCCCAAGTCTTATTTTTCAATAAGGAGTCCATCTCCTCTTTCATGCATAGTTTCCATTGTTGTCTAGCATCTACCTATATTGCCTCTTTATACTCCTCTGGTTCACCAGAATCAGTTAATAAAATTGAATTTAAAGAAGGAGAAAAATCTTTTAGGAGGTCTACTCAACTGAGCATAATGTCTAACACTTATATGAGTTTGTGGGATAACCTATTGTTGCTGAGCATTAGGTACCAGTCGCATTTCTTTTTTATGAGTCTCATCCAAAACCATATAGTCTTCTTTGAACTGTTCATGCTTCCTTTCTTGCAACTATTATTTATACATGACCTTCTCATTGAATATAACATCTCTACTTCTAATTATTTTCAAATTTTCAAAATCCCCATAACCGATAACCATAATCATTTATTCCATATCTAATGAAGGTACATTTATGTGATTTAGCATCAAGCTTGGTTCTATTTTCTTTATCAACATTGGCAAAAGTTTCACAACCAAAAGTTTTTAGAAATGAATAATTTACCTTTTTACCAGTCCATGTTTCCTTTAGAATACTACCATCCAAAGGGGTTTAAGGTCCTTTATTTATCAAATAGATAGTAGTGTTTACAACATCTACCCAAAAATGAAGTAGCAGCCCAACATGCAATCTCATGCTTCTTGTACGTTCCATGATTGTCCTATTCATCCTCTCAGACACACCATTTTCTTGAGGAGTTCTTGGAATAGTCTTCTGCCTTCTGATTCCATTAATTGAACAATAATCTTCAAAATATTTTCTACAATAATCACCTCCATTATCCGATTTGAAACACTTTACCTTCTTTCTTATCTTATTTTCAACCAAAGCTTTCCATTTTTTGAAAGTTTCAAAGATATCACATTTTTGCTTTAGAAAATACATGCATGTCTTTTGAGCTGAGTCATCAATGAAAATGACATAGTAACATGAGCCACCAAGAGATGATACTTGAGCTAGTCCTCACACATCTAAGTGCACTAGCTCCAACTTCTCACTCTTTTTCTCTTTTCCAACTTTGAGAAATCCGACTCTTCTTCGTTTACCATAAACATAATTTTCACAGAACTATAAATCAATATTTTTCAATCCTAGCAATCAATTCTTAGAGTGAAGGATTTTCATCCCTTTCTCACTTAGCCTATGGTGCCAAATAGCTGAATCTATTCTTGCAACATTTACAATAGCTTTCACTACATTATTAATCAGTCAACTCCATCACAATCCTACTATAAATTGCCTCACAGCTAGTGCTCTATCCATAGACTTAGGAAAACTCACTCCTCACTTCCTCCTTCTCTCCAAGCTTCTACTAAGAAGAGATCACACATTGAAGCTTTCCGACCTTGAAGCCTTCACACCTTCCCACTTGACCTTCCAAAGCTTGATTAGAAATGCTCATATGCCTTGCTTAAATAGGCACTTACCACCCAATGCATGATTTATCCACAACCTTCTAGAATTCCACCTACAGACCTCGATAAATGGAATGACAAACATTTTTATTTTATTTTTCTATTACACCACCTACACACCTTGAAAATAGAAATTCCTTTATTTTTTCTCTTTTTTCCTTTTTTTAAAATTATTTTTCCTTCTATTTTCTCCACTTTCTCTCTCCTCCACAATTTTTTTTAATTTTTAATTTTTCCCATGCAAGATGCTCCTACATCATAACTAAAGTAGAATAAGTGTCCCTAGTACACAAGTACAATGTGCCAACCTTTGCACCTTTAGCTACTACTAATGAACCTTTAGTTACCTTCCAAACATTGTCTGTAAACATGACTATATAGCCTTCACTACCTAGTTGTCCTATAGAAATTAAATTTCTTCTTAAATTAGGAACATGCCTTACCTCCTATAGATTCTAGTCATTTCCATTTGGAAACTTTATCTTTATTTTTCCTTTTCAACCAATAGGTATACCTATCCAAAATCACCTTGAACATAATCTTGAAAATATTTCCTATGGGGTGTAGCATGGAATGAGGGCCCATAATCTATTACACATGAATCATTAGCATTATCTAAACATGAGATTAAAGCATCTTGTAAATCATTACATGCAACATTAGCTTCCTTATTGTTCTTTAGGTGACTAGGTTTTCCATTGTACCAACAATCTTTCTTTGACTTTACTCATCACTTGTCATGCAAAGGGCCTTTTCCTCTTTGAGTTGTTCTTCCTCTGTTCTCCACATTCAATGCAGAACTTGATGAGGTTGAAGTTTCACCTGTGCTTTTCTATTGCATTTCCTTGCTTAGGATAAAACCAAGAACTTCATCAAATTTCAAAGTATTTAAACCAAAGACGGAGTTACTTACAACCATAACCAAGCTATTCAAGCTTTCTGGCAAAGAACACAAAATTAAGAGAGCCCTAACCTCTTCATTGAATGAAAATTTTATGGATTGCAATTGATTGGTGATTGTGTTAAACTCATTTAAATGATTTTCTATAGATCCTCCCTCACCCATTTTCATATTAAATAAATGCTTCATAAGAAATACCTTATTCAAAGCTATGGGTTTCTTATATAACTTAGCTAGTGTCTCCATCAACTCTATAGTCATTTTTGCATTTGATATATTGAATGTTATAGATGGGACAAGGTACAATCGAATAGATCCCAGTGCCTTCCTATCCAAGATCTCCCAATCTTCTTCTATGATCATTCGTTGTCTCTTAGTGTTCCCTTTTAATAGCTTCCACAGATCCTTCTAATACAAATAATCTTCCATCTGCATTTTCCATAACTAAAAATGTGGCCATTGAATTTTTCAATCTTGAATTTGGAATCCTCCATTGCTCCCTCTCAAATCTGAAAGTCCTATTAGTCTACAACAACAAAACTCATTGTGATACCAATTGTTAGGAATGGACAAATCTAGAACAATATAAGAATAAATAGTTAAATGTAGAAAAAAAAAAAAGAAAACCATGAGAACACAGATAACACATAGATTTAATGTGGTCCACCCAAAACCTAGGCTATATCCACCTACATAGCCATCCAACCTTTCTTATTATCCAATGGTTATAGTACAAACCCTTACAGCTCAATACTACAACAAGAACAACCTATCTCATTATACATCACATTATATTGATACCTAACCCTAAGCTATCTTATATGATATATCTCGCTTTAGGGATACAATAAGCCTAACTAAATAAGGTGTGATAAAATAGGAGCGGATTTTTTTTTAATATATGAAGTGTGTATTGTAATTCTCTGATCAATTACCACAAACTAACAATCTCCCACTTGGTGACTAATTAGACTCCACTCTAAAAAATAATCTCCCACTTGGAGATTGATCCTATAGCAATACCACTACCACATTGGGCTCCTACTAGATAAAATCCTTTGTTGAGTATTATCTCCATGATCATCAATCAAGAAGCCCAATAGAAGTTGAGCAAGAAACTATCTTTTCCTTGGGGACTACCTTTGTGAACATGTCTATAGGATTATCACCACATAATAACACTAACCACTAAGAGATAACTTGCCAATAGACTAACCCACCAATTTAGGCTTGCTTTAATAGTTTGTAACTTGTTTCTAGGCCTCCCTAATGACTTATCTTGTCTTGCAAGTGTTGGAGGCTCATCTTAGGGTGTTTTGGATAGGATTACATCCATCTTTACCATTCCATTCATTAATTCCTATACGATCACTTCAAAATAAGAGAAAACTCTTATTAGGCTTAATAGTCCTCAATTAGCCCTCCTAATGGACTAAAAATTTATTTGTGCTAAATTTTCCTTAATAAGGATCCAAAATAATTCTAGTTTGGGATACCCTTTTCAAAGACCTTCAATATTCTTGAGTCATTGTTTCACCAAGGTACACCAAATGCTCTAACCCAAATTTCAAAGGTTTACTAGGGTTTGACAACATTTTAGGATAGTCAAAGGTAAATATGTCTTCTTTCACTCACTAGTGAATTAGGAAACCTATCCTTGCACCCATGGAACCTTCACTATATTCTCTTACCTTCCATTACACCCATTCCATCAAAATAGCTAACTCTTGTACAACATTCCTTGTTTCAAATTCTAGCCAACAACTACCATGCCTTGCCTAGGGCTTCCAAGGAAAGTACATTGCCTTGTGTTTCCTACTCCATACTTTCTATTATAAAAATAAAATATTTTATACTAGTATTTCTCATGGTTTTAGAGACTTCCAACCATTGAAAATGTTGGTAGACACCATTTTGTGAAGTCTGCCCTAGTTTTGGCCAATGAATAGGTAGTCCATAAAAAGATATATTTAAAACACCAAAAGATTGCTAGAAACTTCAGAGCAAAACAAAAAGTAAGGAATAAATATTTTGAAACTAAATCAAAGCATAGAATATTTTTTGAGTCACATTGCAATCAAATTCATTCTCTTTTATATAAAATGCTCAACATTTTCTATATATTGTTTAGCATTTGTACTCCTCAAACTTCCCACCTCTTCCATTTTCATTTGGAGGGCTTTAACATTTAATTTTTCAACTAAATAAAACACATATGTCCAATGGATAACCTAATTTTTCTCTCCAACTACTTTTGCATCTTCTTGGACAATAAAATTCCAAAAATTGCAAAATTTTCAATGTACAACTTTTGTAATATTGACAAGTTTTTCATTTTTAAACCTTTAACTTTATGAAATTAAGCATCCTGAATCCAAATAAAAAATGGAATTTATTTAGACCATGACTAGGCCATTTCCACTCCTAACCACCCTCCTACACTAAACTAGCCCTCTAAGACAACTTTTAGCAATAATAGACCTAATTGACAATATTTGCCAATACAACATTTTGACACCAAGTTGTCTACATTGCATTACATTGTTTCTCGACATGCATAAGGACCTCAAAAATAATTAAGGACTACTTCTAAGTCTCCCAAAGAATCTTATTTTCTTACTACCAATCTGGAGGACCCAAAACCTAGGTGCTTCTACACCATACTCCTCCAATGAGCTAAAAATCCTTCTAGGACTTTAAGAGGGAATCAGAGAAAAATCCATGCCATGCTTCTTGAAGTCTCCTTTTGCAACCCAAGTGGATTCACTATCTAGTTTTCCAACCTATTTCATAATATGTTTCATGTAGGTGTCGTTCTATTAGTGAATAGATTGTCCTTTCAACGATTTTAATAAATTTTCTCTATGCCCAAGGTTCAAAAATTAAAAAATGTTCGCAACAGTTGAGAAAATCTCATATTATTTGACTTTCTCTCTAAATTTTGTAAAGGTATAGCTCCCTTATTAAATTTTCAATGAATTCAAATTATCTTTTGTACTTTTACCTGAAAGTGTGTAAGGATCTCTCAACTACTCTTAGGTAGTGAGGTAAAAATCAATTCAAAAATCTCAAAGAAATATCCATTTGAATATACTTATATAGAAAATCTAGTTCAAAAGAATGAATAACACCATAAATTTATATCCATTAAAATACCTTAATTGAAATGAACTTTCAGTAAGAACAACAATCAAATATCTCAGACCAATAAACCACAGTTCCCAATTTAACAGTGGTCAATACACTTTGAACACCAAGTTTTCAAGCTAAATTCAAGATGATATATATATGTTAAACCTTTTGCATTGACATAATCATTCATAAGTAAAACATCCATATAATATCCTTTCATTATTGTATAAAAGTATCTACTTATCAGAGTTTCTAGCTATCTATATTTTAACTATCTATTGCTAACCTTAAACTAGTTCAATACCCCAACATTTATAGTTTTCCATACAAATATAAAAGGCCTCCATCAAAACCAAGCCATGTTGGTTAAAAAAAGAAATAGTTACAAAACAAGAAAGCATTTTAAAAATGAGCACCAAAAAGTAACTAAAAGAAATGGTTTAGATTAAGTGTCATTGCCAATTTTCTCCTCCTCACTAATGGTCTGACATACTAGCTTCCAGCTTTAAAAAGTATTCATAAACTCCTACATCATGTGGGAGTGTGGATTCTTCAAGCTCAACAATTGGGCTCTACACATGTCCTTCTACCATTTGAATTCCTTTATCTTTAAATTTTGATGCGGCATCATGTCCTTGTTGAGACACATCATCGATTCAATACTTGCCAATGCAATGAAATCGTTGGCACTTGGCAATTCACAATCCCTAATATGCTCCACAGCTTCATTGAATATCTTCGCTAGTTTCTTGGCATCCATGTTCTCATTGTTGAACTATACGATCCTTGTAGGATTAACTACCTTCATATCCTTAAGGAGTTCCTCATGCATTTTAGTATTTTTATTTTCTATGCCCTACAACTTTTTAATTGTCTCCTTCTAAATTGACCCCTTCTAGTCCATGTTGTTCTTTATAATGAACAACATGTAGGGATCCACATTTTTCATTTGGTTCTCATTTAGGAACTTGAGGATCCCAAACCTCTCAACTTTAGCCACTTGAAAAAAAACTACTTGACATCAACCTAGCTCTATTTCCCAAACTGGAACTAAAGTTTGCATCTCTCCTAATACTGATTGTCCGTCAGCATAAACATTAGAAAATTTTGAAATAAATTTATTACCTTATTTTATGATGATGTTCACCTAGTCCTTCACACCATCATCTAACAACTTCCCTTTTTACATTCGCTTCATCAATTGTTGACTTCCTGCTGAATTAGGATCAAAGGGTTGTAGAGCTTGAACAATCGGCAATGCACCAAGGTTTATTAAGGAATTGATATATGCAGCCATTGTCATCACCATGCCTTTTAGTTCCTTTTTCTCTTTGTTATCCTTCTTAGATTGTGTCAACATATGATCAACAAAGAATTTAAGGAAGTGATTACCTATGCTTCTATTAATGGTCCCTAGTTCAACAAAAGTAACTTTGAAACCTTCATCATCAATATACTTGGACTTCTTTTGCTTGTAAGTAGCTATTTTAGCAATGAACTTTCGTATTACTAAGTCTTTGGTAAGGTGAGCATCTGTCTTCAACTTCTTTACCTTTGAACCCCTAGCTACATATTTAGTGATGATGTCTTTCATGGGCATGGACACTGGTTGCAAATTCCTTTCTTAACTGATTATGTTAGATAGCCAAGAAGGAATAGTAGGGCTCATAGACATTTCCTAGGCATCTCTAGTAGGAGTTAGGAATCTGGGCTGATCTACTTTAGGAGCCTCGATGAACTAAACATTTCCATTTGCACCATTTGAGAGATTGAGGCCATCATTTGAATCCTACACCTGAGTTGACATTCTTTCCTTCTAGAATTTATGTTGCTTCAGGGCTTCAGACTTAGACTAAGATCTAGTTTTTGGAGCCATAGTTTGCAAATAAAGGCACATCTTCTTCTATTTATCTTGTGCTAATATACTACATGTAATAGGATAAAGTGGGATGTCAGATGGAGATGGTTTAGAAAAAGAAGCCACCCCTGAAGAGGGTTCATTGATAATTCCTTTGCTCTTTTTCTTTAACTAGTCATCTATGAAGGTAAGTATAAATCTAGTCCTTAGGTTGATATCATCTTCTTCATGCTTATTCTAGTCAATTGCTAGAGACTTCAATTCACTAGATTCTTCCTAGCCCGTTCAATTATATCCAAGCCATCCTCAACCACTCCCTCTATTTTGAACTTCAACCTGAAAGAATTAATTTGCTATAAAGTCAGCCTTGAGTGATCTTTTCTTAGAACTTCTCCTTCATCCCTACAATCTTGCCATAGATATTCCAACTGTGGAGTTGCTGATAGATGAACTTCAAGACTGAGAATCTAGACTGCATAGCCTTTACTTTCGAAACCCTTTCTACTATGGTAAGAGTTGAAATTGAACCCAAGCAAATTACTCCCAATGATAGAAGCATTGGTCATGCTACTACAAACCAAAAAACCTAGCTTGATAGGAAAAAATATTTCCCAATCCTCTTACAATAAATTATCTTTTATAATAGAGAAAAGTTGCCCACATATCTTAGCCAAAAGAAAATAGGCCAATGCATACCGTGGCAACTTTGTAGGTTCTTCTTTGAATCCACCTATCCTTAAGTATGTGAACCTAGGAAACTCTATGAAGTGTCTTCCATATTTCTTAACTAACCTTTGGGCATTAGGAGACAACCTAAGCATCAACATATTCTTTAGAGACAAAAAAAAATTTGACACTAATAGGTCATGAACTTTCCTAAAATCTTCCAAGACTCTATCTTTTGGTAGCAGAAGGCAATACTAAAAACCTATTATTTCTTCACTCCATACTCCATGAGGGAGAGGGGTAAGATCACAAGTACATGCAATGTAGTAAGTTAAATAGGAAGCCATATAAAAATCCTCTTGAAATTCCTTAGCACATTTGAGTTGAGACCTTAGTGAACTAGCAATAATCTCTATCCATTCTTCAAAAAGAAGCACATCGGCTGAACCTTTTATCCTATGCAACAAAACCACTAGGTCATGAATATGGGGTTTTAGGTGGTATTTTTTGATAACTTTTGGTAGCTTAGAACCATTTTCATACATGATCTTGATCCATTTCCTAGCCAAGTTATTGCAAAATTGGTTTGGGGTTTCTTGATATTCAGCCCAGGCTTGAACAAGGGAAAAAGTAGCAAAGGTATTCTTTGGAAAATGTAGAATAGAGGCAATGGTGTCTCTTGAAATTGAGATTATTGTGTTGCCATTTTTACTTACAATACTCTTGCTTTTAACATCATAATGATCAATACAAACTTGTAGGAGTTCAAGACTCACAAAGGCTAGGGGAAAAGTAGTAGCCTCAATTAGCCCACTGGTTAGGACTTCCATACACCCATTCACCTCACTAGCATATTCAAAAAAAATTGTCTATAAATTCTCCAACTTTACCCCTTCCAAATTCATATCACAAATGACTAGCTTTCTACATTCTAAACTTGAGACATTAGTAAAGAAATGCAATATAGACCTCATTCTTAATCAAACAATAAGGCTTCGAACACATAATGCTAGAAAATACAGAGATTTGTAGAACAAAAAAAGAATTACTAAGTTCTCACCTATATTCTACTGAAAAATCAATGATTTTCTATATCTCCCTTAATAACTTCTTCTCCACACTTTTAGTTCTTTGTATGATAAACAAAAAAAGAAAGCCAGACAAGTTTTAAAAGGAAAGTACTTATGTGCAAAAGTATAGGCTCATAATAAGGCATTAATGACACCTCACTCATTTTTAACATTCACATGTTCAAAAGCCTTGTTGCATAAACTTTCCATTTAATGATTTCCTTTTTAGATGTATTTGTAATGATTACTTTTAATGCGATATCCAATCTCTTTTCTGGCTGAAGATTTCCCACTTTCCCCACAATGATGACTTTTCACATTGGGAATAAAAATGTCCTTTTACACATTATTCTTTGACATGAACATCAATTTCCTTTTAGGATGATAGCATGTCATACACTAGGATTTAATATTGCTAAAACACCTCCACTGTTGAACAACTTTGAACTACTTCAAACCGAGATTCAAAGTGGTTCAAAGCAATTCAAAAGAAAACTCTACCAAGTTGACACATATTACCTGCCAAAAAAACTATTAGTAAAAAACCTTTGGTTGAACTACTTTGAACTACTTTGAACTGAGGTTCAAAGTGTTTCAAAGTGGTTTTAGGGAAGAGGTATTGATTGGGGGCAAAAGGGACATCAAACAATCACTTTGGGAGATGGTGAATTCATGAAGGGACAAGGAAAAGACTTTAACAAATGGATGGGAAAAAATGAAGGAAAGACCTTTGAAATAAAATGGTGACTCAAAGGACTACTAACATGTTCCTAGTCACCTTATCTACTTTATAGCTTAAAATTTTCTTAGCTTGTAACCTGTGTGTAGATGGGTTTGGCAAGGTAGCTACAAGGTCTTGAAAGTTTGTATCCCCTACTAGAATGGAAGTTGGAATAGTGATGTGGGAGCATTCAGCTTGGATTTTGATGAAGTTATTGTATTAGAGGATTATCCTAAGAAGAAAATTGAAGAAGTTGAACATATATTGGATCAGAAAGTTGGTAAGAGCAAAAGGAGAAAAGATTATTATGAATATTTGGTGAAGTGGAAGAACAAACCTATGGAAGATGCTTCATGAATTTCTCAATCTGAGTTGGATTTAGCTTAGGTTGTGACATCTCAATGATTTTGGATAATCATTTCTTTCAACCTTGGTTGTCTAATGTAGGAGCATCCTAGGTTGCACTACCATCTTGCATGTCTTTAGTTTTTATCTTGCTGCTAAAACTATGTTCTACTAAAACCATGTTTTTTGGTTTCTTGGTGCCTGTTGCAAACTTTGTAACTAATTTTCCATTATGAATGAGGGTCTTCAAACTTCAAAAATTGAATAGGATGTAGAGTACTATCTATGATCCAAAGCACAAGTTCTAATTCCTTATAATTTGGGAGATATGGCAATTCTCTTGGAGTATTGATTTTTGGCAGATATGCACAATAGTTTTATGTGCTTGACTTTCAAGGTAGATGGACAATTGTGCTTAGTAAATAAGACTTTTCACATTTAAGTAGTTGTAGAGTCCAACTAAATTAATACCTATGATTTGAAGCATGAGTTCTAATTCAATCAAAGCTAGGATATATCATGATTTTTCTTGGATATCAATTTTTGGACATTTAATTTATGTTGGAGGCTAACTTGTGGCTCTTCAAGCATTTTATTTTAATTTTTAGCATTCTAGGCTGACTTGTGGCTTATATTAGTATAATTATGGGTCTTGGGTAGAGTCTTAATTGGAATTTAAGGATTTGGGTAGAGGATGTTGGAAATATTTAAGAATAGCTAGTTTATTAAGAGGGGAGGGGTGAATCAATAATCTCAAAAGCTTTGACAAATTCATATCTTAATTGCATAATTCAATTACCATTCCATTCATGAAATTTGATGTAATTGTATGCATAAAAAAATAAATCACAAAAACATTCATAACACTTTGAACACAATATTTGGTGACCTAGAAACCGTCCAAATAAAAAGTAAAACTAGGGTGGGGATGATACCAACAAAACTTCAATATAGCAAAATAAAGTTGGCCAGTTAAGGCTTACATTGATCACTTCAAATGATCTACCCTGTTAGGAGCAATTAGGACTGCTAGATCCACCTTGTTAGAGGCTTTACAAACATACAATGAAGTATGCACTCGGTAAAGAGATTTGAGAATATACTGTTAAATCTACCTTGATAAAGGATTTGAACCTAGTTTACCTATTAGGATGAAATAGTAGATCTTTGACTTACAATTAAATTTCTAAGAGAGATTCCTTGAAGTATTAATCACCTTTATGTGATAGATATGACTCTGCTACTCCTAATATGGCCTTACAATACACTTACTGTACTACTAATTTACATTTGCATGCTTACATTCCATTCACATCATTACACACTATCATCATCATAATTGGAAATGATACAATACATTACATATATATCAATCCAATTCACATAATTATAGAGTTGGCCATTATAGAATTTAACACAAATATTACAAAGTCAGCCCATATGAAGATACTCGAGTTCTAAAGATTGACTTGGTGAAGTTCTGATACATGAAATCCATTGTCATTACTTAGTATCATCATGCACTCAATAGAAGTAGAAGCTTAGTCCATACTAATCACTTCAATGTTGTCTCGAACTTGGTATACACTGGTGACTTGGTAGATACTATGTAACTTGATATAAAATACATTACCTGTTTACCATGACTGCACTCAGTAGACACTAATCTTTATACAACTCAGTTAACACTAGCTTTGCTTCACATAAACTGCTAACTCAGTAGAAACTACAAAGCTCGATAACCACTGAACTACTTAGGATGAATTGTAGTGTTCAGTGGCTACTAAAGTACATGGAAAACATTGTAGATTATTCCTTGAGCTTGGTAGCAGTACATAATCTAAATAAGTATTGTCACTAATAAAAACTTGAATGAATTTCAATAATCTCCCCCTTTGGCATTAGTGATAAAAGCACTTATCAACAAAAACTTATGTACATCACAGTGTGATACTAGCTTAGTATGGTATACTATTATTGAGATTTTTCAAAATTTGTCTTTGTAATTCTTCTTCATACACTTTCTATTTGCATGATTCTCCCCCATACAATATACATGCTATATAAAGCATATTAACATACTAAGTGTCTCTTCCAATATGTACTTTCTTCCTCTTAGCATATACAATGTCTCTCCCTCTTAACATATAAAATTGTTTCTCCCCCTTTTTGATAGTAATGCCAAATATTTATACACAACCTATTTACATGGAGACACCAAAATGTGAGAGAAAATTAGAATGTACCTTAAAAATGAGAGTTAAGGTCTTATCCCAATTTTCTTGCAAAACTTTGCATGTTTGTAGAGCAACTTGCACCTCTAGAGAGAGTTCAATCATGTGATCTACAATTGAGAAGTTGTTATTATGGATCAATGTTCTGGAGTAGACAATGTGCTTCTACATTGTATCCATGATGGGAAGGATCATATTCTAAATATTTATGAGTGTGGACCAAATCCTTGCTTCTTCTCTTAACAAGTCTACCTGCATATCTAATAAGAATTTGATCTTCATATGATGCGCAAAGCTTGAATTGGAGTCAAGTTGCAACTACTTTGCACGAGCCATCATATCTTCATCAATCTTAGTCAATTTGCTCTTTATCTCCTTTGTAAACTCAAAAACATCACACAAATTTCCAAAAATTGATGTTACATTTGTGCAAGAGGTTTCAAGACTTGTCAAAATTGAAGATATTTGCTGAGCAATGTGCTCAAGCACCTTGTTATCAATTTTATTTTTAGCTTTCTCAATTAACTTCTCTTGACCATTGGAATCTTCATTCAATTTACTACCTGCCTCTTCTAATTGAAACAAAAAGTGTTGAGAAGTATCAACTTTAACACCTATAGCCTAAGTCAAAATTTTCTTTGAATCCTCAATAATCTTATACTCTCTATCTCTCTCTTCTTTGAGTTTCTACTGCCTTGCCTTCTTTTGGAGAAGTTCACCACTATATGCATTTGATCCATAGTAAGATTGCACATGTCCCATTTAAGAATTTCAATCTCCTCATCCAAATCTATATCCTCTTCTTTCTCCTTTTCTTTGCTCAAAAATATTATACTTTGTTAAACCTTAGGTTCAACTATCCTTGTACTTAATGCTTTAGAATTTGGAATACAAACAATAGTAGAAATTGCTAGACTAGTAGTAAAAATTTGTACGATGCCTACTGATCAAATACTGACTAGAGTACTTATTAAATTTGAAATTGATGTAGTACTTATAGGAGTATTCACAACTAAAGTTTCCAAAACTATAGAATTCAAAACTATACTTACTACTAATGAGCTCAAAATTATAGAACATTTTGTATCCATTACAAATGCTGACTCGATGACTGAAGGATGTTGTAGCTCAGTAGATGAAGTGGTAGATAGTTCTATTAGTGATGTGCTGAGCTAAGAGGTAGCAAAGAGTGGTTGGATTTTTGATGTATCAATGGTTGGCATAATCAAACTTGCTGAAGCTATCTCTAAGCTTGATGGTGTTGCAAGTTTTACTAGAGAGTGAGGAAGTAAGGAAATGATAGCTGCAACTATATTGATTGGGGCAATCTCCTCTTCATGCTCTTTTGCTTCCTCTATAGCTTCTCATATTTTTCTTCTTCATCATCCTTTATCAACTCCTAATAACCAACTATATCAACTATGACAAATTAAGTGGAGTCTTCATCATTATCTTCATCCTTGTCACTGTCATCATCATCATCTTTGATTTCCATAGGATACTCACTCTATTTGTGAAGATAGAACACATTCCTCCATGTGTTGGTAGCATTCTTCACTACATACTCTATATCTTTCATCAAAACTAGAAAAGTATTGAACTTAAGAGTCCTTTTTTTCTCATTGTGTTTCTATGCCTTGTTTGCTTCTACATCAGTCAAGGTGGGTACCAGTTGTCTTAATGTTTGTGTAAATATGTCTTTGATAGTCTGTTAGGTGTTCTCCCATCTTACCTTGATCTTATCTAACAAAAGTATAGGGACTTATGATACCAGCTGGTCTGGAGAGTATTTCCATTTGCCCATCTTATCCATGACTAGATCTTCAACTTCTTTCTACTCTACTAGAGTCCTTGTCTCATATTTGAGTGCTTTAAAATTATGCAAACCAGCACCTTCTCTTATCACCTTGAGCCTTTCTTGAAATGTAGGAGGAGGTTGGTTGAAGGTTACATCACTACATTCTTTACCCACTTTCTTCCTAGATCTCCTTGTAAACACAACAATGGATGACTTTGATGGCTTGGTGATGATCACCTTGCCTTCCTACCTTACTAGCTCTTCTTTCTTTTTTGATTCCTCTACATCCTCTATTTATTCAATATCTTCTCCTTTACCCTTGGTCAACATAAGAGGTGTGGATGTTTTCAGCTTTGCTATCCTCCTCTTGCTTTTGTTTACCACCTGTGGAAGCTTGATCTCAAGTTCTATTCTTTCTTTTGCCTTATCATATGTTCCAAAGTAGGGTACCTTTGGATCAATAGGTTCATTCACTAGGGATTCAATGATATCTTTAGTCTCATCAATGTTAACCTCATATCGAAGAGGTTTTAACCACACAATTTTGGGCCTTACTGCTTGGATGTAGACTCTGTCACTATCTACCATGAAATAGACATCATTCTTATAGTCTTCTACCAACTTCTTTGGTATCTTAAATCAATTATTCATCTTTTTCCTGAAGACTTCAAAGTACTTATCCATAATACTGATAGAATTTTCACCCATTTCAGTGATATATTCATTAATTTGATACAAAACTAGCACATCTTTTCTCCATACTACCATGCCTTTTGAAGGGAAATTTTTTGAATATAGAATGGACCAAATTTACATGGTTTATTCTTGGAAGATCTAATGCTTTCCATGTTTTTATTTAGTTGTTTCAACAAGTCTACTAAATCAAATGATAGATTATTCTTCATGACCTTGTAAGACAAGTCAACTTCTTCACATGACACACTATTGAGTCGGCTTGAACTATAAATCTTGTTTGCTATCACATCGATGCCAAATTTTAGTTCTGCATCAATCACACTACTAATTTTCATTCCTCTGTCATCCCATTCAGCTAGGATTTTCTTCTATAGCTCAGCCCGACCTAGGGTTTTAGTGGTTTTAACTTTGGTGAGCATGGGGAGACTAGTGATACAATGTATCATTTTCTTAGTGATCAAGACTGGTTGCTCTAGCCACAATTGACCTTTGTGAGCTCAGTTTAGGATATACCTAATCCATTTTATTTGGAAGCTCCAAGGTAGATGAGGAATATGAGTTAAACCTTTTTCTTCTAGATGTTTGTGCTCAGGCTTGAGAATTTTGTTCACATAGAGTTCACCTAGGGCATTATCCATTTCTAGGGTTCTTATCTCCTAAATTGCACATTTAAAATGAGTTTTAATATCATTAATGAGAAGTACCTTGGGTGGGATCTGTGACTACACTTCATTTGGGTCAAGGGTTTTTGTGATTGTTGGCACAAGTTTAAAATTGAGGGCTTTCCATTCAACACCTCACACCAACATCTTAGACCCTTTCCTTTGCTTGCTACTGCTGGATTTCATGATAAATTAGTAAGCTGAGAAAATCTTCAAGAAATATCACTACAAATTCTACTCAAAGGCCCTTGGATGCTCTAGAAATTTCTCTGTTTGCAATAATACTTGAATTCTCGATAAAAATGAAGTCAATTTCCTAGTCTTTTGATAAAAGCTCCCCATTAATGCTTAGTACGAATGTAGCTATGATGACATTATGTGTGATAGCATGTCATCCACTATATGTATAGATTGCTCGATAAAGGTTTCACAATTTGGAAACTAAATGTGTCCATGTTACTCTCAACTTTGCTCGGTAGAGTCTGTGACCCAACCTTGCTTGGTAGAGAAGTCAACTCAGTGATAATAATTACCGATCTCATTGATGATCCTTTTGTATCTTGAATATTGATATAGATCTTTACTTCCTTTCAATTGAAACTATTAGGATATGGCCTTGACAACTCAATTCTAGTTTTTTCTTAAGAACTTAATTGGAAATGATGGATTCACCCACTTCTTGAGTGACATGACCATCATTTCTTGTACTAGCTTGCTCAGTAGATTTAGGAATCCATTGCTATCTCATTTGCTTCCTGATGTTATCTACTTTTTCTTTCTCTTCATCTTTAATTCTACCTGTATTCATGCAATTCTTAGCTATATGATTGAGTTTAGTACACGTGTAACATCTTATGGTAGTATCATTTCTTCTCATGTGATGTTTAACACAATTCATGCCAATGTGTCCATATTCTCCACAGTAATGACATCTACACCAAGTATTGTAGTCCCAACCAAATATTGCCTTTCCAATTTGTTTTGTTGGATTGAATGACTTAGATCTACATCCAAATGACTTGTGACCTTGTTTCTTACATTTTTGAAACTTTCCATTAAATTTTGGTTTCTCTTTGCATTCATTAGCCCTATGAAAATGCTAACTGCAATTGTAGCATTTTCCATTGAATTTAGCTTTTCCATTACTCCAACATTTGTTTGACATATGACCCATCTTACCATAGTAATTACAAGTAGGTTTTTGATTCTTTTGGGCACCTTGTTTGGAGGATTCACTTTCTTCTTTATATCCAATTCCTACTTTACCCTTTTTCCTATAGAAATTTTGCTCATTCTATTGATTTAATTGATCCATGTTTGCTTGGGATTTCATTACCCTTTCATTGAGTTGAATTTCAGAATTTAGATCATTTCTCAATCTTTCATTGATTTATCTTTTAGAGTTTAGATCATTCCTTATCCTTTCATTTTTAGATCTCAGGCTCATGATTTCTTCATTCGCATTGGAGAGTTGATCAATAAGGTCTTCTTGCTAAAGGGATTGATTTTGAATTTCATTGTTCCTTCCATCCAAATCTTCTTTTGCCTTATTTCTTTGCTCCAAGATTTTACATAATCTTATTGATTGAATTTCTTGTTCTCTTTTCAATTTCTTTACCTCCTCTTGTAGGGAACCATTCTTTTCTAGGAGTTCTTTGATTGTATCATTTGCTTCATCTGAACTACTTGCAAGGAAAAAATCTTCAATCTTCTCTTTAGTATATTGATGGTCATTCATCTGATTTGCAAGTTGCTTCCTTCTTCTTAGAGATTGGGAAAGATGGTTCTTTGCTTTCTTGAGTTGAGAAATGGCCATCTCTAGATCTAGCTTTTCATTGTCAATGGCTTTGTCAAGTCGAAATATCTCCATTGTCCTTGATCTTTGCTATAGTTTTCAAACTTTATCCTAAGAACCACAAATCTTTGATACCAATTGTTGGAAATATTCAAGACTAGCTAGGTTACTTAGAGGGGAGGAGTGAATCAGTAACCTCAAAAACTTTGACAAATTTAGATCTTAATTGCATAATTCAACTACCATTTGATTCATCAAATTTGATCTAATTGTATGCATAAAAAACTAAAATTATAAAAACATTCATAACACTTTGAACATAATATTTGGTGACCCAAAAACCTTTCAAATAGAAAGTAAAACTGTGGTGGGGATGTTACTCACAAAAATTCAATACTACAATATAAAGTTGGTCGGTTAAGGCTTACATTGATCACTTATGATGATCTGCCCTATTAGGAGCAATTAGAACTACTAGGTCCACCTTGTTAGAGGTTTTACAAACATACAATGAAGTATGCACTTAGTAAATAGAATTGAGAAAAGACTATTAAGTCTACCTTGATAATGGATTTGAACCTAGTTCACCCGTTAGGATGAAATAGTAGATCTTTGACTTGCAACTAAATTGTTGATAGAGATTCCTTGAAGTACTGATCACCTTTATTTGATAGATATGACTTTTCTACTCTTGATATGGCCTTACAATACACTTACTCTACTACTGATTCACATTCACATACTTACATTACATTCACATCATTACACATTATCATCATCATAATTGGAAATGATATAATACATTACATATATATCAATCCAATTCACATAATTACAAAGTCAGCCATTACACAAGTTAACACCAATATTACAAAGTTGGCCCATATGAAGATACTCAGGTTTTGAAGACTGACTTAGTGAAGTTCTAATAGATGGCATCCACTATCATTACTTGACATCATCATGCACTCAATAGAAGTAGAAGCTTGGTCCATACTAATCACTTCAATGTAGTCTCAAACTTGGTATACACTAGTGACTTGTTAGATACTATATAGCTTGGTATATAATGCATTACTTGTTTACCACAACTACACTCGGTAAACACTAAAATTCATACAACTCAGTTAACACTAGCTTTTCTTGACATAAATTGCTAACTCGATAGAAACTGTAAAGCTCGGTAACTACTTGGATGAACTGTAGTGCTTAGTGGCTACTGAAGTACATGACAAACAATATAGACTATTCCTTGAATTTGGTAGCCATACATAACTAAATAAGTGTTGTCACTAATAAAAAACTTGACTAAATGTCAACATAGGATTCTTAGGGGGAGTAGCTTGGAGGTAGAAGTTCACATTTGAGTCTAGAGATCTGTTATTCTTTGAAAGATGCATTCTTCTTTGTAATAACCATAACCCAAAAGGTCATATAGTCAGGCATGTTGGATGTAAACTTCTTAATATGAATATATGAAGATTTTGTCTCTCTCTAGATCTAAACCTCGTTCCTCTTGTTCATTTTTCATTGTGTATTTGTTTGTTAGTTTTTGGACTACCTCATTTTGGGGTACACCCTAAATAACACTACATCAGGTGGTATCAGAGCTTGGTTGTTCCTAAGTGTGGAAGAAGATCATTGAAGTGTGAGGTAGTTTGTACCAGGACCTTGGTTGGCTGAAGTTTATCAGAGAAGGGTTTTTATTTTGGGAGTCCTACCTAGTTGGCAATTTGGTGTAGGGTTGTAGATTTGTGGATTTGGCTTGCACTTACAGAGGAATCACCATTCAATTTGTGTTTGTATGTGTAAATATGGTTCATCAAAGGAGAGATGAAGATCTTGAATTATTTGACATGTTGAGGAAACTTCTAGCCAGAGTAGAAGCTCTTGAGTTAGTGTAAGATTGTGGAAGACATCTTGATGATGTTGAGAACAATGAGTATGATTCTTTTTGGGATGATTTAAATGAAAGGATTGATGATATAGAAAAGTCTGATTTGAGTTGGCATTTGAGGATTAGAAAGAAGGTTTTTTGGTTGGTTAAAGAAATTATGAAGAGAAGAAGATAGATCATGGAATTACATGATGATTTGTTTGAAACGAAGGAAGTATCTTTTGGTTTTCATGAGAAGATGGATAGATTTGACATAGAAATTGTAGAACATCTTGTTGTGCATAATGAGATTGTTGGAGAGGAGAATTTTTCTTGTGTTGGTAAGGAATTGGATGTTTTTATACACAATGATGTTAATGTTGGAATTGATATGATTGAGGACTTATCTTTTGTTGTCTTTGTTGATCTAGAGTTATATGTTCATTCTATTATGAATGATGTTGATCTAGATGTCTCTTGTGGTAAGAAGATGGATTTACTTGCTGGTAATATGGTGTTATTGATGTGGATTTTCATCATGCTATTGGTTCTAATATGGATCTAAATTATATGTTATTGTTGAAATGCTGAAGGATACATATGTTGTTACTAATGTATATTTTCATGATGTTGTTGATCTATATGTTACTTGAAGAATGAATATATATATAATTATGAGTATGGATGACATACGATTAATGTTGCATGTTCTTGATTTAGATTCATTTTCTATTGATCTAGTGGAGGACTCCTATGTTATGGATTTATATGCTTTTTCTATGATGGATCTGAGTTTATATCTTATTGATGATCGGGTTTGTGATTTGGATATTGTTGCTGATATGGTTTTCATGTATGAGTAATGTGTTATGGATGATGTTGATGATAGGTTGCAAATAGACCATTGTGATTTTTAGTTGAGTTCATATGTTGATTGGTTAAATGAGATTTTGATTTTTGAATGGATGAGGCATAGATGGTTAATTTTTAGATTTGATCTCTTTTCTTTGATGGAGTGGAAGTCTTTGGTAAAGATGAAGTTGGTTGTAGATCTTTCTTTGGACATCAAAGTACAAGACATACTTTTCTATTTACCTAGGGAGTCGATGCAAGAGCATCGAGCTTGGATTTTGATGAAGTTATTATATCAAAGGATTATCCTTAGAATTAGATTGAAGAAGTTGAATAGATATTGGATCAAAGAGTTGGTAAGAGAATAAGGGGAAAAGATTATTATGAATATTTGGTGAAGTGGAAGAACAAACCTATGGAAGATGCTTCATGGATTTCTCAATCTGAGTTAGATTTAGCTTAGGTTGTGACATCTCCATGATTTAGGAGAATCATTTCTTCTAGCTATGGTTGTTTGATGGAGGATCATCTTGGGTTGCACTGCTATCCTACATGTTTTCAATTTTTGTCTTGTTGTTGAAACTATTGTTTTTTTGTTTCTGGGTGCCTGTTGTAGACCATGTAACTAATTTTCCTAAAAGAATGAGAGATTTTTCACCTTAGGGATTAAAGATAGCCTAGATTTCTATAAATGATACAAGGTGTAAGTTCTAATTCATCATAATTTGGGAGATATAGAGATTCTCTAGGAGTATTGATTTCTGGTAGTTCTGCACGAAAATTTTCTATGCTTGACTTTCGAGGTGGATGCACACTTTTAATTAGTGAATCAGACATTGCACATTTAAGAGTTTGTAAAGTGCCTAAATTAATAGCTACAAGTTGAATCATGAGTTTAGTCAGAGCTAGGAGATATTGCAATTTTTCTTAGATATCAATTTCTAGACACATAATTTTAGTTTTTAGCCTTCTAGGATGGCTTGTGGCTTAGATTAGTATAATTGGGGTCTTGGGTAGAGTCATAATTATAATTTGAGGGATTTAGTAAAGGAGTCTTAGGGGGAGCAGCTTGGAGGTAGTAGTTTGCATTTGAGTCTAGAGATCTGTTCTTCTTTGAAAGATGTATTCTTCTTTGTAATGGTGTTAACCCAGAAGGACGTATAATTGGGCATGTTGGATGTAAACTTATTGATATGAATATATGAAGATTTTATCTCTCTCTAGATATGAATATCATTCCTCTTGTTTATTTTTTACTATGTATTTATTTTTTGGTTTTTGGATTACCTCATTTTGGGGTACACCTAGAATAGTGTTGCATCAAATAGTCCCCTTATAAGATACAAAGTTTACAAAATTAGAAGTAGTGGATAAATGCATATATTCAAGTAAGCCAACTTGATATGCATTGGCTCCGTACTTGGCCAAAATCTTGCATGGTCCCACCTTTCTCATCTATAATTTGTGAGATTACCCTTTTGAAAACTTGTGCTTGTTAATGTGAACCATTGCATAGTCTCCAACTACAAATTGAACATCTATTTTCCTTTCATCAGCCTATTACTTCATCTTTACTGCATTCTACTACAATGTCTTCTTTACCATGCCATAAACTTCTTTCATGGAAAGAGAAAAATCTTTCACTACTCCATTGACCTCTACACCTTCCTTCATGTCCCTTAGTTCAAGAATACCTCTAGGATGCACTCCATAGACCACTTCAAAAGGACTTTTCCTAGTAGTCATGTTTACAGTATCATTGTAGGCATACTCTTCTTGATAAATAATGTGATCCCCACTCTGACCATACTCCTTTGTCAAGCATCTGAAGAGGTTCCCAAGGGTCCTATTAACCACTTCTATCTATCCATATATTTTGAGGATGCTAGGAAAATCCAAATGATAGGTTTGTACCTAAGTTGTGCCACAAAGTCTTCCAAAAGTAACTCATAAACTTAGTGTCTATATTAGACACAATGTTGAGATGAAGTCCATGTATCCTTACTACCTCTTTAAAGAAAAGAAATAATTGGCAATGCAAAATGCATCATGAGTTGTTTTACATGGCATAGATTGAGCCATTTTGCTGAACCTATCAGCAATGACATAGACACTATCAAAACCCTTCTTGGTTTTAGAAAGACCCACCACAACGTCCATGCTAAGGTATTTCCAAGGTCTTTGGAGAATAGGCAATGGTTGGTATAGCCTTGCATTGGTGGAAACTCCCTTGGCCTTTTGATAGACCATGCAAAATTCAACATGCCTCTTCACATCTCTTCTCAAAGTAGGCTAGTAATAGAACCTCTGAACTAGATCCACTATTTTATGCATGCCAAAATGACCACTTAAATCACCATTGTGCTTCTCTTGGATTATATTTTATCTAATGGATCCGCTAGGAACACATAACTGATTGCCTTTAAAAAAGAGGCCTTCCTGCAAGTTAAACTAAGAAAACTCATGATGGAAATGGTTAGTAAAATCATTACAAACTTGATATGGAATGGAAAAATCTGGATCATTAGGGTATAGCTTCTTAATTTTTTTAGTTCCCACACTCCTATTCTGCACATCTTGAACAGTTAGCAACCTGTAGCTAAGTGCATCTGCAACTTTGTTTACAATACCTTTTTAGGATTTGTGGTGAATGTATAGGCTTGTATATGCTCCACCCACTTATTATGCTTCTGGCTTAGTTTATCTTAATGATTAAGAAAACTTAAAGCCTGATTATCTAAATAAACAACAAATTATTTAGGCAATACATAGTACCTTAACTTTCTCAAGGCTTGGACCAAGGCATATATTTCAAGGTCATAGGAACAATATGTCCTCTTTGCTTCATTTAACTTCTCACTATGGAATGAAACTAGTTTACCCTCTTGGATAAGGACTACTCTAGTGGAAAGGTTACTAGCATCACATTCAATAGTAAAAAATTTCTCAAAGCTAGGTAAGACCAAGATTAGCTGAGTGGCAATCTGTTGCTTCAAAAATTCAAAATTCCTAGTAGCTTGTTCAGTCTATTTGAACTTTTCTCTAATCCCACCTTTAATGGTTTCCAACAAGGGTCCACATATATGACTGAATTGTTAAATAAAATTTCTATAAAATTGAGCTAATCCAAGGAAGCTCCTTACCTCTAAGGTAGTCTTGGGTGTTGGCCAGCTAAGTATGGCCTTTACCTTGCTAAGACCCATCTTGAGTTGTTCCTATGAAATGACAAAACCCAAGTAGACCAACTCTTGCTTCATAAAATCACCTTTTTTAAGATTTATGGTGAGCTTGGCATTAGAAACTATTTTCAAGACAAGACCCAAATTTCTTAAGTGTTCTTCTTTAGTGCTACTAAAAATCAAGATATCATCAAGACAAATGAAAACAAACTTACCAAGATAATCAGATAAAACTTCATTCATGAGCCTCATGAATGTGGAGGGAGCATTTGAAAAACCCAAGAGCATCACTAGCCACTCATACAACCCTTTAGTGGTCTTAAAAGATGTCTTTCATTCATCTCCCTCCTTAATTCCTATTTGTTGATATCCATTTTTTAAGTCAATTTTAGTGAATTACTTTGCATTTCACAAACAATCAAGAAAATATTTAATTCTTGGGATAGGAATTTATACTTGATTGTTATCTTATTCCACCTTTACTGAAGTTCCTCTTGGATATTCCACCTCAAACCATTAATATATCATGCAATTTTAATACTTTCAGCCTCTTGCACTTTGGACCTTAAAAAAGTTTCTGAAATTCCTTAGTATAACTTACCACATCATTATCTCTTTGTTTGAGATTCTACCTCTTTGTGTGAAATTGTACTTCAAAGTCTCTAGGAAGATAGGTTTGTTGAATCTAACTCACCATACTCTTCTAGTATGCAAAGGGTTTCTTTCCCTCTTTCACTCTCTCATATTGAGTGAATTTCCACCATGTGAGAGCTATTCCTCTCATTCTTGCTTTTTCTATCTTAACCTTATGGGCCTCTGTCTCATTCTTACACTCAAAATAGTTTTCCATGCCTTCCAACCATTCTAAGACAGGATCAAGATCCAACTTTCCACTAAATAGTGGCACTCCTTCCAAGGCTTTTTGGTTAATTTCCATGATTTCTCTAAGAAAAGGTTCCGTAGTTATTTCTAGATCAGGTGTGCATGCCTCCTTTTCATCAAACATTGATTTCTTATGCATGCAATGCTCCTCTTGTTGGGTAGCCTTACTAGTCACTACTTCAATCTTGAGGGTTGTTTCCTCAAGCATTGATTCCAAGGCTTCTATCTTTTCCTTCAACTCTAGGTTTTCATCATCCTATTTTTGAACCTTCTTGGCTAACTCTACATTTTTTACCATGGTGGATCCTATGGAGGATTCTACTATACAATCAGACCTACAATTATCTCTCCCAAAATCAAATCGCTCTGATACAAATTTGATAGGAATAGTCTAAGGTAGTTTAATTAGATGATGTACACTCCTTGGATATGCTCTACCTACACAAATATTAACTCTAACCACTAAGAGAAAACTTGCCAACAGACTAACCCACCAATATAGGTTTCCTTCACTAATTTGTAACTTATTTCTAGGCCTCCCTAATGACTTATCTTGTCTTGCAAGGGTTGGAGGCTCATCCTAGGGTATTTCAGATAGGATTAAATCCATCTTTACCATTCCATTCATTAACTCCTATACAATCTCTTCAAAATAAGAGAAAACTTGTTTTAGGCCTAATAGCCCTTAATTAGCCCTCCTAATGGACTAAAACTTGATTTGTACTAAAATTTTCTTAACAAGGCTCCAAAATAATTCCATTTTAGGATACCCTTTTCAAAGACCTTCAATATTCCTAAGGTATTGTTTCACCAAGGTACACCAAATGCCCTAACCCAAATTTCAAGTGTTTATTAGGGTTTGATAGCATTTCTGGATAGTCAAAGGTAAATCTATGTTCTCTCACTCACCAGTGACTTGAAACACCTATCCTTGCACCCATAGCACCTTCAATCTATTCTCTTGTCTTCCATTACACCCATTCCATCAAAATAGCTAACCCTTGCAAGAAATCAACATTCCTTGTTTCAAATTCTAGGAAGGAACTACCTTGTCTCGCCTAGGGCTTCCAAGGAAAGTACATTTCCTTGTTTTTCCTGATCCATCCTTTCTATGATACAAAGATTATGGTATCTACTAGTATTTCTTATGGTTTTAGAGATTTCCAACCATGGGGAATGTAGGTAGAGGCCATTTTGTGAAGTCTGCCCCAGTTTTGGCCAATGAACAAGTAGTTCACAAAAACTACAAAAGCCAAAAGGTCACTTGAAACTTAAAACCAAAACTGAAAGTAAGGAATAAATATTTATACAATAAATCCAAAAATAGAAGAATAGTTGAATGACATTGCAATCAAATTCATTCCCTTTCATACAAAACTATCAGCATTTTCCATTTACTAATTAGCATCTGTACTCCTCAAACTTCTCACCTCTTCCATTTTCATTTGGAGGGATTTAACATTTAATTTTTCAACTATCTAAACCAACTTCACCTCTCTTTTATTTCCAACCACTTTTTCAACATCTTGGACAAGAATATTGCAAAAATTGCAAAATTGTCAATGTAGAACTTTTGCAATATTGACAAGTTTTGAATTTTTACACCTTAAACTTTATGAAATTAAATATCATGACTCCAAATAAAAAATGGAAGTTATTTTGACAATTATTAGGCAATTTCCACTCCTAAATACCCTCCTACACTAAACTTTCCCTCTAAGACACCTTTTAGCAGTAATGGAACTAATTGACAACATGTTGCCAATACAACATTTTGACACCAAGTTGTCTACATTGCATTAAATTATTTCTCCACATGCGTAAGGACCTCAAATATAGGAAAGGACTACTTATAATTCTCTCAAAGACTCTTATTTTCTTATTACCAATCTGGAGGACCCAAAACCTTGGTGCTTATGTACCAAGTGAGCACTAGTTCCAAAATATCATTAGAAGTGTGTCTTTCTTGAAAAGATTAACTTTGTCATCTTATCAAGCTAAAATTCATTTCACATAGCATTATTAGATTTCTAAAAACTTGGTAAGCCTCTAACTCTTTTTTTTTTTATTGACTTTCACCATGTTCTCAAAGTTTATGTGATACAACCTCTTATGCCACAACCATACATCCTCAACTCTAGAAAATAAACATATCACAATAGTAGGATCAAGATATAATATATTACCCTTAGTTTACATTCTAGTTGTAATTTATTTTTTCATCATCTAAAATCTGGACTCATCTATTCATAAATTCTAGCTTATGACCTGAATTGTTCAACTAAGCAACAATTTAAATATTATACTTTAGTCCTTGTACGCAATAACCATCATTACATATGATTTTGTTATTTAAAATTAGTGATCCTCTATATTTCACTAGACATGGAGCATCATTACCTAACTTAACAGTTCCACCATTAATAATTTATTTAGATATGTCAAACTTACTTATGTCACTAGTCATGTGATGTAAGCATCCACTATCTATAATCTATTTATCATTCTTTCTAGTTATGTGAAATAAGGATATTTTCACATTCATACCTTTTCCCATTGAGAACTTCCTTGATAGAAACATAAACCATCTCAATTAATTCATCATCTTTATTGGTATTGGACTCAATGTGATCTTCTTCAACAATGTAGCATGTTTTATTTCCTTTGTATTTATAGTCCTTGTTATTCTTGTACTTGTAATATTTTTTCTCATTTTTGTCACTCTTACTTCTGTTAGGATACATGTAGTAGCAAAATTACCAACTTCATTGCACTTACAAAAAATCAAGTGAAGTTTACTTTTGAATTTACCTTTACCTCTTGATAATATTATTGCAAGAAGTGCTTCAAGTTCATCCAAATCACCTTCAGATTCAGACTCACTCTCATCTTTACTTATCTACTTTTTCTTTGAATTATCAATGTTTACTAAAGGCTTAAAATCATTTCCTAGTGCAACTATATTGTTACCATAATTTGTCAACTCAAAACTAGTCAATCAACCAACTAAGCTATCAAGTGCCAACATACTTTCATACATAGTTCTAACTTATTGAATTGCAGAAACTTCTATAGCATAAATAGGCAAGATAGTTCTAAGAACTTTACTTGTAATTTCACTATCATTTATAATACCCCCAAAATATTGGATTTCACTTAGAACCTCCTTGATTTAGTTTGCATATTATGTAGAATTCTTACCTTCTTTCATTCTCATGTCATCATACTTACCACTAAGACTTTTTACTTTAGCTCTTAGCACAATTGGATCTCCAACATTTACAGGTGCCAATTTGTCCCACATATATTTATCATTAGTTTAGTTCTTAATATCATCAAAATCAACATCATTGAGGGTAGATGCAATCTCAATCATCAATCTATTGTGAGTTATCTTTTAAGTCATTTGAACTGCTATCATAGGTGAAGTAAGTATGTTGTACTCATTGTCCAACTAGTGTGTAACATTATCTTCAATTCCAAATAGATGTACCCTCATCCTATTTTTCCATGAGGAAAAAATCTCCTTATTAAGCTTTGGTACCTCTCTCTTATACGTCTTCTGATCTTTTGCTCAAGTTCCTTTAAACTTATTTCTCCAAGCACTATGCTCTGATACCGATTGTTAAATAAATGAGGGAGTGGGGTGTTAATTAGTTATGTCAAGCTATCCTAAAGTTCCTTTAAACATTTTAGTACCTATAAAACTTCATGAACTTCAAAACTAATAAATTGGTGAGCTCATTCAACTTCATATTTAACCCTCATGATCAATTTACACCAAACTATTAACTAGTTGCTTATGTTATTAGTGAATATCATAAATATAACTTTACTATTACCTAGTTGTTACCAACTTGTACTAGTAAGTATCATAAAAATTCAACTTGCAAGATAAAAAATGGTCACCCATTTGACACCATGATTTTCAACATGGAAACTCTGTAAAGGGAAAAACTATTTTGGACCAATAATGCAAATAATTTCACTCTACTAAAGTAAGCTTTTATAGGATTCAAACTTGTTTGAAGTTTACATACACATTGTTAATGTGACCTGGTTAGAGGATTTACACCAAATGGTCATCTAGACCTTATTACTCCTTGATCCTATCTTAAGAGTGACCTTCTCTAAAGGACATATACACATCACTTATCAATGTTAATATATAGGATTTCATGAACATGTTAGGTACACTCAATTATGATATTTGTTTTTGCTACAATGGTTAAAAAGTAATAGTTCAAATGATCTTTTAGGTTTAGCACTACCTTTCTTTCTTTCTTTCTTTTTTTGCTTGATCTCCTTTTGATATATTTCTTCTAGCTGATTCACTCCTTTTCTCTTTCACTTTGTAGTTTATTTATTTTTTGATCTTCGTTCTAATCTACTCAGTTCTCCTTTCTTCTTTCAACTTAAAAAATCTTTTCACTTTGATCTTCTTCTCCAACAATTCTACCAATAATTAGTTACCAAAAACTTCCTCAACTTCTTTTTAAATAGTAGTCTATCTAGTTTTTGGTTCTTCCAAGTTTTGCCACATAACAAAAATCATTGATCTCAAATTCATACCAAATAAAATGAATCTTGGCACCCAATAAATTGAACTTTCATCAAAAAATTTGCTCATCCTTATGCTTGTTCAATCTCCATCATCAGATCTTCACTGTAGTCTATCTGGTTCTATATTTTCCCTTCAAAATTCTTGAATATTTGTTTTCATTATAAGTTGGTCTCAAACTCCATATTTATAAACTTCTTCCAACTATTACTTAGCAAATATAACATTTTACTCAGGTAATACATCACTTGGTTAACACTACACTTACTTGGTTGATATTGGGGTCAGTGCAAGAAGTTGTGTCTCACTTTTGGCCAAAAAGTGGAAGTGTTTTTCCTTTTTTTGAAATATTTTGTCAATTGATGCCAAAATTTGAGCCATTTAGAGATTAAATATAAAAAAACTTCAGCAATAAAAATTATAGTGCCTGGAATCTTCTTTTTGAATATGTAATTTATTTGTATACCCATATGATAGATTATTATTTTGGTATGGATCTTTAAAAACTACTTTTTCAAAATGCATGTTTCAGGACCATACCACGCTCGTGTACGGACACCATAATTTGACACAAATGAATGAATTTTTGTGAATCCTTTTAAATAGAGTTACCTGACACACCAAAGATTGATGAGAATATTTTTCTTGAATTTTTTAAGGAATAAATTTTTTAAATAATTTTTAATTGGCTATAAAAGAAAATTTTAAAACCTCTCGTGTACGGACACCCTAATTTGATCAAAATTTCACTTTTTTCCATTTTGTTTTTTTTTAAACTTCAAAAGAATTGAATGTAGATTGATGACATATAAATTAATTTAAGAAAAAATATAAAATAAAAAAGTTATTAAAGTTTTAGTGAATGTTGCTATTTTACATTTAGGTACCACCTTTTATTAAAAAATAATTTAAAAATAGTAAATAAAATCATAACTCTATAAAATTTATATTTCTAAAATCAAGATAGTGAGAGCTCTAATGGATTTTTGTTTCATAAAAAAATTTGATCGGGAAGACCCTCTAAAAATTATGGCAAGGCATAAATTTGTCAGTCCAATGCCTTAGCCAAATCTTGAGAGGCCAAGGCATAGGCTTGGTCTCACCAAGCCTGTCCCAAACAAAAATCCGAGGTAGGAAAAATAAATAAATGGGCACCTATTATTTGAATTTCAAAAAACGGGTACCCATTTTGAAAAGCTAAAAGTGGCATGTAAAATTCGCCGAAAACTTAAAAATTTGAATTTTTAAGAAACGAGTACCCGCATTTTACTTTTAAAAAATGGGTACCCATTTTTTATTTTTAAAAAATGGGTGCCAATTTCTTAAAAAATTAAATTTTTAATTTTTTGAGAAACGGGTACCCGTTTTTTGAAAATAAAAAATGAGTACCCGATTTTTAAAAATAACGGGTGCCCATTTTTTAAAATTGGGTACCCATTTCTAAGAGGTCTCATTTCATCGATTTGACTTTCGCGAAATTGTGACCCAAATTTGTGCATTCACCCATTGATCTTTAACTTGTTTAGCCAACTACTTGATGACAACTGTAGTCACTCAGTAAAATATGTATTCCTTCTTCCACCTTGAGACTTATAGGAAATAATAGTTTATTAGATATAATTGGTGACAAGAATAAAAGAATATTAACTACAAGTTAGTTCAGTGCTAGAGAAACTACACATTTTCTATTAGAGGTTGAACTATTAGCATAAATGTTGATGGTATTCTATTATGGGAGTATCCTAAGCATGTTATGTTGGTTTTATTGCTTTCTTGGTTTGATGGAGTGAGTTATGTATTCAATATTTGATCATATTTCCTAGGCAATTATAGTGGGTGGATACCTATGCATTTCAGTGAGATGGATCATTTACTAGATATAAATTCTTTCATTCTTATTTTTGGAGGCCATGAAGATACCTTCCATCTTCGATTGATCAACTCTTCAGACTTACTCTTCTCTATGTGATCATGTTCTATATAGTGGAGGTTCTTTAGATTAGCAGTTTGGTAGTGTTTACAACTTCATGCTTTAGTGGTGTTCTTTGTTGACATCCTTTTATAGTATTTTTCCAAATGTAGTAAGATAAAGTGCCACTCTATTACATTTTTGGATCTTGCACATCTTTTTGTTTTTTTGTGCTTGCACTATATAATAATTTGACTTTGGGGGTTTCATGTTGGCCATATTTTCCATCTTCCTTTGTCAAGTGAGTGTTCCTTCCATGATATTAGGCTCATGATGTGTCAATCACATGTGCAATTATGTGTTTGTACTTGTTTTGCACTCTCAATGTTCATGGTTCTTCTTTTTGCAAGAGATATTGCATTCAGTTTTAGTGTTCATTTCTTACCTATCAGCATTATAGGGGGTTATGTTGGTTCTATTTATTCATTTTTTTGATGGAGTGAGATATGTATTAAGTATTTGATCCTATGTATTAGGAGATTGTAGTGGATGGATACCTATGCATATTGGTGAGATGGGTCATTTACCATATAGATATTCTTTTATTCCTAATTTTGGAGGCTATGAAGATACCATCCATCTTTAATTGATCATATCTTTAGACTTAGTCTTCTCTACCTGGTCATGTTCCATACAATGGACCTTCTTCATATTAGAAATTTGGCAGTGTTTGAAGCTTTATGCTTTAGTGGTGTTCTTCATGATCGTCTTTTGCTCCTATCTTTTGGGACATTTCCTCATTTCAAGGCTTCTTCATTCATTCACTAGTTCTTTTTAGCATTACTTTCATATCTTTTTGGAGTAAGGTTTTTCCCATGTGGTTTTCTCTATTTCTCCTCTTTTCATAGATTTGATTGTGCTTGGGTACCTCATCAAGCCTTGTTGTTGAGACCCAAATTTACTTTCAGTATTAGTTTCTAGGTTTTTAGCTACTCCCTAAGTTTGTCTTAAGGGTGGGTGTTAGACTAATAAATTATTTTATTATTAATTAAATTGTATTGATTTAACTATTATGTCACTTATTATCTCTAGTTTACTTAAGCTAAACTTTGGGCATATAATAATTAATTCTCTTATTAATTATAATCATGCAGCCTAGGTTAGTTACCTATTAGGGTTTTGATCTCCTTCTATAAGGATTGATATCTTTATAATTCATTAATTCACTTTTGATATTAGTGATTTCTCATTTTTCTCATCAAGAATGTCTCAACCATGGATTAGGGAATTCCAACCTCCTTAGCTTTTGCTTCTCTTTTTCTATGATAGGTTTTTGCATGCAAGTGATTCTTGAGAGTTGTGGTGTTGGTTTTTCATCAAATTCAATACTAAGCATTGCTAGAATATGTGGGAGATTGTTAGCATGATTGACATGTTGCATTTTTGACAATAGAAGTATTTTCGTGAAGATTAGCAAAGTAGAAGATAGAGAACGAGGTTGTGTGGATGGAAAATTGATGTTCAAGTCAAGCATAGTTAAGGATGTATTCTACACTATGTCCTAATGACAAGGTTAAGTGTGCATGGAGAAAGAAAAAGACATGTAGAAGATATGCTTGATTTATAGAGAGCACTATACAAACAAAGTTCCTACGTAAGTAGTTTATGATGAATGTATTATATCTCCTAATAGATATAGATTTTTGATATATATGAGGTTAGAAAATGATAGTAGACAATTTTTTGATGATTTCAACAAGTGTGTAAAGTCTGAGGTTGTACATATGAGAAGTTGTAAAGATTGTGTGCCAACAATATTGTATAATTGTGAAATAATTAATTATCTAAAAGAGACCCCATTATAATTAATTGGGAAAGCCTCAAGAATAACTTAAGGAATTATTTTGAGGATATGGTATAAAGGAAGGTTATTTTCCTTTTGGTAAAGTGTGGATATTGAAATGTGAAGTGTGAAGTGTGCAAACAAGGGAAAAGTATTTGGTAAATGTGAGTAAGTGATCGAAGGGATTGTTGGATGTGAAGTTGGTGATATGGTATTGATATTAGAAGAAGAGAAATCTAGTTGATAGGATAGAGGAAGATAATGTATACGTATAGTTCATTTCTCTTATTCTATAAGGAATAATACAAAGATCATTCGGACAGTAAGTTTAGTGGTCTTGCCCCTAAAGCTAGTTGGAAAGTGGGTCCGTCTACCTTCTAAAACTCCTAAGAGGGATTCAAAGTCTTCTAATAGTGACTAATATGTACTGAATGCATATATTGACTCCTAACAAGGTCCATCCTCTAACAATGAACATTTACATTAATACATCATTTTGTGGGTACCATCCCCACCAAGGTTTTCCCTCTGATCAAGGGCTTTCCTAGATAACATATTCAGTATTATTGTGTAAAAGTATCTTTTTATAGTTGCTGATTATATTTCTCATATGGTTGATGATATAACATTTAGAGGAACTGATTTTATGAGTAGATCATTCACTAATGAAATGAGAAATGATTTTGAGATATCTATGATAGGAGAGATCAAGTTCAAGTACAAACAATGCATAAAAGGTATCTACATAGAAAAATCTAAGTGTGTCAAATAAATACTAAAAATATTTGGTATGGAAGGTTCAAAACATGTAGGTAAACCCATGAGAACTTGTTACAAATTATCTAAAGTAGATAATTATAAGGAGGTGATTTAAATCTCATCATATTGTTATTATCAATATAATGTTACTTGTATTATATAAACCACTCCAAATTTATATAAACAAATGGTCAAGGTCCAATTAAATGAGCAAGGTTTAAATTCATGATCCAAGGATTAGAATATCATCCTAGAAACTTTCCCTAATGATTCATAATATGGTGGATAAAAAATAGTTTACGAAGTTTGTGAAGGCTCTTATCTCTAGGATATAGGCCACAAAATTAACATAAATTATAAAGGGGATCCTTTAAGTGAATATTGTTAATTACTATATGAGGATTCTTAACCTCCTAGTAATGTTGAGTTGTGAAGAAAAAGGAAAATCCATTCTAGTTGATAGTGACCTAGACCTAGGATTAGTATTTAAGAAGATCATAATGTTTGAAATGATGGCTCTAAACATATGAAAGGAGAAGGAGTTAGATTTGAGATAATTAATCCTTGCAGTAAGTTCTTTTTTATGCATATATCGATTGTAATTTTTATATACTAAAAATGAAACAAAGTATGAGGCAATTCATGACATTCTAATGGCAAATGAAAATAAAATGAAAGCCTTGTTACTAGAAGGTAACTCTCAGTTGATCATCAAGAATATCTATAACCAATATTCTTGTAAGGATAAAAGGCTTATATCTTAGAAGAACCATATTTGGGATTTCATTTAAGACTCTAAGAAATGCAATATCAAGACTATTCTAAGGAGAAATAATGTGGTTAAAGATGCACTTGTAGTGTTAGCTAGTTATTTTTTCCTTTATTCTACTACTAGGCCCCAATCGAGTTATATTTGCCATTGCTCTTGTCTCTATTTTAGTGACATGCATTTCTAGTCCTTACAAAACTAGTTTTTCCCTTTAATAAAAAAAAAGTAGTTTATAGTTCATTGAAATATTATAGATAACAAAGGGAAAATTGAAAATTTAGAACTATAATTTATTTTAAATATGCAATATCACAAGTTGCCAAAGAATTAGAGAATGGGATGGGATGGAGAAACATCAGCTCATTAACCTAAAATACTTCCACCAAAAATCTATTTATGTGCATAATAATGAAGACAATAAAGTTTTTTGAGATATACTAATGATAAGAATATTATTTACTTCTAGATATTACAGCCCAAAATAAAATAAAAACATGTTGAAACATTATAAAGATTGGCTAACATTATATTTTTAAAATTTGAACTATGAAAAAGCTATAGTGAATATGTCATTATCAAGATGTGGATGAGAATTAGGAATATATAGCTTCACATGATAATACGAGATTAGATTGGATAACAACTATTTAAATCCTTCAATTTTTTGATCATGTTAATCAATGAGATTTAAGAAAACCTTGGTGAATAGAACCATAATCCGAAAGATGGGTATATTGAGGCATTTAGTAAAATAAATATGAATAAGAAAACAAAATTTGAAGCCAAAACCAAGGTCCATGAGATTTCCAAGGAATTAACCTTATTTGAATCAATGATAAGACTTTTGAAAACTATTCGTCCCATTTTATTGCTTCTTATTTAGGAATAATATTCTCGATATAATGAATTTTGAAGAAACCTTTTTTTTTAGGAATACATAATAAATTTAATAAAATAGTAGTCATCAATAGTAAAACTTGGTTGTGATTTTGAAGGAGTGTCTAAAAGAATTAATTAGTCACCATTTACATATTATTTATGATTTCCATCCTAAGCTATAAATTGCATATCTCTTTTATTTATGAGAGACCTTAAGAAATTGATCATAAACACATTGACTAGATTTAGATGAAGATTATTGTGGCTGAAGACATACTAATAATGGTATAAAAAAGATTAAATAATTTAAAGATAATTATAGATAAGCTCTATATTTTCTTTAATTGGCTAGATGTTTTGTGAGACTTTCTAGCTTGAGAAATAGAAAAATTTCTTTAAAACATTTGTTCCAATTTTATATCTAATAAAAATGTGCCTAAAATTTATCTCTTAATGTGGTTGAGGCAGCATTTGATAGATGCAACTACTTGTCTTTGCACATTAAATATTTGGTAAGAAAGAAACTTGGTATTTAGGTGCCATAATTTTATCATTAAATTTATCTCATTATTTTGTCACCAACTTAGTTGTGTATGGTATAATTGTAATAAGTTACAATCTAAGACAATTAACATTCTTAGATGCCTTAATAGGACAAAGTTGCCTAAAAAACCTACATCTTTTACTTTGATAGTTGTAATCAAATACTTGCTAATCCCTTGTTGCATATTGTCCCCTTTTCAATATTATTTTAATCTCCTTATACATTTAATGTCAAATGATGAACCTAAAAGCAATCTAGATGTAATTTGACTTGAACATATTCCTATCAAATCTACAACCCACATTGATTCACATCCTATGCATTTCAAATATTTAGCCTTGTTTTAATTATGAAATATGTTTCTAATCTTATGATAATATGTCTTAACTCATTTCAAAAATTAATTATGAAATTTTAAGAAAAATCAAGACTTCAAATTGAAACATTAATAAAATTATATGTAAAAAAATTCAAAATTCATATTGTCTAAAAATCCATACATCAACCACTACTTCAAATTATAAATATCTTAAACACAATATATATCTATTACTAAATCAATACAATAATTTTTCTTTCTTCAACTAAATCTATTTTAAAATTAAACAACAGTTGATAGCATAATAGTAACCTGTGAATCTTTTATATGAAATTATAAAAGTTTTAAAATTAAGTTCAAATGCTAAGTCTTTAACAAACGCTAAGAAAAATAAATAATATACCAAAGCTTTAAGAAAAGCATTTAAATCAATAATATAGGTAACTTTAATATCATCCATTTTACTTCTTAGATTTGTTATTACTGGTTTGATTTATTGTTAGTGGTTTGTCCAACTTATTGTATAATCCCAACTCACACAATATGAAAGAAAGCGAGCGAGCGAGACGAATCCTTGCAGCAAGACACGCTCAGATCTATGAGAACGATGGTTTCCGGTATATATATATATATATAATCGCTACAGTTGCTGGTACAGTTGCCCAAATCGGTATTGGCCTTGCGTATTATGACTCAAAAACCTTGAAAAATGATTGTCCGATACCTTCATCAGTTATATATAATCAGTCCGATAATAGTGAATGTGAATGCACCTGTTAATATACTTCATAAATAACACATAATTGATAGCCATGGCAACCCACATTAAAGCCTTCAAAAAAAATTGCATGACAACTTGTTAACGCTTGAGTTGACGGAAAAGGTGGTTTAGGGTTTACGTTTTACAGTTTCCATAGTCAACTTTTCTAGGGTTTTTGCTCCTTTCTCTCTCAACGCACATTCTAGGATTAAATTTACATATACCAGTTATCATTGCATTGCACCATGCACGAATGGCTTAAAATCCTCATTTTTCACATTATCATGATTATCAACATAAATTCAATTAGAAATATGAAGAAACCAGTGTAAAACCTAAATTAAAACATGATAGTGCGAAACCCAAAATCAAAGCATATAACCTTAATCAAAACCGTATAACGAGACAAGAAAACTGTGTTTAGAGGAGTCTATTCACAGTTTAGGTTGTGTTCCGGATCCAAAACCAGCCATAATAATTACAATGAAATGTCCGAAGGAAATAAAACTATTATTCCTGTTCAACAAAACTAAATCTTAGATAAGAAGTTTGCACCGATTTTAAAGACCGTAAAAGAAGAGCCATCAATATCAAAATCGACTTAGATTAAACATCGGCAGTACTTCTTTTTCGAAGTTGCAGAATGTACGAAAATAACAAGGATCTCCACTATAATCCAGAGATGATGTGCCATTAGAAAAAGATAACAAAAAAAGATTGGACCGATAGGAGCAAGTCGAAATTCCCTATCTAAAATACTTAAAGCTCAAAAACAAGTAATCTGCAAAGACATATTTAAATATGTCTACAAATTATTTCCTCCAAAAGGCCTGAACCTTTATAAGAACAGCCCCCAGCCTGATGGATTTCATGTTCTTCATGAGATCCCGATATATGTCCACGTATATGTGAATTTACCTCATTGTTAGTTGGAACAATGTTGCCAACAATAGAAGTTGGAGGGTTGTTTCGTGGCCTGGAGTTATTATTATGCCTTACCATTCCTCTCGCCCTTGATCGTCTAAACCTGGGCTTCTCGAGGGTCCTCGATGGAAGTAAAATGTTTCTAACATTACTTCTTCCTCTTCCTCTGCCGCTTCTGCTTCCCCTTCCCCTACCCCTACATCTAGGGCTTGCTACACCATCGCCACTAGGACTTGTTGAACCATGGCCACTAGGGTTAGCTGCACCATCACCACTAGGGTTTGTTGTGCCATCAATGGTAATAGAATTATCAGCTCTATCACCATAAGGGTTTGTTGCACTGCCAATGGTAATAGGATTCACCCCACCATCACCACTAGGGTTTATTGTATCACCGGCAATAATAGGATTATCATTTCTATCACCACTAGGGCTTGTTGCACCACCAATGGTAAAAGGATTATCGGCTCCATCACCAATAGGGTTTGTTGCACCACCAATAGTAATAATTACCTGAAGCTTCACCATATAACAATTGCTCAAGTAAATCATACTGCAATTTAGTCCTCTCATTTGAATTGAGTGCAACTCCACTATTGTTCATGGTTGTTTGCGACTCCATTGAAGTGTTCGAAGCTTAGCCCGTCACATGGTTATATTGTAATTCTTACACATGTCGGCCAAATTGAATATAAAGTTTATTTCCAAATGCAAAATATTATAATAACGCATTTCTAGTATAGGGAAGGGTTTTAATAGTTGTTATAACTAAAATTTACATATTATAAAATTTTAAAGAGTGTTTTGGAACTTCGGAATTTAGAGGTTTATAAATATAGTTTTGACTTTTTGAAAATTTTTATACATGTTAAGGGTAAAAAAGTGGTCATTTTGAGTTGGTGTACAAACATATTCCCTATTGTGTCATTAATGGTTGGCTTTGACAACCATGACATTACAATAATTGATGCAATACTTATCAAAGTCCCCAATACTTTATGTTGTGGATCCAAATATAGTTACACAATTGATCTAATTGCACAATACTTATGAGTATCTATTATTTTATTTGATGTATTTTCAGGTCACTATTAATTACCAGAGTCTAATAAAGAACAATTGAAAAATAGGTTGGTCCATTGCCCTAAAATATCACACACACACACACACACACACACACACACATACATCAATTTTATATAATAAAGTTGGAGAAATCTTTCCAACATCAATGTTCAACTTTTATGAATAAATTATAGCAAGGGAACTAGCTCTAAAATTATTTAATAACTTATAATTTGAAGCTTAAATTTGTAAAATTTAATTAAAGGGATTGTATAATTTTATTGGTACCTAATTAGTACAAGAAAAAAGTTAATGGAAATTTAGTATATTTGTTGTAATTTTTATGAGGTGGAGCATATCCTTGAGCAAGTATAAATTTACACTTCTCAATGAGCACTTTGACGACAAGGTTCATTTTGAAGTCAAAATGATAGCTATAAGTATTACATGGAATTTATAGAAAATAATGACTGAAATCTAATGTAACATATGAAGTTTAGAATGGGTAGGATTCCCTTTATATTTAAAAATATTTCATATTTAATTAAATACTTTTAAAGAAATCATCAAAAAGGAAAAGCAATCTATATTGATATTAGCATATTGTGATAGTTTTTGGTATTAAGTAGCAACCAAAAATGGGGGCTTGAAAAACACTAGAAAGTCACTTGCAACACATTATCATCCTACCCCCTTTCTTGATATCAAATAACTGCTCATTAACATGTCCAAATTTTTATAGCTACTACAACGAGTAGGATGGTAAACATACTAGAAATTAAAAATACACATTAACATAATAGAGTCTATAAGCATAAAATAATTGAGTCTAACTATGATAATGACAAAAGCTCATTGAGGTGGAGTGAGTGAAACTAAAAACATTAAAAAAGAAAAGAAAAGAAATAATAGCATAGAGAGCTAGCTCTCTTTTTTCTCTTTGACAAGTCTTTATAGTAGTACATGAAGCCAATCATCTGCCAAGAACCAACACAAGGATTTTATGGTGTCCACGCCAATAGAGGCATCAAATCCATCCTTCTTAGCATGTAGGAGATGAAGAGTGGTGACCAATGAGTGCATCACTTTGACAATAAATTTTCCACCTCATCAAATATCTAATCTAGGTTATCCTATATTTTCATAAGTTTCTTGATAGTCTCCTCCAGGGAAGTCCTATCCTAAGAACACCCCTAAACACAAATCCTAGGATAGCCCTTAGGGTTGGTCCCATATCATTTTGTATTTCTCTTTTCTTTATCATGTTGAAAAGAAAGATTAGTAATGGTATCAAGGTCCCTATCATGGCCCCTAGTATCAGTAGCCTTAAGGGTGTGGGTTTCTCCTTTATGAGTGCCAGAAAAATGAGAGGGTATAGGCCTCAAGTGTTTATCCATAGGGTTACAGTCACCCCATGTCTAAGGCCCTTCAATTTTAGTCTCATCCTTTTTATCATCTATATACTTTCCATGATCCATCTTCCTATTTTGCCTCTTAGTTGGCTTCTTAATCTTTCAACTATCTCTAGAGCTTGAACTAATGGTACACTCATGCTTCTCCTTAGGGTTTCCCTATTTTATTTTTTTTAATCATGAGAGATCTTCTCCTACACATTTGAACATCAACATCAAAACCAATAAAATTAACATCCTTCTCCATCTTAATCTATTGAATAATGTAGGACAAAGAGGGATTGAGGTGTTTGGTATCAATAGTTGAGCCAGTCTCCATAGAGATCTAAGGAGTTGAAATGGAAGGTGAGAGGTTGAGAGGGAGGACCTAAATAGTAATGGGTTGAGGGGGATAAAGAGACCTATGAAAATTATAGACGTATAATATGAAGACTTGGCAAAATATAGTATAGGATTTTCCCTCCTTCCTTTTCTTCTAATTTTTAGAATATTATCCTCGATAGAATGTAGCAAAAGGTAGGGTAAAGAGATAAGGTCTTGATTCCTAAAGTGATTCAAAATAGGAAAAAGGTAGTAATATGAAATTTTAAATCAACCGTCTATCATGATGTAATGCGAGATAGTATAACATACCTCATCCCATAGAATTGGAAGAACTTCTCTTTGAAAAACTTCATGCATAAAAACAGGCTCTTCATTAGGGAAAAATAATTTACTTAGGTTAGCTTCATCTAAAATCCTCATTTCCTTGTGTCATTTCCTTTTTTCAAGGGATGGCCCACTAGATCTATTAATTACCTCTTCATTAATCTCAAACAAAATCCCATTAATTGTAATACTTTGATTATTTCAGTAGTTGACAAATTGCATGAAACATTCTCATCATAGGTCTTGATACATTTCATAAAATGAACCAAACCCCCTTTATGCAAATAAGTCCAAGATGCTACACTAATTTTCATGGAATACTCAATGTTTCTTGGCTCAATATGCACAATATTAACATCCATCTTTGTACTTTCCCCTAATTCCAAAATAAACTCCTTTGAGGAATCCAACATAACCCCACCTTCAATGGAAAAAAAAAAAAAAAAACCTAGAGACTGATAGAGTACTTTGCTGTCCACTATTTACAACTAAAAAAAATTCTTAAGAATTTTTTTTCAAATGGGAAAGGTGTCAAGATCACAAGTTTCTTTCAAATAGGAAAAAATCACAATCAACAAGGAGTAATTAGTCTATTTGGTATTCCACCACAAAAGGAAACTATGCCAACGTGATCCATAAACATGTGGCTCACCATTATTAAATAAGGCCCTCCTATTTTTACTAACATAATCCCTTCATATCCTTTATTAGATATTGTATAGGTGTTTTAGGATAGAAAATATAGTAATGAATATGATAAGGGGTTATCATTTTCTTCCTTTTTGATTAGTAATGTGTTGAAGCCTAAATTAGTTATTATTATTTGTTGTTATTTATTGTAATTAATTACTTATATGTGTCAATCTCAAATATATGCAAACTTAAGAACTCCCACATAAGAGGCTCATAGGTTACCATTGTGTTTTATTCTCTTTCCTATAATAAATGGTTATAATTATTTTAATAGGTTCATTCAAATTTAAAAAATGTTTCTTGCCAATGTAAAAGGTGGTTATCCTAAAGAGGATAGTGTACCATTACCAAGTGCACATTAGGTGTATCTATCCCATTAGATTAAGTTTTATTACTCCCAATAAGGGTTTGAGTAGAAGATGACAAGCCTCCATGTTTCTTTAAAGTTATAAATCCAAGGTTCCATGTCCATACACAACAAGAGTGTCTACCACTTGGTTCCCTTAATGGTAAATATTTTGAATGGCCGCATCTTTTAATCTTCCAACTAGAGTATTAATGTTACTTATAATTGTATCCACCTTGCAACTAATTTTTCTTCAACCTCTTGTCACCTCAATGATGAGCTACAAGTCACCCTCCACCATCAACTCAAGTGAGTCCATTGAAATAACACTTTTAATGTCCTAAAGAAGGCACATGGCTTCCACAACATTACCAAAATTCACTCCACATTTTCCCACATTTTCCATTCAAAGTTCAATCTAATCATCCCTTATGATTCTTGCAATAGTCACTAATCCTCTACAGGATGAACCATCAAAGTTTAGTTTGGACCAAGAGGTTTTATGGGATTAAATTTTAACCTTATTTCTAGCAATAATTATAGAATTATCAAATGTGGAGACCAAAGAGACGAGGCCCAAATTATCTACCACAACCTGACCACATTGGGAGGGAGGTGAAGGAGAACTTTTCCATTCCCAAATAGGACAACACTCCTTGATGAGATTCACCAAGAATTATAGAGTAACCACATGGAGGAGAGCCTTTCTCTTTGAAGATGTGAGTATTCCATTCCTTCCATAGGCGCTAGCAGACATACATAGGTATAAATTTCCACTGGGTTCTTAGGAGAGGGTGATCAAATGGGAATTTCTAGTTAGCAATAAATTATTAGAGGTCATAATTGAAGACCCATGAAAACCCAAGTCTTTGTAGGATTCTCGCCCATAGCATCTTGGCATAAGAACAATGGATGAGGAGGTGGCATATGGTTTCCTACTCATTATTACAAAGAACACAATAGTTGAAAAATTAGAAGCCTCTCCATTCAAGACTGTTAATAGTAAGTATATGTCCCATGAAGAGAAGACCACCTAAATAAATCATTTTTTGGGTTAATATAGTGATTTCAAACATATTTCCAAACATTGGCACTATCCTCCAACTTAATAATGGTGTGATAGGTCTATTTAACAGTGAAATCACCAGAAGTAATCAAACCCCAAACAATAATGCCCTCTCTAGGGCAGAGAGGGATGAGAATCCTCTCAATAATACCTTGTGGTTCCTCCAAGAGTATGGTAATGTTCTAATCCTAGAAATTAATGGATAACTTGAAACATTTTCCATTGTTATCCACATAATTGGTAAGTCTCCAACCATATAGGGAGGTACATATAGTTTTGATTGGGTGAAAGCAAATTTGAATAAGAGGGTTACCTCCCAGCCAACTACCTTTCCAAAATTTGATGGTATTCTCATCCACCATTATGTATCTCAACCCCTTCCTTAGACATTTTCAAATTCTAGGAACATTAGTCCAAATCCTTGATTTGATAGGAAATTCATTATTGTAGAGCTCATGAGAGAAGGAACTATGCTTCAAGTGTTTTGCCTCTCATGATTTTGCACCACCTAGTAGTGTTTTGAATTAGCCTCCACCCCACCTTATCCACGAGAGCCCTATTGAGGTCACCGATTCTCCTAACATTTAACTTCCCCAATATTTGAGTTTGTAGACTTTTTCTGAGCTAACCAACTTCATTTTGGCCTTCTCATCAGTACATGTCCACAAGAAGTTGAGCTGAATTTGTTCTATGATATCCATAAATCTATTGGATATATATTTTTTTAAATAAAGGAAAAATATTGGTATACCTTGGATGGAGGCCGAGAGGAGTTGTAACTTACCACCATTACTTAGAATTTTTCCTTTCTAACCAATGATTTTTCTCTACATGTTCTCCACAAAAGTGTTCTAGGACTTGGGGGAGACCTTGTTAATGGTAAGGGATAGGCTGAGATATGTGTGAAGTATGGATGACACCTAGAAATTAAGCTCTTGGGTCAGATATCTTTGCAAGTCCATCTCCATGTTAAAAAATTATAACTTTTTCTTGTAGTAATTTATGTATTAACCAAAGAATTCAGCATATTGATTCAGGAGTTCTTTCCAAACCCTTGCCTCTCTTATAGAGGATAATCCATAAAAGGTGTCACAAAAAAACTATTGTAGAAATTCAAGGTGAGAGAAGAGGATGACTTGATCCCCTCAAGATCCTTTGTACTCTACTAAAGCAATAAAATTCTATCCAAGAATCTAAGTCATGACAATAAATAGATAGGGGGATAGGGGATCTCCTTTCTGTAATCCCCTACTGGTATTTAAAATATTCCATGGATTACCACTAATTAACATAGAAAATTATAGTGCATTAACCACTTCTTTAATGAGGAGAATAAACTTTTTTGCAAATCCAAATTTGAAAAGGATGCCAAATAAGGATTCTCTTTGTACCTTATCATAGGCTTTGGAGATGTTAAGTTTCATGGCCATACTAGGATTCCTACTTTTCTCCATAAAATGCAGAACTTTAATGGACGTTATCATTGCATCAAGAATATATCTCCCAGACACAAAACCACTCTAGGAAGGGTTAATGAATTTATCTAGTAAAGGCTTTAGGTGATTCACTAACACCTTAAGGAAAATCTTATAGACTATATTGTAGACACTGATATGTATGAAGTTATTCATTGTAGTAGGCTCCACATATTTGGGTACAAAACCAACATAGGTCTAATTCAATTCTCTTTGGATTCTCCCCCTCCTTATGAAATATTTGGAAACATGCACTAGATCATACTTAATGATATCTCAAAACTCTTCAAATAAAATTAGGGGAAAGCTATCTAGTCCTAGAGGTTTGAAAACTCCTATAGAGAAGACACCATTTCTAACTTCTTCCACATTGAACTTCTTAATCAAATTCTAGTTTATATCATCATTAATAATTGAGGCAATGACCTATAGTAACATGTCCTTAGTACTAGGATCAAGAATTTGATGCTAGGAATTGTAGATATCCTTAAAGTAATAGGTTTCCAAGTTTCCTAAATCAACTTCCTCCACCAACTCGCTATTGTTTCCATCTAGTAATTTAGTTATAAAATAGTGTTCCTTTTCTTATGTTTGGAAGATAATATGAAAAAAAGAAATATTCTTATCACCTTTAGTCAACTATTGAATACAAGATCTTTTTTTCCAAAAAAAATCTTCCCTCTCAACAACCTACCTCTATTTGGCATGCCTTTCTAGTTCTTCTTTGTGGGTAATCTTAAAGGTATCCCCATTGTCCATAGCATTCTAAAGGCTATCTTTTTTGTCTTTGATATCCTTATTTGGTATAAAAATATCTCCAAAGGATGATTTACTCCATCCTAAAACTTTATTTATGATACTATCTAATTTTCTTGTAATCCTAATCATGGAAGTGCCTTCAACCTATAGATTCCACAACCTACTAACACATTCTCTAAATTGGGGGTGAGAATTCTACATTATCTCATGTCTAAAGGGAATCCTCCCTTGTGAAATTTTAGAGGACCAACTAAACAAAATCATGGAGTGATCATAAATTGTTCTAGGAAATGCTTGAAGGGTGCTGATAAGATGTCCCATTCTATCATTATGAGCACTCTGTCATGATGCACACAAATAAGATTAGGGTTTGACCTATTGTTGGACCAAGTAAGAGAAGCACCCTAGAGTTCAATATCTAGGATATCATTTCTTCTCAAAAAATATACAAGGTCATACATGCTATTTGAGTAGTCCTCTAAATTGCCCATATTTTTTGAGGGCTAAAGAGAGGCATTGAATACCCTAGTAGAGATAATTTTTGTGTAATGCCCCACTAGGGAACCCAAAAGCATAATTCTAAATGTTACTACATTTGATGTGATCCCACAATAGCAGGTACAACTTTTGTGCCACAAAAAAATTAGAAACAGTTGGAAATTTCCAATTTCCAATTTTGAATTGTTCACACAAACATTAAGGAAATGTTCACACAAACATTATCTACATTTATGTTTTCATGAACATAATTAAATATAAATAGTCACATTCACATGAACATAAGTACTATAAAGGTTCACACAAACATACACAAGATACTATTTTCACTTAAAACTATGTTTGCATGAACATATGTTTTTTTTTTGAAATTGCTATTTTCTTAGAAAAAAGGAAAAAATTGTTTTTTGAGCCTAAAAACTATGATCAAATGATCTCCTAATGTAAATCAATAAATGCCAAATTTTTCTTCTTGGAGCAATCTTTCAAACAACTATAATTTTAATACGTACTATATTCATTAAGAATTTCAAAAATGAGTTTAACTCATTATAGGGTTATTAATGATTGAACATCAACTGAGTTTGACACAAGGGAAAAGTTTTTAATTAGGTCATTTTTTTTTGAAGAATATCTAGGAAATAGGCTACTAAGATAACATTCTATTGAAATAGGAAAAATTGATTTATGATATATTGAGTTCAAGTTATCCTTGTCAAAATGAATGTATGTCTGAATTACGATTGATGTCACTTCAAAACTTTACAAACTATACAATATTCAGCCAAATTGAGTCAAACCAAATGGATCCTCTTGATATTGATGTTACAAATCCAACATCGATATAATTACCTCATTATCATTTATTAAAAAAAAAAAGTTATGCTTGTCAAGGGGACTATCACTTTTTTAAAATTTTGATTTTTTATATGTACCACTTTTTAGGGGAGAAGAAAAAATTGACCTATATAATTTTTTAAAAAAATTTAAAATTATGGTTAGATAGTAGGAACAAAGTACTAAAAATCATTATTTTATGTCATCTTCAAATTATTCATAGTTTTAGAGATATAGTCACTCAAATGTGAGGTTTATTTAAAAAATGTTGATTTCAGTGTCAAAATTCGTTAAAAAGTGGTACCCACTATTGTGGGAACACCAATAGTTGATATAAAATAATTTATTAGTATAATTATCAAATATTTTTAGATTTTTCTCAATAATTACAACATATCAAGTTTTATCTTGGCTGTGAATGATAATTACTTTTTGAACTCCCTCTTAAACCAATATTTCATTATCTTATTTAGAAAGGAGAATTCTTTGAATTGAATTTTAGATTACAGAATTTAGCAAAAGAGGCTTGATGTTTAAGTAGGTTAGGACAAATTTTTTTAGTGTGCCTATATTTGTCACATCTATAACATTGTACTTTGGAGTAGTCCCTTTGTCTCTTGGGAAAATGTTTGTCATTTTTCCTTTTTAATTTAGAGGTGAGAGTTCGAAATTCTTCATTTTTTAATTCATTACTAACTCCTCTAGATATTAGACTATATATTTCTTGAATATAGTTGGCCTTTCATCAATTAAATTTAGGGAGTTTGGAATGGGCACATACTCATTGTCTAAAATTTTTCCATGAAGCAGGGAGTCTGTTTAATGTTATCACAGTTAACTCCTTGATATCATAAATGTGACCAATTTTCAAGAGTTAGTTTCTTAAATATGTTATCCTCATTAGATATGAGGTAAATGTTTCTCCTTTATTCCTTTTTCTTGTACTGAGTTGATTCTTCAGAGTGAGACACCTACTAGTTTTGTTGATTTGAAACATGTCTTCTAGTGCCCTTAGCATATCATTTATAGAGTCCAACTTGGTGATAATAGGTAGTAAGTGATTTTTTACCCCATCTATCAATAACTCCATCACTCTTGTCTTCTCCTTTTCCCATTGATCATTTTGCTATCTTTCTCAGCTTTAGAAGAACTCACAATAGTTAATAGATCGTGCTTCTTCAGAACTAGCATCATTCATAGTTTCCATGTTTCAAAATCAGAAGCACCTTCAAGTTTGTCTTTGAGTCTCATGTCATTTACCATTATGAAATAGTGTGATTTAATAAATTATAAAAAAACTTTAATAATCTGATCTAATCTTTTCTTTAGACCTGCTCTGATACCATATTTATTTTATTAGATTATTATAATTTAAAAATTCTTTAATATATTTCTATAAACTTCTCAATTTAATATCCCTCTTTTGTAATAATATTGGATCACTTATATGTGTTTCAAAAGAGAAGATGACTTATAATATATATATATATAACATATACTGAAAGGTTTGAAACCCTACACATACCATTTCACCTAAAGGACACAAAAATATGATTAACTTTAACAAATACCGGTACACGAACATGAACAAGGTTAAAGTGTGTAGTAAAACACACAGTTCATGCACTCATAATGAGTACTAAAACTAAGTGCACAAGAAGGAAAATAAACCATGGCCATAAAAACATGTTAGCTGACATGTTAGATGGGATAAGACATGCGCTCACATGAATATGAGATTGTCATGGTCGATGTGACATGTAGAACATGATAATACAATATTAAAAGCTCGTATCATGAATGAAAGATATTTATTGGTATCAATAGAGGTAACAACTATATATGGACATATGTGTGTGTGTGTGTGTGTGTAATATGCATATATAATATCTATGTATACATACATACATACATACATACATATATATATATATATATATATATATATATATATATATATATATATATATATATATATATATATATATATATATATATATATATATATATATATATATATATAATATAATATTATACATATACACATACATATATACATACATACATACATACATACATCTATGTAGTAAACATTAATAAGGGTTTAAGATATAGATATATCCATTAGAAATAAAGAAATATGTGACGAATGGAGATTATCATTTTGTATAAAATTTAATTAAGGAGTTGATTGTTAAATTTATACTTTAAGACTTATCTAACATAAACTATTAAAACATTAATAGTTGGTTTCATTATGTTTTTGGTTATATGTTGATTAAGTTTTTGTGAATGTGAAGTTGAAGAAGGTGAAAGAAGAAAGTTGAGCCAGGAGAGTCGAATAGAGTTGGAAATAAGAAGGAAGGAATCATCCAGTTAAGAGAATAGAGTGAGAGATCAGACAGAGATAGGAACATAATAGAGATCTAAACAAGAAAATGTAGTTTCTATTCTTAACAAATCATTTTTATTTTTTCTTTCTAACCAACATAGTATAAAATCTCACAAAATTGAGTGGATCTAACAAGTCTATGAAATCCTATATGGTAACATCAATTAGTGGTATTTGTAAGTCCTCTAGAGAAAGTTACTCTTTAGACAAGATCAAGCACTGGTAAGGTCTAGATGATGTTTTGGTAAAATTTTCTAACAAAGTCACATTAATGATGTTTATGTAAACCTTCAACAAGGCTGGCTCCAAGAAGAGTGTTTGAAATCTGATTGAAAAGCTCATTGTTGAAGATCAAAGAGAGAGATTGTTGCAAAGAAGGAAGATTGTTTTTTTCAATCATTGTTTCATTATTAATGTCAAACCTACTATTTTTAGGACTAACATTTTCTTATAAGATCCAAAGTGCTATCACTTAGTTGATTGATGAAGAGGATTTGATCAACAAGAAATGACAAGAGCACCTAAGGAAAGGTTGAGCTATGATGTTTTAATGAACTGCAAGGACTAGTTAAGTCAATGGTAAAATGATGTATTGATAACATACTCAAAGATACAGAGGTTGGTCACACTTAGAAACATTGGAGGAAGAAGTTATAATAAGATTGATTACAAAGCTTAAACTAAGATCATTAGTGCATGTCGAGAAAGTTAGTTGAAGCCGAGAAAATTTTCAGTTGGAGCCGAGTAACAGGAAATTCTAGTGTGTGTCAAGTGATCTTCAAGAGCTGAGTTAAGATTAAGTGCCAAGTAACAGAAAATCTTAGTTGGTGCCGAGAGATCTTCAGGTGCCGAGTAACACAGTATGTGCCGAGCACCAGCATTTCAATAGTGCCAAGCTGCTACATTATTTCAAATGATGAAGATTCACCAAATCTAAGCTGAATAAGTGGTTTTCTTAAATTTTGTGAATGAGTTGGAAGATAAGGATGAAACATAAGGATGATGTGTTGCTGGCGCATAATTCTATGTAAACCATTTTTGGAGCAATTTCAAGAGAATTATTCAAGAAGTTTCGAGAGGAAACAAAACATGGGTTAGATGCAATGAATCCCACCTAATCCATGTGAATTGAAATTAAAGGATGAAAGAATTGAGCAAGAAAAGAACCCCAAGACTTCTATTTAAGGAGTCATAGACCAAGAAGAAAATGTTGCTTCTACTGCTACTGCTACTGCTAAAGTGCCAAACTATAAAGTGGTTCAAAGGGTGTCAAGAAGGAGACATCTAGGAGAAAGAAGAGTACATAGGCTCTACTTCTATGAGTGGTCATAAAGAGATGATTACACTAGTACATTGAGCATGGAGACTCAAGGAGACTAAGCTTGAAAGGAGGGCAACCTGTCAGAGTTGCACTGATTGAAGGCCAGGCAAGGGTATGAGCTGAGAAGTGATCTAAGATTTGCAAGATAAGTTGTATGTTGTAGTCAGGTCAAAGATTTTCTAATGCTCTCTAGAAATTATATTAGATATGGAAATCCTATGGACTTAGGTTGGCCTAATAGCCATTTGTATCCTTTAACAGGGTGGCTTTCCAAGTGAATGTTCTAAAGTCCTTTAACCAGACCCACTTCTAATAGGGTGGTTAAATTCTCTAACAAGGTCAAACTTAATAGTGTGTTGTAAGCCTTTCACAGGGCATCACTTCAGAAGAGTGAGAATTGAGTAGTATGTTACTGGTAGTTTTTCTCAAAATGGGTTTCCATGTAAATCATTGTGTTATGTGTTTATTTCTCATGTGTTATGTTTGCATGTTGATTTACAATAATTTGTTGATTAAAAAATTTAAAGCTTGGATGAATGAATAGTTGAATGGACTCACTATACTTAGTAAAAATTTTGAATAGAACATTTGGACTTTGAATAATTGATTCACCCCCCACGCCCCTTAGTTATTCTAAAGCATTTCTAATAATTGGTAGCAGAGCCAACTACTAATTTAGTTTCAAGGTACTAGAATCAGGAAGATCAAGATGTCCAAGAGAGAAGTTCCCAAGCTCAACAAACACAACTTTAGTTCATGGAAGAGTCTGATGAAATTGTACCTTGGATCAAAAGGTGACTATGCACAAACCTCAATTGGAACATAACATGTAAATCCAATAGGTCCTCTTAGTGTAGATGATTTGAATAAAAAGGAGTGCAATCAAGCAATGCTAGAGATTGCCTCTACACTTAATTATGTAGAATATGATGACATCAAAGATTGTGACACTGCATTCAAAATGTGGAAAGCCTTATCAGATATATCTGGAGGAGATTAGAATGTCCAAAGAGGAAAGAGAGAAAGCTTAAGAGGAAAGTTTGATGACATGAAAATGGAGGAAGGTGACAATGCTGCTCAATATGCTGCAGGAATGAAATAAGTGGTAAGTGCAATAAGAAGCCTAGTGGTCAACTGGAAGAAGAAACTGTCATCAGAAAATACTTAAGAACTCTACTCCCTATCTATGCTATTAGAGTTTTAGCCATCCAAGAGTTGATATGTGTACAAGGGAACACACTAACCTTTGCAGGAATAGTGGGAATACTTACTACATTTGAGCTGTCTAATTTTGACAACTACAGACCTAAGAACCTTGAATCTACTTTCAAGGCCAAAATGACAATAAAGACGCTGAGGAGGAGACATCAAAAAAGAAGAGAAGAAAGGGAAAATATGCATCTAGTGATAGCAGTGCAAATGAAGAAGATGTGGAATAGTTAGAAGCACTACTGGCTTGGAGATTCCATAGAGGCAAAGGTAAGCTTCCTATCATATGTTTCAATTACAGTGAATTAGGTCATATTGTTGCAAGATGTACATAGAAGAAGAGCTACAAAGAAAGAAACAAGTACAAGAACAAGAGAGAAGATGATAGCGAAGACTACAAGGAAAAACGCAAGAGATGCTACATTGTTGAATAAGATTATGATGAGAATGATGATGAAGTAGTCTATGTGGCCATGAAGGATGAATCATATAAAGATGAAGATGAAGCTACAACATTGGTTACTTGTGTGAACAAGAATGAACAATGGATCATAGATAGTGGATGCTCACATCACATGACAGGAGATAAAAGTAAGTTCATTACCTTTACTCAATATGATAGAAATAGTGTTAGATTTGGTAATGATGCTCCATGTCAAATCAAACGAAAATACTCTATTAAAATCATAGAGAAAATTTCATGTGATAATGCATACTATGTTGAAGAACTGAACTACAACTTGTTCACTGTATCACAGTTAGGCAATGTAGGTTGCAAAGTTTAATTTGGAAACAAAATTGCCAAGATCTATGACACTAATGAAAATCTAATAGGAAAAGGTGAACAAGCTAGGAGTAATATATTTTACCTAAATATGGAAGATGCAACATGTATTGTTATTAGAATTGATGATATGTGGTTGTGGCATAAAAGACTGTGTCATGTTAACTTTGATAATCTTATTAGCATTAGCAAAAGGAAAAAAGTTAGAGGGTTGCCCAAATTGAAGAAACCTAAAAATATAATGTGTAAGCAATGTCAACTAGGGAAGATGACTAAGTCTAGTTTCAAAAGAAAAACATACACTTACAAAGAAGTACTAGAGTTAGTCCATATAGAATTATGTGGACCAATAGAAGTGAAAAGTTACCTAGGAGATAGATACATAGTGTTATTTGTAGATGATTATTTGAGGATGATGACTACTATGTTTTTTAAAGAAAAATTATGACACATTTCAAATGTTCAAGTGGTATTTGGCTGGAGTTTAGAAGGAAATAGGAAAGAACCTGAAATGCCTAAGGTTAGACAAAGGAGGTGAGTTCAAATCAAAAGAATTTTAAATATTTTGCAATGAAAAAGGTATCAAAAGGAAAACATCAACACCAAGAACTCCACCACAAAATGGTATAAGAAATAGGTCAATGATTGATTGTGCTAGAACCTTGATGATGGAGAAAAATGTTGCACTAAAGTATTGGAGAGAAGCTATTAGTACTATAGTCTACACATTGAACAGAGTTCAAGTCAAGAAAGGTACAAATACAACACCTTTTGAATTATGGTATGGTCACTCACCTAATGTAAAAAATTTCAAAGTATTTGGTTGTAAATACTATATTCTTAAAGATACTGGAAATGATAATTTTGATGCAAAAAGTGATGAAGGCATATTTGTTGGATACTCCACTAGAAGCAAAGCATATAAGTGTTTAAACACTAACACTAATAAGATGGTGGAGAGTGCAAATGTAAATTTTAATGAGCATGCAAAAGTTTAGATTGATGAGTCAAAGAAAATAGAGGATTATAAATCATTTGTATACTTCTATGAAGGAATGAATGTTGAAGACAATGCTACAAATCAAGTTGGGAACTAGCAAAAAATTTAAGTATCTACTAAGTCTCAGCCTATGAATGATGTGCTACATTCAGAAGCTGAGTTGCAAAATGTAGAAAATGCTCATTCTAATTCTAAAAATAGTATACATGAGGGAAATGATGAAATGCCAAATGAAAAAGAACAAAATGACTCTGAAGCTAAAGGATCAAACATGGAAAGAAGGACAGAACCAAGGTTAGCCAATTATGTGAGAAGACATCACCATGCAGATCAAATCATTGGTGACAAGGATGCCAGACTAATGACAAGAAATAGATTGAAGAATAAATCATGTCTGTTGTGCAAGGTTGAACCTAAAACAATTATAGATGCACTACAAGATGATGACTAGTATAAAGCCATGGAAGAGGAGATATATCAGATTGAAAAGAACAAAACATGGTCCCTAGTTCCTAGACTAACTGATAAGAATGTGATTGGTATCAAATGGGTGTTTAGAAACAAATTTGATGAGAATGGTGAGATAACAAGAAACAAAGCCAGATTAGTTTACAAAGGCTATGTACAAGAAGAAGGATTGGATTATGGGGAAACTTTTGACCTTGTTGCAAGAATGGAAGGAGTAAGAACATTACTTGCATATGGTGCATACAAAGGTTTCAAAGTGTACCAAATGGATGTGAAGTCTACTTTTTGAATGGTATACTGGAAGAACGATCTACATAGAACAACTAGAGGGATTTTTTGATGAAAAGAAGAAGGACATGGTTTGCAAACTGCACAAAGCACTTTATGGATTGAAGCAAGCACCTAGAGCATGGTATGAGAGGCTGCATAAATATCTTGTAAAGATAGGATTTGAAAGAATAGATGAAAACAACAACTTGCACATCAAAGCTGAAAAAGGTAAAGACATTTTGATAGTAGAAATCTTTGTGGATGATATAATATTTGGAGGAAAAGATGTTCTTTACAAAAAAATTGCTGATCAAATGAAACAAGAATTTGAGATGTCAATATTTAGAGAAATCGAATTCTTTGTTGGATTACAAGTACATCAATTAAAACATGGCATATTTTTGACCCAATCCAAATACATGAAGGAGGTACTCGAAACATTTGGGTTAGAAGACTCAAAACCAATTAGCACACCAATGTCAACTAGACATAAGCTATCTAAGAATGATGAATCAGCTGAAGTGAATCATACATTGTATAGATAAATGATTGGAAAGGTACAATATGTTGTATATAGTAGACCAAGCATTAGATTAGTTGTTGGAATAGTGGCAAGATTTTCTACAAATCTAAGAGAAAATCATTTAATAGCAGTAAAGAGAATACTAAGGTACTTGAAAGGAACTAATGACTTTAGCTTGTACTACAACAGCAGTGAGAAATTTGAACTGAGAGCCTACACTAATGCAGATTGGGGAGGTAATATTGATGATAGAAAAAGCACTAGTGGAGGAGCACTTTTCTTGTGAAAAAGGTTGTTTACATGGACCAGTAAAAAGCAAAGTTGCACCTCATAGTTCACTATTGAAGTTGAATATGTTGCAACTACTATAAATTGCACCAATATTGTATGGATCAAACATTTTATGCAAGGTATGAAGGAAGAGGTAACTGAGCCTATGATACTTTATTGTGATAATACAAGTGCTATCAACATATCAAAGAACATTGTAATGCATGCTAAAATCAAGCACATTGTAATCAAGTATCACTATGTAAGAGAGTTGGTGGAAGAAAAATAAGTGAAGATGGAATATGTTAGTTCAAAGGAACATATTACTGACATATTCACAAAGACACTACCTAAAGATGCTTTTAAGTATCTTAGAGGTAAGTTAGGGGTGATACCCCTAGCTAAAGGCTACTTGAAGCAAAAGCAAGACTACCCTACATCAAATGAGCTGAATGTTGAAGATTTTACACATCAATGCAGAGGATGTTTACTTTAGAATTCATGCCTAAAGTAGTAAAAGTGTTGAAGTTTCAAAACAATCAGAAGCAAGGAGATAGAGGGAGAAATTGAATGAACCTACAAAAGCTACACTTGCATACTAAGCTGTTAATATGTCTTTGGCATTGTTGTCAAAGAGGGAGAAGATGTGAAAAATTGAACAACAGAAGAAGTTGTGAGAAACTGATCAATAGGAGAAGGATCAATAGAAGAAGTTGTGTGATACTAATCAAAAGAAGATAGAGGGAGAAGTTGATAGACATAATCAAAATTTGATCAGAACAACAGAAGATGAGCAATACAGAGGGAGAAAGACAAAGAACAAGGATACAATAGCAAAGAGAGAGAAGCAAAAATGAAGCAATCAAAATAGTAGAGAAAGATGTGAAGTTAAAATTTACTTTTTGGCATTTGACTTACTATTCTAACCTAGTTAGACTGTGGTTAAATAGTTTAGTCTGATGGTTGATCAGTTTGGTTTGTCATCAATGCCAAAGAGGGAGATTGTTGGAAATCTAATTGAAAAGCTCATTGTTGAAGATCAAAGATGGAGATTGTTGTAAGGAAGGAAGATATTTATTTTCAATCATTATTTTTTCATTGATGTCAAACACGCTATTTGTAGGAATGCCATTTTCTTATAAGATCCAAACTACTATCACTTAGTTGATTGATGAAGATGATTTGATCAACAAGATGTGACAAGAGCACCTAAGGGAAAGGTTGAGTTATGATGCTTTAATGAAGTATAAGGATGAGTTAAGTCAATGGTTAAATAATGTATTGATAACATACTCAAAGATACAGAGGTTGGTCACACTTAGAAACATTAGAGGAAGAAGTTATAACAAGGTTGATTGCAAAGCTTAAACTAAGATTATTAGTGGGTGCCAAACAAGTTAGTTGAAGTCGAGAAAATTCTTAGCTAGAGCTAAGTAATAAGAAATTCTAGTGTGTGTCGAGTGATCTTCAGGTGATAAGTGAAGATCAAGTGCTGAGTAATAGAAAATCTTAGTTGGTGCCAACTAATCTTTAGGTGCCGAGTAATACAGTATGTGTTAAACACTAGTATTTCAATAGTGCTGAGCTACTACATTATTTCAAATGATGAAGATTTACCAAATCTAAGCTGACAAAGTGGTTGTCCTAAATTTTGTGAATGATTTGGAAGATATGGATGATGAGCTAGTAGCACAGAATTCTATGTAAACTATTTTTGAGCAAATTCAAAAGGATTATTCAAGAAGTTTCTAGAGGAAACAAAATATGGGTTAGATGCAATGAATCCTACCTAATCCATGTCAATTGAAATTAAAGGATGGAATAATTGAGAAGAAAAAGAACTCCAAGACTTCTATTTAAGGAGTCATAGACCAAGAAGCAAATGTTGCTAATATTGTTGCTGCTAAAGTGCCAAACTGCAAAGTGGTTAGAAGGGTTTTAGGAAGGAGACGTCTAGGAGAAGGAAGAGCACAGAGGCTCTGCTTCTACAAGTGGTCATGAAGAGATGATTGCAATGGTACATTGAGCATGGAGACTCAAGGAGACTAATCTTGAAAGGAGGGCAAGCTATTAGAGTTGCAGTGATTGAAGGCCAGGCAAGGGTATGAGCTGAGAAGTGATCTGAGATCTGCAAGATAAGCTGTATGTTGTAGTTAGGTCAAAGATTTTCTAATAATCTCTAGCAATTGCATTAGATATGGAAATCCTATGGACTTAGGTTGGCCTAGTATCCATTTGGAAATCCTTTAATAGGGTGGCATTCCAAGTGAATTTTCTAAAGTCCTTTAACCAAGCCCACTTCTAATAGGGTGGTTAAATCATCTAACAAGGTCACATTTAATAGTTTGTTGTAAGCCTTTAATAGGGTAGGCCTTTCATAGGGCATCACTTCAGAAGAGTTAGAATTGAGTAGCATGTTATTGGTGGTTTTTCCCAAATTGGGTTTGCACATAAATCATTATGTTATGTGTTGATTTCTCGTGTGTTATGCATGCATGTTGATTTATAGTAACTTACTGATTAGAAAAGTTAAAGCTTGGATGAATGAATAGTTGAATGGGCTCACTATACTTAGTGAAAATTTTGAATTGGACATTTGGAACATGAATAACTGATTCACCACCTATATTTATACAACTCCACAAAAGTATTACTATTTAACTAAAAGCAATTTTTTTGAGCTTTGAATTTGTTGACCCATGATTTCTTCCTTCACAAATGAAACCTACTTGAAATGTATCTACACAAACATTGAATCTTGAAACGGCTATGGTAACTAAGCAAATCCATTAAAAAATAGACATAAATTTTTAAATTTAGTTGTATAAATATTTTTTATCTATGAAAATCCATTAAATACTATTAAAATTAAGGCTCCTTTTCATTTTTAGAATTGTAGAAATTAATTTAGCTAAATCAATGTTTTACAAATTCTCGTTCCTATTTTTGGGATTTTACTTGAACCATTTGTTTCACTTGGAAGATGAGTGGGAGTACACTCCAAAAATTTGACTCTATTGTTTCTACACTCCTTAAAAAGCATAAGGGTATGTGTAGGATCATGGTCAACCAAACTATGGCCTTAAGTGGCAGTGAAAAATTAGCAAATCAGGGTTATGTCAACTTGACACATAATTTTAAAGCAGTTCTGCAATTTATATCCAAAAGTTGTAAGAAAATAATCTGTAAGAATTTGCATCTATTTTCTAAACTACTATGCCTTATCTAGAGAAAAAATGATTTGATAGGTTGAAAGATTGGATTTAATGCAACACTACAAAAATTTCAAGGCAAAAATAAAAAGTAGGTGAATGTCTGACCACCTTAATCAAAATCAAATGATAATATATTTTAATGTAATTATAGATACAAAAAGTGGACTCAAGCTTGGATGTGATGCATATTTTTGAGAATTTTTATTCTAAATAAATAATTAATTATGAATTTTCTACTACACTATTTTTAGAATAAAAAAACTCTAATGTTTGACCACCTTAACAAGTTCAAAAAAAATCAAAAATAATTAATTTTTTTTCTTATATTAGTTGAAGCATAGAATGTGACACATGTTTTGGATTCATAAATCTTATATGGTTTAAAAGTTATAGCTATTTTTCAATCAGTATGTCAATCAACACTTCATAGCTAACTCCATTAGAAAATAAGTAATAATTATTTACTTAACTCAAATTTGATAGAGATTATATCGATGGAAATTTGAGACTATTCTCAAGAAACCCTTTTTGTTTCATCAAATTTAGATGAAAAAAAGTTGTCAGCTACATCGTTGAAGTCAGAAACACACAATAGGCCAAAAACACATTTTTTAGATCTTTTTGACGTTGACCATGTAGGGTTGGCATCCAAAGAAAAACCAAGCCTAATCGGTTACTCATTCCCAAATTGGGTATCTATTCCCAAATCAGATACCCATTCTCAAATCGGATGCCCATTTTTTTAATTAATTAATTTGTCAATTTTGTTTTTATCAATTTCTTTCATAATATATGACCCCTTTCTAGGATAATATGTTTTTTTAAAGGTTTTAGGACCTTTAACCATACATATAATGGTTCCAAAGGATCAAAAGGGGTCATAGGGTACCCTTTCACACTCTTCAACCCATTGAATCACAATATGCATGCTTAAGGTTCCTAGGACCCCTAACCACATAAATGATGTGATCTAATGACTCAAAATGGCCTTATAATACCCTATGACCCTTTTTGACCCATTTGATGACATTAAGTGTGCTTAGGGATCATAAGATACACTATTACTCCTTTTGACTCATCTGTACACATAATATATATTCCTAGAACTCTTAGGAATGCATTTTATTATTTAATGAGTCAGAAGGGGTCATAGGGAACTTTATGATCCCATTCAATTCATTGAAACACGTAATATATGTCCCTAGAGGTCTTAGGACCCCTAGGAACATATGTGACCCCTACGAACATATGTGGTCCTAGGACCCTTAGAAATCTATGACCCCTTTGGACCCATATAAATGATTATAATATGTCCCTAGGGGTTATAGGACACTTAGAGACATATGTTGTCATGAAATGTATCGAAAGGGGTTATATGATATCCTATGACCCCTTTCGACCCATATAAATGATTATTATATGTTCCCACGAGTCTCAGGACCCCTATATACATATGCTATAATGAAATATGTTGAAAGGGGTCATAGGTTATCTTATGACCCCTTTCGAGCTATATAAGTGATTATAATATGTAACTAGAGGTCTTGGGACCCTTAGAGACATATGTTGTAATGAAATGTGTCAAAAAAGTTCATAGGTTATCCTATGACCCCTTTCCACCCATATAAATGATTATAATATGTCTCAAGGGGTCTTTGGACCCCTAGCAACATATGTCATAATAAAATGTGTTGAAAGGAGTCACAAGTTATCCTATGACCACTTTACCCATATAAACTATTATAATATGTCCCTAAGGGACTCGGGATCCCTAGCAACATATGTTATAATAAAATGTGGTGAAAGAAGTCACAAGTTATCCTATGACCCCTTTACCCATATAAACTATTATAATATGTCCCTAAGGGACTTGGGACCCCTAGCAACATATGTTATAATGAAATGTATCGAAAGTGGTCATCGGTTATCCTATGACAACATTCGACCCATATAAACAATTATAATATGTCCTTAGAGGTCTTGGGACCCCTAGAGACATATATTGTAATAAAATGTGTGAAAACCTATGACCCCTTTTGAACCATATAAATGATTCTAATATGTCCCTAGGGGTCTTGGGACCCCTAGAGACCTATGTTATCATGAAATGTGTCAAAAAGGGTCATAGGTCACTAGTAAATTTGGACCCAATTTTTGACCAAGGTTCATCGCTATTTGTTGAAATTTTGACCAACCTGCAATTTGGTCAAAATTTTGATGAGAAAAATAGCGAAGAACCTTGTTCAAAAATTGGGTCCAAATGTACTAGTGGGTTATCCTATGACCCCTTATGACCCATATAAATGATTACAATATGTTCCTAGATGTCCTAGGAACCCTAGAGATATATGTTGTCATGAAATGTGTCGAAAGGAGTCGTAGGATTTACTATGACCCCTTTTAAACCATAGAAATAATTATAATATGTCTCTATGGGTCCTATGACCCCTAAAGACATATGTTGTAATGAAATATGTTGAAAGGGGTCATAGGATAACCTATGACCCTGTTTAACCCATAAAAATTATTATAATATGTCCCTAGAGGTCCTAAGACCCCTAGAAACATATGTTGTAATGAAATGTGCCAAAAAGCATCATTGGTTATCCCACAATCCCTTTCAACCCATATAAATGATTATAATATGTTCTTAGGAGTCCTAGGAGCCCTAGGGACATATGTTGTCATGAAACATATCAAACGAGGTCATAAGGTTATCCTATGACTCCTTTTGACCCATATAAATGATTATAATATGTCCTTAGGGGTCTTAAGATCCCTAAAGACATATGTTGTAATGAAATGTGTCAAAAGGGGTCATAAGTTATCTTATGTCACCTTTCAACCCATATAAACAATTATAATATATCCCTAGGTGTCCTAGGACCCCTAGAGACATATGTTCTAAAAAATGTGTCTAAAAGGGTCACAGGATAACAAAGGGGTCATAGGTCATCCTACAACCTCTTTTGACCTATATAAACAATTATAATATGTCCCTAGGGGTCCTAGGACCCTTAGAGATAGATGTTCTAATAAAATGTGTCGAAAAAGGTCATAGGTCATCATTTGGCCCATTTTGACCCATATAAATGAATATAATATGTCCCTAGGGATCTTAGGACCCCTAGAGACATATGTTGTACTGAAATGTGTTGAAAGGCATCATAGGTTATTCTATGACCCCTTTTGACCCATATAAATAATTATAACATGTCCTTACAGGTCCTGGGACCCTAAGAAACATATATTGTCATGAAATGTGTCGAAAGGGGTCATAGGTTAAATTATCATCATATAAATTATCATCATATGTCACTAGTGGTCCTGGAACCCCTAGAGACATGTTGTAATGAAATGTGTCGAAACAGGTCATAGATCATACTGTGACCCCTTTCGACCCATATAAACAATTATAATTTGTGTCGAGGGGTCTTACAACACCTAGATACATATGTTGTAATGAAATGCATTGAAAGAAGTCATAGGTCATCATATGGTCCCTTTCAAACCATATAAATGATTATAATATGTCCCTAGGGGTCCTAGGACCCTTATAGACATATGTTGTAATAAAATGTGTTGAAAGGGATCATAGGTCATCATATGGCTCGTTTTGACCCATATAAATGAATATAATATTTTGCTAGGGGTCCTAGGACCCCTAGAGACATATGTTGTAATGAAATGTGTTGAAAGGGGTCATAGGTTATCCTATAGCCCCTTTTGACCCATATAAATAATTATAATATGTCCCTAGTGTTCTTGGGACCCCTAGAGACATATGTTGTCATGAATGTGTTGAAAGGGGTCATAGGTTAACCTATGACCCCTTTAAACTCATATAAATAATTATAATATGTCTTTCAGTCTCCTAGGACCCCTAGCGACATATGTTATAATGAAATTAGTTGAAAGGGGTCATAGGTTATCCTATGACCCATTTTGACCCATATAAACAATTATAATATGTCCTCTAGGATCCTAGGACCCCTATAGACATATGTTGTAATGAAATGTGGCGAAAGGGGTCATAGGTGTTCCTATGACCCCTTTCAACCCATATAAACAATTATAATATGTCCTTAGGGGTCTTGAGACCCATATAGACATATTTGTAATAAAACGTGTTGAAAGGGGTCATAGGTCTTTCAATGACCCCTTTTGACCCATATAAATGATTATAATATATCCCAAAGGGTCATAGGATCCCTCGAGACAAATGTTGTAATGAAATGTGTCAAAAGGGGTCATATGTTGTCCTATGACCCCTTTTGACCCACATAAACATTTATAATGTCCCTATGGGTCCTAGGACCCCTAGAGACATATGTTATCATGAAATATGTCAAACCTTTCATCACATATAAACAATTATAATGTTTCCCTAGGGTTTCTAGGACCCCTAGAGAGATATGTTGTAATGAAAAATGTCGAAAGGGGTCATAGGTCATCTTATGACCCCTTTCAACCCATATAAATGATTATAAAATGTTCTTAGGTGTCCTAGGACCTATAAAGATAGATGTTGTAATAAAATGTGTTGACAGGTGTCATAGGTCATCTTATGGCCCTTTTTGACCCATATCAATGAATATAATTTGTTCGTATGGGTCCTCAGATCCCTAAAGACATATGTTGTAATGAAATGTGTCTAAAGGGGTCATACCATATCCTATGACCCCTTTTCAACCATATAAACATTTATAATATGCCCTTGGGGATCTTGGGACCCGTAGAGACATATGTTGTCATGAAATGCATTGAAAGCGGTCATAGGTCCCTTTTGACCCATATAAACAATTATGATATACCTCTAGGGCTCCTAGGACCCCTAGAGACATATTTTGTAATAAAATCTATCAAATGGGGTAAGAGGTCATCTTATGACCCCTTTCAACGCATATAAACAATTATAATATGTCCCTAGGGGTCCTAAGACCTTTAGAGACATGTGTTGTATTAAAATACATCGAAAGGGGAAATAGGTCATCATATAGCCCCTTTTGACCCATATAAATTATTATAATATGTCCCTAAGTGTCATAGGATCCCTACCGACATATGTTGTAATGAAATGTGTCAAAAAAGGTCATAGGATGACCTAAGACCTCTTTTAACCCGTATAAACAATTATAATATATTCCTAGGGGTTCTAGGACCCCTAGAGACATATGTTGTAATGAAATGTGTCGAAAGGGATCAGAGGTCATCCTATGACCCCTTTCGACCCATATCTATGAATATAATGTCCCTAGGGTTCCTAGGACCCCAAGAGACATATGTTATAATGAAATTTTTCGAAAGGGGTCATAGGTTATCTTATGACTTCTTTTGATACATATAAACATTTATAATATGTCCTTAGGGTTCTTGGGACCCTTAGAGACATACTTTTTCATGAAATATGTCGAAATGGGTCATAAGTTATCCTATGACCCTTTTTGACTGATATAAACAATTATAATATGTCCCTGGGGGTCTTGGAACCCTGAGAGACATATGTTGTAATAAAATGTTTGAAAATAGTTCATAGATTATCCTATGACCTCTTTTGACTCATATAAACAATTATATTATGTCCCTGGGGGTCTTGGGACCCCAAGAGACATATGTTGTAATGAAATGTTTTGAAAGGGGTAATAGGTTTTCCTATGATCCCTTTCGACCCATATAAATGATTATAATATGTCCCTAGGGGTCCTGGGACACCTAGAAACATATGTTGTAATGAAATGTGTCAAAAGGGGTCATAGTTTATTCTATGACCCCTTTCATTGCATATAAATTATTATAATATGTTGCTAGGAGTTGTAGGACCCCTAGGGACATATGCTATCATGAAACATGTGGAATGGGGTTATATGATAATCTATGACCCCTTTTGACCCATATAAACTATTATAAAATATCCCTTGGGTTCCTGGGACCCCTAAAGATAGATGTTGTTACAAGATTTGTCAAAAGGGGTCATAGGTTATACTATGACCCCTTTCCAACCATAAAAATGATTATAATATGTCCCTAGGGGTTGTATGACCCCTAGAGACATATGTTGTAATGAAATATGTCGAAAGGTGTCATAGGTTATCCTATGATCCCTTTTGATCTATATAATTGATTATAATATGTCCCTCAAAGTCCTAGGACCCCTAGAAATATATGTTATAAAGAAATGTGTCGAAAGGGGTCATAGGTTATCCTATGACTCCTTTCGAGCCATGTAAACAATTATAAAATGTCCCTTGGGGTCCTTGGACCCTTAGAGACATATGTTGTCATGAAATGTTTTGAAAGGGGTTATAGGATAACCTATGACCTGTTTTGACCCATATCAAGAATTATAATATATCTCTAGGGTTCCTACGAACCCTAGAGACATATGTTGCATTGAAATGTTTCAAAAGGGGTCACAAGTTATGCTATGACCCCTTTTGACCCATATAAATGATTATAAAATGTTCCTAGGTGTCTTGGGACCCCTAGAGACATATGTTTTCATGAAATGTGATGAAAGGGGCCATGGGTTATCCTTTCAACTCTTTTGATCCATATAAATGATTATAATATGTCTCTAGGGGTCTTGGGATCCTTAGAGGCATATGTTGTAATGAAATTTGTCAAAAAGGGTAATAGGTTGTCCTATGACCCCTTTTATCCCATATAAATGACTATAATATGTCCTTAGGGGTCCTAGGACCCCTTGAGACATATATTGTAATGAAATGTGCCAAAGGGGGTTATAGGTTTTTCTATGACCCCTTTCAAAGCATATAAATTATTATAATATGTCGCTACTAGTCGTAGGATCCTTAGCAACATCTATTGTAATGAAATGTGCTGAAAGGGGTCAAAGGTTATCCCATGACCCCTTTCAACCCATATAAATTATTATAATATGTTCCTAGAAGTCTTAGAACCCCTAGGACATATGTTGTCATGAAACATGTCAAAAGGGGTCATAAGGTTTGTAGGACCCCTAAGGACATACATGTGTTCTAATGGGTTGAATTGAATTAAATGATATCCGATGACCCCTTTCAAACCTTTACATGACAAAATATGTTCTTTTGGATCCTAAGACCTCTAGGAACAAGCATGTTGTTTTGAAATGGGTTGAAAGGGGTCATGGAATAACCTATGACCCATTTCAATGAAATACATGACAACTGATGTTCCTAGGGATCCTAGGGCCCCTAGGGACATATATGTTGTGTTCCAATAAATAGAAAGGGGTAATAGGGTATCCTATGACCCCTAGGAACATACCTCTTTTATTCTAATTGGTAGAAAAGGGGTCATAGGGTATTCTATAACCTCTTTTGACACATTACAAGAGAACATATGTTGCTAGGGTTCCTAGGACCCTTATCATCTTGTGTGTTGTGCTCCAATGGGTTAAATTTTGACCCATTACATGATAAAATATGTTCCTAGGGGTCTTAATACCCTAGGGCAATACATGTTGTGTTCCAATGCGTTAAAAGGAATCAGTAGATATCCTAGGATCCCATTCAACCTATTACATGACAACATATGTTCCTAGGGGTCTTATGATTCTTAGGAATGTATGTTGTCATGTAATGGCTTGAAAGGGTCATACGATATTCTATGAACCCTTTCAACCCATTAGAACACAACATATATGTCTATAAGGGTCCTAGGACCCCTAGGAACATATGTTATCATGTATTAGGTCGAAAGGGGTCATAGGATTTTTCATAACCCCTTTCTACCCATTGAAACACAAGATATATGTCCTTAGGCATCCTTTGACCCTTAGGAAGATATGTTGTCATATAATGGGTCAAAATGGGTCATCGAGTATTCCATGACCCATTTGAACTCATTAGAACGCATGTATGTCCCTAGTGAGACCCGTAGGAACATATGTCATCATATAGTTTATTAATTTATGTTACTAATATATATAATATATAATAATAATATATATGATATATAATTAGGGTATCCCATGACCCATTTGGACTGCTCAAAACAAATGTATTTCCCTAGTGGGACCCATAGGAACATACATCATCATATAGTTTATTAACTTAGGTTAGTAATATATATATAATATATAATAACAATATAGAAAATTATTATTATTTAATACGGTATAATAAATTTTAGTAACTATATATAATAATTGCCCCCTCCCCCCCAAATTATGATATAACTATATTATACTAGGACTTGATATAACTTAAAAATTGGTCCCCACTCCCTTTACATTTGAATTTGGTGCCATAATTTGAGAACATAGATTAGGTACCCATTCTCAAATCAGATACCCATTCTAAAATTAGAAACCCATTCCCAAATTAGATACCCATTTTCAAGTTGGATACCTATTCTCAAATTAGATACCTGATTAGGCAAGGTATTACATTTTTTTTTTGGTACCAGGATGGGTGGGAGAAAAGTCAAAGTGCATTTTGACATCTTTGGCACACCATAATATTGCACATACCCCTAACTAGGTTCTAATTTTCAATTCCTACTTGATAGTATGGAGTATAAAAACTAATTTTGAGACAAAATTAGAAGTCTAGTAAAATGCACAATCATAGTGTCATACAAGTGCATGTGTAATCATATTGAGGCCCAATGTTGTTAGCCGAATGAAGATTGCAGGGATTGCAATTTTTCATCAATATTTTGATAACCCAAAATCTCATCAAAAAACCTTTTGACCTAAAGAAAATACACAAAATAATATTAAATCTAAAACCAATTCAAATAATGATATGCATTAGATTTAACACAGATTTATAGTGGTTCATCCAACTAGTCTAGATTACATCCACTCTTCAAGCAGGGCTATATCTCTATTTGAATTATAATTCTCAATACAATAGAAAAACAATAGATTCATTATCCACATATACATTCTTTAGTCTTAGTGGAAGACAAAAAAGTCTTGGAAGAGGAATAGACAACAATGATTGGGCTTTACCATTAGATGAACAGAGTTGTTACAATATTCCTCTGCCAAAAACTAATACAATCTCCCACTTGAGTCTAATCAGTGCTACATAGAGATATCCCATACTTGGAATGCTTATGGCTATGTTTTGACAATGTTGAGAGAAGCTCCACAAAAATTGAAAGTCTCTCGAGGTACAACCTTTGTATCGATCATTTCTGATTATAGCCTTCCCTCTTCAAAAGCATGATGGATAAAGTGAAATCTTGTTTCTATATGGTTTGTGTGACTATGGAAAGCTGAATTTTTAGCCAATTAAATGATACTCTTGTTGAATAAACTAGAGTAAAGTTGGATTTTTGAAATCCCAACTCTCTAAACAATCGATGTAACCATATCATCTCTTTAGCCCCCTTAGTAAGAGCAATATATTTGGCCTTGTTAGAGGAAATAGCAAGAACTTATTTCTTGTCAGAAGTCTAACTAATCAATGCAATGGAAAAAGTAAACGCATAGCTTGTTGTAGACCTCCTTTTATATAAGTTTCCAACCATATCAAAATTAGTATATCTAAAAATATAAGGGATCTAACTATTAAAACATAAAACATGACAGGAAGTGTCTCTCAAATACCAAAAAATCCATTAAACTACATGCCAATGAGTTTTTCCTAAATTATTCATAAAACCACTGATGACTACCACTACATAAGCAAGATCCAAATGTGTATTAACCATTGTATACATTAAACTCCCAACTACTAAAGAATAAGGAATACCATCCATCTCAAAAATTTCTTCTAGAGTGGAAGGACACATCTTTGAACACAATAAAAATTGATCAAGCAATGCAATGGCAACTAATTTAGCATTTGACATATTAAACTTTTCTAAAACTTGTAAAATATAATTTTCTTGAGATAATCTATTTTCTCTTTTCTATCTATTTCTAATTATATATATCCTAAGAATCCTCTTTGTTGCCCCTAAATATTTCATGGAAAATTGAAGAGCTAAATGCATCTTCATCTCATGAATGAGTCACATACTATTTCTAGAAGTCAACATATCATCAACATATAGTAGTAAAATCACAAACTCACCACTACGAAGCCTTTTGTAGTAAATGCATGGGTCCAATTCATAGCGAGTGAATCCTTATTTTGTAATTAAGTTATCAAACTTTAAGTATCATGGTGCAGAGTTTGCTTCAACCCATATAAGCTCCTTTTTAACTTGCAATATAAATGTTCTTGCCCATGTTTAAGGAATCCCTTAGGCTACTCCATAAATAATTCTTCCTCAATATCCCCATGTAGAAACATTGTTTTGACATCAATTTGCTCTAGCTCAAGATTCTAAGCCACTGCTATACCGAAAACCAAATGAATGGTTTGCATTTTCACCACTAGAGAAAAAACCTCATTATTTATTCCACACCCTTTTGTTGAGAAAATCCCTTCAAGCAGATACCAATTTTTCCCTATACCTTTTATTTCCTCCATCTTCCTCTTTTATTTGATAGACCCATTTATTTTTCAATGCCTTACGATTTGGCAGAAGAGGAACCAAATCCCATGTCTAATTTGTATTTAAAGACTCCATTTCATCTTTCATGGCAGCCATCCAAAATTTTGAATTAACATTAGTACATGCTTCCTTGAAAGTTTGAGGTTCTGCCTGGTTAGAGCATAAAGTAAATAATAACTCATAATCATCAAACATACAAGGATGTTTTTGTTGTCTAGTAGATTTCCTCAACTATGAGATTTGATTAATATCTTCTCTATTTCCAACTGGAAAATCAATACTAGTACCCTATTTATTTTCTCAATTTGTATTATGAGAATAAAATTGGACACTATCAGTCCCCTATTGTAGAACTTGTGATTGGTGTGTTTAAGATTGACTACTAAAATCCATTTTAACTTTAGCATCATCAAAATTCTAGTGCATTTCAATGCATGGATTTCCATAAATAAATTGGGGTTGTGGGTGAAAGATACTCATTTGGCCCTTTGTGGGATTGATGCCCATTATGGAGGGACCACAAAAATTGTTTGTGGAGTGGGGAGGACTAGTCAAAATGGGAATTTGTACATGAATGGAGCATTGGTTCATATGTAATCTAGCCACCAAGGACTATAAGGTATCAAGGACTATAAGGTATCAAATAGAGCATCATGCTCTCATGGGTGTAATTGAAACAACCTATTATTAATAGAAATTGATATAAAGGATTAGACAGAAGTAAGGGAGATAACACATTTAGATCATAAGGACTCTTAACATGCAGAAATAACCAAAGATCAGAGAAGACTCTAAATATCCATTCAAGAAGAAAAGGAAAAGGATCTCCATTCTCAAACAAAGACATAGGGACTAGCTTTAATAGAGAAGTAGGATAATGCAGAGTAGAGCACGAATGTCAAGATAGATAATATGTAAGTAAACTACATATAGAAAACAAGAAAAGAATGCTCAACACAAATAGACATCATAGAAAAAAGTAGCAAAGAAGATTCTCTTAAGATAACACACAATAATGAATAGCTCTTTAAGGAATTTATAATTCCACTAGCTTCTTCAAATCATTGGATTAATGTGACTATTAGAAAGAAGAAAAATAATAGATCTAATGGAGAGAAACCTTGGGTAAGAAATGATAACAAAAAATGACTAGAGAAAATAATAACTAATCAAATAAGGATATTAAAATGCCTACTAAAGTAGCAACCTTCCTTGATATAATAGATGTTGCCAATATAGAAGATCAAAATGAAGAGGAGGAATAGAGAATGGACAAAAATAGATAGATAATTAATAGACAAGATTGGGAACAATTTTGTGTCTTAATAGAAGAGCAATGTCTATAAGGAGAAAGCAACTAAGACTTTATTGAAAATGAGATAGAAGAAAGGATTTTGAAGGAAATGGAAGAAGAAGAAAAATATTTAGATGAAGTTAATGCTATAGAAATCTTAATTAAGGACCAAAACTACCTGGAAAACCTTGGAATAGCAATCAATCAAGAAGGTGTGAAAAAACCAAAATGTGGAAAAGAAGAAAGAAGAGGAGGAGAAAATCACTCTAGGAGCTAAGATCTGCAATAGGACAAGTTAAGGATCAAAAAAATATTAGTGAAATCATGAAAGTAGGGAAGAGGAAAGACCTTCCCACAAACCAATGAGGATAACAAAATGGAATGCCAGAGGACTAAATGCCTCTAGCAAAAAATGCTTGCTAAAGAAAAATTTAACATTATTTGAATCAGATATAATTCTAATTTAGGAAGCTAAACTTAACAAAGAAGAAGGAAATAAATTAGAAAAGAAACTAGGTAGTTGGAATATGGATCTAACAAAATCTAATTAATCTTTAGGAGGCATAGGAATAATATGGAACCCTTGGAAAGTAGCTTATACCAAGGTAACCACTAAAAATAATTGGATGGGGAGTAGAATTAAAAGATTTAGACATTATATACAATTTACTCTCATTAATGTGTATGGGTCAATCCAATAAGTAGAGAAAAAATAGATGAATGATATTAGTCACTTCATGGAAGACATCAATAATGAGTGTGTTATTATCGGTGTAGATTTTAATTCTATCCTAAAATTGGAAGATAAATTTGGCGGGATACAATCAACAAATCAAGTAATGATAGATTTTAGAGAATGGGTGCAGAACAACAATTTATTGGACATACCCACCAATAATGGGGTGTGCATGTGGAACAATAAAAGGAAAGGGTTCTATTATATAGTGGAAAGATTAGATAGGATTTTTATTAAAGGAGACCTCAGTGACTTGGAACTATCATTACAAGCCTCCATTCTACCCTTTGTAGGCTTGTATCATTTTCCATTTAGTATTGAACTTTTGAAGCTTGTTAAACCAACAAGGAACCCATTTAAAGGCAAAAAAGTGTTGCTTATGGATTATAACTTCTAGGGATAACTTTAAGAAATCCTTTCCGAAAAGAATGCCTAAAATAGTAGCGAATCCAACATTTTTTGGGTGGGAAATTTTTACTGTCGAGAGTGATTTTTTTGTTGCATGTAGGGAAATAAAAAAAATTATATGTTGGTGATTTTTTTCTTGCCCTAAAAAAAGTCATTTTAAATGTGGCCAATTAAATATTTACTTGCTGATAGATAAATAAATGATGGCTATTTTTTCCTTGACAAAGATGAGACTATAATATTAGAGGTGAATTACTTGTTTTTTAGGAAAATGAATAATAATGGTCTTGGCTAATCTTTAGTGGTAAACTAAAAATTTATTTAATCTGAAAGAAAACTTACAAGTGTATTGGCTAGTGACCAACTATACTAACTATTGACTAGTGTACATAGTAGTGTCTATTATTAATAATGTTAGTTTTAGTGTCAATTTCGTATTGTTAATATGTTAGTTTTAATAGCCATTGATTAGTCGGAGATCAATGATAGAAGATGAATTTTAGGGCCAATTGCTTGAAAAGATGTGGAGTTGAATGAAATTCTCTGAAATGGAGACACATGGAAAGTTTTGAACAAAAACCATTAACTGGAATGTAGTAAACATCACATCAAGATTAAAATCATAAATGTGGTATTAACAGTTACAAGTATTACATTCCATTTACAGCCACCTTGGCAAGCACTCTGATTGTCCAACATTAATGCAAGTACATTTGTACACTTGCAAATAAATAGGAATATGAAAAAAGATATGAAAGATCATGAACATCAAACAATTTAATGGAATTGCCATTAAGTAGTCTCTTAAATTCCTCTTTCATTTTTATTTCTCAAATTCTCAAATCTTAATTTAGTTTGCAGAGTTTTTTAGAATCTTAGGGTTGTAATTTTCATGGATACACCAATTCAGTTGAAATGCACCACAATGGGTCTACAAAACCCCTTTTTGGGCATGATATCTAAGGATGTCCTAGCCATGGTTTGCAAGGAAAATGTCACAAGTCCTTTTGCCTGCCATGCCTTGTTCACAGTCCTCAACTATGAATTCTTATGAAATTAGAAGAGGTACCACGTGTCCGAAAATATTGCATTCTATTATCTCACATCTCTTCTCAACCTTGGAGGAAATCAAGTAGATTCTTCTACATAATGTTTTGAAGGAAACATTTCTAGAAGATGGCGTCAAAATTATTGTATTGGGTGAGAAGTTAACAGGTTTAGGCTTTGGCATCCCTTTTTAAGATGTAGAAGGAAAGTGTTGGGAGAAAGACATAGGGAGCATTGTACAGAAGCATTCTTTACTTCTCGACATGAATGAACTCCAATTGACTCACCATTAGAAGTGGGGACATCTCAAGAGGGATTTTATGTTGAAGTGGTTGTTGTTAAAAGATGTCAACAACACCAACTTCACATGGTTGTACGAGTTCAATGAAATTATCATGTCCAAGAGATTCCTCATAGAGGGGCTTGAAGACCATTTTGATTAAAGGCGTCAAACGCTCAGCTTGTTCCTTTGTTTCTAGTTTCATGTTTCCTTGACCCTTTCCCTTTAGGCAATTTTTTTTTTTAGGATATTTTTTTTTCTTTGAAGTTTGGATTGGGCCTTGCCCTTTAATGTAAATTACAAAATAGTAAAATCAAGTTGATTTAATCAACTATTTTGAATATCTATGCTATGAATCAGTAATATACACATTGTACAATCTCAAATATAATCAATGAAAATAATAGTTTTTGGCTTCTCAAATCATTGTTCCTATTAGTCTATGACTCTATTTTTGGCCTCTCAATGCACTATTCAAATGTTAGTTTGTGACTTTGTTATAAAAAAAATAAATGTTATAAAGTTAGAAACAAAAAAAAAGGTTTCACCAATCCCTTTATGGTTTCATATTTGACTAATGATTTATAGTAAATAATTATTCAATTGAAAATTATCCAATAAAAATTTGTAATATGTATATGTATGTCCTTTAAATTTTAAAACCTAAAAATTAATAGTTAATAGTTATAATAGTTTTAACAATTATTAATTTATTAACAAATATTAAATAAATAAAAAATAGTTTATTAAAGCTTAATTTATGATACATGTAACATCATGATTCATGAATCCTAATCAATGATCATGCAACATAAATTGTATAAGATAATCTATAGATAAGATAAGATAAAATTAGTAATGATCAATGAGAGACCAATAAATAATATTAAAATTTGATTTGATAATAAAAAGTTTAAATGAACACACACACACACACACACACACACACACAATATTGAATATTAATTTAGCTATTCTTTACTTCCTATTTTTAGTATATCTCATAGTCAAAGGTGCCTTTTATAACTTCTACAATATTATGATCACAACTTATTGTGACATCAATTCCTCCTTCCTCCTCTATGATGTTACAATACACCACTTCTTCGTAGCTTCATAAAGCACTAAACTTTCTCTAGAGATCTTATGATCTATTTCTTGTTGTATGTTCAGGTGTCCCTTTTGCTTTTGCTTTACGATCTCATGATGTCACAACCACACCATAACACCTTGCCTTGTATGGTCACAACCCTCAACATCTACTTCTATGATCCCATGAACAACAACACATCGTAAGATTGGAGCCCTCTTATAATTTCCATGCAACCATATATTTCTATGATGTTACAACAAGTGACTATCATAATATTGGGAGATCCAAAAATTTTGTTCACGATCCTCCACTAGATAATAAGATCATATCTCAAAGGCCTTCTCATAACATCATTGGTTATAACCCTTTACCCTCACAATATCATGACAGTAGACCTATTGTGAGATCAAAAAACTACTTTGTTTGCCTTTTTGGTGGAATGCGTGTCGGTTGAATGAGTTAATCTTCATTTGATAAATTACCCCTTAGAAATTGGCTCTTGCGATGCTACAACAATAGGAACTAAAAGATTGGGCCCACCTAGAAATGTGTGTCACTATCTCACTATCATTAATAACCTTGCAACTGTGGCTAGTGACATAACAAAAACCTTCGATCTATCTTCAATCTGATAGTGAAACAAAAAAAACTTATTATGAACTATAATGGGCCCACTGAAACACATGGCATTATGTCACTTTCTTGCATTGTTTAAACTTACAACATCTCTAGAAAGCGAGGATATGCTAGCAATTGATTATGAACAATCTGATAGTAGAGATTAAAATTGAAACTACCCCTAATTTTTGCATTATCACAACTTGGACCCTTGAAGATTTTTGAAGGAGTACATCAATTAAATATATATGCTTCATCCAATGAATGATTTTTTACTCCTACGATGATGTGAAAACGAGACCATTATGAACCTAGCTCACCTTGACACATGGTAGCTCAACGTATTCTCCTAATGGCTAAAGTTTAAGAATTTTGAAAATGCAAGATTGTAAAAGGACAAACCTGTGTCACCTTTTATAAAGAAATGGGATATCAAAATGTGACAGTTCAACATTAATGAGAAGAAAAATGGTATTTGTGTCTAGAATTTGAGGATGATGTTATCTGATGAAATGTTTAGAATTGTATGAATTTTATGCGTATAATTTTTATAAATTTTTTAAGTAAGAATTTATTCATTTTATTTTATTTTGAAGTCCCTTTTTAATTGTAAAAAAATATAGGGTGTAGTTCTTATCAAACAAGTATATGAAATCATCTTTTTTTGGTTCTAATTTGAAAACATCTTATAGATGACATGTATAGCTAGGGAACAAAAAAAGAAATAATTATTTTTTATGTATATTTTCTTTCTTATAAGTGCTCAAGATCGACCTTATCAGAATCCAATAGTTTTTTCTTCCTATCAAAATTTCTCTATCAAATGTACACCTTGAAAAAAATTACATATTCATGAAGAGGACTCTCTCCTCTAGAGATAAATATAATATAATTTTTTTTTTATATGATTTACTATTTTTTTTCCTTTTTTGAAGGAGCATCTTCTGAAATGTTGAAATATCAAATTAATATTTTGAAATTATAACATATTATAATAAATCAAAACACTCAAAACATTGGAATCTATAAAAGGGTATTTTTAGTTTTTGAAAAAAAGTGAGTTTTGATAGAAAAATGAGATTTGACCAAAATAGGTTTTGGTATCATGAAAAGTGACACAAATCTATTCCTTTACCTAAGAATATGATAGTTGTTGATCCTCTAGATCCAATGTTCACAATAAAATTGAGGCCTCCTTGCATAGTTTAGTACCTTGGCCAATCAGGAACTATCATTATGCCAATGCACTTTGATATTAAACTGCCACATCAACAGGGTCATCCACATGGAATTTTGTCACTTCTCTACAACCTTAACCTGTGATTACACATTAACCCCAATGACCATGCAACTTACTATGTTTCACCACTTCACAACCTAAATCCAGGGTTAGCCTTAGTGCGACCTTCCAATGAAGCCAATGTTTAATCCTAATCACTCAGTTGCAACTTAATATTAACTTAGACATCTTAACTTTCTTATACTTATGGCCTTCATCCAATTCTTGACCATTGATTAAAATAAATATTGATGAACTGAGATGAATTTCAGATCAATTTGGGGTATGTTTTCCCATGTGCCTAGATTCATCCAAATTGTGACACGTGTTTGGTCATTGAATGCCTGACTAAGTGCCAAGATTTAGTTAATAATAATTATGTTTAGTCTTTTAAAAGATTTATTATTTAAACCTAACTATCAAGTAAAAGAGAGATCAAGGACTCGAGATGAATTTTAAATAAATTTTGGGAATACTATCATTATTGGCAAGAAACATCTAGAATCATGATATGTGTCAAGGACATGTGTCCCTGACACATGTCATGATTCTAGATGGCTCTTGACAACAATGATAAAATTACACAAATTTACTCAGAAATTATATTGATTATTAAGTTAGGTTTTTATTATTGAATTTATTTAAAATGTACAAATTTCAAAATTCAAATGTATATTAATGTAATTAATTATTAATTTTTATTATTATAATTATGCTCATTATTGAGCCTTGATGTTGTTTACATGTACATTATACATAGTATTAGTAAAGTACTTTAAACCATTAATTACTTAATACTTATTGTTGACTCATCATTTTGCATGATGCTTAACAACAAGAATCCTTTCGAACTCCTCTCTTGAAAAGTTGATTTGGGATCAACTCCAAGGTTCCAAGTGATCTTGCAACCTACTGGAATCCACTTAGTTGAAGATAAATGTATTTGTTCACAAGGAGGCCTTTGCTAGTTCTGACCAATTATGGTTTAGATGTTGAATCTACTTGATATCTCAAAAAACTAACCACACAAATAGAAATATATTTTTGTTTTTTTGTTTTTTGTTTTTTTGATATAATGAATACAATCTAACTATGCAACTAGATATGAATTCCTAAATTGACAAATTGTTTGTAAAAGAAAAAAATGAAGATAAGGTAACAAGAAGTTTAAGAAAATGACTTGAAAAGTAAATCCCTGAAGGACATAAGCCACAAAAATAACACATCTACGAGTTAAGATTTTGAAAAGATTGGTAGGTAACCAATGAAAATAGAAGTAGGGTAAAATTACAAAGTTGTGTCACCTTTCAAGCTGACTTATCAGAATAAATGAATTTGAATATTTCTATCTAAAAATCAATTTTATTCAAATATATGATCTAAATAAATTCATTCTAGCTAAGTTATATATGGTATCACACTTTCCCAATTGGAAATGTCTATTAAATGCATGTTTTATACTAGTTTGTATCCAATTACTAAAGAAATATTATTATTTTAGAAAACCTACGTTTCAATAACTCTTACTATTTTTTATGATATATTTTTAATAACTTCCATTTTATAGAGCTCAAAGTCAAGAATATTCTCATATAAAATTGATAGTGTTTTGATTAGATATAGTATATTATAATAAAAAAATTCTACAAGCACGTATTTTAACACTTGAAAATATGTCAATTTTTAGAAAGTAAAAAATATTAAATCATAATAATAAAAAAATCAAAACTTATATGATGTTCTAGAGGAGTCCTCTTCTCGAATGTATAATTTTTTATTCTAGTTAGAATAATTTATTTTTGAAACATGTGGTGGGAGATAAAAACTATCAATTTTAGGTGAGTTAAACTTTGAATGATTATAAAAGTAAAAATATAAGTCTAAAGCCAATTTTTATTTTTGAATGTTCTAGATATATATGTTATAAATAACATAGTCTGAGATCAAAAGGAAATAAGTATATTTCTATATAGTTTTGTGGTGGGAACTAGACCCCCAAATTTTAGCATTTTTAAGAAACTAAAACATTATCCATAAAAAATATGAAAATATAACAATTCTTATTCCAAATAATTGTTAAAAATTATAATCTTAAACTTGATCAATTTCTACACATTTCACTAGTTTACTTCATTTTCAAATTCTAAATAATAACACCCGTTTTATATCATTAAAGGTGAATAGTTGCACTTTTGTTAGCCTTTTCCTTTACAAAAGGGTGGCACAAGTTTGTGCTTTGACCCAATAGCACTTCCTCAATTCCACTGATGCAATCATCAATGAGAATTTAGCAACCATAGGATGTTTCACTTTTCATTAGATTGCAAGGCCATGAAAAGTGCACTCATGCAAGACAAAAACTTATGCAGAAACAATAGGGTGATCTTTGCTCAAACTAAGTATGTCAGGGGAATTTGTAAATATGTAGCAAAAACAAAAATTAAAGGATTTGTCAATCAAAATAACACAACAAAACTATTGGCTCCATTACACTACATGAACATACATTCACAAAATATAACACACCCAGGCAAGAATAACTACACTTTGAATGAAAGCACCAATAGCATATATTATTGAATCAAAATAACAACCTCGAATACATTTTACATTCTTAAATTTATAAGAAATCATCTCCTCAATTTTTTTGAGTGTGAGAGATTCCTTCATGCAAATATATTCTTAAAACTAATAAAACAAATCTAAATATATACAAATTGACTCTCTAGGAGGTGCTAAGTAGGACTCCACCCTTGTTTATATCATTTAATGGGTGCATGAGCCTTTACATGTCTTAAAACAAAGAAAACATGAGAAAATAAGAAGAAGAAAGTCCTTAGATGATGTAGGAATCTCTGAAGATGCCAAAAATAGAAGCTCAACCTTCTCTGGAGGTTTGTAGGAGTTGAACTGCCATCAGAATGTGTTTCAGGTGCATGGAAAGCTCTAAATTTGGAATTGGTAGTTAACTGTCGGTGCACCTCTAACTTCTTTAAAAAATTCCAACGCACTTTTGGAGAAGCACACCTTTTAAGAAGCACACATTGTGCACCTAGTGCACCTCAAAAGATAGGTCTAAAAAATGCAAGATTTTACCAAGTGTTAAAACTGAAATTCTAGCTTTTGAGTTTTGTTCCCCTTCATACCAGAGCTATATCTAGGTATTTTCTCTTGAATTTTTCTATAATCTCCATCACTTTGGTTACATCAAGAAAATCTAAAGGATCATATTTATCCTTTAATTTTAGCTGATAGTTGCCCAACTCTATGTGAGTTTCTGCAAAATCTCTCAATTTCACATCCAATTCTAGTAAAGCCTCTTCAGTCTTAAATGCTTATCTAATATCCTCATTAGTGGAAGTCTTCCTAAATAGTTCAACAACTACTTGTACAATCATCAGTTTATCCCTCAAATCATCTTCAAAAATGTCCAAGCAAACATCACTGTAATGTTTCTCTACCTTAAAAATTTGTTCTTGGGTTTGATACTTGAGCTTATGAATATTCGCATGTAATATTTCCATTACTTTATTACCATCTACCATCTTCTCTATCCAATCATCTATCTTATCTAACTCATTTGCAATATATACATCCATCAAAATTTGATACCTTTGACCCTTTATTGATTTTATCCCTTTATTGATTATAATGCTTGCAAGTCTTTACCCCAGGTATGTACTTCATCCATTAACCAAAGATCCTAGTTCAATATAGTAACCAACTTATTTGCACTATTCTGCATGTGATGTAACAATTTAAGATTTCCTTGTATAATCTGCACACCTTTCTCTTCAAAACTTTCTCGCTATTGTTGATATGCCTTCAAAAATGGATCTCATTGTCTAGTATCCTTATCCCTTTTATATGGTGTTAGATTTAGAGTCTCCTGAAGATTTTTAGGATCCAACGGGTCAACTACTTCATTAAATATCCTCTTAGGATTTCATTTTTCTTCCATAGGTTTAATAATTTAGTCTTCTCATGTTCTAAGTGCCAAAGTACATCGTTGATTCCCATAGTAACTGTCAATATGGTAGTATCCATAGCATGTTTTCCAAGAAAGACTTCCTTAATTTTGGAGTCAAATACTCAATATCTATATGTAGAGGAGGGATATAAACATAGGAAAAAAAGTCCTAATTTTATTCACTCATGACAAAGGCCAATGTCCATGCGTCACCTATGGGTGGCTCAAGTTTCTTGAGAGCTTCAATTATTCTTCCATTCCCTCTTTCTTAGCATAATATAGCTACCTTTTGTTTCTAATCACCACCTCTTTTCTCAACCATCTCAAAGTATCTTCCAACAGAGATTTACCCTTAGATGAAGAAGGAACTTGTATCGCTAGGATTTTTCCCTTATCACACCGCTTCGAAATCTTCTCCTTTTGTGAGAAATCCACCTCAAGCATCTTTATTTCTATCAAGTCCACAATCCTCACCTTTGTATCTTGGGAAGTCTATTGAGGTTCTTCATATATTTTTCCCTACTTTGATACTTCATCAATGTGTATTTTTTGTGGCTCTTCTTCCTATTTAGCTTGTACATGTTCTTCATTATCTGGAGGGAAAGGAGTAATTCAACATTTATCCAAGAAAGATAAATATTTACTTAATGATGGTGGAGAAATTAAAGGTCCTAGTAACTGAGGTGGAAATTGAATCCAATCCTCTTGAGGAGGTTGATTTGTTGGGGTATCTCTTATCTTTTCACCTACCATCTCAGTTCCTACTAGCATGAAATCAAAATTTGACATCTTAAAGAAATCAGCCCCTTCATCCTCTTGCTCATCAATCCATTTTTGTAATTCATCCTCTTAAGTTGTAGCCTAAATAAGTTGTGTAGGAATGGATGGTGGTGTTATAGTGGAGCTTCTTCTTCATTCTACCTTTGTAGCCCTAGCAAGAAGAGTCCTTTGACTTAGGGAAAGGTTATCTTCTTCATCTTCATCATCCTCTTCTTCTTCTTCTAGGATAACTTTTGGGACCGATGGAAAAGGAATAACCTATCTTATCACCTTTTGTCTCCTTTTAACTAAATTTTTCATCTTTCTTTTCTTAGGAGTTGACGAAGATGTTTCTTCCTCTTGTGTAGGTGGAGACACTTCATGTGCTTCTATTTCAACTCCTTTCCCTTGTTCTAGCAATGGCACTAGTTGATTATCCTAAGTATGGATTACTTCTACATTTTTTTCCCCTTGTACATTCTCTACCCCTTAGTATTCTAGTTCTTGAGTTGCTTCTTCTTTAGGCTCGACTTGTTGAAGAGAAGTTCTTTCTCTTTTATGTTTACCCTTCTGTGTCATAAAGTATCCAACTTCTCTATCAAGCTAATGCTCTATTTCTGGCCTTATTGTAGACTGAGCTATAAATGTTGGCACTATCACCTTTGCTCCTCTACCTTTCACTGGGTAGGTTGTAGCTTAAAAAACTAAAATTTTCAAAATTAGATCCAACTTGAATGGTCTTTTGATCTAATCCTTAGCTAATTGGATGACATGCCTCTCCTTATGATTAATATCTATGTTTTCTTCCCTATCAATTTTTGCATTCATGATAGGCCGAATAGATATCTTATCTCTATTATATAAGGGATTTCAAACGTATTCAGTGACCTACTACACAATCTTTAATGGGACCTTCATTTTCAAGGAACTACTTGCCAAATAGAGAGACATCTTATAATAATCCCTTATTTGTATTTCATAGTCATCCACTGCATTCATCTAATGATCCTCTATGGCATCTTCATCTTGGAATTGTTTCGCTACCAAGTCTTGAACTCTTCCAATGTTATCAAAATAGAGATAGGGAGATTTATAATCCTCCAAGGAATATTGATCTCACTCAGACTCAAAATTTGAAATATCCTACTTTTGATTAAGACTGAACGGACCTATAGTGATGGGCCATACCCAAGTCTTCTTATGTTGCTTCCTTACTCTCTCATATGCGGATGAGAGTTTTCATGCAATCTCAAGCAATATGAGTCTATCACATTGATACCTAGGTAGCTTCTTTGGATTAATAGTCATACCTACTACCCTTAAATAGGTGAATTTTTTAAATTAGATGTAATAGGCATCGATTTTTGTAATCTTTGTCACTGCCTCTCCAAGTTCTCTATACCACCTTTTTCCTTGATGATATGTTAACCTAATGTACTAATATTCTCTCAAAAGATGGAATACCTTCTCTATATTCTTAGGCCTTAGATCCATGATGATTTCTCTAGTTATGCTTTTTACAACTCTTTACTCTGAAACATAGTTCTCTGCTAATGTCATTATCAACTTCAAAGACTATAATAAAATTGGATGTGACACTATGTATACTAGTCCTAATCTAATGTGTGTAGATACCATAGGGGGCCTTTTATTTTGCTTGTTGTATAGCACCATGAATGTGTTGCATTCATTATGGCCTAACTTGGTATCTCAAATCTTTGAATATGCATCCTGAAAGTGAGACTTCGATGGAACACCTTGGAATTTGAAGACCACTAGTTTCAGAGCCATCTTTGTAGCAAGGGAGGATGAGGAGGAAGCCATTTAATCTACCAAAAACTAATATCCATTAGTCTAGAAGGAAGAAGAAATAAATTTACATAAACCCTAATTACAAAAAAAAAAACCTAGAATGTAAAATCCTAAAAAACTGTGACAAACACACCAAAAAAAACCCTTAAAACACCTCTGATGGAAAAAATTTGGAGCACCTTATGCACCTTAAGGGTGTGCTAGGTGATTCTTTCCCTATACAAAACCATCAACACTAAGGGTGTGCACCTAACACACCTAATGGCATCTGCTAGGTGCACAACCTTATAGTGCCAAAGTTCATCTTTTGAAAATACAAAGTGTGCACATAGCGCACCTTGTGGGGTGCGCTATATACAAACCCTTACTTAGAATGATTGATTGTTTGGCTTTGTAAAGGTGTGCATATGCATGCCTTGGATAGGTGCACACATGCCCAACTTTATCTTTGGTGAAGGCTTTTTTCTAGGTTTTAAAGTTGTTAAGTGTTTTGTTTGTTAATTTTTGTTAAGGTTTTACGTTAACATGTTTGTATTGTTTGTGCAAGTGATGAAGCACACCTCTCAATTTGTTGAGGTGCACTCATCAGAGACTCAGAGAACAAATGAAATAAGAAAGGGGTAGTGTCCCAGGCTTTATAGGCTTGAGATTGAGCACACCTCTTGGAGGTGCACACCTACGCATTTGTGTAGATGAGCACTTCCAAGAGGAATGTGCTTTTCCTTCATGGTACTAGTGCACTAGCATACCTTTAGGTGTGCGCTAAGTGTGCTAGTGTTCCTTTTATGATTTTCTTCTAAAAATCTCCAGTTCTCAGCAACTAGTTTTTTGATAAAGAGCTAGACTAATCCACAACACTAGGAAAAACCCTAAAAAAGACTCAAACCCTAGACTAGGGATCTAGAAAGCTAAAAATTAAACTAGGGGGTCCCCATTTCTAAGAAAGATGGGGTGTGCATTGTGAAACCACTAAAAATAGCCCCAAGAAAAGGGAAGAAATGACAAAGGAATTTCTTCATCAACAAATATTCTTCTAACATGTGTCAAACACCAACTTAATCTTGAATAGTCCAAGCATATTTCAAGTCACTTTGTAGTCAAAACCTTAGAATCTTGAATCTCCAAGTTCAATGTATCCATTTTCTTCAACATCTTAGAATGCAATCTATCAAAAACTTTTGACAACTTGTAAACAATCTTTGACCCATCCATACCATTCATTGGGAATCCTCACAAAAGCTATTTATTTGATGCTTTGTCTAACCAAATGAGAAAATTATTCTTGATGGTTCTTAATGGGTTATCACTTTTCATTTGAAGTCTTGGGTATTTTTTTGAATATTTTCTTCACATAGATTGCATTTTACCATTTGATTCTCAAATGAAGCAATTTTTTTAATACTAGATAGCCTATTTGGAGTGCATATCCCTATAGTCAGATTACCTTTCTTAGACTTCATAGAATCTTTCATTCTTAACACTATTTTTCTTTTAAATTTCCTATCTATACCCTAACCATGTTTAGACTACGTGGAAAAGACATTGGTGTCATTTCTTAGATTCAATCTTTAGTGAATATCCCTTGCACTCATCTTTTAAGAACTTTTGGGAAACTCTCACACCAGACAATGATCTTAGCAATTCCTTTGAGAAGACCCTTTTGTTTAAAATTAGTAGGGTTTTAACTATCCCTTGATATCATTGACCTAGGTTCAAAAATAGCTAAGATAATCGATCCTTAAATTTGCAAAGTGTTGTAAACTTGTTGATCTGCTATTATATATTCAAGACTAAAAGTCCTCTATTATTGCAAGTAACATCTGTTCCTTAGTTGGTATAAGAAATGAACACACTTGCAGAAATGATATTATTATTTTTTAATTTCTTTTTTCTTTTTTCTTTTAGGCCTCAAAGTAATTTTTTAGGAATTTCCCATTGACTGACAATGAAACTAATTCCCCTTGTAAGGAACTCAACCTAAAAGTATTTTCTCCCAAAATTTCTATGATCCGATAAGGACCAATCCACAAGTGTTGAAACTTAGTATGGTTTCTCAAATTTTCTTTTTCCTTGTCCTAGAGTAGAAAAAGGTTAGATATTAGAAGATAATTTATCATGACCCTATTGTTGAGCCACCTCTTAACAATAACCTAATGTTTTTCCATATGCTCCAAAGAAGTTATCCATTTTTCATCCATCTCCAATAGATTCAATAGTTTGAATTGTACCCTATCAGCATCTTCAACATACCCACTCATGAATTTCAAAATAGGAATCCTAAGGTTAAGTTGGAATATTGACTCTTGTCCATAGGCAAGTAGATATGGAGATGTCCCCAAAGCATTCTTGATCCTAACTTGATATGTGCATAGCACATATTTGAGTTGAGTATGCCAATCTTGAGGATTTTCCTTCAATAAACATCTAATTATCATGATCAAGTTCTTATTTGTAGATTTGGCCACACCATTTCCTTGTGCATAATAATTTGAAGAAAGCTTGATAATAAACTAATTTTCTAGTGCTCATTGAGTAAGGAATACCAATGCAAAAGTTGATCCATTATCACACACTAGAAAGAATGACATCCCAAATCTAGTAACAATGTGTTCTTCCAAGAAGTTTGTAACCACCTTTTCTATGCAATTTCTAAAAGTCTTTTCTTCTATCTAGTGCATACAATAATAAGTAGCCATGAGAAAAAAAGTATGTCTAGTTGATGATGGTGGGTTCACTAGACCAATGAAATCCATCCCTCACTTTGCAAAAGGGTGTACCTCGAATAATGGTTGTAATGGCATTGCAAGATGTTTTTCTTTGTTAGCACTATTTTGACAAATGTGGCAAGTATGCACATGTTCAAAAGTATCTCTGAAAATCATGGGCTAGAAATAATCTAATCTTAAAATCATATGGGTCATAGCCTCTACTGAACCATGCCTTGTACCATGCTTATCATAAAATTATTCCAAAACTTCTTTTACTTCTTCATGCCCTAGACACCTTAGATAAATCCCTTTTTAGTTCCTTTTGCATAATTTTCTATCATGTAGCATGTAGGATTCACACTTCATTTTGAGTCCCCTACATTGTGAACTATTAATCCAATCGAGGTACTAATTTTGCACAAGATAGTAAACAATATCCTGATACCAAACATTCATTATTATACCTTGGTTAATATCAACTTCAGATACTACAATCTTCTTCTAATCTTCCACCTCTACTTCACCATTAAATTGAAATTTCTTTTCATCCTTGATTTGGTTATCCACTATCATTTTTGATAATCCTTGGCCTCTTACCAACTTCATGGGTTGAATCTCTAAATAAAAATCTTGAAGGATTTCCATCCATTTTCCTCACCTTTCACCTTTTTCATTTTGTATCAGTAATTTCTTAACTGCAGGATCATGCACAATTGCATATACCTTGCTTGTGATTATATAATGGTGGAATTTCTTTACCACTTTGATTAAAGAAAAATATTGTTTATCAAGGTTAGAATAATTTAATTTAGAATTTTTTAGAGGGAAACTCATAAAGGCAATGGGCCTTTCATCTTCTTTTTCCTTCTTACATGTAAGAATCCTGCCACATGAATGTTCTGAAGTAAAAGAGTATATTTTGAAAGGTAGTCCATAATTTGAACTCGCCAATACTAGGGCCATGGCGATGGTCACTTTGATATTCTCAAATGATTTCTTAATCTCTAGAAATCATTCTATTTTTTCTCCCTTTTTGAGTAAATCATTAAGAGGACTAACTATCTTTACACATCAACTTATAAAATTTCACACAAAATTTATCTTTCCAAACAAAGACTTAAGCTCTTTTTGATTGTGAGGAGGTGAAAACTTTAGAATGGCTTCAATTCAATCTAGATCAATGGATATTCTAGCTTTAGAGATGATATGGCCAAGGAGATTTCTTTTAGTAACCCCAAACGAACATTTCTTGGGATTGAGTGATATGTTGTATTTACAACATCTATTGAATACCTATCTTAAATCAGAAATGAGAGTGATTTGATCCTTTGAGAAGATAGTCAAGTCATCCATGTAAATGACTATAAACCTATTTATTAATTTGTTAAAAGCTTCATCCATGGCTCATTGAAATGTAGCCCCTACATTAATCAGCCCAAAAAGAAATCTTTTTGTAAGAGAAAGTTCTACATTTGGTGGTAAATGTCATCTTTAGCCTATCCTATTCATCAACCATTACCTAGTTATATCCCAAATATCTATCAAAGAAAGATATCATCTTTGAACCATTGAAAATTTGTAGAACTTCATGTAGTGAGGGCAAAGGGTAGTTGTCCTTTTGAGATGCAAGGTTTAGGTTATGAAAATCCACACAAAGATGAATCTTTCCAATCTTCTTTTGCACACAAACCAAGCTAGCCACCCATGTAGAATGGGAAATGGGAAAGATGATCTTGGCATCAAGCAACTTCTTAACTTCCTTCATTATCAATAGTTCAATAATGGGATTAATAGGTCTTTGCCTTTGATGAAAGGGTTTGGCATCTAGTTTTAATGGAATATCATTCGGAATGATTTTAGGATCATATATTTTTGAGCTCTTCATAGCTCCAAGCAATGACATCCTTGTATTCTATAAGCAATTTGAGCATATCTTCCCTTTCCTATGCATTGCATGCCTTTTTGACCCTTACCATTTTAGGATCTTCATCAATACCCAAATTATATGAATTACATTCCTCAATCCCATTTTCTTTGACCATTCTTTTGTTAAGTGTTGATTTGTCACAATAAAAAATGCATTCCAACTCAACCATTCCCTTAGGAATAATGTTAGTTTTTAAGTTCAAGTTCCCATCTTCATCTTCAAGTTCATCACTTTAGGTTTGTCTTCTAGAGTGTCATCAATCTTTTACCCTTTAAAGTGGCCATTGCACATGATAAATTTGAGTATATGTTGATCATCCTAAAAGATTTGGAAGTTTGTAATATTGTCTGGGATAGACGGGGCAGCAACCAATTCTACTAAAAATATTTCCAATTTCTCTCTCTCAATTGGTTTTAATGCACTATCTGAAATGGCGAGGACTTCTACTACCATATTTTTCCTCCTTGGAATGGACATTATGTTCAAAGCTTCAAAATAATCCATTAGATCCCATACTCTTTTCCTGTAAGCAATCAACCTCCTATCATTGCAAGAGTATTCTGATTTCACTTGTCTTATAACCAACTAAGAATCTCCCTCAATTATGAGAGTTTTGATTCCTTTCTTTAGTGCAAAAATAAGTCCTTGGATCAATGCTTTGCACTCTATAGCATTATTAGTACATCTAAACTATAATCAATATGCTACGTAGAAAGACTTACCTTTTGGGTTGATTAACTCAATACTTGTGCTAGCTCCTAATTTGCATTATGAACCATTGAAGTGGAGTGTCCAAATTAGATATTCTTTGAGCTTTCTAGATTTATGATTTATTTTTTCCTTAGCTTTTCCTTTTCTTGGTCCTAAAAGGATTCTTTCTTGGGAATCCACTGCAATCTTTTGTTGGGTGGACTTGATGATTTTCCATTGTTACTTCTTGATATAAGAGGTGTATGTTTTTCTTGTTTGTCATGAATTTCACCTATCAATTTTGTAATTTCATCCACTTTTGGTTTAGGATGAATGACTATTGAAGTCCATCCTTGAATTTTTATTTAATGTTTCCTTCTTTGGACTTTGATCATTCCTAGTGGAGGAGAAGACAAACCTCCACCATCTGAAGAGGTATCAATCTATGATTCATTTAGATCTTCAATTTCCTCTTCAAATTTTTCCATATATTTAGATATGTTTGTAGAATTTTGAATTTCTATAAGTTCATCATTTTTAATGTCACCCCTCTTTATTTCTATTATCTGTGTTAATACCTTAGAAACTGCTTCTTGGCAAAGTGAACATTCAAACATTGAATGACTAACTTTATGCAATCTAAAAAATCCTAGGAGAAACAAAATACTAGTGTTGGCTTCTTCTACTAAACATTATAAGTTGGCCACCATGTTCTCTATGAACTATGTTACAATCTCCTACTTTGGGATTGAAGTTGTGGATCTTCCATTTTGATCATCTGGTATTTTTGTTGAAGTTGTATCAAAAGCCATCACTTTGTAAGAGCCCAAATCATATTACAAGAATGCAACCTCATTCGAAGTATTGTATTTAGTAATCATTTTTTTAAACTTTGGCTTTGCATCTATCTTGATTGGATTATTCAACCCCTTCCATGGTAACCATAATTGAGTAAAATTTGTAGAAAACCATTCTCCTAGGCATTTTGTCCATTCTTTGCTTAATATAAATATATATGTGTCAAGAATCTTGACCACATGTATGTTAAAGATGTCTTGAATTCAGGGGTCAACTATCAACTATATCGAAATATCTTTCAACACACCAACAACTTTTACTTATGTTTTATCCAATTATATCACTATTCGATTAGAAGGCTTAGGAGTGACTCCCAACCTTTGTGCTATCATTAGTGACATAACATTACAAGAGGCTCCTAAATCAATTAGGAAATTATGAAGATTCTTCCCATATATTTTTATGCTAAGAAAAAATGTGGGCACTTCAACCTTGTCTTTAAACATAGTTTACATTGTCTCCGAGCATTGACTTGTTGAGACACTATCTTTTGAGGAACAATATTAGTATTATGGGGTGCCTTTATATGATCAAGAGTTTTCATCAATACTTTTCATTAATTAGGACAATTTTATAGCATGTCAAACATGGACATATTGGCCTTTGTTCATTTCAAATCTTCTACCATGCTATACTTTTTAGTAGACTAGGGGGAATTTATCAAGATTGTAGGAACATTTCCTTGATTTTGATTTTGTTATCCTCCATACAAGGGCTTGATTGGTACCAAATTTCTACTCAATATTGGATCAAGAGGAGTTAGTTGTAATGCTGGAGGAATCCCATCTGTCATAGGTTCCTTTTGACTTCACAAATTATAAGTATTTTGATTGTCATCTCAAAAGGCTAGCATCTCTTTAGGTTGAATATCTGGTTCCTGACTAAGTGGAAAAGAGAATTCTTTGTTGTCTAGTTGTTCCACTTGTGTGTTCTATATAGAATTGTAAGATTCTAGCAGCATAGCAATAAATTGCACAAGAGGCACATTATCATTTTCTTTTGAATTCTGATTCATTTCTTGATTTCCATTGTAATATAAATCATCATTGTTAGATGCATTTTGACCATCGTCATACTTATTGATATCCATATACTAAGAATTATTGTTATTTTTATCTACAAGAATGCTCTCATTAGTCAGATGAGTGTTCCATTTCCAGTTCTATCAGTGGAAATCATTGTTGTGATCAGGAGGATTAAAATTATTTCCTCCATTACTATTTCTTGCATTTTTATTTCCAGCATATTTGTTCCCACTAAAATTCCTATTGTAGTTTTGACTATAATTGTTGTTATTGTAAGGACCAATAATATTTTTCTAAAAGTTGTTATTTTGTTCTTGTGACAACTTCTAGAGGGTTAGCTCATTATTCATTTGAGAAATGTTCTTCTTCATTTGACCAAACTTGGATGCAAAATTGTTATCTACTTTAGCAAAAGTTATTGCCTTTTACTCAAAGAAATAAACTTTTGAAGGTTCATATCCTATATATGTTATAGATGGGGTTTGTGGAGTGGTGCCTATTTTAATGGAACTAGATTCATTGGTATGAATTGGCTAGGCATCATAGGTGCTACGATAGTATGTGTTGGCATTGTTGTAATAGCTTGAGCTAGAAGCATCCATCCTCCTCCATTAAGATTGGCCTACTTAGTAAAGCTAACTACTTCTTGGAAGTCTATATGTGTTGATATTTGTTGTAGGATGTCTTCTTAGGAAAATAGTAGTAAGATGGTCCATAGCATTCAAATAAATTTGAATTGTAGCTTCAATTGGTATACTTTATTGGTATTTCTAGCTTGTGGTATGCCATATGAAAGTGATGGTTGAACATGAAACTGTCTTAGCTACATTTCTTTTGATTGATATGAATTGTTGATGTATCATAGCTGGATTAATGAAAGTTTTGAATTGTTCAAAGAATAATTTTTTGAAAGTATTCTAGTCTCCAATACATCTAGGTGGAAAATTAACATACAAATTAAAGACAAATTCTCTTAAAGAGTAGGGGAATAAGTGAAGAACCACATTCTTGTTAGAAATCTACTTTTGATTGCAAATTTCCTTAAAAACCTTGATGTGATCTTTAGTAGTTCTCATCTCTCCATAGAAAAACTTGGGAAAAACTTCTTAGGATTCTCAAGAAGGTTGCTATGTACACTTATCAAGTTGATTGGTGAGGCTACAACATTTGTGAAAAAGGAAATTGGAGAATTTGGTGCAATAACAGGTGATTGTTGTGGAGGTGGAACTAAGGAAGATGATGAAATTTTGAATGGAAGTGGTAGAATTTGAGGGAATCCTTTGTTGCTATGAGGCTTGAAAAAGTAGGTAAGTTTGAGGAACTTGTGTGTACTAGGTGAAGATCTTAAAGCTCACTGAAATGGAGATGATGGATTAGGATCTTCTAGTTTGCATCAATTTTAGAAAAAGTGCACCTTTGCAAAAGCACACTCTCTCAAAAATATGGCACACCTTGGAACCTTGCACACCTTGTGCACCCTGGAAGCTACTGTAACTCAGAACCTCGGTAGTTTAGAAAATTTTCTAAACTTGTAAAAATTGCAAAATTTTGAAATTATAAGTTATATTCTTCTATTATGAATGGTTGGGGCCCTCCTTATAGTGCCATTTCTATTGAGTTCTCATTTTATATGATGCTTAATAGTAGGAATCCTTTTGAACTCCTCTCTTGGAAAGCTGATCTGGGATCACCTCCAAGGTTTAAGGTGATATTGTGACCTACTAGAATCTACTTAGTTGAAGATAAATGTATTTGTTGATAGGGAGGCCTTTGCTGGTTCTAACCAATTGTGGATAAGATGTTGAATCTACTTGCTATCTCAAAAAATTAACCACACAAATAGAAATATATTTTTGTATTTTTTTTGTTTATAATGATTGCAATCTAACTATGCAACTATATGAATTCATAAATTGACCAATTGTTTGTAAAATCAAATAATGAAGATAGGGTAACAATATTTTTAAGAAAATGACTTGAAAAGTAAATCCCTAATGGACATAAGCCACACAAACAACACATCTATGAGTTAAGCTTTTGAAAAGATTTGTAGGTAACCAATTAAATATGAGAAGTGCTTCCTTAATTCCATTGATGTAATCATCAATGGGAATTTAGTAACTATAGGATGTTTCACTTTTCATCAAATCACAAGGCCATAGAAAGTGCACTCATGTGAGACAAAAAGCTATGTAGGAACAATAGGGTGATCTCTTCTCAAACTAAGTACATTAGTTGAATTTTTAAATACACAAAAAACACTAGAATTAAAAAATCACTCAATTAAAATAACATAGCAAAACTATTGGCTCCATTACACTCCATGAACATACATTCACAAATTATAACACACTTAGGCAAGAATAACTACACTATGAATGAGAGCACCAATAGAATATATTATTGCATCAAAATAATGGCCTGAAATACATATTACATTCCTAAATTTATAAGAAATCATCTCCTAAACTTGTGTTGAGAGTGAGAGATTCCTTCATGCAAATATATTCTCAAAACTAATAAAACAAATCTAAATATATACAAACTAACTATGTTGGAGATGCTAAGTAGGACCCCACCTTTGTTTATATAATTTAATGGGTGTATGAGCCTTTACATGTATTAAAACAAAGAAAGCTTGAGAAAATAAGAATACTAAATCCATTAGATGATGTAAGAGTCTCTGGAGATGCAAAAAATAGAATCTCAACCTTCTCTAGAGGTTTGTAGGAGTTGAATTGGTATCAGAATGCATTTTGGTGCATGGAAAGCTCTAAATTTGGAACTGGTAGTTAAATGTTAGTGCACCTCTAACGTATTTAAATAGGTTTGGTGCACCTTTGGAGAGTCATATGTTAGAAGAATCATACCTTGCACACCTCGAAAGACAAGTCCAAAAAATGAAAAAATTTACCAAGTGTCAAAACTAAAATTCTAGCTTATGGGTTTTGTTCCCCTTCATACCAAAGCTATATCTAGATATTTGCTCTTGAATTTTTCTATAATCTCCATCACTTGGGTTGCATCTAGAAAATATAAAGCATCATATTTATCCTTTAATTTTTTTTGATAGTTTCCCACCTTTATGCGAGTTTCTACAAAATTTGCCAATTTCACATCCAATTCTAGCAATGCCTCTTCGGTCTTAAATGGTTATCTAATATCCTCATCAGTGGAAAATTCTTCAAAAATATTCTAAAATTGTTCAAAAACTACTTGTACATGTTGATATTATAGTCAATTTTGTTTATTATTGACACACACTAATTCAGATGGTTAGTATCAACCAAGCTTATTGTATGGTTAACAATGTTAACCAAGTAATTTAGGCTCTACCAAGTTCTAAAGTTTCTATCAAGTACCAAGAACAACATTCAGTTTGCACAGAGTAGTTTCTAACAATTTGGTGATTATTAGTGTAAACTAAGCCTCATAGTGTTTATCAAGTTTCTCATTGCAAACTAATTTCTATAGTGATTACCAAGTTTGTAGTTTCAACAATGTGAATCTAGTGTTGACTGAGCCACACAGTGTCAAATAAGTGATTTGGTTTATACCAAGCTTGTAGTAATAGTGTTGACGGAGCTATGTAGTTTGAATCAAGTGATTTAGTTTATATGCCAAGGTTTGTAGTATTCACTGAGTCACCAGTGCAAATCAAGTTCAAACTAATTGGAATTTATTAGTATGGATCGAGTTTCTATGTCTATCGAGTGTATGATGATGTTGAGCATTGATAATCGATTTTTAGTATTAGAACCTAACTGAGCTTGTTTTCAAAACCAAAGTTCCTGCTATTTGGTTGACTTTGTGTATTTTATTGAAACTTGTATTATAGCCGACTTTGATGAATTGTAATTTAGATTGGTATATATGTAATGTATTGTAACACATCCAAAGATATGAAATTATCAGATGTGACATTAAAATAGTAGAAGTGAAAAGTAAAAGGCTACAATAGTATAAGGAGTAGAAAATATTTATCTATCATAGCAAGGAGATTATTTCACTCAAAGGAATCTCATTCAATAAATCAAGTTGTAGATCAAAGATCAGCCATTATTCCATCCTAATAGGTTGAACAGTTAAATCCTTTCACAAGGTAATCTTGAAAATATTTTATAAATCTCTTTACTGGGTGCATACTTTATTTTATATTTGTAAATCCTTTTGCAAGGTGGGCCTAGCAGTCCTTATTTCTCCTAATAGGGAAGATCATCAGAAGTGATCATTATAAGCCTTAACAGGCCAACTTTATATTGCAGTACTAAAGCTTGTGGGTATCATCCCCACCTTAGTTTTACTTTCCATTTGGAAGGTTTCTGGGTCACCAAATCTTGTGTTAAAGTGTTATGTATACTTTCATGTTTTCAGTTTCTTATGCATGCAGTTAGATCAAGATTCACATAAAGGATTAATTGTTAAATTGGATAAAAGTTTTAGAAGTTACTAATTCACTCCTCCCCTCTCAATAACTTAGCCTGTCATAATATTTTCAAAAATTGTGTATCTCATCACTTCTTGTTGAAGTAACATTTTAGAATATCACATTTCCTTTGGGGAGTCTCTGACTTCCATAAGTGTTGGCTTATTAGACACAAGGGCCAAACTCCATATTGCTATTGTCTTTATATCAATATTCAAACTAGTCCCCTATGATTCTCTAGTGCTATTGGTGTCCTCAATTGAGACAAATTTACTTTCTCTTCTAATTTGATCCAACATAAAAGATGAAATTATTTACCATCTATGGAAGACCAACATCCTACTTCTCTTCACCAGCTCTCTAGCTTCATCTATAGTGAGGTTTCGTTGTTTGGATCATATTCTTGTAACTTTTTTCACTAGTTTTGCAACCTTTTCATTTGAATCTCCTAGTTGCAATTGCAATGAAAATTCATTCTAGGTTATCTTGAAGATAAAATATTTCAACTCCTCTGAATTAATGAAGTTATCATCCTTTAAAAACTCTTGAGCTTGTATAATTATGTCATCTATCATCTCAGTCTCAAGCTCAAGTTTATTCAGGATTCATTCATTATCAATGGCCTAATTTATTAGAAAATTGTGTTTGATATAATAAAAATACTTTCTCCCTCTTGGAATAATATGGAGGGTCTTTTCCATTTCCTAGTTTGGTATTTCAATAAACTTCTACCTCTTCCTACCTTCTTGAACCCAAGAAGAACCTTTTGATTGCGACTCTTCCTCATCAATTTCAATCACAATATATTTCTTTGGAGGTTTAGGCTCTATTCTATTTATGACTTCAAAGGGCACTCAACACTTTATATTTTCATAATTTTGGATACATTTTTTGAATCTATCCAAATATCTATCCTCATGATAGAAACTCTTGAAAGAAGGATCTATTATTTTCATCTCCTCTTCAATTTTCATTATCTCTTTCCACTTCAAGGTCCTATCTCTGTGTTCTTCAGTCTCAAAGAATTTTTTGATCACATCCTCTTCCCAATAAAGCTTGCTAATGGGCAAGTTAAAGTTTATCATTTATCTTAGGGCATGCTTGACAAGATCATTAGAGTCATAGGTCCTAGCAGGAGTTGAAGGAAATACATATTCTCTCATAAATTCATCCAAACTTCTATTGCATCTTTTCTTATGATAAAATCCCTAACTCTAAGATTTCTAAATATAGATGATTCTTTTTTGATTGTGGGTCCCAAGTATTCCCAATTCACCATAATCAATTGCCAAAAGAATTGAATGATTCCCATTCTTTTTGGAATGTGTCTTGGTAAAAGATGAGGAGGTTGGGGACATCCATAAACCCTTATGATGGAACAATTTTCACAAAGAAAAATATTTCCCCAATCATATCCCAACTTCCTATCATCATCATAGTATATAAAGGGTTTCATTAATATTATAATACCCCTAGGGACCCTTTCAATTATATATGCTAACAAGTTGGAAATTAGATGCACAAAATCATTGTAGAAAGCCAAAGAATTTGAATTGGGATAAAATCTTTGCCATACCCTAGTCTACCATTGTACTCGTAGGATTTCTCCCATGTCCTCTATTCCTTAAATAAAATTATAATTGATGTACCTTCTATTATTGTACAAGATTATATGCATCAACAATGAGTAATGGTGGAATTTGAAATCCCTACGTTTTGTGTAGCTGTGATCTCATTGTGTATAACATTGATTATATGGAAATAAACATCATACCACACATTGGTGTATAGATCTTGTATAGACATTGGTGTTATACAAAGACTATATACTAAAAAAATCCAAGGGCATAAGGTCTCCTACCTTTTTAGGGATCTCACTCTTTTCTTTTCTAGACTTAGGAATGTGTCTTTGTACAACCTTGCTAGTAAAGAAACTCTTTTGACTCTTAAAGTCTCATTGAGCTTGTCCTATTACATGATTTTGGCCATAGTTCCTCCCAGGTTGAAGACTTCTATGAATGTCACCCTCTCTAGTGTACATACGACACTTCTATCCTTTTTGTTGAACCCATGGGTCATAGGATTGTATGCCTTTATTAGGGATTTTATTAGATCTACATCAATAATGACTTTTGGCATAATTAGTTTGGCCAATTTTTTTTCCAAGGACTTGAAATGGGTGGTTTACAAAACCCATTGTTATAAAAATACCAAAACAATTCATTACCATTCATTTCTAGCACTTTAACATCCCTACAAAATTTTTTAGGATCTTTGAAGATATGTGAATTAACTAACTAAGCATTCGATGACCTTGGCAAAAAAATACCCATTCATTAACATATAAACTTTCTATCTTCATATTTCCTTGCTCAGTACTTGGAGAAGCTTCTTCAATATTCACTTGAGCAATTAGCTTGCCCTCCTCTTGTGCCATGTTTTCTCAATTCAAGACTCTAAACTCTTATCTACAATTCAACCTTTCTTGAACAATTTTTCACACAATCTCTTCTTAGCATTGAATTTTGTAAATGTTGGTGTCAAAAACTCTGTTAAGTCATCCCTTTTAATGGTGCTTGAGAATGGGAGTGTCATTAATGAAAATTTTAAGGCAACATGCATGATTTTTTTTGACAATTTAGAAAACTATCATATTTGTGCTTTATAATGCCTGTACTACCAATGCTTAAATATTTTTTACCCTGTTTGGACAATACTTTATATTTTTAGCAATTATGTAATCTCAATAGCCATTTTATCTCTTTACATTTTGGGTTGTGACTAGGAAAATCCTTAGCTTTTTGAGTTGTTCACACCATTGTAAGGTTTTCTATCCAACTCTTTGGCCTTGCTTGTGACCATGCAAAACCCTTAATATCTAGTTTGAGGTCAATATTATCATTCAATCTTTAAGCCATGAAAAATAATGAACAATTCTAATACACCTTATTGTTTCTTTGTAGCTCCCTTTTCCTTATACTCTTCATTGCATGACTGAATGTTAACATTAACTTCTTCATTTCTTAACCGAGTCATAAGGTCTCACTTGTTTGCACTAACTACATTGTTTACATTGTGAAGCCACAAACACCATAGTCTCTCATTCTCCGCTTAGTGACAATATTAGCAATTTTAACTTGCGATCATACATGATAGTTTAATGCCTAAATGATCATTGCTTTGCCACTTAATTTTTAAAGCTTTCAAAGAGCCAATGAAGTAGTGAACAATTTTAACTTTTCTTATTCTCTCCTTTGTAGATTCTCCTTTTCTTTATAGATTTAATTGTGGAACCTAGCATTAGCTAAAATTTTATCACACACTTGACTATTTCACCAGTTCACAACTATCAATTAGACTACAACATTTAGCCACGCAAACCCGTGATTAGGGCTAGTCTCTAGATCTCCCCGCTTAGTTAACACTTAAAAATTTAAGCTACAAAGTGGTGTAAATGTGTTCTCTAACATTGATCTCCACTTTTCCACTTAATTCTTCTTGCTACATCATGATGTGACATCTCCAAATGCTTCTACATATTATTTTCCATGCTATCACAAGGCTTGAGATCTAACATGAATTCCTTTTGCATCATCACAACTTAAACTATGCCCTCATGCCTAACTATGATGAAGCCATGAAAACTAACCATTTAGCTATGTCATGCCTTTGTTGCTTGAGCCAATCATTTATAATAAACTATAGATACCTTGCAAACACATAGAAATTAATTGAGTTTCATCATTGCACCTTAGAAAAGGTTAAAGCTTAAGTAGGAAGAGATATAGAGATGAGCCTTGGTTGCAACATCACCGCTTAAATTTTCAATTTCCATTAAAGAATGAAAACCCTTAGCATATCAATTTGAAATAAGAGGGTTAGTACATGAGATATGCATATAGACATAAAATTAGGGTTCTTCTAGGAAAATCTCTACAACATAATAAATCCAAACCCTAATGACATCAATTTAACCTAGATTTTCACAATGGGTTCTCAAAATTTTAAAATAATGAAAATACAGGTCATCACAACACTAATTAAAGGATTTTATTTGATACAATGGTTAGAAAGTGACAAAATTTTGATCTAATAAATACAACTCACTTCACAAATAGAGATCAAAATGTAGCTCATATTTTGATCCACTAACTAGCCTCCATTAATATCTCCATGACTTATTTTCTTGGAAACCCTTCAAGCAATCAAACTTCACCTCTCTCATCTCTTCAAAGCCTTCTACTCAAGTTTTCCAATCAACATAATCACCAACTACTAATCTCTTTAGGTTATCCTTAGGTCTCCTTAAATAGGTACCTTTGATCTTTTTCCATTTAAACATCGTGATTGATCTTAGGGTTAGTTTAGATTCATTGAATCCTTCCATCATTTTGTTTCCTCTTCTCATTCTAGATACTTCTCAAAAATTCTCTATGAATCCATGCCTAATAATGCTCAAATATAGTTTATCATGCATTAAATACTCTAGATCATCAAGACTTATCCTTTACATGCTTTGACCAATTTGAGAATTCAATCATGTTGGCTAGGAATATGAATTCCTTCACAAACTATCAGATACTATCACTCAGTCAATATTATAATCCTTGGTCTAGATCATCACTAGAAAAAATGGTCAATACTAATTATTTTTCTTGGCATACTCCATCCTTTTTGATACTCAACAACACTATATTTTCTTATTTTCTACTGTCACTCGATCGACACTTGCACAACTCAACTTTAACTATAAGTTCCTTAATGTTCTCCTCTACTGATTAGTTTAGCCTATGCATTTGGCCTACCATTGATTATCTCTAATAGGCTTCAACTCAACTATCTTGTCCACTCAGTGTAATGATCATAAAACACATTATCTTGTCAATGTGCTAATTAATCAATTGCTCATTTTAGTTTCACATAACTCAACCTTTCCACTACGTCTTCTTGTTATTTCTTCTTCTCAAATCCTCTTCATCAATCAAATAATATGGCACTCTACTTAGGTAGAAACTATCTCAATAGTAATGCTTGACTTCAATGAAAACATAACAATTATTCCAATTGTGATTACCAACAATCTCTGTCTTTTGCATTGATGGAAGCATCTCAAGTTACCATGCAACCCAAAAAGTCATTTGAGTACCCTAATTGATTTTCCTCTTTCAAATCCCTCTATGTTCAGTAATAGATCTTCATTGATATATTTATTTTTATCTATAATCTCATCTCTTTTGATTTATGGATGAGTAATCAAGATAAATTAAATACTAAGACGGGGGATGGAGGGTGAATCAGAATCTAAAATACTTTTCACTTTTCACAAATTCATCCACATCTATCAATAACTTGTGTATTAAAAACTAGCAATGAAAATGTGCTATAACATGTAAATCTATTGTAATAGATAAGTTTGATCAATCACACACATTAAAGTAAAATAAATAACACAATATTTGTTATCAAAAAAACCTCCAAGGTGAAGGTAAAACTACAATGGGGATGACACCCAAAAAATCTTCACTACTACAATAATCAAGTTAACTAGTTAAGGTTACAATGTTTGACCATAGATTATGATCTACCCTATGAGAGGTCTATCCTATTAAAAGCTTAAGAGATTATTAGGTCTCACCTTGTGAGAGGATTTAACACTTACAAAAAATTAAGGACTCTATTAGGATATTTACAAAGATTTGTTAAGCCCGCTTTGTTAAAAGATTTACCCTAATTCAAGTATGTTAAAATTTATTTAGTACTTGACTCTCAGTATGCTCTATAAGCTAATTTTTAGTCTCTACCTTGCTAACTAATCCTCTCCTCTACACTAATATGCTTGTCTTTCCCTTTCACTTGACTACAATGAGTAGGTCATTTGGTTCGTTAGATGATAACAAAACCCTTCAATGACTTCTAAACTAATCTCAATCCTCTTTTGTCAATAGCTTCATATTCGCACATAAACTCTTTTCATCTCCTTCTCTTCTAGTATATGATCTAGGTTAATATCATCACTATATAAATATTTCCATAAAGAGTTTTCTAGATGATTCCATGTTTTTCTTCTTCATCCTGATCATCAAACACACAACAGAGCAATCGATGATCCACAAGGTGTAAATTTTTTGTATCAATCTCTTCAAAACTTAAATATTCCTTCCAAGTCAGCATGTTAATCATTTTCCCTAAAACTTTCTTCCATTCTTCACTTTAATGTAAAACTCTATTTAGCTCATCCTTTACTATTTCCTAATGCTCAATATTGCTATTGCCCAACCCTTATTGTACTTGGTACATAATAAGTAACTCAACACATGCATTCTCAAAACTTTCTCTATCATTGATGAGCTTGGCTTGTATATAAAAATACTCTGTGACCCAAAAATTTACTCAACTCCTATAAAGCTAGGTACATACTTGCTTATGTACATGACTTGGCCTGTATAGAGTAGCACAGTCACAATGATGATCATCTAAATTTTCCTTGTAAATGCCTAAGTGGTTGACACTAACACATAACAATGGTTAGAGATACCAATAATCTTCCCCTTTGACATCAGTGGAAAAAATAGTTTGTCATATTTACATCATTTTGGCATATTTACATCTATACAATACAATTTGATAACAAGATCTCCCACTAAGTCATATGACTTAAGAGCAATGCAAAAAACTATAAAAATAAACAACATAACCATTTTACCTTTGTTCAAATCTATACATGGTACATTTGTACTTCTTCTTTTACCTTTCTTTTGCATCTTGTTCACATTACATTACTCTCTCTCTCTTCAATTATCTTTGTCCATCTTCACATCTCTTCCCTTCTACACATATCTCATTCCCCCTTGTTTATTAGCACTATATGTCACTGCTATTGGGGTTGAATGGGTGGAAGTAATCTACATGTTTCAATTATTTCCTTGTGAACCATGGTAATCATGGATAGTGCATGATCCCAAGTGATTCTTGCTACCTCCAAAATGTGATTCTACAAGTGAATTCTTGTAGCTAAATCAATTAAACTATCAACCACTAATAAATTGTGATCTTCTGTGATAAGATCCTAGGTTATTTTTAGTTCTCTTTGCATGACCTCCAAATGAGGTATCATCATCACTTGAACAGAGATCAATTTGGATCTTGTATTGTTGTCAGCTACCTAAAGTTTGACTAATGTACCTTGAGCATTCAATAGATTATTGTAGTGATCAATGATTGATCTTGCTAACTCTAAGATAATGTTGCTAGACCTCTTTGTCTCAAGCTGAATTGAATTTTTTTGTCCCTAAATATTGTGAGTAAATCTTGGCACATCTGATAAAATTGTGTACAAATGTTGCACCTTTTAAATAAATTCAATCATAACATGTGCTTTTTCTTGTAGTAGCACTTTCTACTCAGAAATAGTCATGGAAACTTTTTCCACAACCTTGGTTTCAAATATTCTTTATTAACCCATCCATTAGCTTCTAATTTAACTCCATATTTCTATAATTCACTTGTTCAACTATATTTACAAATTGGTTTATAATTTGTGTTTCTTCTTCAAAATTTTGAATGTCAAAAGCATCAACAAAAATATTCTTTACATTGTGTAGTACCTATTTCTACTTGTGCTTTCTTCTGAGCTCTTCTTGTCTCTTCTTCTTCATCAAAATTTCTTGCAAAATGGTTTTCTCCAAGGTGAGATTTTATAGATCTAATTGTGGGATCTCAATTATTTCATCCAGACTAACATAAATATATGGTTAAATGTCTTTTATTCCTTTCTTCTTTTTGTTGGGTGAAGCAGTGTTATTTCTCGATACTTCTTTTGGAGTTGGTGAGGGAGTGTCACCATTCATTCATATTTGTGCATTTGTTCTTGAGAAAATAATAGTTACACTTAGTTTAACTTTATTTGATTATTTTTCTTCCTCAATGTGAGGTTCTAAAACAATATTATCATTTACATTTTTTTCTTTGTCTTCACCATCTTCCTCTTCATTTGTGAGCCTTGACTACTTGGCTTCTAGAGTGTCAGGGCATCGTCATGTATAGGAGACATGTTGCATTATGGACTTGGAGAACCTAATCTTTCTCTACTACTATATTCATTATCAATGTTTACAGTCTCTACCTTCTTTTTAGTTAGCCCAAAAATTCTCTTCCATAGAAACTCACTTTGCTATTGTACAACTACATCTTGATTTTGTAATATATAAAAAAAATTGTATTTAGGAACAAATCTTCTCCTATACTATTCCAAAAATGTGTCTCATTTATCTTGTCATAGATCAGGCATTACTTTAACTAATGTGTCAGTTCTTATATATTTCTCTGCTACATCAGCCTACTACCATCTTCTCTCTAGTCTATCATAAAGATCTTTGGGTATCTCCTCTATTGCACTAGGAGCTAGTTTTTGATTCACAATCATTTCTACCATAGCCTCCTCAAATTTATTTCTATCATCATTATGCAGTATGTCATATTTAACATATCTAAAACTAGATAATCTTATAGATCTTCTCAAGGTTTCACATGCCTCATCAATAGTCCTTATCTACTTGATAGGTAGTCCTCTAACCAATATCCTTCTAGTTTTGGGGGCACTAGGCTTAGTGGTCTCTAATACCTTCTACTTTATAGACTTCTTGATAGTAGCAACTTTCTTGGTCCTTGTCTTGTTTGGTAGTGGAGGTGTCACTTTTGTCTTCTTCTGTGTTCCTTGATCCTTCTTTCTTAGTGGCATGACAACAACTAGGGCTTTTCCCTTGTCACTTTCTTCTTCTTCTTCCTTATCATCACTATCTTGTTTTTCATCTTCACCAAGACCTTGTGTAATTTGCAATTGTTCCTTGCCTTTGCCTAGGGTGCCTAGCTTAGCTTCTAGGTCTTCAATCATTTTTTTCATTTTCTTCTCTTTGGAAGCTATCTTGATATTCATAGTTATTCTTACTTTGGTTTCATCATATATATCAAAAGGTTTAGCCTTGATGTCTATCTCCACTTTTAGTATTGCCTCAATATTTTCACTCACTATATCACTATCTACCTAATAATCAAAACTTTGTAACCAATCCTTCTTTGACTTAACTATTTGTACAAAATTATTGTCTATATCAATAAAAAAGCATATGTCATTGTAGTATCTTATGACCAATACTTTAGGAATCCTCATTCTTCTTTTCATCCTTTGCTTAAATTCATCAAAGTAAGAATTAATTACATTTTCAAAGTTTTCTCCTAATTGAGTAATGTAGTCATTGATCTACTTTTCCTCTTGTTTGTCTTGCTCCCATACAACATTACCAATACTACGAAAGTACTTTTAGATATACAAGAAAATACAAACAATTAGGGATCCAAACTTACATTGAATTCTTTTCTTTTCTTATTGATGATAGATTATCTACAAGTTGTAGCTTCTATAGCTTAGCAAGATCATACTCATGATCTTTCATCATAATCTTCCAAGCTTGATCCATAGCCATACAAGGCACACTATTTAATATACTTGACTGATAGAATTTGTGAGCAATGACTCTCACTAAAAATTCAATTAGTGGATTAGAAATGCTTATAATGGATTGAACACACCCATTCCACTCAGCTCCAATATAAGCCTCAACTTCTTCATAACTCAAACATTGCATGGCATTCTTCTTGTCTAGGGTTGGATACCTTGTATCCCTGTGTATCATTTTTTTTAAATCTCCATTGGTTCATCCTATAGCCAATGCTTCAAGTCATAAAATTTTCTCAAAATAACTTTAATCCACTCAATCTTGAAATTTTTTGGGAACTCTAGGGCATGAGTTAACCCTCTCCTCTCAAGAATTTAAAATCTATCCTTCAAAATTCCTTCATTACACAACTTCACATAAGCTTCCTCAATTTCATAATCTCATAACTCTCCAATTTTTCATATATAACAACTTATGACATCATGGATCATAATGACCTTAGGTGGTATTGAAGTTAACACATCTATAGAGTCTCCTTTCATGGCAATCTCTAGAATATCACAAAATTTAGGTGGAGGACAAGTGTCACTCTTCACTAGTTGAATTCTACTAACCTCTTGGCTCATTCCTATGGTTGATAAAGTTTCCATGATCATAGATATGGTTTTAAGTTCTTTCTTCACTTGATACTCATCATAGTTTAGATTCTCCACTCATTCAAGCTTCTTGACTAAGTCACTCTTTAAATCTTTTCTAGTTTCTAAAAGCACTAAATCATTTTGTGCTCTCAAAAATCTAAATACAAGGTACAAGATAATGTCTTCAATTTTTTTAATATACCTTCTTTTTTATCAAATAGGGTCTCCACTAATATTGCATAGTTATATGAATGGAAGACAACTGTCTGAGTTGATATTGACGCCTTTTAATTAGGTCTTTGTATTACAATTCAATCTCGTCCATATCATTTGGTCTCTATCATTCTTGAAATGCCTAGTCCATGTTGCAATGCTTAGTCAACATATAAAATTTCCTTACACTCAAAAACCTTTGCAAATTTGTTCTTATGCATCTTGTATATGTAGATATGAACTTTTGGTACATTTACATGTAAGGAAATGATGTATGACATGTCAATTAATTATACAGTTCCATATACACCTTTCTTGCTTAGTTTGAGATGACATGATCATCTTCTCCACTAGATTGGGTGACCTCAACTCCATTAGCTCCAATATTTCTATCTTCTATTTTCCTTTTCCATTTTTGGTTCATTTCATTCCTTACTTGCTCAATGTCCACTTTGCCTTTTCCTTTACTCCTTTTCTAATTTTTTGAATGTACTCGAGTCCTACAATTCTTACTTTGATTTCCAAACTTGTGACATTTGGAAAATTCATTGTTAGGTGCATAATTATCTCTCCAATTTATCTAGTAGGGTTTTGTTTCTAATCTTCATTCATATGCTCTATGCCCATATTTATGATAGTTGTAGAAATATCCTTCAAATTTAGGTGTAGCTTGTAATGGCCCTCCTGGAGATCCTTGGAACAAGGATAGGGTCTTTTTTAGTGGTGAATATTCATAATTTTATGAATTTTAGAAAAAAAATTCTAGTAATTTAGCTAATAATTTAAGATTTAATACAACCTGAATTGCCACGTTTTTATTAAATTTAGTACTAAAATATTTAAAATTGCTCAATAATTTATTTTATTAAAAAATTTAAACTCAAAGATTTTCCACAAAATTCAACACATGATTAGATTTGACTCACCTAAATATTATATATTATTGAAGAAATTAAAACTAATCCACCAATAATTATCATAATTATTAGTTACTTTATGGATATATTACCAATATTTAGTTTTCACTATGGATTTAAAATATAATATAATTATCCTCATAATTTCCATGAGATAAAACATGTTCAATTTTGGTTTGTAATATTCTATGAAAATTAGTGAACTTCCTATTATTATTGAGATTTGCCAATATTTTATACTCAAAAAGTATGATTCCAAAATAATTGCCAATGTAGATAATATTTAAAATTTAAAAATTGAGAGATTAATTGATAAAAATAATTTGGTTTTTCAAAATAATGAAAGATTCACCAATAATTTATATTTTCTTTTGTAGGGGGGTTTCTTAAAGTTTACCCTAAATAAGGGTGAAAAACAAGCCAAGATAATTTTTTTTAAAACAAGTATGAGTGCACATAACAACATCATACATAGATCACTTAGATCACAATGAAAGACTTAACCACCATCCCAACAACAAACAAATCTCCAAACTCCACTACCTAAACACACACACACACACACACATACACACACACACACACACACACACACACACACACACACAATAGGAAATGAAAATCCAAAATGAAAACAACAGAAAGAATCTAAGATCTGTTAGAGCATGGAGATTTAAGTAAACCCAAAGGGTACTAGAATCACCAAAAATTGATCCTCAAAAGCTAGTGGAGATGCCCCCTATTTTTCATGTGAGGACCATAGACTGATAGATTCTTGTGTGAAGTTGTGTAATATGCTATGCAAGAAAGTACCTTCTACATGAGAATGTGTACTAAATGGTGCAAGAATGCACTTGGTCAAATAGCCAAGACACCCAAAACTAGCATTGGGTTTTGTGTGAGAAAGTGCCAAAGGGCACACGAAGAAACCTAATGCACCACACAAGATCTTGCATTCTCACATGAAAAAGTACAATTTCACATGAGATTCCAAGACAACAAGCTAGAAAAAAAAAGATAAAAAGATAAGAAGTATAGTTCCTCCACACTATGGAGTACTAGATCCACATCTCAAGGCAAGGACACTCAGACAATAACTAAAAGATGAAAAGCCAAAATCTAAATCTAATGAGTAAACATAGCATTGAAGGGAAAGTATAGTAGGAAACATCACAATGTACTAAACAACATCACAATGAACAATACAACCAAACTAAGTGTGTGGTTCCTCCCAACCATAATGGCATCATAAGACCATCATGGGCCCTAGCCATCCCCATGCATAACATCCCAAGCTACTAATCAAATCATTGATACTATTTCAAAACATGCTACAAAATAAGCGTAAGAAAATCTAACATGCTAGAGGTAAAGCATAAGATAATCTTACAAATATTAATAACATCATCTATCATATGCTAATCATCATAATAAGAAAATGTGTCAATACAAACATCATCTAAACATTATATACAAGCATTCCAATGAAAGCATAAATCACAAGAAAGCATACTCCAAACTGAAAGTACCAAGTGAAAATATCTAGCTATGGCTGCACTAGTATAGTAGACCATCTCTATACACTAGTGACTAGCAGTGGTATAGGTAGCTATTCCTCCCACCCACATGGGAACTATAGGCCCACTCCCACCATGCTGATGGAGATAAATATTTAAGCACAACACACATAAAGCAAACATCCATGGCTAGCACTCATGCTAGACATTATGATGACTGAAACCAAGAACATAGACAATACATAAACTATAGGTCTTGGTTAGAAACTCAATGGGCTACTAAGTAGGGGCTGACATCATAGAGAGTTGCTTGGCATCGACAAGCCCAAGCTCAAATCTATGCAAACTCAACTTCCCAAGAAAAGAATCACACATTGAAGCATTGTTTTATTATCTTAAATTGCATTACCACCTAGTGTTTTATTTAGTTATCACATACTTAAAGCTTCCTCTGCCAACCTTATGGTGTCATGAGACTAGGCTATGAGATAGAAGCCCCCTCCATATGCTACCCTACCCTACCCATGCTCATCCAATGATGAGTGCTCATAGGAATGCAAACTCTCAACCCAACCCTAATGATCATAACTTCAAAAAATACTATGGAAGATTGGGCCTCACAAGTTAACAAATTTACATGAACATACTCATGTGGCACACTACCATCATGAAGATCATAACACGAGGATTGAATGAGAACACAAAGCAGAAAGCCACTCAATCAAAAGAAAACTTGTGAGGATGGATGCAATACACATCCCAATGTAATGTAAAAGTGCAATAATGGTCTAACTAAGATCCAAATAGATCATCTAGGTCCATGACAAAACTCATGCCAAGAAAACACAAGAAAATAGTGTGATACGTAAAATGAGGTAAAAACCCCCAAAATTGGGAAACTTTGAAATTAAAACCCATTTGGCCTTTGGGCACAAAACCCTAAAAAATCCAATAATATTTGCATTTGGAAATTGTATGCAAAAATGGCCAGTATAATGGTGTGAAACCCCAAACCCCCATCCTAAAAATTGGAAAAATGTTCATACCTAACCAACTGGGTAGAGCCAATAAACAAAAATGGAGGAGAACACTAGTTCTCAATATCCTAAAAATTTGATACCAAAAATAGAAGCTAAAACAAAGAAGAAACAAAAAAACTAGAAAGCCCTTCCTAATAGTAAAAGGGGTAGAAACTAAAATCAGCCTAATAAAATAAGTAACTTGCCGATACTACCGAAAGTGAAAACAAAGCATGGCCTCACCCAACCGGATCTAGCGAGACTGATCTCGCAAAAATCCCATGCTCATAGCTCTTAGAATGAATAGAAATCCAATCCTTTAGAAAGAGAATTTTAGAAAAGCTCTCCTATTTCCAAATTGTAAAATTGAAAAGTGAGAAAACAAATCCCTTTTTCAATACTTATTAACTTTTCAAGTGAATAGTTGATTAGGGAAAATAGCTAGTTAAACTAGCTAGACTTCAAATTGACCCAAATGGAAATAGGTTATTCCTCATGATAGGAATTCACCTAAGGAAAAGTTTCCAAAAATTAAATTTGAGAAGATTTAAAGCATGAAAACACAAAATCACATAAAATCACTTAACAGTTTTTGTGACAATGCAAACCTCTAAATGCACAGACATGCTCACTAGTCTAATCACATAATGCAAATGAGTTTGGATTTCATAATCACCAAAAGGTTTAATTAAATAATTAAAATAAGTATACGTTGACCATACAAGGATGCCATTGGTAAAATATGAATAGTTGAATCACTAACTCCATGTGCTACTACTAGGAATATAAATCCTACACACTAAAACACATGATCAAGTTCAATTTCATATAATAACATAGTTGAAGCAATAAATGCATTAAATAACTAATTTAACCATTTATTCAATTATACCTAATAACCCATTTACATCACTCACATTTTCATAAAGCATAAAGATATAAGAATGAAGTAAATAACCATAACATATAATCTATCACATAACATAATCAAAAAAATTATCCAATACCAAATAATCAGATATCATCATAGATATAATGTCATCTCAAATGGCATCACCATGAAAATATGATAAAATGAACATCATAGTAGTAAAGCTTCTATGGCAGTGAAATCAAGGTATAACATTTGACCCCTAGGTTATCTCAAAGTGCATATTATAAGAGTATCAAGTATCTATCGAATAAAAAATAGACAAGGTATAGACTGCGAACACAAGAGGCACTACATAGCTAGTGTATCCCTCAATCTTAACCTACACTCATGCATTTGATGTCCTTGTTTCTTGCAGTAAAAATAGTAACAAGTAAACTTAGTTTTAGAATTTTGCATACCATGTTTGCTTCGAAAGATATTTACAATATGGCCAAGTTTCCCATAGTGGTAGCATTTTGGTTTTTCCTTTGACTTTGCATTCATTAGTTCTCCATTCCTAGGTGATTATCCTTTCTCAGTGCATGAATGTCCTAACTCATTAGAGGAACTTGATAACTTCATAAGTTCTTCAAAATACTTCATTTCTTCCTTTAGTTTGTTGAATCTCTCCATAGGTTCCTTCTCATTTTTTAGTTAATTATTTAGTATGTCATTTTGTGATTGGAGATTCACAATTTCCATATCCTTGTGATTCAATTCTTGATTTGCAAGAATTAGTTGTGTCATCATGTCTAGTTGAGTGTTAGTGAGATTTTGTACATCTAATATCCTATGACACAAAATATTCTAAGAAATATTAGACTGAAAAACATGTTTGGCATTAGTTGAATGTTTTTTCTTTGTTCGATCACTTCACATTATCTTACTGATTGGATTTAATGTTCTCTTTTAAGTTGTCTCACCTCTTCATTCAATATTTTGTTCTTATCAAGTAGATAAATAGATGCTCTATCATTTGGATTGATTGGTTCAAATAATCCTTTAGTCTCAACTTCTTCATAAGAAAATTGTTTGATCCGGATGGTAATTTCCTTTCTCCTTTTTAGGGAATCTTTTAGATCTTATCTTGCCTTGTAAAGTTTTTGTAGTGTGAGTTGAATACCAATAAGCTAATTGTCAATAGTCTTGTCTAGTTCAAAAGCTTCCATCTCTAAGATCTAATCTCCAAGCCTTTAGGCTTCTTTTAGAGAACTAATTCTCTAATACCAATTGTTTATTGATAGAGGAGCAAACAAAATAAACTAGATACTGGGGTGGAGGGTGAATCAAAATCTAAAAAACTTTTCACTTTTTATAGATTCATCCACATCTATTAATAAATTGTGCATGAAAATCTAGTAATGTAAATATGTTGTAACATATAAGTCTAATCAATCATAGGCTTTAAAGTAAAACACATAACACAATATTTGTTACTCAATGTATCATCTTAAAATGGAAGCACTTCCAAGTTAAGAGTATTTAGCTCTCTAAGTGAGTGGACTAGGATCATGTCAAGAACCTTGAAATTGGTCTTTACATGGATATTATTGTTTCCTCCTATTCCTTTTATCTCTCTTTATTTCTATCCTATTTCTGAATTTATTTTTTGTAAAATTGAGGACTTTGACTTTCTAGGTCAAGAATGACATTTAGAGTCAAGGTCAACCTTGACCCTAACCTAGTTCAAGGATAACCTTGACCTTGACCTAGGGAATGGCCAACCTCATCCCTGACCCTAGGTCCATTTCTAGGGGTTAAGGTTAAATGGGATTTAATGCTCCTATGTTGGCCTTCTCTAGAGGTTTTTTCCATAGATATCTATATAAGGAAGCCTTCTTCCTCATTTTGACATCTATTTATTTTCTACTTTCTATGAGAAAATTTGTTATCTACTTTTATGAAGATCATCTAAAATCCATTATCAAGAATCCATTTTCAAGTGAGAAACATTCTATAATTCAAGCATTCAAGTTTTCCCATTGAAGATCAAGGCTTGAAGCATTCAAGATTCATCATTAAAAACCCTAGATCTATCTATCATGGTGGTGTGATCTTCCTTCAAAATCCTTTATTCATCTTCAAGATCTATTCATTCTTCTATCAAGGTGGATTACAAGCATGGAATCATGGAGGTATTGATTTAAATTTTCTAATGTTATGTTCAAGCTTTCGTATCAATATACATGTTTACATTTCAAATACAATTGCATATCTATTGAGTATCATAGCTTCAGTGTTAGATTTACTTCTACTATGTGCTAGCATTCTCTATTTTAATTCCATTAATGAGGTTGATTCCAACCAAGGTTTGATCAAGGCAAACCCCTCATCCAAACAAAAAAACCATTTTCTTGTAGATACAGGTGTGAAACAATGGATTAAAGTGTAGAGTTAGATACCCATTTCATTGAACTTGTAGGATCTATGAACATAATTTTTTTTAGAGCTGTGCAAGTCAAGGTCAACTTTTTTGGGCACAATTTTACCCTAGGGTAAGATTTTGCCCCTCTATTTTGGTCAAGGTCAACCTACATTCAAAAGGACAAAAGTTTGGGTTTTCTCCATCTCAACATTTCCAATCCAAAATAGATCACATAATTCTTTGAAATTGTATGCAAACAACAAAAATCAACATCTTCCAGATTTTCTCTACTTTAAGGTTAGTATTTTCCTTCTATTCATTTTAGATTTCAAGTACTTACTTTTCAATAACAAAGATTATAGGATATCCTTTCTCCCTATTCTCCTTTGCTTGATCCATTTGTGCATTGACCACTTCCTTGTGGTTAATCAGTTTGGATAATTCCTTTTGGGAATTTGGGTTGAGGGTAGGTCCTATATTCCTTTATTCATTTTGGAGAACCTAACATGCTTACCCCCATCTTTTGTGGAATTAGATGCCCTACTGTGTTTTTTGGTGTAAATTTTCATATTTGTTAGGTCTTTTCTTGCATTAAGATTAGATTTAGTTTATGTTCTTGCAATTTAAATTCTAAAATACAAAAAAAATCTAGATATTCAGTAAAATCAAAAAAAGATTTCTTTCATTTCATTTACTATGAAGATTATGAAGATGCTTTAGTGTGTGGTTATGTTCATTATTACCCTTATTTTAGCATCTCTTTACCATAATTATGATGTTTATGAGAGTATCATTCATTAAATTGTTTTCATGATCTTTTATTTTATTTTTGCTTATGCTTTTGTGAATTTAACTGATACTAGTCTTCCTACATTCAAAACTTTCATTAAAGATTCATGTGGTAGACTTATTATTCTTTTCGATTATATGAAGGATTTGGTAGATTATATACCATCTCCTAATTTTCATCTTTGATGCCTAATTCTCCATCTATTAATCCTCGTTCTTCCCATGCTTATGATGGAATTCAAGCTATAGTTTAGGATACAGATGTGCAAGACTTCTTGATTGAATTTCTCCTCTAATTTGTGATGATATTAAAGGAAATGCTAAAGAAACTTCTTCAAGACCTATTATTCCACCTTATACAACCTTTTCTCATGAACATGATAAACAACCACATCCTATAAAAGATTTACATGTTCGAATAATAGGCAATAATCTACCCATACCCCACAAAATTCTAGGCTAGCTCTATTTAGGGAACTTTTATGGTCTAATTTAGGGGACAAGGCCCTTCCTTTAGAATAGTGGGGAGATTATTGATTATTGATTATTATTGTAAGGGTAAGGGGAGAATTACACTAATAAAACAAGGTTATAAAGGTTTAGGACTTGGAGTTAATGAACACGGTATTAAGTATTTAGTTTATATACCCTCTAAACTAGATTGACATGGTATTCATTGTTCAAAATCTCAAGTTAAGGTTAGTGATGTTAATCATTGTCCTCATCTTCATAAACTTCTCTCTACACCTATCTTGGATAACTCTGATATTCATCAAGAGGTGGTTAAACAAGTATATGTTGAAATAATTAATTCCAAATAAGAAATATTTAAACCTATACCAAAAGATTCCTTATCCAAGTACAAATGTCTTTTTCATTATCATAATACACACTTACTTGCTAATTGCAGACATTTCAAATTGTATGTTCATGAACGAGCTATGCAAGAAATTATATCTTACTCTCCTATAGTTTTACAATTCCTTCATAATTTTGATGTATGGGATTCCCCTCCTTTTGATATGATATTGATTTCTTCTACTCTTGTCTTTGGACTAGGGGGCAAGAGGTGTACTTTCATCTGGTCTCCTAGGATCCATTAGGCCTTTTATTTGGCTTAATTGGTATTCTCTCTTCCTATTTTCTATTATGCTTTATTTAAGATATCTTTTCTAAGAAAATATGTTTTGAAAAAGTATTCCTTGTCTTCCTCCTTGGGGGGCAAGGTTATTCCTTCTTTCTCTTTGTCTGGGGAACTACTTTCCTTAGCTTGGTGACATTTATTTCTATTGAAATATTGTGTTTTTATACTAACTAATGTTTTGACTATGGATAATATTTTTATATAAGAGGTTGTTGTCCAAGGTCATCACTTGTTCTCTATGTTGTAAATTATTTTCTTTATAAAATATCACCCTTTCTTTGGTGTTAGAGTTGTTATTGTTATTCCAAAGATTCATTTTCCTCTTCATTATAGAAAGCTTGGTGATTGAATCTTTGTTCCCATTTGGTTTATCTTTGAAAAATGATATTTTATCTAAAAGTATTCCTCTATGGTGAGGATCATGTTGATAAGATCTCTTTCTTTGAGGATCCTTTTTCCATAAGTGACATATCTTTTTCATGATTATCTATGCTCTTGGATGTAGGGGTCAATATTACTCATTAAGAATATGGTATACACTGTTTTTAAACAAGATATTTCCTTCTGTTGTGAAGTAGGTAACCTCTTACTCTTCCTTATCATGTCTAGTAGACATCCATGATAAGGAGGGGGCATATATAAGGTCTCCCTTATGCTATCAGTTTTCTATTTATTTGCTAAATCTTGGAAGGTAATGTACATAAGTTGCTAAATCCTAAAGAGATATATTTTTAAAATTTTTATATGCTAAATCCTCTGAGGGTAATGTATATAAGTTTCTAAATCTTGAAGAGACATGTATTGCTAAATCCTTTGAAGGTAACACACATAAGTTACTAAATCCTGAAGAGATACACATCTTTCAATTTTCAATATGTTAAATCTTCTGAAGGTAATGCACATAAGTTGCTAAATCCTAAGGAGACACACATTTCATATTCATAGTGATATAAGAAGGTGGATCTATGGATATTCTAGAAGCCATTAGAAGACACATTACAATTGCAAGCATAATTTATTGGTGAACTATCAGTTTTGTCCACCTCTTTGGCTCTCCCTCTCTTTTGGTGATTCATGGTAAGGTGGGCATCTTATTGGGAAATGTAATCACTTATTCTTTTCTTTATTTTCTCTTTCATGCTAGTAGGACTAGATCATGAAGCTATGTTATTTATAGTGTTTATCTTGTCTATCTTATATAATCATTTATGTTCTTATGATAGTTTCTAAATATGACTTTAGTTTGAGAAATATTTCTAAGCAAAGTTTCTTGTGCTAGTTAATTTGGGTTTGTTTAGTACTAACACTTTCTTTTATGTTGTTTTATTTTTTGCACCCTCATCATGTATGTTGAGTTAGAAACTTTAGCTTAGGGGCTTGTGTCCTTAGCTAAAGTGTTATTTTATTTCATTGCAAATCCACTTGGATCTCTTCTTTCTTCTACTTTACCAAGAGTTTGCATCAAGCTCACACTCTTGCTAAAGTGGGGGCTAAATGTATCATCTTAAAATGGAAGCACTTCCATGTTAAGAGTGTTTTTCCCTTTGAGTAAGTGGTCTGAGGTCATGTCAAGTGCCTTGAATGGGTATTTGCATGGATTTGGTTGTTTTCCCCTTGTTCTTCTTATTTCTCTTTATTTCTAGCCTATTTCTAACAACTCTCTATGTAAAGTTGAGGATTTTGACTTTTTGGGTCAAGCATGACCTCAAACCTAACCTACATCAAGAAAAACCTTCACCTTGACCTAGGATAGGGTCAACCTTTTCCTTAACCCCAGGTCAAATTTTTAATTTCCAGAGGTTTTAGGATATCAAGCTTCAGAAGGTTTTATTTTCCTGCTTCTAGGTCAATTGTTTTAGGTTTTAGAATGGTAGGCTCTTAAATTGAATTTAATATAGGTCCATTTGTAGGGATTAAGGTTAAATGGGATTTAATCCTCCTATGTTAGCCTTCTCTAGAAGTTTATGCCCTAGATCTTGTTGGGTGATGCGATGCGCTCCCCTGCCCACAGGTGGTTAATTATGTAGTGTTCCATGTTCACTAACAGTCATGGCTTTTGGTGCAACGGAAAATGGGCCCCACAATTGGTATCAGAGCCTAGTTTTGGCTTGGTCATGGGTTCAAATCTCCCCGGTGCCTTCCCGACCTGCGTAAGCACCTGGTATGCGCGTCGAGGGGGAGATTTTTGGGTGATGCGATGCGCTCCCCTGCCCACAGGTGGTTAATTATGTAGTGTTCCATGTTCACTAACAGTCATGGCTTTTGGTGCAACGGAAAATGGGCCCTACAATTGGTATCAGAGCCTGGTTTTGGCCTGGTCATGGGTTCAAATCTCCCCGGTGCCTTCCCGACCCATGTAAGCACCTGGTATGTGCGTCGAGGGGGAGATTGTTGGGTGATGCGACGCGCTCCCCTGCCCACAGGTGGTTAATTATGTAGTGTTCCATGTTCACTAACAGTCATGGCTTTTGGTGCAACGGTAAATGGGCCCAACAGATCTCTATATAAGGAAGCCTTCTTCCCTCATTTTAACATCTATCTATTATCTAATTTCTATGGGCGAAGTTTTAATCTACTTTTTATGAAGATCATCTAAATTTCATTATCAAGCATCCATTTTCAAGTGAGAAAGCATTCTATCATTCAAGAATTTGAGTTTTCCATTGAAGATCAAGGATTGAAGTATTCAAGCCTTAGACGAGACTTGGTTCAAGCATTCAAGATTCATCATTCAAAACCCTAGATCTATCCATCATGATGGTGTGATCTTCCTTCAAGATCCTTTGTTCATCTTCAAGATCTATTCATTCTTCTATCAACATGGATTCCAAGCATGCAATAATGGAGGTTTTGATTTACATTTGTTAATTTTATGTTCAAGATTTCATATCAATATACTTTTTTACATTTCAAATACAGTTACATATCTATTGAGTATTGTAGCTTCATTGTTAGATTTACTTCTACTACTTGCTAGCATTCTCTTTTTTAGTTCTATTATTAAGGTTTATTCAAAACTAGGGTTTGACTAGGGAAAACCCCTCATCCAAACAACAAAATCATTCTTTTTATAGATATAGGTTTGGAACACTGAATTAAAGTGTATATTTGGATACCCTTTTCATTGAACTTGTGGGATATGTAAATTTTTGTTTTGTCAAAGCTGTATAGGTCAAGATCAAATTTTTGGGGCACAATTATGCCCCAGGGTAAGATTGTACCCCTCTATTTGGGTCAAGGTCGACTTGCATTCAAAAGGACAAAATTTTTCTAGGTTTTCTCCATCTCGACATTTTCATTCTGGAATAGATCACAACATTCTCTAGAACTATACACAGACATCAAAAATCAATATTTTGCAGATTTTTCCTACTTTAAGGTTAGTATTTTTTCATCTATTCATTTCAGATTTCAAGTGCTTACTTTTCTATAACTATATTATATGATCTCCTTTCTCCCTATTCTCCATTATTTGATCAATTTTTGCATTGATCACTTCCTTGTGGTTAATCAATTTGGATCATTCATTTTGGGAATTTGGGTTGAGGATAGGTCCTATATTCCCTTATTCACCTAGAAACCCTTGAAGGTGAAGGTAAAAATAGGGTGGGGATGACACCAAAAAAATTTCACTACTACTATAATAAAGTTAAATAGTTGAGGTTACAATGTTTGACCATAAAATATGATCTACCACGTGATCGGTCTACCTTGTTAAAAGCTTAAGAGACTAGTAGGTCTCACCTTGTTAGAGGAATTAACACTTACAACAAAGTAAGGACTCTGTTAGGAGATTTAAAAAGATTTGTTAAGTCCACCCTATTGAGAGATTTACCTTGATTCAAGTTTCTTAAAATTGATTTAGTACCTAACTCTCGGTATGCTCTATAAGATGATTTTGAGTCTTCTCCTTGCTAACTAATCCTCTACTCTAATATGATATGCTTATATTTTCCTTTCACTTCATTGCAATGACTAGGTCACTCAATCTATTAGATAATAATAGAACACTTGAATGACTTATAAACTAATATCAATCCTTTTCTATCAATAACTTCATATTCACACATAAAAAAATTCATCTCCTTCTCTTTTGGTATATAAGGTAGGTTAAGATCATCGCTATATAAAGATTTTCGTAAAGATTTTTATAGATGATCTCATGTTTTGCCTCTTCATCCTTGTTGATGTTTTTACACTACTAAGAAAAAAAATGCTTAATACCAAGATGGTGAAGATCATAATAACCTAAGGATTAGCTACTTCCTATGAACAACTATATGTTCTTCAGATTTGGACCCAATTTCAACAAAATCATTGAAAATTTTCAACTCTTTTGGCTATGCAAAACCAAGACCGGTGCACCTAGGGGATAAAAAGATTCACAACTTGATCTTACACTCACATCTCATTCAATTCATTACATTTTATAACAATATTCATCCCTTACAGTAGATTGGTCATAATTCTTCTCAGATCTACAGAGGTTAAGTGTAAACAAGTGCTGACCATCATTGACACTCTTCATCTATTTAAAGTAAAATTAATATGATTTAAAGATGTTTACTTGACATCTACCCAAGATCTTTTCATGTGCTGACTAAAATAGTTAATTAGTGCCTCATCCATTGGGATTTAGAGTCTATCCAATTTCTTGACCCGATTGACTGCATTATAGTCAACATAATAAAAAATTCTCCCTAGAAAACATTCTTACATAAATCCTTCCTAATGCCTAGAGATCCTATCACATTACTCAATTCATTGAATCAATAGAAATAAAAAAATTGACATACAACTTATCACAGTTGTAAAATTGAAAAAGCTTTTCTCATACAATCTCAAAATAGCCAACCATTAAAAATGGAGACAAGATTTAGAGAAAAAGATAATGAGGATAGTTCATCTTTGCATTAATCTTCTTTGAAAATTGTATAACATTGAATAATACTCAAAATAAGACACCATGATCATGGACAATTATAGTATTCTTAGAATTTATAGAGAAAATACATCAAAGAGTTGATATCATTAAAGAATGGACTGAAATAGACTAATAGAACTAAAATTTATACCATAAATTAGACCATTTCTCTAGCCTTGGGATCTCACTTATATAATGTGAGATGTAACAAAATTGAGGCATAGAGAAACCAACAACTAATCCTTAATACACAAAAGATATACAATGTTACTACCATAAAAGAAAAAAATAGTGCAATAGAAGAAGTTTACAAAATATTCTCTTGTGGGGGCTACTTTTTCCTACACTTTCATGCTAAGAGGTTCATGATTGGTTTCAAAGTTGTTGGCATTCCTTGGATGGTGTAACCAATGAAGCTGTACATGGTGAACCTAATTCAAATGTCTATAATGTTACTTCAACTTGAGAGTCTCCATCCACATCATCATGCACATTTAAAACAACAATTACATCTATTTTTTATGTGGCCATTTCATCATTTTGGACCATTGTGCTTATTAATGTAGCTAGTTTCTCTTCTTTGTCTTCTTCTACCTTGACTAATGTATAGGTTGTTTGCATCTCATCTTGGCCCACTTCATCATCATTATTTTCTTCAGTTACTAATTGCTTTGAATGCATAGAATCTTCCATCCATTTATTGAAAATTGTATCATCCAACCAATCAAAATGCAAAACTTCTCTTTTCTTTTTTATTACAAAGTCTCCTAGCTTATTAATTTCAATAAAATCTTCTCTAATGGAGTTATAAAATAGTTTCACTTTAACAACCTCTTCAGTTGTCATTGCCTATAGAAAATGCCCTTTTTCACCTATCACTCCATTTATTATGTGGCATAATAAATCATCTAATTCTTTTCCCTATTCCTCCTTTTCTTTTAGTTTATCTATCTTTTTAAGTGCATGAGGAAAAAGCTCAAAATTCTTAGCAAGGTATTTTGAAAAATAGATTATTGTGTTCTTTTGTACTGCAACTATTTTTTCATCAAAATCAGACAAATTATTTGCCACATCAAAAGTTTTTTCTATATATGGATAATATGAATTAATAACTGAAATCATTAAAATGGTAACATCTTTATCCCTATTGCCCCATTTAGTCATGATGGGTTTTAGAGAACTTTCGCCACCTTTTATTTCTTCCCACATTTTCATTATTTTCACCAATTGTTCATGAAATGTTGGCTAATCAATCTCATCTACTAGATATAAGATTATTTTCCTGATTTTTTCTTCATACAAATCATTCAACTCAACATGTAAGTTCTAGAGTTTATTATTTTATTCCTCAAATTCCTTTGGAGTATAGAATTCTAGCCTTTGTGGGGTATCATGTAATTCTACCAAGGGAGTTGACTTGAATGGTTCAACTGGGGGGTGAGGGTAAGTAATTTGGGACCAAATTGATTCTCTCACTTTTATTTTTCCTAGTTGCATATCCATCTAGGCTACCTGAGTTTCCAAATGATGTATCCTATTCCCTCTCTCCTCATATTCTTTCAATATTTCTTCAAACTTGGCATTGAGATCTAGGAATTTACTTTTATCTTTTTTTGCAACCACCACCCCAAATTCCATCATTTCCCTAGTCATTTTGGATACCTTTGTGTTGTCTACCTCATCTACTCTATAAATAATGAGACTACCTATATGCTAAGCACTTGAAATTTCTTGTAACCTAATTTTATCTCTCTTTCAATATACCATATTACCAATTCTTGGTGATCATTGTTGTATTTTAATCTGCTATGTGCCTACAATATTTCTTCCTTAGTTTTAAAATGAGCATCTTCTGCCTTCCTAATAGAATAAAAAATCATAACATTGGCTATGTCTCATTCAAGCAAGATTAAAACTCCTGAGTCTTTTAATAATTTCCTTCCCCCTTCATGGGTTATTTGTGCAAATTCCTCCATGAAGTTAGCTTTAACTTCTTCTTCAATTTTAGAGTTCAACTTATGAGGTTGCTCTAATTTTATTAATTTGCACTCATTTTCAAAATTAACAATATTTCTTCTCCATAAGAATTGGGAAAAAGCTCTAGTCTTTCCAAAAAATTTCATCATCAATAAATTTTTGGGCAGCCTATGCTATCATAGGGTCTATTTCTTTACCTCTATAATCTTTAGTAATAAGATCAAAAGATGGCACAGGAGGCTCTTTAGGTGCTCCTCCTTTAATAGCAATAGTTGTAACCATAATATCCCCTTCCCATCCAATTTGTCTCAGCTATTCTGTTAGGGATGTTTCATCATCTATCTTGAGTGGAGTCTAGATGGGTGATTATTCTTCAACATGGGAAGATGATCCTTATCTTTATTTTTTAGGAACATTTATATAAGGTGGGATTTTTTATCTTGGTATTTTATATGGAGGCACATACTATATATTCTGGGCCACTACATACTTGGCTCTTTTCTACAATCTATACTACCCCAGGGTCATAATCATTCTATTGGCCAACCTCCTCTCCACCTCAATAGCCTTGTCTAGGTATTCTTTTGTCATGATTTCTTTCTTTTCACTCAGTGTTTGCATAATCCTAGAAAATTTTTCCATTAGTATAACTATTTTCATTCCCCAATACTTTCTATCTAATAGGGGATCATAATCCAATTCAAAAGCATTTATAAAGTCTAAGACTTTATTGTATACAATCCATTTTTCTTTCCTAAGTTCTTGTTCTTGCAATGAGAACCTATTCCTAATTATATTATTAGGAAAGTATATAGTTTTCTTCTAAGCTTTGTCTTTACTCCATTCTCTAAGGAGGTCATAAAATCCTTTTGAATCTACAAAGTGGGCACAAGATTGAGCCATTAGATATTTATCTAAGAATTTTCCCAAGTTTCTCCATCCCTTTTTGACAAAAAAAAAATTATGAATAATAGTAATAATTGGAAAGAAAGTACCTTTAGATTTACCAAGAAAATCCCCCTTCTCAACTAATCCAATTTGCCATAACAATTTAACAATCCCTACTTTCAAAGATACCTAGTATGACAACACATGTGATTTTCCCAAAAACCATAAACTTTGAGAATAGTGGAAATAAGATATGGAATAATATCACCCAAATTATGGCTTACCAGTAGTCCTTTTGCATGGTCCTTAGGTCTTATCATGGCTACTAGAGACTGTGATATTCTAGGGCTTTCTCCTACTAAAAAAATTATAAGCTTAGAGGTAGAGTATCTGTCAAATCTAACAAAGTCAGCATCAATTACCTCCCATGTCATCTCTGCACTCCATAACTAAATAGGGAGTTTCTCTCCATCTCTTTCTAATTCTAGTTTAATCTCCTTGGAGAAAAAGGTAACTCCTTTGTATAAACAAATATACATCAACATAGAATACCAACATAAGGGCTTGTCAACTTTATCCTTTTCTATTCTAATGAAGCCATCATGAATTTCTTCAACCAAAAAGGTAGCAAAATCAAGAATTGAACTCATCCCATATTGAAGATTTTGAGAAATAATAAGAATAATAGAACTTGGAAGCTGATCCTATTCATCCATACAAAAAATCTTGTAAAGAGAAAAGTACAAGGTATGTGCCCTAGGGTTAAAATAGTTTTTCAACAAGGGCTTAGGGGTATTTTGTGTCACCAAGTGCAATGATCCAATTTTAACAAAATATTACTATAATGGCCCTCCCCTTAGATTCATCCTTTGTGCATCATATTTGGCTTGGAGGTCTTCCATGTCAATTTTCTTATGAACAACATGATTAGGGTTTAGCTTGGAAACCTCTCTAATCAATTTAGGTGAATTCTTAAAAAGGTTTTCTCCTATATGGTTCTTTGCCATTTATGCCAGTTGATCATCATCGAAGAAGACTCTAGGAACAATCAATTTAGCTATGTCAAATTCCTAGACATTACATACTAGAGTATCTAATTTCCTTTCTGCAAACCATTTCCTAAAATGTTCTAATCCTCCCGAAGACACCTTTGCATCCCTTAACCAATTTTCTTTGTCATAGAAATCCTCACCAACCAGTAACCTAGGGCTTTTTAGAATCAACTCTCTACGCCGAGCTAATTCATTCATTGGTAGTGGCATTTGTTCCCGAAAGTCATCAGGAATTTCCCTCTTTAAGAAATCTACTTTTCTAGAAAAATCCTTGTGTGGAGGCATTTTTGCAATTTATTCTAGTGTAGTTACAATTTCTTAATTTTTAGAAGTACAAATGACTTACTTGCCTTATCTTGCCCTTTTCTCTCTATAAATCACTCTACAATGTGTTGAAAACCTTGAAACTCTTGCCCTTAGCTCTGGAAATATTTTTGTTGTAATAATTCTATGTTCTTATAGCTCAATAATGGAGAATTGAAAATTTTACTACAACATTTAGGTCACACAAAGTAGCATTGATAAGATTTAATGCTTCAACAATCAAATTTTATGTCGTGCCATGAATTTTAAACACCCATCATCAATTATGAAGAATTAGACACCTTGATTTGAATTTAGAATGGCTACATTAATGCTTTTGAAATTTTCCATGCATCAATAGGGCGCATTCCCATATTTTGTAAAGTTTGAGTACTTTCATAAAGCGGTGAAGTATGAGTTTTTAATCTTCTAAAAATTAATGATCACAAAAGGTCCTTCTATCTTCATAACTCTAGCTTTAAAAGCATGGGCCTATTGATACAATCACTTTCCAACTCAACAAACACATGGACTATCCCACTAGTCATTGTGTTCCATATCACCATGCTTTTCCATCCTAGTGTGATTAGGAAACCTTCTAAGTAACTAGCCCCAGTTGTCCACATGGAAAGTAGGCAGTTTACCACATTAGTTAAAGTTTAGTCATTTTGATATTGTAGTGAAGAACCTTCCATTGATCTTCTCAATATCAACGATACACATACATCATGCCTTTTATGATCTAGTTAGCAAGGTCAACCAATAAACTGCATTTATTTTTTCTACCATGTTCTAACAATCACCAACTACTGATTGTACTGTCACCTTATTCAAACTAGAGTGCATGACCTCATCTAAGGACACATGGAAAGAAAGCACTTCTCCACTTCAACTAAACCTCAAGCATGTCTATCTTGTAGGAATGCACTATTTGTTGATCTTCCCAAGATCAATGATGCATATAACTTCTACCTTTTGCATTGCTTCAACATCTTCCATGACATCACTTTAATACACATGTTTCTATGGCACTTTATCACATTGGGCAAACTTTATCACACCTACTATAAATGTTCCCAATATAAAGGGCTCAATTATATGATACCAAAAAAATGACCCCACTACTCATCTCGACTAATGAAATTGCCATAAATTCCAATGTGATCTGACAACCCCTGACAACTCTAAAAAGTTTTGACATCCTATAGTTCTTTGTGGTGCATTAAAGAACTCGATGTGATGAAATTCTACATGGCACATACGCATTTTCCTGCTTTTGCTAAAAGTCAAGAAAATTCTCAATGCAGGCATGCACTCATCATTGATCTTCCAAAGATCAACGATTGACAAAGGTAAACCATAGCACTTAAGATATTTTGTAGAGTATTAAGGAAATAAGAAAAGGTAAAACCATAGTTAGGGAAAGGTTTACAATGAATCATTTCTAAATTTTGAAAAATTAACTTTAAAATAAATAGAAGAAAAGGATAAAACTAAAACCTTAGGATAAAAATCTTCCTGCATAACTTTTTATAAAACCTACTTTCTAGAATTTTTAAAAGCTAGGGCACATGACAAGGGTTTTCTAAAAATTTAATAATTTCACCTAGGGTTTTGACAAATTTCACAATTTTTATAAACATGGGATTAATGGTACTTTCACCATACAGTGTGATACGAGTACGTAGTGAAAAACTAGGCCAACAATCCTGATCATTGAACATACAACATAGGAATTGGTAATCCACAATGTGTAAATTCTTTGTAACAACCTCTTCAACACTTAAAATATTCCTTCCAAGTCATCCTATTAATATTTTTTCCTAAATCTTTGTTCCATTCTTCACTTTCATGGAAACTCTGTGTAGCTTTTCCTTTTCTGTTTCCTTATGCTCAGATTTAGTGTTGCTTGGCCTTCATTATGCTTGGTACATGCTAAGTAACTTGGCACATGTATTCTAAAAAATTTCTTGATCATTGATGACTTGCTTAGTCACTTATGAGCTCAGCTCATATGGAAAAAATACTGTATGACCAAAAAACTTACTTAGCTCCTATAGAGTTAGGTATATATATAGTTATGTATTTGACTTGACCTATGTAGAGTAGCTCATTGCAGTGATGACCATATGGCTCTACCTTGTAAATTATTAAATGGTTGACACTAATAGACAACAATGGTTAGAGATACCAAAAATCTCTTGATCCAAAAATCTCCCTAGTTTCATCTTTTAGTTTCATTCTAATTCTCATATCTACAGCTTTGATGTGTAACACCTCTAAACACCAATTTTAGAAAAAATTGTGAAAAATCCCTCTATCATATCATGACATCATCTCTTGCTCATACTTTCCCTCTTTCATGTATAACTTCTCCCTTTACTCATACTTTCCATGATAACTATATAAACTCTTCCTCTTTGACAACAATGCCAAAGACACCTTAATATATCTCATACATCTTTATCATGTAGATAACTCCATGTCAACTCTCTAAACTAGATTCTCCATGTGTCATCTTTCTTATGACTAGTTCAACATATTTTTCTTATAAATTCACAACTTTAGGCAGCTCCTAAAGTGTGATCTCTTGCATCAAGTTGTAAGATATTCTAATCAAAATATTTGATGCAATGTTCCATCCCTAGCTTAGGTAGACTCAATTAGGGGAATTACCCCTAATTTACCTCTTAGATATTCATGAGCATCCTTAGGTAGTATTTTAGGAAAAATATGAGTTATCCATTTCTTTGTATTAACTTCCTCTTGTTATACATAGATAATACTGCTTGGGGTGGGGTTGGGTGGTGAATTAGTATTCTACAAACTTTTGCCCACAACTAAATATTGTTAATTACTTTATAACATGCATGTGAAAATAAATCAATAATGCTGAATAGTAAATATAGCCATTCACAAAGAGAACTCATTACACCATTACTTGTTAACAAGGAAACCCTGGCCAAGAGAAAACCTCAGTGGGAATGATGGCCACAAGATGATCCACTAAACATAAAGAATCCTATTAAGGATACTGACCCTATTAGGAGTCTATGAAATACATATAGTGTCTTGAGTCCTTATTAGAGGACTAGGTCCTCATAAAAGCCTCAACCCTATTAGGAGTTGCTTCAATTCTATTAGGAGTTGGTAGAACAAATACAATGTATGCAAGAAGAGCCTACTTCCCTACCATGCAATATACAACTAAGTTTCTTCACAAGAGTATGTATACATACGATATTTTCTTACTTCTATCTGGCACTTGCTTTGATCATACATCATATTTTGCATCACATAAGGCTCAGATATCATATAGGCTTTCTTCACATATAGTTCACATCACATGTATACTTCACATCAATCACATAACTCACCTTTTTTTGTGCAAGATATAATTTTTACCTATATCTCACAAACTAATAAAAATCTGCTCAATCGGCCTTAATGCTTTCACAGGATTGACGAAATAATAAATGACTTCAAATAAACATTGAGGATGTCAAACCATCATGACTTAGTATTTATTTTTTCACCAAAAATAATTTGTTAAATCATACAATCCAATTCTCTGATATACTCTGTAATGTTTTCATAAATACCAGAACTGGAATCTTGATTTTAACTTGTGCCATACTATCTATATAGGTCTATACACTGAAATGGATCATCATGATACTATCAACTGTCGATCCTCAATTTTGCATGGCCTAACTCAAAATCAATCATCCATACATGCCATATCTATCTTTGTACTGATGCAATCTATCTAACACTTAGATAATTTTCTAACTATGATTGCATAAATGAAATACTAAATACATTTTTCCATAAATTAAAATACATAAAACATCTAACTAGCCATATTGCCAATAATCTCCCCCTTTGACATTGATGGCAACATTTGGGAAAATTGGCTAAGTCCCAAGATGATGTCATACAAAAATGAATACAAAAAGTAACTATACAAGGTTGAACCCACAATAATGGGTTCCACTTTAGTGGGATGAAGAAACTTGAAAAAAATGGCAAATTTTTGCATCTCAATTTCTCATACGTTCACGCGAACACCCTGGGCATGTTCGTACAAACATGTACGTAGTGTGTGTTCGCGCGAACATGACAATGCATGTTCGCACGAACACCTCCTACATACATGTTCGCGTGAACATGCATTGACCACATTTTAAAACATCTTTTTCACTTTCCAAAATTCATTTTTATGGCGAGCACTATTGATTGAGCGTTCGGGCGAACGTGTGGCTTGATCAACTTCGTCCACGTCATCCTCTCATTTTCGTTCTTATTTTCATTATTAGGTATGTCAAAATAATATTAATTTAATGTTTTCAACATTTTTGAAGTATTTTTTTATATTATCAAAATAGATTTTAATGTTTTCATTGAATTTTTTTGTGTTTTTAAAACATATTTCAATGTTATTTACGTTTTTAATAGTTTTGAAAACATATTTGAATGTTATTTACGTTTTTAATAGTTTATAAAAAATATCTAAATGTTAATTTAATATTTTTATTGTTTATTTATATTAATTTAGAAAATAGAAAAATATTATATAGAAAACATTAGAGAACATTAGAAAAAATAGTAAAAAATATATAATATAAAATTTAGGAAAAACATTAGAAAAAAAATTTAGAAAAAACATTACGAAAAAATTAGATAATTTATAATTTAATATAAAATTTATAAAAAAATATTACAAAAACATTAGAAAATTTATAATTTAATATAAAATTTAGAAAACAAATAGTTAAAGATTAGAAAATTTTTAAAAAATATTTTTAAAAAATTGAAAATTTAGAAAAAAACATTAAAAAAATTAGAAAATTTAGAAAACAAATTTAGAAAAATAAATTGCAAAAATATTAGAGAATTTATAATTTAATATAAAAATTTTTAAAAATATTAAAAAATAAATTTAAAAAAACATTAGAAAAAATATTAGAAAATTTATAATTTAAAATAAAATTTAGAAAACAATTTTTCAAAAAATTGCAAAAACATTAGAAAATTTAGAATTTAATATAAAATTTAGAAAATAAACTTAGAAAAAACATTAGAAAAACATTAGAAATTTTATAATTTAATATAAATTTTAAAAAACAAATTTAGAAAAAACATTAGAAAAACATAAGAAAATTTATAATAATATAAATTTTAGAAAACAATTTTTAAAAAATATTAGAAAAATATTACAAAATTTATAGTTTTCAAATATTTTGAAAATAAATTTAGAAAAACATTAGAAAAAATATTTTATTTTTTAAATTAGAAAAACAATACAAAATTTTAGAAAAGATATATATATATATATATATGTTAGTGTTAAATGTAAATATGTCAAATTCACTTTAATGTCTTAATCTTAGAAGTTTAATTAAATGACATATCTTAAGGGTCTAGATCCTGAATTGTACATGTAAAAATATAGATTAAAATGTATAATTTTTTATTTTGAACATAGATGTAAATGTATATTTGTTCATGGTTAAAAGTAGATGTATGTACATATTTTTAATAAATTCACATTTTTATATGTATAATTTGTCTATATGTTAACTATTGATCTTAATTTATCTTATAACTAAGTATAATTAACTATATTTAATAACACATGTCTTAAATCGAGATCCTAAATTATAAATAAGAATGTAGATTAAAATGTATATTTTATTTCATAAGTGTACATGTAAATATGTTCATGTGGTAGATATAGATGTACATACATATGTTTTCAATATTCATGTTTAAATGTACATATGTTATTATTTTTAATGTCTTAATAATTAGAAATATATAATTAACTATATAATTCAATGACATGTCTTAAGGGGAGATCCTAAATTATACATATACAAGAATGTACATTAATTTGCATTTCTACCTGTATGAATATAACATACATGTACATCCAAACCCTAACCCTAACCTTGACCTTAAAATTTAATTTCTAAACCCAATATTATAAATGATAATAAATACCCTAAATCATAATCTTGAACCAAATCATAAACTTCATATGCTAAGTTCCCTTATCCTAAATTCTTAACCATGGACTTTAATATTAACTCCTAAATTTAATGCTAGAAATTATGTAAGTTCGTGTAAACTTTGACAGTGTCATAAGGTCTTAAATCTTACCCTAAAATTGAGCCTAATTACACTAAAACCCTATTTGAAAACCTAATTGAAGCCTAACTTACATAAAATTAAAACAAGTTGACCCTAATCCTAAATTGTTAAAAATTACATTTGAGATACATGCACATACATTCAAACACATGTACATACATGAAGTATGGCCCTTGTTTTAAATGGTATATATGTAACCCAACTTGAAACCTAAACCTCAAAACATTATCTTTTTTTTTTTTTTTTTTAAAAGGGGTAAAAATTTATTCAAATAAAACTAGATTACAGAAGGCCTCAGGCCCAACCAACCAAAACACCAACCCAAAACCAATTACATTCTATCCTTTTCCACTAATTTCTCGAAAGTTCCCGCAAGATCAATAAGAAGATCATCCCTAATAGAAATATCCCAACCAGCACTTTTCTCTGATGCCCATTTTGCCAAGACATCAGCCACTCCATTCCATTCCCTAGGAATATGACAAAAAGAGATCCCATCCACAAAGCTACTCAAGTGGAGAATCTCTCTAACAATAGAGGCAATTTGCCAGCTAGATTCATCCACTCTCCAGTTATTTATCATATCCACAACAATCTAAGAGTCAGACTCACACACCATTCTCCTCCAACCAAGAGAACAAGCTCGCTCCATAGCCAGCTTAATGGCCAAAGCCTCCATCACGTTATTGGATTGAACTCCTTTGTGAATAGAGAATATGAAAATAACATTGCCATCTGCATCTCTCCCAATCCCGCCCACTCCAGCCAGTCCAGGATTTCCACAGGAGGAGCCATCCGTGTTAATCTTTAGGACTGCATCAGGAGGAAGACTCCATCACCCCACTCTACAAACCTTCCTCTTTCATGGCTGAGATCTCTTACTACTACTAGTTCCAAATCCTTTATCCACTAATCCTAAATTCCTGACAATACAAGAATCACCAGGATCCACCGGCTTTGACATATCACATTTAGCAGAGATAGTCTCTTGAAGCTTGGTTAGGATCGACTATCATAGTTTAGTGCCTCCCAAGCTGGAATTATAGAAGATCCGATGGTTACACTCCAACCAAAGATTCCACAGAATGAAAGAAGGTCCAATAGCCTAGGCCACCTAAAGGAATTAAATTTTCATAGGAGGTCTGCCAAGGCTGTCCCAAAATTTAATAAGAGATTCAGAATGAATACAGCTATGGCACCACACCTCCATCACTTATGCCAGATCTCTCTAGAGAGAGGACATAAGAAGAAAACATGAGAAACATCTTCCCCATCCAACATACATAGGGGACAAAAAGAGGGTCCCTGAAATCCTCTTCGTTGGAGATTATCCCAAGTAAGACACTTATTTTACGCAACCAACCATTGAAAAAAATTACATTTCGTCCAAGAAAATTTATTCTAGACCTTCCTCCACCAGGGAACCACCTAAACTACATTACATTGGCTATCCAATCGAGCATATCCCTGGGCCACACTAAACTTACCTTTTGGGCAAGGACCCCAAGCTAGGATGTCTTTGTCTTTAGAAGAGCTACAAAAGCCTAGTAGAGAGAAGATGCACCAGTTCAGCCCGAATCTCTGAGGAGCCCCATGTGGGCCAAATCTGTGGATCCTTCCAACTAGCCACCTCCATTAATCCACACCTCTAAATAGTCTTGAAGTGAGCTACTATGGTCCAACCTGGAGAAGAAAAAACTTGAAACAGTGGCAAAAGGTGGGGAAAAGTGGAGAGAATAGGAAGGTGCCCATCCCAAGAGTCCTGCCAAAATAACACACTTGACCCCTCATTACAGATCTAGAAAAGGCCATCCTTGATAAGAGGAGCACCCGTTTTAAGGGAGTCCCAAATAAAGGACCCCTTACCATCAAGCTCAAGTCTAGGAATATCCTGGATCTCCACTCCATCAAAATCTTTCAAAACTCCCATGGGCAATGTTTGCACTAAACACCTATAGATAGTAAGAGCCTGAATCACAGTCTTGAGCAGGGTAACCCTCCCAACAGATGAGAGCCACCTATGAGTCCAATGACTCACTCTACTAATAATATCAATCAAGAATTTCAAACCTCAAAACATTATCATTTAAGAGTAATATAAATAATTTATTAGGTACCCTTTAATTGAATTCTCTAATAATACCCCCCAAAATATAATAAAATCTTAGAATAACAAATTAACTCTAACCATAACCAAACTCTCAACTTTAAAGTTATCTTATACTTATATGCAAATTAATCTAGGTCTAGATGTGTTACAAATTATCTAGGTCCATGATGTGTGATGTATGTTTAATTATATGTGTATAATTTTTAATATTAAACATAAAAAAAGTATGTACAACAGGCAATTTAGCTCTTCATACATTTTTATAGATATGGCTTCACACAATATGCTTGATGCGGCTTCTGGTGCGACACTTGATGTAGTTCCTCCTGTGGCTCCTACTACGACACAGGTTGATGCGGTTTCTATTGCAGCACCTGATGCAGTTCTCGATATGGCTCCTTGTGCAGCTCATGGTGGGGCTCGTACTACAGCTTTTGGTGGGGCTCCTCATGTACCTCAACGTAGGGCTCATCGTGTAGCTCATGTTCCAGCTCCTGGTGCAGCTCATGTTCCAAGTTAGGCTACACCTACAGCTCCTGCTGGAGGTCTTGCTGCACCAGCTCCATGAATCGATATCGATGTATTATTTGCATTTTCAGAGCATGAGGTTGCTAGATTGCAACACTCTATATTGACCTCTGATGATGGTCTATATAGAGACATATGTACTATGATATGTAGGAGTTTATAGGATTTGACAACTAGGTTTAGAGGTCACCATTCATTTACTCCTGCCATATTAGCTTCCATATCTAGGGAGCTTAGGGTTGAGGTTTCAGGAGATGCATCATTCGATGACATCAAGAGGGTAGCCCCCAAAGACATCATCCGGAGAGAGCTATTTCCAGCTTATGAGGGGACACAGGGTAGGGTGAGAGGCTACAGAGTCACACAATGTAGAGACCCTATTATTGCTAGCCTGATCTATCCACAATTTTTAGCTACATATGATCGTTATCCTAATAACGACCAAATACCCCTTTATTTTGCATAGTAGTTGTATGCTAAGTTCCCTATAGGGCTCAACGTCAACTAGTTGGATATTCTTGATTATTATGGACAGGGGCATGGTCGAATCACAGATCATGACCAGTACCGCAATGTAGATCATCTGCCACCTATAGATCTTAAACAGTTTGTTGGACCAAGGATGCCTCTTGTGATTCCTAGACATGTGCCTATTGTAGATAGAGTCATCATTGCTTCCCAGAGGGAAGCAATTGACACTATTGGGCACATTGCATCTATGGTAGCTAGTATCACATCAGATTCTATTGGTCATTATCTTCATAGTCGACGTTCTCATCCACTTGGTTGACCATCTTCATAGGCATCTAGTAGCACTTCAGATGCCTCCTCTAATGATGCATATAGAGCTTCTAGGCTACCACTACCAGGCAATATTTATGGTCTTTCAGGACAGCAGACACATATGGATATGGCACTATATTTTTTGGAGGATATGTTGCACTTTATTAGCTATATTTCTGATACACAGAGGATTCTAGTACATACGGTGATGGATGTTATTAGACAACATCAGAGCCCTGACATAGTTCCATAGACATAGGCTGCCACACCAGTGATAGATGATACACCTGCACCAGACTCACGACACTCTATAGATGACTTGAGCATACAAGTTGGAGATGTCCATATCACAGCTGAGGGCCTTGATGATTTTGGTGAGCATTTGTGAGGCCTATCTGAGATTGATACTAGTTTGACCCTAGGTCTTTCATCATACATGGACCTATTATTCAAACCTGGTAGCACTGATTCTACACCGGATGTACCCAACTAGTTACATAGTCCACTTCACTCAGATTTACTAGCAGTTGGACATGGAGTTTCAGGCTCAGGTGCATCAGTAGATGATATGATGGAGTCTGTTGATCATCCTCAACCTCTGGCAACCCAAGTACATATATAATTTATTTTTAATTTTAAATATATATGAAATTAAAAAATATGTTCATTTATTGAAAATTTTAGTTTAGATATTAATGCAGATATTTAATTTAATCTTTAACTCATAATAAATCATGTAGGCACAGGTCGCTGAGCACATGGTTACACATACTATTGGTTCAGGGCATCATATACATGAGAGAGATGATTCTATTGAGGCACTTGGTAGTGCTCAGGTACTTGAGTTTTAAATAGTTTGTTTAAAGTTATTTAAATATTTTGAAAACTAGATATATATCTATATATATGCAAATTTGTATTTAATTTGAATGTATATGTACATGATGCACGTATGTATATATATGTTTTAAAGATAGAACTCTAACACATGTATGCATATATGTATATATATTTGCAGGGCTTGGTTGATGTGCCTTGGCGAGAGGATGTACAGGAGACTTGATTAGAGGGTCATTCTGTTCATATGCATCTTGAGGGGTCCTTCTAGTAGTATATCTGATTTATATATTTTTTGATGCATAAATATTGGAGGTCTAGTTTACATGTACACATGTGTATTTCAGTTCCTTGATGACATCCATGTACTTTCACTATTTATTTGATTATTGAGTATTTCAGTGTTAGATACCATCACATATACGTATATGTGACTTTTTATATTTTGCTACATACATATATTTATTTGAGATTTATAGTTTGCATTTCAGATACATAGAGATATATTAGATCTATAGATGTTTATTCTTGAGATGTGTATATGTGTACAAGTTGATAAATGAATTTAAATTATTAAATTCATCCATGGTACAATTAATTTATATTATTAAATTATATAATTTTTTAATAAACTAAATTTGATAATTAAGAACTTATGATCGTACAATTAAAAACACATTTAATTCAAGATGAAATTCAATAGTTTGAAAAAAAGTTGATATGTAAGAATTGTAACATAGATAATGAAATTGTGTAAGTTCGAAATTGTAACATAGATAATGAAAGTGTTGAAGGATAAAAAATACATAGAGGGTATGCAAGACAAGCAAGCAATGTTTGAAGTATGTGATGCAATCCCTAATTTGTGTCCCAAGGAACTAATTGGTTTTGGAGTTCCTGGGAAACCTATTGGCCAGCGTTCAAAGGAAATCAATGTGTTCATGTAAGGGCCACCTTTCTTCTACTATGAGAATGATGCTTTTGCATCAAAGGATATTTGCAAGAAAATATCCGAACAATTTAATAGTATTGAACTAGAGTTGGTGGACTCAATGTTCTTTTCAGCTTCCAGAAGAGCAAGAGGGTATGTGCATAACCTTCCAAAAGAAGAGCAATTTCAAGCAGAACCTCTCCCCCCATGACCATTCATGAAGCACTTCCACAAATAAAAAATTATTGGCCTTCATGGGATTAGACGACAAAAAAAAATCCCATAGACTCAAGATGATGTGGCATTGTCCTTATTGATCAACTGAGAGTTATGATTTAGAATGCACGAGGGCAACTGCAAGATAGTGCACATAAATATATACTTCAAAAGTGTGAAGAGTGGAATTTGGTATGGGTGGGACCAGGTGACCTCATCCCTCTAGAGCTCCATGAGATAGAGCTTATATTAAAATTTGATAGAGATCACACTCATAGAACTTCTTGTCCGACTAAGCACTTGTGTTGTTTGGGTAATTCATTCCAAACATATATAGTTGCATATCATTTATTAGTCTTGAAAGTATTATATCCTGATGGCATCAGAGTACTTTGTCTATTTTTTGGTATTGGTGGAGCAAAAGTTTCTCTTCATCAATTTGGAATACATTTAAGTTGTGTTGTATCTATTCTAAATTATGAGTTTCCTCGCATTTTGATGGAAGTGAGAGAAATAATGCACTCAAAAGCCTCAGCTAGTAATTTTTCCTGATCGATGTGTAGGCTCATTTTTTTTGTAAATAACTCAACATTAATAGACTACCTAAAAAATAGAAAATGATTTTAACGAGAATAGAATGTTATCGACTAATTTTAAATTATCAAATCAAAGGATTACATACCCTAACTAAGAATAGTAATATTTTTCATTTTCAAATTAATTTTATAAAGGTCTATAATAATAAATTTTTTTTTTTTTAACGAGAGTTCAATTTTTAGTTGTCCAACGAATTTTTTTGAACCGACTCTAAAGTGGTTTGTCGTGGAAGCTTATCGTAATAATAATGTTTCTGATCTTCTTTAACGGATGGTTTTTAATTATAACTTTTGGAGGACCTTACTGGGCTTAGAAAGTATGCGTTTTGTTTTACAATGATACAAAATCACCATATTTATTGTTTGCAACTACTTGAATTTCCTTGGAACTTTTTAAGGTGGAGTATTATTAAATTCATCCATGGTACAATTAATTTAAATTATTAAATTATATAATTTTTTAATAAATTAATGAAAATTAAGAACTTATGATCGTACAATTAATCTAAACACATTTAATTCAAGATGAAATTCAATAGTTTGAAAAGAAGTTGATATTTAAGAATTGTAACATAGATAATGAAATTATGTAAGTTCGAACTAACTTCTAGCCTATTTATATCGAGTTGTTAAATTATTAAATTCATCCATAGTACAATTAAAATTATAGTTTTTAAATAAACTAATGATAACTGAAACTCAGATATTCAGATTAAAAACACAATTTCACCAAAGTTGATATTCAGATTATTATAAAATAAATCTCAAAGGTCTAATCAACCATGATGTACACTTATAACATCCAATATTTTTTCATGATCTTCACTGTCTAGTCTCCACTTGTGACATACACGCTTAAGTTTGACTGGATGCAGACAAAGCCCTGTAGCAATGACTAGGTGCCTATATTGTAGAACTTTTTTGTTAGGTTGATAATCAACAAAGTGTATTCCATGTTGGACTATTTTCTCTTGCTTCAAATATGTTCTCTCTATCACAAGAGAACCTGTACCACAAATTTAAGTGGTTTAAAATTTGACAAATATGAAGTTACCTAAATATATATATTTATTTAAATATATGTGTGCATGTACATGTATATGTATGATTTACCTATGGGGAACAACATTCCATCACTTTCTTTGGGGCCATATAACTTTGTCCTCTCTGTAGTACATCGCAATAAATAATAACTGACACATTCATGATTTCTAGGCTCAACAATCACTGCAAAGACATCTCCTACATAACAAGTATACATGAATGCATGTGTACAACATATATAAGATAGTTGAAATCAATAATTAAATAAAAAGTTGAGATTAATTTTTATGATACCCACTTTTACCAATCTAGAGATATGATTATAATCATCAAAAATCAATGGAATATCATCAAAATTTTCATCTTCTTTATCAAATGTATTGGTAACATCAAGTGGTACCAAAATCCATGCACCTGTATATCCATGTGTCTGATTGATGCATTCTTCATAGTTTTCATCAATGCAACTGTCACAAAAACATGAGTATTCTCTTGTCTTCAATGTCCAATTGCAATTATTTGTACTCATGACTGAATGTAAGGAATGTGTCTTTTCTATCCTCTTGCAACCATGTATGTTGTTTCTATTGACACCTGAAAGTTCGTTAAATTGAAAATATAGAAAAATTAAATTTAAACTTCAACAAATTCAAAAATAAAACTTAACAATAAAATTTTATAATTTAATTGTGCATAAAAGTTAAATAGATGTACACATCCATACCTGTTATCTCCCAGAAGACACTATATGGTGTCTGTCGACTCATTGTTGATGATGTCTCAACCTCATCTAATGCAAAATGAGTCTTACACCATTCAACAACATAATGTGCATCATTTACATGAACTCCATGATAATTCATTTAATACTTTTGCAAAGTACGTTTGATGCAAGCTCCAACACCATCATGTTCACCTTTTCCATGGCCACTCTCAAAGAAATTCCATATGTGTTGTATATTCTCATTGCGATGATATCTAAACAATGCATAAAATGGTCTAGATGATTTAAACTGTGCGGCACATGCATCAAACCAAACATAATGTTTATCAACATTTATGTTTCTTTCTTTGAAATAAGAAAAGAACGTATTAAAGCAATGTTCTACATAGTGAATGTCATGTTCTTTATCATCACTAATATAAAAATGATATTCCTTTATAATTACTCGTGCTTGAACTATACTCTGAACACCATCCAAATCTAACTGTGCATGTCTATAAAAAACATGTACCATAATAGTGACCTGCTTATTAAAGTAATAATCTGATTGAATTTCTTGCTGATGAACAAATGAATAGTTTTCCACAAAATCAACAACTGATACAATTGTTCCAAGTGGAAAATTATCTCTTAGAGTTTGAAACTGTTGTTCTTGCCACTTTGCAAAAAATGCATGACAAATATAAGGTTGAATCAATTTCTTAAATCTGTACATAAATGTTAGAACAAGCAACTCCTCTTCAACATATTCCAACCTTTTTGTTTCTTTCCCCAACTTTGTTTCATTCTTGACATACTTGTAACTTTTGCAATTCAATATTTTTGTTACATCAATACTTTCAGTTTTCAAAGGAAATAGAGCCAATTCACCACATGTTTCACATAATCCTTTGATGCAATTTATTTAACTAGTTGGACCATCTATGTTGTCACACAAAATGGATGATATAAACTCACTTCTCCTACTAGGAGGAGCAGCGTGAAAACCATATGTGTCTTCTACAAACCTTCAAAATACCTTATAGTGGAGATCAAACTCAATATGATGATGACAACAACATGTTTCAAACACTTTTTTTGACCTCAGAAAGTATGGCTTCAATTTTTCAAACAATGTTTGCCCAACTTTTACATTAGGATGTTGACTACAAAACGACACATATAACTCATGTTGTGTTGTGTCCAACCAATATTTTGTATGATGTTCATATTGACCAAGTGCAATCCTATGCCTGATAACATCTCTACTATTTGATGAAGGACGAGTGTTATCAATCCAAAATGATATGATTAATTTTTTTAATAACTCTTCAATCCTATCAGAATGAGGTGCTCTACACATGATTTCCCAATTGCCCTCCATAGTACTGTCATCCACAATTAATGTTCTCTTAACATATTCTCTCATTGTTTTCCTACTAAAACCCATTTTAGATGAAATTGAAGATATTTGTCTATTTTGGGTCATATTCTTACTTACAACGGAAATCAACATCACTTTTCTTGCCATAGACTTATCTTTAGTTCAAGAGTGTTTTCTTATGTTTCTCAAACCTTGTTTAACATTTTCAATCAAATCAGTTTGCATGTTAGAAAATCTTCTCTTCTTTGATGTTGTGTTTACACCTAACAATTTCAATGCCTCTTGCAACTTTTTTTTTGTAAGAAAAAGTGAAAGCAACTGAGCTTGTTCAAGTGTTTCAGTATTATCAAATTGATTCATAATTTCTCTTATCTTCTTCTTCATTAACCTTCTCTTAGACAAACTTAATGGTTGAACACTAGCTGCAAGTTTTCTCAATTTATCTACATCCATTTTAAGTAAATGGTCTAAATTCTTATGAGAAATACCATACTTTATAGATTGGACAATATTTAAGAGTTCATCCATACTAGTTCCTATACCTGATCTTGACCCTCCTCTAATTTTTGTTACTGGAATTTCTACAGGGACCAATCTTGAGCCTTCTCCAACATCCATTATTTGAGATTCAATAGAGAAATATTCTGACCCTTCTCCAACTTATGTTATTTGAACCTATGTAGGGACTGATCTTGAACCTTCTTCAAAATTCATTGTTTAAGATTCCATAGGGAGTGTTCCTGACCTCTCTCCCATAGGCACTACTTCTACTTCTATTGAGCCTTCTTCAACATTTCCTTCACCTTGTTTAATTCGATGATAACATGCCATAGTATTTTGAATATTTCTTTGTTCTGCTTCATCAGATCTTTTCCTTGCATATTTTTTTTGCCTTCCTCTCTTGTTTCCCATTATAAAATAAAAAATAAAAAAATTTATCCCTTGCCTCAACATAAATTTCGCGCAATAACCAGATAAAAAAATCATTGTACAAATTTGTCTGTCACTGTCAGTACTTTAAAATTATTTGAGAGAAATCAATAGAATGCAGTCATCTGCAACAAGGCATAAATATTCTTCATTATATGACTAAAATCTGTGAGTTGCATTCTTTACAAGTAGAAAAGCACCAAATCCTTCTTAAGCCATCATTGAATCACAAACAAATAACATGGTATGAATACTAGAATGTTTGTCCTAAAAAATAAATTTTTCTTTCTTATAAAATATATAACTTTTTTTTTCTTATTGTAGGACTAGAAAAATGGGTTAAATGCATAACATACTATGAGAAATCACAAAACTCAATCAAAATATATTAGCACCCACTAGTCTACCATGAAAGCCAAACTAATCAAAAGAATCAAAAACAAGGTTAGAAACCCCCTCTTTTGCTTGTAGCTCCCATGTCCTTTCTTCTGCAAATGATGTAGCTCCAAAGTTTCCTAAAATGCAAATTTTGAGTAATTTAGAGTGTTTTCTAAGGTCTTGGGATGAAATGCAAGGTGTGGAACTATAGATTAGGGTTTTGGAACCTAGAATGAAACGCCTAATTACTAAGTGTACCCTAAAACTACCAAAGGTGCCCTGAAACTACCAACTACGCCCATGAAGTGTGCAGTTGGTAAAACAGGGTTGCAGTTGATAAAAGAGGTCAAAACTTGATAATTAAGATGTGGGTATGCAAGATATGAGTTTTTTTTATATTTTTAAGTGTTTAGGGATGTTATGCAATGTGAGTAAATGTTAAATGACCTAGGGTTTTGATATGCAAAGTAAAAATGTCCTAGGGATGTTATGCAAGTGCAAATGCAAGGTGTCATTTTGAAGGTATGCAAGATGAAGATTATGATGTGCAAAATGAAGGTTAGGGTTATGTTTTGGACAATGTAAGGATGTTAAAGGTAGGTGTACTCAAAGTGGACTATGCAAGGGATGGTTTCCTAGGGTTGATAATGACGTTTAGGCTATGCAAAATGAGGATAGGTGATCAAGAAGACAAGTTGGTTGATGGACAATTTGATAGGGTTTGATAGTGAAAATGATGCTAGGGTTTGAAAAATGAAATATGAAGGGGATATAGCACTAGAGTAAGTAAAAAATGACATTTAGGAATATGATTATGCTAATGATAGCTCGGTATACATAAGGTTTTTTGAACTTAGGTGAAATCTTTACAAGGTATTAACCTAAGAGTTTAACGTTATGACAATAGACTTTGGATCTTGACCAAAAAAATGACAAAAAAAGATAAGATCAAAATGAAAAAGCCAAATCTACCTTGATATAGGTAGTAGTTGGGAAGTTGGGCTGAAACTAAGGCAATTCTAAGAGCTATGTTTTCCAAATTTTTTGTTGAAAAATCGGTCAAACTTTAATAGTGCCTCTATAGAGAGATCCGTAAAGGCCCAAATGCTGAAACCTTAGCCTTAAGCTTTTGAGTCACCTATGGAGGTACACCAAAAAATTAACATAATTCAACTTACGATTTAGGAGATCTAGGTACCCAAAGTTAGCCTAAGCGACTACTAGGCCTCTTTCCCAAATTGGTGTCGTTTTTGGTGAATGCATTGATACACTCCACAAAAGGACTGAGATTGTTTTGGCCTAGTCATTTGCATTTTTTTTTATTTCAATAAAAATTGCTTTTCACATTTCTAACAAAATAAAGGTTTATCGTTTAAATGCATTATTCATCTTCTTCTATTTTAAAATATATTATTTAATATATATTTAACCAAAAAAAAGGCATCTATATAAATATGTATATGTATCATTATTACTATTTAATATAATTATACCTAATCTATTTAATCTATTATTAATTTTTACTTGAAAATAATAAATAAAATATATTACTCTTAAAATACATCTAAAATAAAACATGTCTTATAATATATTTTTTCTTATTCAAACATAAATATTTTCTTATTATGTTGATATTCACTCAAAAGGAGATTTAAATTTGAAATATTTGTAATATAACAATGTTGTAAAAGCTTCAAAAATAATTGAAATTCTTAAATATAAATTTATTCAATTAAATAGGTTGCATTAATTCTTATGTTTATAATAATTTAATGAAAAAATAATTTACAATTAAAATGTATACTTATATTATAATGAATGTAAATATTTAGAATAGTTATATATAGATCACTACTCCAAATGATAATTAAAAGATAATATAGATTAAAAAAATGTCATCTAAAAAACTTAAACTCGTAATATTAAATGATTCATAATAACATATTTTTTAATTTAAATACATAATTATTTGATATGTTATAATTGACATAAAGAAAAAATAATAATTTGAGAGAGAGAGAGAGAGAGAGAGAGAGAGAGAGAGAGAGAGAGAGAGAGAGAGAGAGAGAGATGCGGTTTGGTAGGGTGGGAGGTGGAAAGGAGATAGAAAGAGAGAATATGCAAAGGGAAGAGAAAGAGAGAGTAAGGGATTGAGAAGAAGAGGGATATGGAGAAGAAAGGAAGAGATAAACAAAGATAGTGAGAATGAAATATATAACTAAGAGAAGGCAGAGAGGGAGATATAGGGATAGAGATGGATAAAGGGAGAGATGGAGAAGAAATATGGATATAGAGGAGAGGCGTATGTGGAGAAGAAAAGGGATAGGTGATGAGAGAAGTGAAAGGGGTAGACAGAGATGGAGGGATGAATATAAAAATGAGACACAAGTAAATAGTGTTTGTGTGTGTGTGGGAGAGGGAGAGAGTAGTGAGGGGGAGACAAATTCAAAGAGATAATTCGAAATGAATGCTCAAAATGATGTGTAGGACATCTGAAATGATGGTTAAAGTAGTCAAGATGAGGGTTGGGTATGCAAAGATGCAAGATGGAATATGCAAAGTGATAATTTTTGAGGTGAAATGCAAAGGATGCAAGCTTAAATGCAAATGATTGAAATGTGAATATGAGGGATACTAAAAAGGTGCTATATGAAGTCTATATGATGCAAGTATGAGGCTCAAACTATGAAGAATGCAAGTGGATTCTATGCAAGAGTGAAATCTATGTTTTGCCAAGCACATTTAGGAGCACAAGTTGCCATGTTTTCCAAGGTTTGAATATATTGAACCAAAGTTTGTGATGTTTTGACAATGTTTGATATTTTGACAAGGTTTTGCAAGTTTCCAAGGTGTAAATTTGAATGTTGGCTTTTATCTTGATTATGTTTTACACACACGCAAGACACATTAAGACAAGAATAGCTATTATTAAAAGTGAACAGTCACACCACAACCTAAGCTTTAGGACTGTATCCACTGAATTCCTACTTGAACCAAAGTTTAGCCACGCTTACCCAGAGTGGACAAATTAGGACCTTGGTACCACAAGCTCCCCCTTATAGTGCACTCACTTCTCGGGGCTACCAAGATCTGCTTCCCAAGGGGCATGACTTCCCAAGGGACTGTTGTCTCTACTAAGGACCGCGAGAATGTAGGATGTTTTCATGGGCATGGGTGACCCCTTGAGCCAGTGGATAGAAAGGATTTTGGCCACTAAAACATTGTTTTTAGTAAGGGCATTCCGTTCAGCAAGTGAGTGATAAACTTCCTCAGAAGGTCTCCCAGCCTCGAGAATCGGGGTTTGATGCACCACAAGGGTACTGGAGGAGAGCTACCACTCAGCAATACCACTAACACGGCTTTCATCATAAATGAGTTTTATATAGCAGCTGAAATGTTGACCTGTCTTTTGGCTCGTTACTGCTCTAAAGTTTTCCCCTAGCATACCCAATATCGAGTATCTTGGTCCAAGGTAGGCCTCCTATAGAAGTTACATGGATTTCTCTTACACCTAAGATCCACGAATGGCAAGGGGAGAGGATAGATCCAATGCAACTCCTCAAGATTTAAACACTATAAACATGCCAGGTAGAAAATAAAAAGTTCATTTTAAGAACCAAATGAAGTGTTATTTAATCTAATAAATCCACACACATGGTTTTGACAAACACACAATGGTCTTCGACAACATCCTGCAAAGCAAACATTAGTAGTTTACAGTTATGATTATGTCTTCATCCCACAATTGCCACATGCTGCAAGGAGACCATTAGTAACACAAAATCATCTAATCTATCTTCTAGAAGGAAATGAAAACCTTAGATTATTTCTTTATAGAAATTGAGAATTCATAAAGAGTTATGGCACATTTATTTTTATTGAATGAATTTGATTTGAAAATAGAATTAAATATTTTTCATTAATTCAAGTTATAAATTAAAAAATTCAATTAAATGTAACTGCCAAGATAATTAAAGTGAGATAAGTAAAACTAACATGTAACCACACTTTAAAAGTATCTAGTTTGAATCTATTTAACTTCAACGTATCATTTAAACAACTTCACTAATGAAAGAAAGAAAGAAATAATTTAGATGGTCAATTTTTTTTTAACAAATTCAATATTTTAAAAAATGAAAAATTCAATAAGAATATACATTTCTTAACAACATGAATGTGTTACTAATTTTTAATTTAACTTCAATGCATCCATTAAACAACTTCATTAATGAAAGAAAGAAATAAATAATTTAGATATACAATTTTTTTTATCAAATTGTGAACAAAGATAGGAAATATTGATGAAAGCGTGAACGAAGATAGGAAGAACATTAATTTTGCTAATATTGAGAAATCTCTCACCTGCCTTCGATTTATCTGTGGACAAAATTCGTGGCAAAGACAGGCCTACAATGCACTATCAGGTTGGTGCCAAATACAAAGATTGATGGCACAAAATAATGTTTATGATGGAAATTTGCAATCAATGATTGAAATGCGAGACATGGTGGTTTTTGTTTTGCGGATAGAATGATGTTTCATGCATGTAGACGTAGGTCCCATTTCTGATTTTTTTTGGTTTTTTCGACTGTTTGCACGAACACGAAAAATGTAGGCATGTTCGTGCCAACATGGTCACTTAATTTTTTGGCCATTGTGAAATTGCAATGGGCATGTTTGCCTAAACATGTGTTCACGCGAACATGCTCAATATGATCGCGCAAACACCATGTTCAGGCAAACACCCAAAAATAAAGATAATTTCAACCCATTTTTCATTTTTTTTTTTTTTTTTGCTCTTTTGATTCCCATAATTGTAGGAGAATGATCTCCTACTGTAAAATAAAAAATTTCAAAATGTGCTGCTCAGAGCAAGCTTTCCAATGATAATATTTTTAATACATATTTTAGTCATTAAGACTTTCAAATATGAGTTTAACTCATTATAGTTTCATTACCAGTTCATTACCGATTGAACATCAACTGACTTCCACACCTTGGGAAAATTAGTAAATTAGGTCAAATTTTTTTTGAAAAATATGTAAGCACTAGGTTATTGAGATACCTTACTATTCAAAAAAAAAATTTAGGTTTATGATAAATTGACTTCAAATTATCTGTGTCAAACAGAACGTATGTCTAAATTATGATTTAATGTCACTTCAAAACTTCATAAACTATACAATATTCAACAAAAATAAATAAAACCAAATGCAGACATTGGATATTGATGTTACAAACCGAACACCAAAAGAATTACTTCATTATCATTTCTAGAAAAAAAGTTATGTGTCAAACGGACTGTCACTCTTTAAAATATTGAATTTCATTATGTACCACTTTTCGGAGGAGATAAAAAAAATTGACATAAATATATATATATATATATATATATATATATATATATATATATATAGATTAAAAAATATAGTTACAAAGTAGGAACAAAGTATTCAAAATCACTAGTTTATGTCATCTTGAAATTATTTATAGTTTTGGAGATATAGTCACTTGAACGTGATGTTTGCTGCAAAAATATTGATTTCAATGTCAAAATTGGTCAAAAAGTGGAACCCATTATTGTGGGATCACCCACAAACATTACCTTCAAAATAGAATATATTTTATTCATGTTTTGATGGATCATTACATTCCTTATCACTCCTTACATTGGTATATAGGTGTACTCCCCCTTACATATACATATATAATTTTCCTTATATTAATCCCTCTTTGACATCAATGGTAAAGGTGTCAAAATTGTATAAACCATGTTTCCTCTTGCTAATCAACTTGTCATTCTAGATATACAATCCACAAAACTAAGTTTTAGTCACCCTAGATCTTTCTTCCAAGCCTCCTTGACTTTGTTAGACATACTGATGAGTGCATAAGATGTTACTTCTACTGCACTCAAGTCAATATAGGAAAATTTATCATGGGAGGCTTTAGCTACAAGACACTCCTCCGATTGCCTATGTAAAATACTGATTTTGGGTGACAAAATTTCTTTAAGAGTAGAGAACCTTTTGATTACTATTCCTTATCAATTTCAATACCTCTGATAGCATGGTGAATATTCTCCATTTTAGTTCCAAGATCTTCAATTCTTGCCTTAGGTCACTATAATCTAGCAGTAACTATTTGAAGCTCATTCATTTGGCCTTTGACCTTGATATCAAAATATGATAGGTAATTGTATGACAATGCACACTGTCCATAAAAATTCTTAGCTTCATCAATTTTCTTTCTCAATATTTTGATGAATACATATAATGATTTTATATCATTTCTCACATTTGTACATGCTATATAAAATAGTGTTGCATCATGATTTGCTTGTACTTATACTAAAGCTACTTTAGAAAAGTTTGTGATTTCTTCATCAAAATATTTCACCAAATCTTTTTCCTTGGTCTCAAAGTCTGGAATTATAATAGTTGTGTGAATTGGCTTCTACATCCTATCCAAGACTTCTATCAATGTCCTTTCCAAAGACTTAATTGATTTGTTCTTTAGAATTAATTTACTCAAAGAACTCATTAGTCCTTTCTAATCATCATCATCATTAGATATTGATGTTGTTGCTACTACTATTGGAGTTGTTGTAGGAATAGGTATAATTGCTTTCAACTATACACTCTTCTTTTCTTCCTCAACCTTCTTCCTCTCTTCTTCTAACCTTTGTATTTCTTTCTCAATTTCCTTTTCATTTCTCCTCTTCTTTCTTTAATTCTTCTTCTACATTCTTTTTCTTTTCCTCTTCTTTTCTCTTTATTCTAATTCCTATCTCATACTTTCTACTTCATTATTTCTTTCTTCTTTCTCTAATCTTTTCTTTTATGCATTCCTATTTCTTTCTTCTTCATCATCCTCTTCATCAGAACTGGCGTAGGGAATAACATTGCCAACAATGTTTGTCCCATTTCCAATAAATAGATTCTCTTTGAAATCAATAGTTATGTCTATACTATCTACTTGCATGGATTTAGTACCAATAACTATGTGAGGAGGAGATAGTTCTTGTTGTGTCTCTTTAAATTTATATAGTGCTTTCTTTAGTTTTCATACCATATCTTCATCTTTTATCAGAAGAAAATGTTTATGCTACTCAATATATATCTATTCTTCAAGTTCTCCATTTTGGAATGCTAATTTAACTTTGAACTTCTTATTCACTACATAACCCAAGAACATTCTTATTACTTCCATTCTAGCTACAAGGTCATAATTTTCCTCATAGTCTATGCCTTCTTGTTGTGAGTAACCTTTGCATACAAGTTTGGCCTTATTTCTCATAACTTCTCCTTGTTCATTCATCTTATTTTTGAATATACATCTGGTTCCTATCACATTCTTGTTTTTAGGTCTAGGAACTAACTCCCATGTTTCATTCTTCACAATATGATCTAGTTCTTCCTTCATTGCTTGAATCCGATGATAATCTTTATAGGCTTCATCTACACTTTTACGTTAAACTTGAGAAATCAAAGATATCTCTTCATTAACTCTATTCCTTATCATCACACCTTTGTCATTGCTTCCAATTATCTTCTCTAGAGGGTGATTCTTTTTTAGATTCCTATTAAGAGTAGGAGTTGTCATCTCAACTCTTATCTTATCTCTAGGTTCAGATCTTTGTCCTCTTTGATCAACAATTTGTACATCATTCTACAAATCATTGTGAGTCTCGAAGAAAACTTCCACATTGTATCTAAAAATTCTAGAATTATCTTCTTCTTCATCTAAATTTTAATCTAGCATCTTTTCATTAGTTCCAAACTTTTCATCCATCTTTACATTTTTGCATTCTACTATTTTCTTAATTCTATGATTAAAACATCTTTATTCTTTTCTTTTCAATGAATAGCCAAGAAACATACCTTCATCACTTCTTGGATCAAACTTACCAACATCATCATCTCTCTTAATATAACACTTACTTCCAAATATTCTGAAACACTTAACTAATGGTAGATGACCAAACCATAATTCATAAGGAGTCTTTCTCATACCATTTCTAATATGTAATTTGTTCATAGTGTACATTGTTGTATTGATTTCTTCTCTCCAAAATGTCTTGGATACATCATTCTCAAACAACATCTCTCTTTTTGCCTCTACTACTAATCTATTTCTTCTTTCTATAGGCCCATTATGTTCAAGTGTCCTAGGTGAAGATAACTATCTCTTGATTACATTGTCTTGACAAAACATATTAAACTCTCTAGAGTTGAATTCTCCTCTTCTTTCTAATCTCAAACATTTATATTAAAATACCTTAAACTTCTCAAAAGCTTCATAAAGATACCTTTAATGCTGCATTTTAGGGCTTCTATAATTCAAACTTCAAATGCCTATCTTTGCACTTGAATTAGCTATTAAATTATTAATAAATCACTCCAATCCTTTTACATGAACACATGGTACTCAATATTGCTCGCAATACTTAAATTTCTTCATATCTTACTCTGTATTAAAAGTGCATCTGCTTCTTCTTCAAAAAGCTATCGCTTCTTACTAGGAAAGTTGTTTTCTTATGTATGGCTTACTGCCATCACACAAATCCTTGCTCACTTGACCATAGCTTTCACTCTATGTCCTGTACCTTCTATTGACTGTGCAACTCCTAATTTTTAATTTCTCATTAGGTCAAATCAATTGATTCTCAACCTCTACTAGAAATGTTGAATTCAAATAGGATGAGTTACAAACAATTTTTGACTTTAATTTCTCATTAGGTGCATCAAAATACTATTCCTCCAAAAGTATATAAAAACTTTCTGGATCCTTAGCTTTGACAAATACTTCTTTACATTCATCAACATCCTATTTTACTTATTCTTTTTTACTATTATCATTGATGTTGTCATTCCTTCTATCATTCCTAATATTGTTCCCTCTATAATTGTGATTCCTATTGAAGTTCCTTCTATCCATTCTACAAAATCTTGATGTGTCTCCAAAGTTATTACATAACTAACATATAGGTACATTTCTTCTTTTATTAGTTCCATTATGATTTTTAGGTGCTCTACAATTCCTTGCAATGTGTCCAGGATTGTTACACTTGTAACACACAACATGTTTCCTTTCAAAATTTGATCTTTCACAATCAATGGATCTGATTTGTGATCTTCCTCTTTCATTACCTATAGGGTTAGTATTCCTAAACATTCTACTATTTGAATTATTACAATCAAACTTAGGTTTCTTACAATTTTCTACTTTATATCCATAACCATGACAATTATAACAATACAAATTAGTAAAAGGTTTAAAAGACTTACCTATGCAATCTCTTTTCATATGACCAAATTCATTGCATATGAAACATCTAGCTTTGAATTCATGTATAACTTCTTTGGATGATTCATCTTGCTTAGGTTTATCAACTTGCTCTATTTTTTGAGGTTCATCATGTTTCACAAACAAATAAACTAGTTCAATCTCTTTAGATACTTCAATAGTTGTGCTTGATTCAATCTTACTTAGACCAGATTGGTTATGGGACTCAACAACTAGATCTAGTTCTTTTCTAATTTCAAATTTCTTTTCTAAATTTTCTCCAATAGGTTATCCAAGACCTATCTTGTCATATGAATGTCTATAGTGAAATATTTGTTCATCAATTTTCTCACTATTGAAATAAAAATTCTCTAACTGTTGTTTAGCTTGTGTTAATTCTCCTTTCATAATGCTCAATCTTAATATAATCTAATTTAGATGTTACTTGACTCAACTAGGACCTAAGGTCTACATTGTCAGGTTTCAAATAAAGTTCATTCTTACTTTTATCTTTCTTAAGATTCAAGTTTAACAATTTTCAACTCATGTTTCAAAATATAATTTTCTTTCTTAAGAACTACTAATTCATCATTGTTTCTAGTCTACATATTTGATTCCTTACTAGATTTCAAATAATCAATCTTTTCTTTCAGTTTACCAATGTAGACTTTTTCATCCTCATACCTATCTTTCAAGTTATCTCTTTCTTTTTTAAAAAGATCAATTTGTTCAAGAGCTTCTTCAATGTTTCTCTTCAATAGTTCCATATCTACATGGATCTTACTCAAACTATTAAACCTCTTTTGAGTAACTAGGCTTAGATATAAATTGTTAGAAATAGATAATACTGGGGGGTGGGGGTGAATTAGTATTCTACAAACTTTTTCCCACAACTAAATATTGTTAGTTACTTTATGACTTGCATATGAAATTAAATCAGAAATGCTAAATAATAAATATAACCATGCATAAAGAGAAAAAATAAAAAAATTATTTGCTAACTAAGGAAACCCTGGCCAAGGGAAAACCTTGGTGGAGATGATACACACAAGATGATCTACTAAACAAAAAGAATCATGTTAAGTATATTGACCCTGTTAGGAGTCTATGAAATACACATAGTTTCTTGAGTCCTAGTTAGAGGACTAGACCCTATTAAAAGCCTCAACCCTATTATGAGTTGCTTTGACTCTATTACGAGTTGGTAGAACAAATACAATGTATTCAAGAAGAGCCCACTTCCCTAACATGCAATATATAATTAAGTTTTTCCACAAGAGTAGGTATACATACAATATTGCCTTACTGTTGTATCTCACACTTTCCTATGATCATACGTTGTATTTTGCATCACATAAGGCTCACATATCATATAATATTTCTTCATCTATAGTTCACATCACATGCATACTTCACATTAATTGCATAACTTGCCTTTTATCTGCATAAGATATGATACTTGTATCTGAGAAACTAATAAAACTTAGCTTAGTTAGCCTTAATGATTTCACATGCTTGACCAAATAATAAATGATTTCATGTAAACATATAGGATTTTGGCCCATGATGACTTATTAATTATTTTGTCAGCCAAATAATTCCTTAAGTCATACAATCAAATTCTTTGATATGCTCTATTCTGATAAATACCTAAACTAGTATCTTGGCTAGAACTTGCATTGTACTATCTGTATAGGTCTATGCACTAACATATGTCACCATTATACTATAAACTATTGATCCTCAACTCTATATGTCCTAACTCAAACTTAGTCATCTATGCATGTTATATCTATCTCTATACTACTACAATCTATCTAACACTTAGACAATTTTCTAACTGTGACTGCATTAATGAAATGCAAAATACATGTTACCATAAATGACAATACATAAGACATCTAACTAGCTATATTGCCAAAAAATCTGATCTCACATATTTGTCTTGTACCAACTCTCTTAAGTAATGATACTTGATAGTAATGTGCTTGGTCTTGGTGTGACTCACAATCTAGTAAGAGTTGTTTTTGAAAAGACAAATGATAATAGTAATTTGTATTTTAAGGAAGGACCATAGGATAAGATATTGCTTGCAGAAATATTTGCACATGATATCATATTTGGTGGACATGAGATGTTATGAAAATAATTTGTTAAATAAATGAGGAAACAATTTGAAATGGATATGTTTGGAGAGATTAAATTCTTTGTGGCTCTACAAGTTTATCATATTAAAGATGACATATACATAACTTAATAAAAATACATTAGGAAAACATTGAAAGTATTTGGAATGGGATATTCCAAGCTAGTTGGAACACTTATGTCTAATATAGATAAAATCTTAATGAATGATGATTCAAAGGAGGTAAATCAGACTACTTATAGATCAATGATTGGGAAAATGTAGTATGTGGTACACACTAGATATGATATTGCATTGGTAGTTAGCATAGTTGCAAGGTTCTCTACTAATCCAAAAGAAAATCACATTATGGTAGTAAAAAATATTTTGAGGTACCTAAAATGAACTAAAGAATATGGTTTATGGTATAAGAAAGGAGGAAATCTTGAAAATTAAGAGATTTTACTAATTCAAATTGGGCAGGTAACATTGATGACCAAAAACACTAGTGGAGGAGTATTATTTTTTGGAAAGATGTTAGTATCTTGGATAAGCAAGAGGGAAATTTTTATTTCTCAATCTACATTAGAGGTAGAGTATCTTGATACAATAGTAAATTATTGTAACTTAGTACGGATCACACAATTACTATCAAGAATGAAGGAATAAATCAAGGAACCAATGGTTATCTACTATGATAATACAAGTGCAATCAGCATATCCAAAAATCCTATAATTCACACAAAGACAAAAGAAATTGTAATCAAGTATGATTTCTTAAGAGAATTGGTTCAAGATAAAGAGGTGAGATTGGAATATGTGAGCACCAAGGAGTAGATAGCATATATATTTACTATGGCTTTACCTAAGGACACATTTATGTATCCAAGAGGTAAACTATGGGCTATTCCCCTATTCAATGCTCACCAAAGAAAAAGATAGTGAGGCATCAACTAAGCTCCATTAAAGATTTATAAGGTCGATGCAAATTGTCACACTTTAGGTATGAAATGTGGAGAATTTTACATATAAATTAGTACAAAAGGTACATAGTAACTTCAAATTTTGTATCCTTTGGCATTTGATGTCAAAAAGGGAGAATTAAATGTCAACAAGGAAGAGTGACAAGAGTTTAGTATCAAAAAGAAAGAGGGAGAGTTTTCTATCTTAGTAGGAATGCATTAAAATGATGGAATGCACAACTAAGAGGGATAAAATGATAGTAGTCCAAAGCACAGTATTGATAGGGAAGCAAAAGAGACAAATCCAAGTGGAATCTCAGAGGGAGTTGGTATGGATGAGAATAAGAATGAAACTAAGGATATTAGCTAATTTCTTCCACTTCTATCAATTTATGTTGACATGTTGTGTTTCCATTAATGCCAAAGAGGGAGTTTTTTGGAAAAAAACTTCAATTTTAAGTTATCATTGATGTCACAAAAATGTTAGTATTAACCGAGCAATATAGAATTTGTAGTATTAACCTTGTATATCTTAGTATTGACTAAGTAGTTAGGTAAAGAGGACTTTTCCATTGTTACTTGTGAATTTTTTTAAAGAAGGGAATCCCTCTTGTAGTATTGACTGAGTGGTCAGGCATAAAAGGACTTGTAGTGTTAACTAAGTTTTCAATCCTAGTATTGATTGAGTGACAACAAAATGCACTTGTGTAATCTTTAATTATTTGAAGATGACTATTTGGATATTTATTTATTATTTGGAAGGCTATTCTAGACAAATTTTCCTAGCTTATGATATATAAGAAAGTTCAAGTTGTGAGGATAAATGAGAAGTAAGTGGAATGTGAAATAAAATGGATATGTGAGCAAAGAGTAGAGTAAAAAAGTGTGGAAGATAAGCTACAAAGAAGATCTGATAAAAAAGGATCCAAAATTCAGGCTAGAACAAAGATCTAAATTTGCAAAGATAGCTTCTTTATAGATAAGATCAAATTGTTGTTGCTCTCTAACCATTTTAGTAGTAATGAAATATTTTAAAGGAGTTGACTTAATAGTCATATTGTAAATCCTCTAACAAGGTGACATTTCAAGATTGAAGTGTTTGAAGACCTCTAGCTAGGCCACACCTAAGAGGGTGATCTAAATCCTTTAATAAGGTCATACTTAATAGTATATTTTGTAACCTTTAATAGGGTTGGCTCCTAATAGGGCTCACTTCAAAGGAGTGGAAAATATTATAACTAGTTGTATGGTGGTTTTTCCAAATTAGATTTCCATGTTAAATCTTGGTGTCATCTATGTTCATGTTATTTTCTTATGCTTTATGTTTTTGCAACTAAGTTACTCATGGTTAAAATAGTTTAATAATCATAAGATTACTTTGTCAACTAAGTGATAGTAATATTAGTGTGTTAACTAAGTTGGACAGTATTAGATGATCAGTGGAAAGTTTTCCATCTAGGGATAGGGATTTATTTTTTTGGTAATGGATTTACCCCTCCCGTCTTAGCTATAATCCTACATTTCCAACATGACACTGGTAGACTTCCATGTGGAGAGTATAAATGCCCAATTTGGGCCCATGAAAATAATCTAGGTGCATTGGGAAATCATGAAAAGTGATCAAATTCTACAAATTTTAAATAGGGAAACTTGTCAAAATAGTGATTTTTTCATATGTAATGGCCTTGGGAAAGCATGCAAACAAATTGGTGAAAACTTGCAATCTATCACAAAGAGTATCTTCACTATAGAACACAATAGTGTGATTTTTTCTAGCTCATCCGTCATGGATTCCAAGTTATAACATCTCAAGAAAGCCTTCCAATCATTCTATACATTTTCTTACTAGTAAAACTTTAGAAAATATGATTGGAAGCATGTTTGCAATCTAGTCAAACAAATTAATCATAAGCTCAATTTTGGAACATAACATGTCATTGACCCTGAGAATGCAACAAAAAAAGAGCTCATTCATTTTGGTCAACTAGTTCAAAATTATGATCATGCAAAGTGTAGAGTCCTCATCTTTTCTTTTCCTCTCTTTTTTTTTTTAGTTTGCAAATGATCGCACTAAAGTGAAGCATGAATGCTCAACTTTATGAATGTTATCTTCACCTTCTTGTTATTAGGAGTTCTTTCATACTCAAAGTACTCTTTCATCTTAGAGATCCAATCCAATATTGCATTAGTAGTATGTCTTTCATAATAGAAAGTAACTTGAATCATAGGTCTAGCATTAGCCCTAGACAAAATTCTCAAAATCTTTTCTTCATCTTGTTAAACCTCAAGTTCAAGATTCAGATCAAGTGTCACTTCTTCATCATTACTAACATCTTCAAGATGTACACACCTTCTCTAGGTTTTCTCAATAACTTCAAGTCTTACTGCAATTTTCCTCAAGATGTCCATTATGGAATTATTCTCATTTCCTCTTACTCAAACCATCTTGAAAATAGTTCCTACAAGATCATGACCTTCATCAAGTTATAGGTCAAATTTCAATTCTGTCACCGTATAACCAATCCAATAAGGTTCTCCATGATCCCAAACTTATAGGGAAGGATAAATTTTCTTGAATTCCACCTAACACAAGGATAGGATGCCAAGGAGGTGATCCCAGGAAACCCTTTCTTAGAGTTACACATAGAAGATTTACCTAGACAATCAACAAACAATAAGAGGCCACACGAAACATTACAATAGGTGTATTATTTCAATTTACATATAAAGAAGGAAAATTCCTAGTTATGAGGCCTTCTTTGTTGTGGGAACATACAAATTAGAATTATACAATCAGAGTCCAATTTTACGTATTTTTTCTTCTTCTCTCTAAGAAGATGATCTCCTATATCTAACCAAGATTCGTATATAGCCAACTAAGCCACATGCCAACTAGTCATGCATTTAATTAAATTATAGGTTCATTCTTGGAAGAATAAACCAAAACCATAGAAAAGGACAACATAAGATCATGCACTCTTAATAATAGGTCCAAAAAAAAGTTAGGAGTTGGCTCGGAACAATACAAAATTCCACATTAACATAGGAAAGTGTTACAAAAAAGCAACACGCCTTAATAAATGAAAATTGCAAGAAATAGAGGTTGCAAAGAACTTTTTTAAAAAACCAAGAATATGAAAAATTATAATACACATAGTTAGGACAAAGACCTAGTATATGTCCTTGACACGATACCAATTCTTCACAACTTGAAACTAGAAGAGGAAATTTAATGGCTACTTTGTGAATAATAGACTAGTATAGAAAATAAGAAATCTTGTTTTGGTTGATGCAAGATTGCTCAAAGAACCAAGATTCTCCTGCATCAAACTATTGGCATGTATTTCTTATGGATATTTAGTATGCTTTGGGAGATGATTTTGGTCTTATGTGATGCATTCATGACTTGGTTTTTCATTGATGTCAACATATCATATTTCTAGATAGTTCCAGTAGATTACTAAAGACAACTTTGTTCAACAAGGTTACTAGTTGTTGAGCTTCTTTTAGCAGGATTAACTATGTATTCTTGGATGCTTATAGATGATGAGGTTAAGTTTGTGAAAATAGTTATGAAGCTTTCAATAATTTATTATAGATATTCATAGGATTGGCTGTAGAACACTTTATAGTCCAAGCTATATGATATTCTGTGTGATGTATCTTTTTGGTGATTTTGAAGCTTGTTTAGTGGACTTGGATATTGAATAGATATATATTTGTATTACTATATTTGAGATGGAAAAACATATTTTTCATTTGATGAGGATTTATGAAAGATAACATTTGGATTATTTCTTGGAGGCTGACTTAGTTTTGTAATTGATATGAATTGTAAAGTGACATGTAGAATCTAAATTTAATATCTTTCGATGAAATTATATTTTGATTGTACATTGAGAAAGCCTTAAGGCCAACTCAATTAGTTATGAAGACTTGGTATAAAGGAAATATGTTTCCTTGCTTATAAAAGTTTCATATACCATCATATAATATCTTATGCAAGCTTTGGATGTGAGTTTGTAAAGATTAGAGAAGTGTTTGATGTTGAGAATAAGTATGGACTTAAAGGAACTTTATTAGAAAATAAGTTATTGTTTGGTTAGTCCACCTATTGGATCTAGTATCCTAAATATGTGTTTAAGGAAATTTAGATAGTGGGTTCATTTGTCTTGGTACTAATATTGAAGTAATTTGGGTAGTTGGTTTAGTTGTCTTATGTTCAACTCTTAATAGGGTTGGTAGAACTCCTAACTTGGTTTGAATCTTCTAACAAAGACTCAAAGCCTCCTAATAGGGATTCATATGGACTAATATATTCATTTATCTCCTAATAGGGTTTCATCCTTTCACAAGGAACTTTTATTTTAGTACATCATCTTGTGGGCATCATTCCCACTAGTGTTTTCCCTTTAATCAAGAGTTTACCTGAGTAATATACCATATATTACATTGCATGGTTATTATCCTATAGTTGTTATATATTTTTATTACATGTCTCAAAATTTGTAAAGTTGATAAAAAAAATTAAACCATATAAATGATTCACACCCTCCAAGTTATATTGGTCGATTTTGCTTTCTAACAATTAGTATCAAATCATCAAATCCTTCAAGAGGAATTTTGATAGCTTAAAGATATCCATGGTTATATTCAAGATAGAAAGTCCTAAATTTGATGGAGTTAGCTATGAAAATTGGAAAGATGAGATCAGGAATCACTTGTTATGCATAGGAGAAGATTACTAGTTGATTACAAGGGAAGAGACTATTATTGAGGATATAAAGATTTGGTGAGATGCACATAAGATGATAAGTATATATTTATGTACATTATGTAAGCCAAAGAAGCACTATTATTAGATCTTCCTAAAATAGAGTATGTTGAGGTAAATGGTTTATATCTTGCACATGAAATTTGGGTTCAGTTATAGAATCAATTTGAAAGAGATTAATTTGTAAACAAATTTAGAATATAGAATTGGAAGAATATGTTGGGTAATGCTAATATGATAGAAGATGAATATATTAGATCATATTTTGGTAGAATTACTAAGATTATTAAAGGAATCAAGAGTTGTAGAGGAGCTATAATTGAAGAAAAAGTAGTATGGAAGATATTAAAAATTTTGACCCATCATTATGTACACAAATTTGAGATTATTTCTATGACACCAAATTTTAAAAAAGAGACATTCCTTGAGAAGTTATTGAATTTTGAATAGACCTTGAAGTAGAACTAAGGAGTGACAAGGATATAATCATCTTAAGTGTATAGAAATAAATAGCTAAACTTTCAAGAACTATGAGCACTAGTGAAGATTATCCTAGAAATTGTGCAACAAAAGAAGGAAAACACAAGAATATTGATGAAGGACTTGCACTTATCATAAAGAAAGAACTTTAAGGTAGGAAATATTTTACTTGTTGGACTTCTAATGATTTTGATAAATTTTTATATGAATGTCCTAAGAGATGAAAGAAGAAAAAACCTAGGAACCTTATAAGTCAAAGTTTACACAAGATTGATTCTATGTTGATGAGGATGATGAATTCAAGATGGTAAGTTTCTTAGAAAGTGATGATGAAGATGATGAATTTGGATTATTTTGTATCAAGAAATAAAGTCATGATAAAGAAGTAATATAAGAAAAATATTTTATATAACATGTTAAAACCAAGAAGTCTAACTGGATTATAAACAATGGTTTCTCTCATGATATGAATGGAGATATCAATAAGTTTGTTAAGTTTAACAATTTTGATGGAGCAGTTAGAGTTGGAAATAATCCACCATGCTAGATCAAAGAAAAAGACTCTATTACACTTAGTGGAAAGATTGACATTGAGGATTTTACCTTTTTAAGTTTTGAAACATAATTTTTTGAGCATTAGACAACTTGTGGATAATTGATATATGTTACAATTCACAAAAATGACATGCATTATCTGTTGGAAATCTAATTGAAAAGATCATTGTGAGAAGAAGATTGATTGAAAGAGGGAGATTATTGTTAAAAGAATGTTTTCAATCAATGTTTTATCATTGATGTCAAACTTGTTATTTTAGGAATGGAAATTGCTTATAAGATCCAAGTACTATCACTTAGTTGATTGATGAAGAGGATTTGATCAACAAGATGTAACAAGAGCACCTAAGGGAAATGTTGAGTTATGGTTTTGTAATAAAGTGCAAGGATCAGTTAAGACAATGGTTAAATGATGTGTTGATAACATACTCAAAGATATAGAGGTTGGATACATTTAGAAACACTAGAAGTATAAGTTGGAATAAGGTTAACTACAAAGCTTAAACTAAGTTCATCAATGGGTGTTGAGCAATCTAGTTTAAGCTAAGCAAGTTTTCAGTTGGAGTCAAGCAAATGGAAAATCTAGTAGGTGCCAAGTGAAGTTCAAATGCCAAGTGAAGTTCAAGTGCTAAGTGAAGTTCAAGTGCCGAGTGATATAGAAGGAGCTGAGTGTCAGAAAATCTTGGTAGGTGTTGAGTGAACTTCAGGTGTCGAGCATTAGTAAAAGCATAGTTGATGCTGAGTAACACAGTATGTGCCAAGCACCATAATTTTAATAGTGTCGAGTTGCTACATTATTGGAAATATTAAAGATTTTCCAAATCTGAGGTGATAAAGTTTTTACCTTGAATTTTGTGAAACATTTGGAAGATAACGATGATGATTTGTGGCACATAATTCTATGTAAACTATTTTTGAGAAAATTCAAGAGGATTCTTCATGATGTTTCTAGAAGGAACATAATATGGGTTAGATTCAATGAATCCTACCTAATCCATACTAATTGAAATTAAAGGAGAGAAGAATTGAGCAGGAAAAGAAATTCTAGACTTTTATTTAAGGAGTCACAGACCAAGAAGTAAGAGCTACTAGTGTGCCAAAATTGTGAAGTGGTAGAAGGGTGTCAAGGAGAAGACATCTAGGAGAAGGAAGAATAGAGCATAGAGACTCTAATTTGATAAGTAGTCATAAAGAGAGGATTGCACTGGTACATTGAGCATGGAGACTCAAGGAGACAAAGCTTGAAAGGAGGGCAACCTGTCATGAGTTATAGAGACTGAAAGCTAGGCAAATGTTATGAGCTAAAGAAGTGATCTGATATCTGCACATTAAGTTGTATGCTGCAATTAGGTCAAAACCCCTTATCGTTACTCTCTAGCAATTATATCAATTAAGGTAAATGAAAATCCTATGGACTTAGGCTAGTTTAATAGCCATTTGTAAATCATTTAATAGGGTGACATTCCAAGTGAATTTTCTAAAGTCCTCTAACCAAACCCACTTCTAATAGGGTGGTTAAATCCTTTAACCAAGTCACATTTAATAGTGTATTGTAGCCTTTAATAGGGTAGGCCTTTCATAGGACATCACTTTAGAAGAGTAAAAATTGAGTAGTGTGTTATTGGTGGTTTTTCCCAAATTGAGTTTCCACGTAAATCACTATGTTATGTGTTATGCTTGCATGTTGATTTATAGTAACTTGCTAAATAAGAAAGTTAAAGCTTGGGTGAACAAATAGTTAAATGGGCACACTTTACTTGATGAAAAAGTTTGAATAGGACATTTGGACCTTGAATAAATTATTCACCCCTCACCCACCTCCTCTCTCAGCTATTCTAAAGAATTTCTAACAATTGGTATCAGAGCCATCTACTGATTTAGATTTAAGGTAATAGAAGTAAGAAGATCAAGATGTCCAAGAGAGAAGTACCCAAGCTCAACAAAGACAACTTCATTGCATGGCAAGGTCTAATGAAATTGCACCTTGGATCAATAGGTGATTATGTAAAAAACCTTAATTGGAATAGAGCATGTAGACCTAGTTGGACCTCTCTTTGTAGATGATTTGAACAAAAAGAAGGAGCACAATCAAGCAATGATAGAGATTGCCTTTGCACTTAGTTATGCTAAATTTGATGACATGAAAGGATGTGATATTGCATTCAAAATATGGAAAGCCCTACTAGATATCTATGGAGGAGTTAAAAATGTCTAGAGAGAAACGAGAGAAAGCCTTAGAGGAAAGTTCAATGACATGAAAATGGAGGATGGTGAAAATGTTGCTCAATATGGCTCTAGAATGAAAGAAGTGGTAAGTGCAATAAGAACTCTAGGTGATCAATTGGAAGAATAGACTATCAATAGAAAATACTTGAGAAGCCTACTTCATATCTATGATATTAGAGTTTTAGCCATCCAAGAGCTAAGGTGTGTACAAGGAAACACACTAACTTTTGAAGGAATAGTGGGAAGACTTACTACATTTGAACTATCCAACTTTGATAACTATAGACCTGAGAACCTTGAATCTACTTTCAAGGCTAAGCTGACATTGAAAGACACTAAGTAGGTGACATCAAAGAAGAAGAGTAAAAAAGGAAAACATGCATCTAGTAATAGTAGCATAGATGAGGAAGATGTGAAACAATTGGACAAAGTAGACTTAACAATCTTTTGTAAATCTCTTTACTGAGTGCTTACTTCATTGTATATTTGTAAATCCTTTTGCAAGGTGGATCTAGCAGTCTTTATTTCTCCTAATAGAGTAGATCATTAGAAGTGATCATTGTAAGCCTTAAAATTCCAACTTTATACTACAATACTAAAGCTTGTGGGTATCATCCCCACCCTAGTTTTACTTTCCATTTGGAAGGCTTCTAGGTTACCAAATCTTGTGTTAAAGTGTTATGTATGCTTTCATGTTTTCAATTTATCATCCATGCAGTTAGATTAGGATTCACATAAAGGATTAATTACTAAATTGGATAAAAGTTTTAGAAGTTATTTATTAACTGCTCCCCTCTCAGTAACTTAGCCTATCATATATTTCCAATAGTACAATCATCAATTTATCCCTTGACCCATCTTCAAAAATGTCCAAGAAAGCATCACTATAATGTCTCTCTGCCTCCAAAGTTTTCTCTTGGGTTTAATCCTTGAGCCTATGAATATCTACATGTAATTTTTTTGTTACATTATTACCATCTATAATCTTCTCTAACTCATCTACAACATATACATCCATCAACATCTAATACCTCTAACCCTTTATTGATTATACTTCTTGCAGGTCTTTACCACAGGTATGCACTTCATCCATTAACCCAAAATCCTAGTTCAATATAGCAACCAGCTTATGTGCACTATTATGCATGTCATGTAGCAATTTAAGATTTCCTTGTATGATCTACAAACCTTTTTCCTCAAAACTTTCTTGCCATTGCTGAAAAGCCTTCAAAAATGGATCTAACTGTGCATTCTCCTTATCCCTTTTATCAAGTGTCGCATTTAGAGTCTCCTTGAGATTTTTAGGATCCAATGGGCCAACTACTTCATTTAGATATCTTCTTAGGATTTCAGTCTGCTTTTGAAGGTTTACTAATTCAGTCTCATCTTGTTCTAAGTGCCTAAACACTTCTTTGATTCCTGTAGTAACAATCAATTTGACAGTATCCATAGTGGGTTTTTCAAGAAAGACTTCCTTGATTTGATAATCTTTTGGAGTAAAATCCTCTATATCTGTATGTGGATTAGGGATAGGAACATGGGAAAACAAGTCCTAATTTTGATCACTCATAACAAAGGTCAATGTTCATGTGTCACCTATAGGTGCCTTGGGTTTCTTAAGAGCTTCAATTAATTATCCCATTCAATCTTTCTTAGCATGATATAGTTGTCTTTTTTTTCTAACCATCACCTCTTTTCTCAACCATCTCAAAGTATTTTCCATTGGAGATTTACCCTTAGATGAAGAAGGAGCTTGTATTACTAGGATTTTTCCCTTATCACTCCTCTTTGGAGTCTTCTCCTTTTGTGAGAGATCCACCTCAAGCATCTCTATTTCTATTGATTCCACAATCCTCACCTTTGTATCATGGAATTTTTGTTGAGTTTGTTCATATATTTGGCCCTCCTCTAATACTTCATCGACGGGTATTTTTTGTGGCTTGTCTTCATGTTTAGCTTGTACTTGTTCTTCATTATCTAGAGGGAGAGGAGTAACTAAACATTTATCCAAGAAAGATAAATCCTAACTTGATGATGGTGGAGGAATTAAAGGTCCTAGTGATTGAGGTGAAAATTAACTACAATTCTCTTTAGGAGGTTGATTTGTTGGGGAATCTCTTATCTTGTCGCCTACCAACTCAGTGCCTATCAACATGAAATCAAAATCTGACATCTTAAAGACATCAGCCCCTTCACCCTCTTGCTCATTAATAAATTTTTGTAATTCATCCTTTGAAGTTGTAGCCTGAATAGGTTGTGTAAGAATGGATGTTAGTGTTATAGTGGAGCTTCTTCTTTGTTCTACCTCTGTATCCCTAGCAAGATGAGTCCTTTGACTCAGGGGAAGGTTATCTTCTTCATCTTCATCATCCTCTTCTTCCTCTTCTAGGATAACTTCTGGGACTAATGGAAATGGAATAACCTTTCTTATCACCTTTTGTCTTCTTTTAGCTCAAGCTTTCATCTTTCATTTATTAGGATCCAATGGAGATGCTTCTTACTCTTGTGCAAGCAAAGACACTTCATGTACTTATGTTTCATCTCCTTGCCCATGTTTTGGTGGTGGCACTAGTGGATTATCCCAAGTTTGGATTACTTGTACATTTTCTAGCCCTTGTACATTCTTTGTCCCTTGGTGTTCTGGTGCTTGAACTGCCTCCCTTCCAAGCTTAGCTTGTTGAGGGGAAGTTATTTTATCTTTTATTTTTACCCTTATGTGCCCTAAAGTATCCAACTTCTCTATCAAGTTGATGCACTATTTCAAGCCTTACTAGAGACTAAGCTATGAATTTTGGCACTATCACCTTTTCTCCTCTACCTCTCACTTGGCGGGTTGTAGCTTGGAAAACTATAGTTTGCAGAATTGGATCCAACTTGAATGGTCTTTTGATCCAATCCTTGGTTAATTAAATGAAATGACTTTCCCTATTATTAATATTTGTGTTTTCTTCTCTATCAATTTTTTCATTCATGATAGGTCGATCAAATATCTTATTTCTATTATACAAGGGATCTAAGAACTCTTCAATGTCCTATTGCACAATCTTTAATGGGACCTTCATTTTCAAGGCACTGCTTGCCAAATAAAGTGTTACCCTACAATAATCCCTTATTTTAATTTTTTAGTCATCCACTGCATTCATCTAATGATCCTCTATGGCATCTTCATGTTGGATTTGTTTCCCTGCCAAGTACTAAACTCTGCCAATGTTATCAAAATAGGGAAAAGAAGAGTTATAATTGTCCAACAGATACTGATCCCACTCAGACTCAAAATTTGCAATATCCTACTTTTGGTTAACACTAAATGGACCTATAGTGATGAGCCATACCCAGGTCTTCTTATGTTGCTTTGTTACTCTCTCATATGCAAACGAGAGTTGTTGTGCAATCTCCAACAATATGAGTCTATCACATAAAAACCTAGGTAGCTTCTTTGGTATAACAGTCATACCCACTACCCTTAAATAAGTGAATGTTTTAAATTGGATGTAATTGGCACTAATTTCCATAATCTTCACCATTGCCTCTCCAAGTTCTCTAAACCACCTTTCTACTTGACGATATGCTAACCTAATGTACTGATCTACTCTTGAAAGATGGAATACCTTCTCTATATTCTTAGGCCTCAAATCTAGGAAGGTCTCTCTAGTTATTCCTTTTACAACTCTTTCCTCTAAAACATAGTTCTCTGCTAACGTCATAATCAACTATGAAGACTGTACTAAAACTGGATGTGACACTACATTTACTAGTCTCAAATTGGCTTGTTGCATACAACGATGAATGTGTTTCGGTCAATATGGCCTAGCTCAATATATCAAATCTCTAAATATGCATCTTGAAAGTGAGACTTCAATGGAACACCTTAGAATTTGAAGACCACTGGTTTTAAAGCCATCTTTATAGTGAGGGAGGACAAGGAGGAAGTAATTTAATCTTCCAAAAACTAATATCAATTAGTCCAGAAGGTGGAAAAAATTAATTTACATTAATCCTAATTACAACAAAAAATGACCTAGAATGTAAAATCCTAAAAAACTATGACAAAGACATCTAAAAACCCTTGAAACACCTCTAATGGAAAAAATTTGACACACCTTGTACACCTTAAGGGTGTGCTAGGTGCATCTTGAACTATACAAAACCCTCAACACTAATGGTGTGCACCTAGCACACTTGATGGGGTGTGCTGGGTGCACACCCTTATAGTGCCAAAGTTCATCTTTTGAAAATACCAAGAGTACACACATAGCACACCTTGTGGGGTGCACTATGTGTGCATCCTTAGAATGTTTGATGATTTTCCTTTGTAAAGGTGTGCATATGCACACCTTTATCTTGGGTGAAGGCTTTATTTTAGGACTTAAATTTGTTAAGTTTTTTTTTTGTTAAGTTTTGTTTAAGGTTTCTGTGCACCTTGCACACCTTTACCATGGTTTTTTTTAACATGTTTATGTTATGTGTGCAGGTGATGAAGCACACCTCTCAATGTGCAGAGGTGTGCTTGTTGGAGAAATAGAGGAGAAATGAAATACGAAAGGGGAAAGGTCCTAGGCTTTATAGGCCTAATTGAGCACACCTATTGGAGATGCACAGGTACACAAGTGTGCACTTCCAAGAGGAATGTGCTTTTCCTTCATGTGACTAGCACACTAGTGCACCATTAGGGGTGTGCTAGGTGCTCTAGTGCACCCCTGATAATAAAAGTTTTATTTTATTGTAAAAATATCTAATTCTTGGCGATTGGGATTTTTGACAAAGAGCCAGACTAAGAAAAAACACTAGGAAACACCCTAAGGACTCATACCCAAAACTAGGGATTTGGAAAGCTAAAAATTAAACTAGGGGGTCCCCATTTCTAAGTGAAATGAGGTGTGCATTGTGAAACCACAAAACTTACATTTTAACTTTTAACTATTAACCTTCAATGTTTTTAGACCATTAAGTTTAGGAATCAGAGTTCTCGAGAGTTTGATACTATAGGGTTTTCAAATTTCAAATTTCCAAAGACTTTGACTGAATTCAATTTTCTATTCTAAAGACTGAAAGTTTAAAACTTTAGTATGATAGGAAAATACCAATTATCAAAGTATCTACTAGCACCAATATTATCTAATCATGAGTCTTGATTCTGAGTATTTATATTTTTTAATTTTTTTGCAATGTAATTGTAGCAATAGAAATCTTGATTCTTATTGTCTTAGGTTTACACTTTACAATTTTTTTAAATAGGGCTTGAACAAGAATTTTGTGTAAATAGTAATAACTAGTAGCAAGCATGGGCAAAAAAAATCAAAATCCTCAAGTACGAGTGCAAGCATAAAGGAAAAGAAATACATTATAGAACTCAGGCAAGTGCTACAAACCCTAGGTTTCACTAATGAATGTCATGATATTTTTTATCTTGTTATCCATGGAGATTTGGGAATCATGGGAATTAGACATTATTTTTTTAATAAGTGGAAAGATACACAAAGGGGGAGAAATTATTTCAAATATAACAAAAGTATTGATGCAAATACAAATAAAATAGCTACTTTGGTTAGTGAATTAGCAAACCTAATTATACTAGAATTATTCCCTTGCCCTAAAATTGTAATGCTATGTGCTTGGAATTATGATGAAAATAGAAAGGAAATTGTAAATCAAAACACTCAAGAGGAAATTTTATCAATAACTGAGAGTGAGTTTTTCACTCTATTAGACCTAGGGCTAGGGTTTAAACCAAAAATCTTTAATGAGCACATTAACTTGGATAAACTAGCATAGGCTTATGAAAAATTGGATGGATTTTTTCAAGATTAATGTATTAAGGGTTTAATAAACTCAAAGTCATCTACTGATCATACTAGTGTTACTGTTACACCAGACATAGACCATAAGCCTCCTTATCAGTATGATATATTCATGTCACATGTTCATAATACTATTTCTTTGTTATCATTTTGTCTAGGATTGGATAGTAACAAGGAAGTGCATGCCATCATTCTTGAATTTTTTTATAATATCCATTGTCAAGGTTAGTCTAGTGAGAAGGTAGAAGTAAGATATAATTGCATGTTCCGCACATTCTTGAATCTATGCAAGAGAAATTACTAATGATTAAACAAAGTATAACTATAGGCAAGATGAAGAGATTTAGGTTCACAAGTTACTTGTGCTACCTTGTTTTAGCAAAGCATCACCTATTATTTGAGATAGAGAACAACAAGCTTGACATTGAGGTCTATAAGTTTGATGAGAAAACCTAGAAGAAAATAGAGACTTCAAGTCTAGTATATGAACTTGGACATATAAGATGAGCATGACTGCTAACAATAATAACTAAAACCATTTTGTAGACTTCTTTTTGGCACCTATTTACAAAAAAATCATAGGCACTTTGATGCCTAGATTTTTTGTGTCTTGTAAAGATCATATTAAACTGGGAAGTCAAATTCAATTGGTTAATTGGATCTTCATGGAAGACTACATTGTGTTAAGATTTTACATTTTAGTTGTTCAATCGTACAAACTTCCAATGCATATTACAAAAAGGGTTTTTGCACTAGAATATGTATGGGAAATGGAGAGTGCATATGAACTTTTCACTACATAAAAATAGAAAATGATATTTCCTTCCTTTCCTTTCACAATTGTAGGCCTCACATTTGAGAGATGTGCTTTGAAAGTGGCAAATGAATTGGTAAATATTTTTGGCATTGATTTTATCAGTCATTGGAATTATGATCCTCTGAACATACTAAAAACAAGACTTATTTCCAATGGAAACTCTACAAGAAAATATCAACATCAAGAGATGTAATTGACAGAAAAGTTTAAAAACATGGATTTATGGGATGAGATTAAGCAAGAGATGGAGAAACATGCAACAAAGAATAATATTTTAATGCAAGAATTGTCATCCCAAATTATGAAATTACACATATTAGACTCACACAAATCAAAGCCTTCATCATATTTAAATTTCTATAAGAAAGCATCTCAGCCTTCTAAGAGTTCTATGCTGAAATAAATTAAAGAGGCATGCAAATCTAAATTATGGTGTCAAACCAAGATGATTGAATTTTAGAAAATGAGGAAAAAATTGGGTGAACCAAAGACCTCAGCCAGTTTTGAGGAAATTGCAGAGGATGAACTTTTTATTAATTATTGGAATAAAGAGCATCCAATTGTAGTATATGAATTTGGCACTTGTAGTGACAATGATAGTCAAAGACAGAAAGACCTCGAGTTTGGAAGAGACATTCAAGGTACTTAGGATCTTGATTCAACCAAGTATATTCTTAATCTTCAAATGAGTGACTCTATTAAACAAATGTACAATAAAGAGGCAACTATGATAAAAAAAAATGGTTTATGCATGTATAGGGGCCATTGGTGCAAGTGGTGAAGGGATTTGGAATCCAATTGCAGTACCATACCCAACGAAAAGTGCAAGTAAACTAGTCATTAGAATCTTCGATGAGATTGAAGATGATTCATCTAGAAAGGACAAAAAATATTATACTTCTACTTCTGAAGGTCATCCCAACACAAAATTTGTTAAATCTTCAAATCCAGTTGTAGTTGATCCCACTGGCATTGGCACTAGCACTAGCATGGGTGTAGTTTGTGCAAAAAAGAAAAATGTTATGAAAATTATAATGCAAGCATTGTCAGTGGTTACTTCACCAATGTATGCACCAGTAGCTTCTGTACAACACCTTGAAAATAGTCATTAAACACTGAGATTTGGAATGGGCCAGATTTAGTATGTTGGCAATCCTCAAAATAAAATTGTAGGTGGAGTAAGTGTAACTAGAGTTGGAGGAGCATATATCAATAAACTAATAATTCACTTTTCAAACACTCAATTGTGTCAGCAAACCTAGGTTTTAGTTTAAATCACTTTGCATCAAATTTTGATCAAACAAGCAAAATAAATAGGCAAATTATGAAGACTTTAAAAAGTGATGCAGTTTCTAAACATCAAGGATCTAGTAACAATATATTTCCAACATATGATCCAAACACTGAAATGATGAACTTCATGGTTGTTATGCCCCTAGCTAGAGATAATAATCCACTATAAAATATAATAAATTGTAATGATGTACAAGTTACCAATCTTCAAATGGATTTCTCAAAAGTGGAAAATAATGACAAAATCAATATATCAAAAGAGAGCAACAAAATGGTCTACTCTACACTTTTGAAAGTGGAGAGGGAAAATAAAAGGCTTGCAAAGAAAATAGAAAAGTTACAGAGAAACCTTGATAATGTGAAGGCTAAGGAGAATGTAGCAAATAATAGATTGAAAGAAATGCAAAATAGGATAAAGAATTTTTCTTCTATAGAGGCAATTGTCCAGCAAGAAAAGATGAGTGAATGATTGAAAAATTTGACTAATGAGTTGAATGATTGCAAAAAAATATTTCAGCATGAAAAATCCTCTACTATATAGTTGTTCAAGTCTATAGAGAGTAGTGCATAGGTAAACAATAAATTGAAAACTAACCTAGACTCTACTGTCAAGGAAAATAATAATTTGAAAATTGAATTGGAGAATGAAAGGAAAAAGTACTCCTCTACTAAAAATCTAATCCATAATTTAAACATGGCATTGGATAATGAAAAGAAAAATGAATCTTCTAATGCAAGGATAATTGACAATTTGCAGAAGGAATTGGGGAATGAGAAGAAACAAGAGGAGTCTAGTGCAAAAAAAATCCACAATTTGAAGAAACAATTGGGGAATATGAAGAAAAAAGAGGAGTCAACCACAAAGACAATCCTTTATTTGAAGAAGGAATTGGAGAATATGAAGACAATGGAGTCTTGTGTGATTACAAATAGTAACACAATCCACCATATGAAGAAGGAATTAAAGAATGGGAAGAAAAAAGAGGAGTCAACTATAAAGAAAATCCTTGATTTGAAGAAGAAATTGGAGAACACAAAGAAAGAGTCTATTCATACTGCAAACACATTCCATGATTTGAACAAGGAATTGGACAATGTGAAGGAAAAGGAGGAGTCCACTGTGAAGATAGTCCATGATTTATAGAAGAGATTGGAGGATGAGAGGAAGATAGAAACTAATTGGAAAGGGCAACTAGATGGAATCTAGAAAAAAGAGTGGAATAATGATGTCTAAAATGAAGAAAAAGATGGAGAATACAATTGCACAAAATATAACTACATATTCTAAAGACCATCATGTCAAAGATACTATAATAAACACAGTTAAGATTATCAAACAAGAAAATTTGGAGAAAGTAATGTACAAAAGCAATAGCTTCTTTGAATGGCTTGATTTAAATAGCAATATCACAATGTCTTTGAAAATGTAAAAAAGGTATCTTCACCACTTCCTTAAGAATTCTTGCAATACAAATTTTGAATAAAGTATAGAGATCTAGTGATAGGGATTTGGAAAACCAAGGAATAAACAATCACTGTGATACCTCTATAATGACCTTTGTTGTCTGTCACAATTGTGACCAATTAATGAAAATAGATGAAGCTTTGAAATATGCTTCTAGAGACTTGATGAAGAGGAATCACATCATACTAAAAGTGCTAAATGTTGGATTACCAAATCTAGCTTACTGAGATGGTAGATTCATTAGAAAAGAAGATTACATGAAAAGGTTGCACAACACCATGAACTCAAGTTTAGGCAACTTGCCTAAGGAAACCACTCCAAAATGAATTGCAAGTTGCATCAAACAACTATCAACAATGAATGCAGTTATAGATAAATTCCTCGATTCATATAAAAATATCTCTTTCAAGTATTCATCATTCACAAGGTTACAACTATTTAGGTACAACCTCAAAAAAATGGGGCTTCCAAATGATACAGAATGGAGCACCCTAAAGAACATCATTGGAGTTGGGTCATTTATTCAATCTATTAATGTTAGCGTTAGTCATAGCTGATAGAACTAAGAAGTAACAACTTAGTAAGTGATAGTACTATAATTTTTTTGTTACTTTTTGCTCTTTAATTTCAAATTTTGGATTTAATTTCATCTTTGTTTAATGTTAATTGTTACAAGAATCAAGAGCTAGCTATTGAGATAATGCGTGTTACACACATTGCATAATATTGTTATATTGTATTACTTTATTTTGTTATGTAATGTTGCACCTCGATGGATGTGCAATATGTAAAGATTCCTATAGAATATACTTGATGATTTGTATTGTAACATTGTGATAAAATTCCATGTAATTATTTAATATTGGGAAACAGAATTAAAATTCTAATATTAAATGTGAGGTCAATGGGACAGGTAGCACATGGTTTATGTAATACCACTTGGTGGTTTTGTGGGACTTGCTACTATATAAGTAGCTACAAGGGCAATTGTTGTTGATGTGAGAAGACAAAAGGGAAAATGCAAGAGTCGAGTAGGACAAGGCTTGACAAGCTAGCCAAGGGAGCATTTGTGAAGGTTGGAAGCATGGCATGGGATGTGTGGATTCATGCTTGTTCACATGGATTATTTGGTAGTAGCTATGGCTTTGAAGGCTTCCATAGTTGTATTGCAAAAATATTTTTGCTAAATAATACATAGTGATGGATGCTTTTGGAGGCTAGGATTTTTCCTCAATGAGGGTTTCCCAGGGTATATCTTGTGTCACATTTTTTTGAGTATGTTGTCTATTCTCTTGCATGTGGATTTTAATTACATGTTTATTTTAGATCTATTATGGGTCATGTGGAAATGGTTATATTCTTTGTTACAAGTTTTATTACATTATAGAGGATCACTAAAAAATAAAATAAAATAAAATAAAAGAATAAAAAAGTCTAGGCTGGTTCGGTATATACCAATGGGAGCTATAGGATTAGTGTTTCTATGATCAATGTCCAAGTGGGAGGTTATTATTGTGGAGTTTGATTAGTCTCCAAGTGGGAGATTGTTGTGATGTGGAGCCTAATTAGACTTAGAGGTTTTTTTGACGTAGTTTTTCTCCCCATATTACTTCTATAGGGGTTTGAGGGTAGTGCCCCCAAGACAGGGTCAAGGGATAGTGCCCCTGCAGGGTCCTGGGGTAGTGTCCCAGGTGTGCTCCCTATCACAGTAAAGGGTAGAGTTGAGGGGCAACACCCCCACCAGAATTTTTGGGGGCAATGCCCCCAAAGCCAAAAATGACTTTATATTGTAAAAGGTGTCAACTACTACTGTTTTTCTATTATTCTAGCCCTAATCTTGTAATCAACAAAAAGCTTGTATAAAAATGCTTAGGGTTAGGGATTTTAATAAGGTGTGATGTGAAAATTTGTTCTTATGGTGGTATTGAGCTACAAGGGATTACATATTGTAATCTGGTTTTAATCATTGGATCATAATAATACTGAGCTTGCTATTTGGTGGACATAGCCCAAGGATTGGGTGAACCATGTTAAACCTTGGTGTCTTTTGTTGTTTTCTATTTGATCTATTTTTTTTTTATTGTTTTTATTTGCATGTAATCATTATTTTTGTTTGAAGTTAATTCCTGACATCAGCATATCAGGATTGTTGGAAATATAGATGGAGTAACTAAGAGGGGGGGTGAATCAGTTACCACAAAAAAATATCCATAGATCCCTTAGATGTCTAATAAACTAATTACTGTTGTCACTCGGTAAACATACTAAAAATCCTCTAACTTGATAAATACAGTATATGTTATACTTTAGGAGATCTATTATTAGTATTAATAATTTGCAAACATGAGAGAAAAGAAATGAACACAAGAGTCACCAGATTTAATGTGGAAACCCAATATGAGAAAAACCACCAATGTAACTAGTTATTGTTTTCACTCTTCTAAAGTGAGCCCTATTAGGAGCCAACCCAGTTAAAGGTTACAAAACACACTGTTAAGTGTGAACTTGTTAGAAGATTTAATCACTCTGTTAAGAGTGGCCTTGCAAGAGGTCTTTAAAATAATTCAATGGAACTATCACCTTGTTAAAGGATTTACAACTAGTTGTTAAACCAACTCTATTAAGAGATTTTGGATCACTACTACAATGGTAAGAAAGTAGCAATGAAATGACCTGAATGAGGTACAACTAAATTGCTGATTATAGATCTCTATTCTACTTCATGCTGGATCCTTCTTGATCGAATATTACTTTGCTACTCTACAAGGATATCTTACCATCCTTCAAGTTTTCTCACACTTTGCTTCTCAATCAATCAATACAATTGCATACTCACCCATACATTTAGAATGTCAACTTGACCTTATATTTATACCACTAACCAATAAACATTACCATAGTCAATTGAAAGCAATATTTGAAATAATTAAACTTCATATCCCAAACCAAAAAAAATCCTTCATTGGCTGACCCAACTTGGTAAACACTGGTCTTGAAATGATTCCTTGTGTTAACCAATAGACGCTTGGTTAAAGCTGTAAACTTCCAAAATCCTTTGGCAATTGAGTGAACTCAGTAAATACTAACTCTGACCATCTTTCCTTCGTTAACCATGAGAGCTTGGTTAAAATTTCTTTCTACCATAATTTCCTACAATGTCTGAGTGAGCTTGGTAGATACTGTCTTCTTAGAGTAATCTCCAGGAATGCTCAGTAGACACAAAAATTGTGTTGCTCACCAAGTGAGCTCAGTAAGCATAGATTAACAACTAATATGATATTAGACAATTGTATCCAACAATTGTATCCAACAATCTCCCTCTTTGGCATTGATGGAAACACATGTCATAGCACAATGAAATTTGAAAAAAATATTTTCTATGATAGAAATTTTCTCCCTCTTATATTTTATACCACAAACTTCTTCTTCTTCCATGCAATAATCTCCCTCTATGAAGGAATTGTGTAGCTTCTTCTCAAAACAAATTTCAAAAAGATATGACAGTAAACACTCTATCTTTGAAAACACATGCCAAAGAAAACACATACCAAATGAGTATCAATGTACTTTGAGTATTGATTCATATGCAATGTTCTCTTGATTATGCTACATCAACTAATAGATCTTCAACTAGGTTCCTGTTGATGCATCACTAAAACTTCATTTAGTGAGCTTTAGATAGGGGAATGACCTCTACCTTATTTCTTAGATAGAAGAATGCATCCTTAGGTAATGACTTGGTAAATATGTCTACAATCTATTCTTTCGTATGGACATATTCTAATATGATTTCTTTTTCCTACACCAATTCTCTAACAAAATGATATTTTATAGCAATATGCTTGGTTTTGGAATACATCACTAGATTCTTTGATATGTTGATTGCACTTGTATTATCACAAAACATGACAACTAGTTCTTTGATCTCAACCTTCATGCCTTCTGACAACTATTTAAACTAAACAATATTAGAATAGTTTACTACTACTACAACATATTCTACTTCTATTGTGGATTGGAATGTGTAATTCTGCTCTTTACTTTTCCAAGATACCAACCTTTTACCAAGAAATAATGCTTCACCACTTGTACTCTTTCTGTCATCAATATTTCATGCCTAATCAGCATGAGTAAATACTTTTAAGTCTATATTTCATTCAAGTTTATACCATAAGCCATAGTCTTTAGTACCTTTCAAATATCTCAAAATTCTTTTGATTTCCATCATATGATTTTCCCTAGGTTTTGCTGAGAATCTTGCCACTATACCAACTGCAAGAGCAATATTAGGCCTTGTATGAACTACATACTATAATTTTCCAATCATTGATCTATATAAGGTCTAATCTACCTCTTTAGAATCATCATCTTTGGTAAGCTTTAGTCCAGTACACATGGGGGTTCCAACTAGTTTTTAATCTTCCATACCAAATTTCTTGATATCTCCTTGATGTACTTAGATTAAGTGATGTAGATACCATTCTTTCTTTGCTATATTTGAAGTCCAATAAAGAATTTAATCTCACCAAATATAGACATTTCAAACTCTTTGTTCATTTTCTCTAAAAATTATTTGCATAGATCATCATTCCCTATAACTAAAGAATCATCCACAAATATTTCAATGCCAATACAATCTTGTTATCTAGTCCTTCCTTGATATACAAACTATTTTTATCATTTGTTCTCTGGAAACTAATTTGTATAAGGTAGTTGTACAACCTCTCATACCATGCTCTAGGAGCTTGTTTTAGACCATACAATGCTTTATGTAATTTGCAAACTATGTCCCTTTTATCTAGATCAACACAATCTTCTAGTTGTTTAATGTAAACTTCTTCATCAAGAATACCATTAAGAAATATAGATTTAACATCCATATGATATACCTTAAATCCTTTATTTTTTGCATATGCAAGTAAGGTCTTGACACCTTCCAATCTTGCAACAGGAGCAAAAGTCTCACCACAATCAATGCCTTCTTCTTGAGAATAGCCTTTACATACCAATCTAGCTTTGTTTCTTGATAACTTACCAACTTCATTTAACTTATTGCTAAATACCCACTTTGTTCCAATCACATTTTTATCTTTAGGCCTAGGTATAAGATTCCAAGTTTTTTTCTTTTCTATTTGTTCAATTTCTTCATTCATGGCCTCAATCCAACTTTCATTTTCCAATGCATTTTTAACATTTCTAAGTTCAAAATCTGCAAGTAAACATGCACCTTTTAGCTTACTTCTTGTCATAGTACCTTATAATTTATCTCCAATAATCTAATCTAATGCATGATGCCTCTTGACATACTTGGTTAATATAGGTTCCTTACCTTTTGAATGAATTCCACTGTCTTCATTTTGAATTTTAACTTGTAGCACTGATTGTTCTATCTATAGCTTGGGTCCATCAGACTCGATAGTCATTGGCTCGGTAGCATCAGACTGTGACTCAGGTCCTTGTGACTTGGTCTGAACTTCTTGTAAATTGGCAACTGATGAAGACTTGGGAGTAGAAATCTCTTTATTGATAGATGTGTTTGGAAATGTATCAAGCTTGATGTATACAAATCTCGTGTAGTCTTCTAGTTCCTTTTTGCTTTCTTCTTTAGTTCTTTCTACAAACTCATCAATTCTCACATGTGCACTTTCTCTAATTTTATGAGTGAAAAAATACAAACACCTATATGCCTTACTTTTGTAAGAATATCTTAAGAATATACCTTCATCACTTTTGACATCTAATTTTTCTTTTCTAGATTCTTTCAAGATATAACATTTACTTCCAAATACTTTTAGGTAAGTTATATTGGGTTTATAGCCATACCATAACTCATAGGGAGTTTTATATGAGTCCTTCAACTATACTCGATTTAAAGTATGAACTATAGTGTTGATAGCTTCCTTCTAGTATTTGATAGCAATGTTCTTTTCAATCATTAGAGTCCTTGCACAATCCATGATAGATCTATTTCTCCTTTCAGCTATTCCATTCTGCTCAGGAGTTCTAGGGGCTGATACTTGTCTTTTGATTCCTCTTTCAATAAAAAATTTATTGAATTTATTGGAGATGAATTCACCACCTCTATCTAATCTTAAGAATTTTAGTCTTTTTCCTTTTTCTTTCTCTACTCTTGCCAAATACCATTTGAATTTCTCAAATAGTTCTAACTTCTCTCTAAGATACATGATATTCATCATTCTAGAGTAGTCATCAACAAAAAGAATAAAGAATTTTTCTCCACTATAGCTTTTAATTCCAATAGGTCCACACAAATTAGTATGCACAGTTTCCAAGATATCTTCAAATTGATAGTTTTTTCTTTTAAAACTAGTCTTTCCTATTTCTCCAATCTAACAATTCTTGCATAAACTAACATTTGGTTTCTTCAAACTAGGAATGCCTCTTACTTTCCTAAATTTTCTTATTTTCACCATGTTATCAAAATTTACATGACATAACCTTTTGTGCCATAGCAAACTTTCTTCAACTTGAGCAATAAAACATGAGCAATCACCAAGATCAAGATAAAATAGGTTACCTTTTGTTTGTTTGCCTAATCCAATAAATTTTCCTTTGTCATTCAATAGTCTTACTTTGGCATGCATGAATTCCACCTTGAATCCAATCTTGATTAGCTATGCCACACTCAATAGATTATGTTTTAGTACTTTAACCCAATAGGCATTGTCACATACAAGTTCTTTGGTTAATGAGATTTGACCTCTCCCTTTTATTCAACAAGGTTCATTGTTTCGAAACCTTACACTACCACCATCATAATCTTCAAAGTGTTCAAACTTTGTTTTATCTCAACTCATATGATTTGAACACCCACTATCTATGATCCATGTATCATTTCTGCTCACATGAGAGATAAGTGCCATCATATCTCCATCATTAGATTCATCATTTACAACAATGTATACTATTTCATCTTCACTATTATCAGAATATTTAGCCATAAAACAAGTATTCTTACCTTTTTCCTTGAATGATTTTTGATTTTTGAAATCCTTCTTGCCATTACACTTGTAACTTTTCTTCTCATCCTTTCTTTCTTTGTTTGGGCACCTAGCAGTAAAAAGACCAATTTCTTTGCATGAAAAATAGATAGGGGAACTTTACCTTTATATTTTCCTCTACCTCTAGAATATTTCCTTGCAAGTAGAGCTTCAACAACTTCAAGGTCACTATCAAAACTTTCCTCTAATTCTTCTTCACTTTTCAACTAAATGTCCTTTATTTTCTTGCCTTTCTCCTTAAGTGAAAGCTTGGCCTCAAATGTAGATTCAATATTCTTGGAAGCTAGAACATAATTGTCATAATTATCTAGGTTAAAAGATATAAATCTTCATACTAAGGCATCCAAAGTTATCTTAGAATTTGTCTCACATCTCCTTTCTTGAATAGTAGATAATCTAATTGCATAAATAGGAAGTAATGTTCTAAGAACTTTACTTACAATAGTTTCATCCTTGATTTCTCCTCCAGAAGCTTTGATTGCACTAACATCGGCTTTGACTCTTTCCACATATTTGGCAATATTTTTATCATCTCTCATTCTCATCCGATCAAATTGTCCTCTAAGACTTTTTTCTTTAACTCTCCTCACATTTTCATCACCACCATAGATGTCATTTCCCATGTTCCACATTTCAAAAGTAGTTTTTCAATCCTTGATCTCATCAAATTCCTCATAGCTAAGAGCAGATGCAAGGTCTATCATCATGGTGGTATGGTTCTTTTTCTTAGCAATATCTCCAATAGATAATGTGGCAGTAGAAGTTGTGTATTCTTCATCAAGGTATTTCAATCCTGAATCACTAATGAAAGCCAGATGAAGTCTCATGAGTCCCTATCATGCTAAAAAGTTGTCCCTGTTAAGCTTTGGGATTTCTCTCTTGTAAAACATCTTGATCTTTTGCCTAGGTCCTTAAAACCTTTCTTGCAAGCACCAAAAGCTTTGATACCAATTGTTGGAAATAAAGATGGAGTAACTAAGGGGTGGGGGAGTGCAAGGGGGTGAATCAGTTACCACAAAAATATATCCAAAGATCCCTTAGATATTTGATAAAGCAATTACTACTGTCACTTAGTAAACATATTGAAAATGTTGTAACTCGATAAATGTAGTGTATGTTATACTTTAGTAGATCTATTATCAATATTAATAATTTGCAAACATGAGAGAAAAGAAATAAACACACAAGACACTAGATTTAACATGGAAACCCGATATGAAAAAGACCACCAATGTAACTAGTTATTATTTTCACTCTTCTAAAGTGAGCCCTATTAGGAGCCAACCTGGTTAAAGGTTACAAGACACACTATTAGGTCTTACCTTGTTAGAGGATTTAATCACTCTATTAGGAGTGGCCTTGCAAGAGGTCTTTAAAACAATTCAATAGAAATTTCACCTTCTTAGAGGATTTACTACTAGTCATTAAACCAACTCTATTAAGAGATTTTGGATCACTGCAACAATGGTAAGAAACTAACATTGAAATGACCTGAATGATATGCAAATGAATTTCTAATTATAGATCTATGTTCTACTTCATGCTAGATCCTTCTTGATTGAATATTACTTTTTTGCTCCACAATGATATTTGACCATCCTTCAAGTTCTCTCATGCTTTCCTTCTCAATCAATCAATACACTTGCATACTCATCCATATGTTTAGAATCTCAACTTGACCTTATATTTATACTATCCAAATTATCAAGTTTGCTCAATTAAAACTTACAATGACCAATAAACATTACCACTATCAACTAAAATCAATACTTGAAATAATTAAACTTCATATCCAAAATCAATAAAATCCTTCATTGGCTAACCCAGCTTAGTAAACACTGGTCCTAAAATGACTCCTTGTGTTAACCAATAGACACTTGGTTAACACTGTGAACTTGAAAAATCCTTTGGGAAATGAGTGAACTCAGTGAACATTAACTCTAACCATCTTTCTTTTGTTATCAATGAGAGCTTAGTTAACACTTCTTTCTTTCATAATTTCCTTTGATGCCCAAGTTAGCTTGGTAGATACTGTCATCATAGAGTAATCTCCAAGAATGCTCGGTAGACACAAAAAATTGTCTTGCTGACCAAGTGAGCTTGGTAAGTATAGACTGACAACTGATATAAAATTTGTGTAACATCAAAGACAACACACAATTAGGCAATTGTATCCAACAAGGATAGCTAGATAGCCAGGCACTGGCATACTAATATTACATAGAGTAGATGGAAATTTTTCCCCTACTCCTACGTGAAAATATTATACAATTGACAATGTGGCAATATGATTATATACACATAATATAGTAATAATCTGATTATATATACAATTACAATCTGACCTACAGCTATTTTTTCTCCTTTGTATCTATAAAATGGAATTTAGGGTCATTTGACATTGAGTCATTTGCAAAAGGTTTTAATATTCTACTTCTCTAGGCTCTATATTTTTTAAATTATTTGTAATATTTAAATATATTATGTTACATGCTGATTTATAATTATAAATTATAATACATTTTTTTAAAAAAAATCTTATTTTGTAAAATGCATTATGTTACAATTTTAAAAAAAAACTAGAATCAATGAAAATCTAATTTTTTTAAAAAACTAGAATGAATGAAAATCTCAAGTTCAAGATTTATAAAAACTAGAATCAATGAAAATATTAACATGTTTAAAACATAAAATGAAAGAAAACTTCAACATGTATAAAAACTAGAAGTAATGAAAATCTCAACATGTGTAGACTCTAAAAGTAAAAACTAGTTTCAATGAAAATTTCAACATGTAAGTTTGTAACACCAACATGTTTAAAAAAATTTAAGCATCTATAATAGGATAGTGAATAAAGGGTATAAATTAACTTCTACAAACATAATTAATTAGTAGATAGAGTCTTGGACATTGGTAAGGCTAGAGCACATAAATTAATTTGAATTGGAATTGGTAAGACCAGAGCTAGTAGCCTACTACTTGACTCACACAAAAGTTAGGATTTGATGTTGAGAAGTTGTTGCCTACTACTTAACTCACATAGAAGTTAGAACTTGAAGTTGAGAAGCTACTACAATTGCCACTTTGCCTAGACCAACATAACATCACTAACATCTGAATCCTCCTCATTTATTGCATATATTATTTTATTTCTTGTTGTGTTTTCTTCAGATTCACTATTAGTATGCATGCCAAAGTCAACTTCATCTTCATTTCTTCCAATATCAAGACATGAACCACTACCACCACCACTGCAACTATTGCTTGGGTTTGAAATGTTGGCTATCCCTCTTCTTTGACATTTGTTTCTCCAAATATTGAGATTCTTGTCATAAGGGAAACTATCTACCTCATGCCTAGAATTATAGAGCCTCAAACAACTATCAAAATTTTTGTCTAATTTTTTTCTAACCTTTGACTTCAGGAAGCCTAAAGTACTGATAACTCTCTCATCCTTCACTGAAACCAATATCATTGTCAAACATAAATTAGTAAGCTTGAAATATTTTGGTATTGACTCTCTAAACTGATTGCTCTAACCAAGGTTTTTCCAAAGCTTTGTCACTACTCCTTCATTTGGATTGAGATTCATCTAAAATTCCATTTATAGTTACTCCATTGATTACTTTAAGTTTTCCAAAATGTTAAATCAAAGTCATTATCATTCTTCAAAAATCACTTGGATAGTTTAGAGACCAATATTGAGGAAAAATAATAGACATTGCTTCAAGTAGTTCCTCTAGAGGGAATCTAAATCTAATTTGTAACAAAATATTGTAGAAAATTTGCTTGATAGAGTCAAGCACAATGTCTTTGATCTTATTGAAGTCTTCACTTGTAACACGTGAAAGTACCTTATCTAGTTCTAATTATACTTCACTTCCTACTTCATTGGGGTTGGAATCAGGGTTGATGTGGACATAGTACTCCATTAGTATGTCAACTCCATGTACCCTAGCACATACCTCATTGTTTGCACCAATATGTAAAGCTTTCTTAGGGTTGTTCAAATCTTTGATTTCTATCCACTTTGTAAACTTTAATTCATCTAATGGTTATAATTGATAAAGAGTATCTAGGCTATTACATTTCATTTTATGTATCTTATTATATTTTTCAATGTACATAGCTCTTTGGTGGACCTTTTTAATAATATTTCTCATGTCCTATAGCATGGGGAGAATAGCTACTAAAGTTAAGAGTGTCTTAACATTATTTAGACATGAATATAGCCAAGGGAATTTGTCTCGCACAAAGTGGATTAATCCAAGCAATGAAAGATATTCAAAGAATATTGGATGCATTGGTTCATCAAAAGAGATTCATTTAGTATCATTTTCTTTAAGAATTTTTTGCTCATCAGTAAGTCCTCGAGAAAAGTGTTGAAATTCTCAGACTCATTTTGGACTTTGAAAAAAGTATTGGTAAATCTCTTTGATTGAATATTCCACTTTACTTACACAACCAAAATGGTCAACAATTCTGAAAGCTAGATTCACTTGATGGGCCATGTAGTGAATGGGAATAGTGTAGGGTGCAAAATCATTCTTGATCTATTTGTAACCATTTCTTTTATGATCTTGCATAATCAAAGCTCCATCTACTCCAACATAGACTAACTTTTTTACAATCTTCATGTTATCCATATCTCCACAATCAATTAGAGTACTCTTCAATAAATCATATAAATTTTTTATTATCACATTACAATTCAATTTAGTAATAGATAGTAGAAAGGGTTGACAACAAAGATTGTTTATAGTATAAAAATGTGTGCACACCCAAGAGTTATTATCAATTGTTGTAACTTCATCTAGAGACAATGTAATGAAATTTGTGTGTTTTATTTTTTCCTTCATATCTTTTTTTTTTCAACTTATACAATACAACCAGCCCATTCCCACCTATTGTTTATTGACCAGTGATTGTTTGGATAGTTTCAAACTTTAAAAAAGTGCTATAAATGACTAATTGAAGGGTAGTCCATCATAGGACACCCTCTACTCAAAATATAAAAGACCACACTTAATTGAACAATTGTTCCCATATTTTCCACTTCCATTGTTTTCCCAATGATATCTTCAATGGAACCTTTTATTGTAGAACACTTATCTTATAATTGCTTGTGTAACCTATATAATTTGACATTCTTGATATGAAAATAGTTGTCCTTCATTTTCCATGTTAGCATGGATTTTTCAACTCCATCTATAGTTTCCTTTTTGTAAAATTTTTTGACATTCTTTTCTATGGTATCAGGTTTAAGTTGCAACCTCTTCTCCTTCTTTTTTATCTCTATGCAAATCTTATATTTGCATTCTACAAGAGGCTCACCATCAATTGGATTGGCCACTAGTTCAATGAACAAGTACTTTTCCACTCATTCTAATTGAAAATTCCTTCTGGACAGATCCCAGCAAGATCAATCTTTTTTTAATCCAATTTTCTTTTCCTCTCTTAGCTTTTAGGGATCCTACGAGAACCCCTATTACCCCTCTTGTTTAATATTGCAAACCAATAAAGGCTGGAAAAAACAAATCACATTTCAACTTGTTGAATAAAAGTTTCAAAGAGTGACAAGTCAAAGACTATGATAGTAGACTACTTAGACTACATATAATAACAATAATATGATTCATTCTCATAAAAAGTGTACTATGGTACTACCCAATAAAATTTGCAAACCTATCTTAGCATGTGAGATATCCAGTGGATAGTAAATAATAACTAGTACTAGTACCACATAAAAAATAAATTAAAAATCACTTACCTTTTACGAAAACCATAGTCAATGGGCAATTCACTCAACACTCTGAAACTTTCATAGCAATAAGAAATGCCAGTCTCCACATCTAAACTAAAAAAGAGAGAATTGTGTACAATGAATGTATATATACTACCAATTTAGGTTGGTGAATTATGTGGGATTAACAAGTGGGAATGTCAAATGTAGGTGAAACACACCTTCCTATGCAAGCTCACAATAGGAAACAGTTAGCTAAATAGGGTTAGTTGTTGACACACATTAGGAAAATGGTAGGCGATGCCCAACCCAAGGGAAAATTAATTGGTTGTAGTCCTGGTGAAAGGATGTTGTCCAATAAGAAATAACATGCAAAGGATGGAAAAAAAATTAAAATAAATGTATCCAAAATGTATATTACATTGGCGATTGGACCCAGAGTTTTGACCAATCATGTGAAAACTAATTGGTGACTACCATGGGCATTGGACCCAAATCGTGTAAATATCTAGCAACACAGTTGACCTACATTGCATGCACTATTCACAAAATGACAATTGGCTAATGACACAGGACCGCCAAATGGTGAAAATTTACCACTAAAGTAATCTTTGACAGCTTCATGGACAACATCAAAAGATAGTGGCAAGAAGGTAACTTTAAAGGATAAAAAATATTTTTCTTTGTTTCCAAACTTAAATTATTAAAATAAAAATTCTAAAATGGAATAAAAACCCATTTTAATTTAATATTTTCAAAGAAAAATAGAAAATGAAGAGGGGATAGAAAAAACTAAAAAAGGAGATCATCAAAAGAGGTATAGGTAATGAGAAATATTATAAAGAATAATAATTATTAACAAAATAAGAGTCTATATTAGCAAAAGAGTAAATATAATAGAAACAAAAATCAAGAGAAAATTGGCTATGTGAAGGGGACTGAAATATAAAAAATGTCACAATGGCACCATTAATAATAGATCAGTAAATAGAATCCAAAAAATAAAAAATATTGAAGGAATGGAAGAAGAGGATCCCACTAAGATAGCTAAGATTTTTGTACATTACTATAAGACTATTCTTAACAACTTCAATTGCTCTAATCTAAATGCTCAAGAAGCTATGCTAGAAAATATCCCCTAGCTAGTCAATGCTTTAGACAACCATTTTGTAAACAAATCTTTTACATTAGAGGATTTTCAAATGAGCTTTATTCAGTATGGATGATGATAAATCTCCAGGTCACGATGGCTTTCAATAATTTTCTTTCAAAAATGTTGGAATAGCATAGGAGTGGATCTTTGGAAAGCAGTTGAAGCTATTGGAATATACAAATGGGAAGATTACTTCTTGGGGTGGGGGGGGGGGGGGGGGGGAGGAAGGGGTGGTGAATTAGAAGTAACACACTTTAACCACAAAAACTTTTAGCTGAAATTAATTACATGCATGTAAACATATCAAATAAACATAAAGTAAAGATATGCATGTAAACACATAACACCATATTTTGATCACCCAAAAACCCTCCAGAATAAGAAGGTAAAATTGGTGTGGGGATGACACCCACAAATCATCACTACAGCAATATAAGTTTGACCACTTCTAATGCTCTGCCCTATGAAAGGCTAGCCCTATTAAATTTTTTACACTTTGTTAAAAGTTACATGTCCAAAGGATTTACAAACACTTACTTGAAGTATTACCCTATCAAAGGATTTATCACCTTGTTAAAGGTTCTACAACAATTGTTAAGCCAACCTATCATCATAGGATTTTTATTCCTAATACAATTGCTAGAGAGTATTAGAATGTGTTGACCTGATGACTTACAATCTTGAATTTCTGATTCTAGATCCTTGTTTTGCTCACTTTATCTTGATCCTTCTTGATTTGATCTCTATGTGAAATCCTGATTCTCTGTTCCACTCAACTGAATTTTGCAATGCTATTCAACTTCTAAGTCTTTACACCCCTACTATCATGCATTCCATACAATTCACTCTCTTAATCCTCCTTGAATTATGGGGTATCAACCTCCTTATGAAGGCTTCAATGACTTAGGGTTAGATATGAATCCACGATCTTCTTTTCTTGCTCAAATATTTACACTTTTCCTATTGGTTGCATGCTGCCTCCATTTTACTAATTGGTTGCATGTTGATTACATAGGGAATGCAAAAGATTCATTTTTATCTTTAAGATCATCCTAAGTTAGTTCAGACATGGTTTACATCTGAGATTGTGAAGGTACAAACTCATATACTAATTTTGTGTTACTCAACACTTATTGTTGATGCTCGACACATATAGGATTTTTGGCTAACTTGGCTCCTATAGTAACTCTGTCTTGCTCAGCATCTATTCTTTTCTCAGCACCTATAGTGACTCGGCATCAGTTATCACTAGGCACATGTATCTTTCTTAGCACCTAATGTTTACTCAGCATCTATTGGATTTCTAGCTTAGTGCATATTGTAGCTTAGTATGTATAGTGTAATTGGCTTCAACTTGAAATTGGTTAAGTTTGTTGACACTCAATTTTCAAAACTAATCTAAGACCAACAATCTCTTGCTTTGACATCAGTGTCAAAAACACTTTACTAAGCATTATGAATATGATTTCTATGAGTATAGTATACATCTTATTCAGCATATGTAAAAAAATTTGAAAAACTTATTCAAAATTTTGTATAAGACTATATACCTCAAAAACTTGTAACTCCCCTTGAGCTGATGTGCCATTTCTTTATCCAAAATTCCTTAAGTTGGATTTGTCTCATGTTGGTGTTTCTGGTACTCTTTTATCAGTGCCTTGTCTTCTCTATTTTTTCTTGTACCCCCCTTTTCACACATCTTCCTTTTAGTTTTTGTAACCTTTTGGCATTCAAAACTCAAAAATGTATTATCTCCCCCATTCTTTATTCTCCCCCTTTATCTACATCAAATATTATCTATCCCATTAGTTTATTCTCCCCATTTTTGACACTTATGTCAAAGGGTTCTAAGGATGAATGGAATATTTAACCAAAAAAATTTTATTTGCCTCTAATATTATCTTTGAAGTAGCATCCCAATTGTCTAATGCAATTTTTAGTGCTTTTAGCTAGATGGTTATCTCTACTACAAGGGGTATAAGGCCATATAATGTTGAAAGATTTGGATCTTTCTTCAAGACATTCTCTGCATAGGCCTGTTCATTATGGAGTACCTCCATATGAGGGGTTATTGCTGATTGAAACTATATTAATTTGGCCTTAATATTAGCCTCATTTGTTGTTAATACAACTAACTCCTTTTAAGTGTGAAGCATTGTGGAAAAATGCTTCTCACTTTGAGTTGGATCCTTTGGTAGCTGTGTATTTGATACCTTTAGGTTCCCTTCCAAGCTCAATATCCTCTAGCTAGTTTCTTATGTGAAGTATGAGAAATCACACAATTTGGAGTACAGTGAGAATATGTTCTCAAGTGTTTTTTTGACCTTCTCAAGTTTCTTAGCTAGTTCAACCTATGCTAATGCTACCTCACTTGTTATCTTTTCATTAACCTTCATTTGAAACTTCTTCTCAAACCATTTTAATAATTTAACATTAGTGTCAAGGTCTTCACTTTGTACCTAGTCCACTATGTTGGATAGTTGATCCATAATGGGCTTTATCTCATCAAGTACTAGTAGGCTAAAAGCATCAAGAAATATGTCTTTTATTTCTACTAATTCTTGCCTCTACCTATACTCATTCTTGAGTATTTCTTCCTGCTTCTTCCTCTCAAGTGTTTGTTGCACTTCAATTATCTAGTCTATGTTCATTGGTATATATTCAAAACTAGGTATGACTATTTCTTCATCAAGTGCATGATCTCCATAATGAAGTACCCTAGCTACCTTGGTAGAGCTTGAGCTTGGGGCTAAAAGTTTCAATGGTACTGCATCAATACTCAGCTGCTTGGTAGGAGTCCCTATAGTAGGAAAGTTCTCCAACATTTGTATTGCCTCTTATTCTTTCTCTTTAGGGGTTTTCTCCTCTTCCTTGTCTTCTTGACTTCTACCTTTATCAATTATAGTGATCAGAGGAGGTGCACCTTGACTTTGTGGTATAGGATCAGTGGTATCTTTCTATCCTATTTTCTCCTTATCTTTCTCCTTGGTAGTTGTAGTAACTATCACTATGGAATCAACCTTGGTAGTTGCATCTTGTGTTTGTTGCTCTTGTGGTTGTCCACTTGTAGTTGTAGGAGTTTGTGAAGGTGGTTCTTGTGTATTCACCTCTCCTTAGTAATCTCAGCTACTACCTTTTGTAACTCCTCTACACTCACCAAAATAGGGTTTGTACATAGCTATGATTGTAGACTTGTTTGGTGAAGGATCTTTCTAAGGTCCTCTATAGCCAATGGATAAGTGTTCTAACTTGAAATATTAGAAACATCCTTTATAGTTATATACTCTACAAGTGTAGGTGTTGCATGTGGAGGACTGGGTGGTGGCAATTGTGTGTCTTGGACATTCTATTCCTATTACTACTCCTCAACTATTGCCTCAGTTATTTCCTCATCACCCTTTTATGTTTCCTTCTCCACTTCTTTTTCCTTTTCTTTCTCTTCTTCTTTTTTTTCTTTCTCTCCTTCCTTTTCATTTTCCTCTTCTTCTTCATTGTCATGATTCTTGCCTTCAAAGGAGTCTTCCTACCCTTCTTTCACTATTTGCACCCCATAGATGACTTTCCACATGAGTGGACTTCTTTACAACACCTCAATCTAATTTTGTGAAATACTAAAGGCTCTGTGTTAGGGAGAAAATATATTCCAATACTTTTTTCTAGCCTTTGTGATTTGACCTTTTGTCAACTTAGGCATTACATGAGCTAATGTTGACTCCTTTATTTCTTTTTCCATGTTTAGGTAGTAATGCCATTTATTCTCAACTATTGAGCTTAGCTCCTTAGGCATAGAATTATATAATTTAAGTGGACTGGTCTTGAATTTGGCCATCATAGTGTAGATTGGCTCTTCCACTATGGTTTGCTCCTCTAGTTAGCTTATTGAAATAATAGTTTTCAATCCACTAAAATCCACATTATCTCTAATATTTTCACAAACATTTTCAAGATCAAATTTGGTGGTGTGACTTACCACTTTGAATTGTTCATTGTTAGATTTTGTTCTCTCTTCATCTAACTTTGGGGGTGCCACATATTTTCTTCTCTTCTTCTCTACTAGCCCTCCTTGTTGTGTGGCATTCTTCTTCTCTTATTCCTTTAACATCTTTGTAGTTGCCCTTGTATTTTCCATAGTGGTAGGTTTTGTTGGGCTTAGCTTAGCTGCCTTCTTCTTGGCTTTGGTCTATGGAGCAAGTTGTTTCTTTTCTTTCCTCTTTTTGGGCTCTACCTTAGGTGTTTCCTGCTTGGCACCTTCTTCTTCTTTAGCATCCTCGCACATTCCTTGGGTTAATGCTAATGGCTCTTCCCCTTTCTCATCTTCATCTTCTTCTGCCTCTTTATCTTCTTCTTCAACCTCTATTGCCCCTTCTCTGAATCTAGCTTTAAGCTTATTTGCCAAGCTATCTTTCTTCTTAATGGTGGAAGCAGTTTTCAACTCCATGTCTACCTTAGATCTCACAACATCATAAGTTCCAAATTGTGGTGTACTCTTATTAATATCTTCTACAAGCAATGTTGTAATTGTTGCAAATGCCTCATCAATATTAATCTCATATCCAAGGAGTCTTAACCATCTAATCCTTGTTATGGTAGCTTGAATGTAAGTGTAATCTATATCAACAAGAAAACAAACATCATTTACATGTTTTTCAACTAATGAAACATGTGTCCTTAGTCTTTGTTTCATGGTTTTCTTGAAGTCTTCAAAATAACCGGTCATAAGTATTTCAAAATTGGTTCTGATTTGCTCAATATACTGATTCACTTGGGTAACCACTGACTTGTTTCTTTTCCAACTCACTTTTCCAAAGAATGGAAATAAATTTTGTATGTATAAAAATATACAAACCAAAATTGCAACAAATTTCCATTGTGTTCTTTAGATCTCCTTATGGCTCCTAGGGTTTCATTGATTTGTTGCAATTGCAATTCAACAAGATCATAAATATGATACTTCTTGACTAATTTATAGCTGACATCTACTACAACACATGGAACATTGTTTATTTTGCTACATTGATAAAATTTATGGGAAATGAATCTAACAAAAAATTTAATTAGGGGATCCTAAATGGTATCTATGTTCATCCCTCTCTTGTTCCATTTGGCTCTAATATTTTTCTCAATTACTTCCTTGGAGTCACTTCTGAGGGTCTTAGGCCAATCTAGGGTTGGATACCCTATTAATCTATGGACAATTCTCTTTGATATTTTGATTGGGCCATCTTCTAGCCATAAAATTACATCATAAATCCTACTCAATACTAATCTGATCCATTTAGTTTTGAAGACAGTAGGCAATTCAAGAGCATGGGTCAAAGCTTTCATTTCAACAATTTTATACTCATCCTTCAAAACCCCATTTTAACATAACCTATCATAAGCATCCCTTATATCCAAGCTTCCAATATCACTTATCTTGTAGTTATAACATCTTCTAACATCTTGAGCCATAACAACCTTAGGGGGAATGATGGATAGGGCATTGGTTGGGTCATTTTTATAAGCAACTTCAGGGATAGGCCAAAAATCTAGTTGCTTAACTTGGTTTGATACTAGTTGGTCTTCAAATGGCTCTTTCTCCTAAAGTTTCCTAGAACTAGATGCCATTTCTTCTGTCTGGGGTTTAAACATGAAGAAAACTCAAAACTATGTAACTCAACACTAGTATAAAATACCTTGAATTGATGAAATTGTGTTGAATCACTATTGAAATCAGCTCAAATGATAGATTCTCTTGTTGGAAATCACTCTACTCTCTTCTTCATCTTTTCTCTTTGATTGCAATGAAGAAAATTTGTTAAAAATGTGATCATATACCCTTATTTTGTACCATTTATTGCTTAGTGTGTTTATAGCTATTCACTCAACTTCTTAAGCATTTTTGCATTACTCAGCTTCCACTATCTTTCAACCACTCAACATCCACTAAAGTTTCCATTTGCTTAGCATCCACTACCAACTCAGCTACAACTAACAACTTGGCATCTTAAGGAAACTCAGAAACACTTGCAAAAACTTGAAGTTTTTAACTTTGCATCTCTAATCATGTTGATCTCTCCTTTTTAATACTTTCTTGTCTTGGAACTAATGTATGATAAAGCTTTGTATGTTAGTTCCCATACACCTTCTTTAGCTTAGTTGTATGAAGTGTGACCACTTGACCTTTTGGGTTGTTACTCTTAGAAATATTCTTAATCTTCCACCTTTCAACTTGATTAACTTTTTTTACACATAATATTATTGCGAGTGAGCTTAGCTACACCATTCTCAACATGTCTTCTTCATGCCCTTAACCTTGATCCTTAAGATATCAACTCTGCTAAGAGATATAACAAGTTTACTAGAGCCTCCATTGGATGGGCTACCTACATCTCTTCTCTTCCATGTTCTATTCATTTCTCCTCTGATGTGTTCAACATCAACTTTTTCTTTTCCTTTGTTGAACTTAGAGTTGGGTGCCTTGGACTTGGTTGAGAAAAACCTACTGATGTGTCCTATCCTTAGAAAATTTAAGCATGTGGTTTGACTCAACCACCTATTGTAATTGCCATTGAAATGTGCTCTAATGTAATTCTCAAGAATGTGTCCATAATCCTAATAGTAGTCACAGCTCTGCCTAGTATTGTAGTCCCAATTGTAGTAATGTCCATGGTGTTTGGTCTTTACTAGTTGGTTTGTTGTCCACATAGGCTTTGATCTACACTCAAAAGCCCTATGACCATACTTCTTGTAATTGTAGCAATGACCATCAAATTTTGGTGTTCTTATAGTTTTGGTCCTACAATCTTGTGTCTAGTGTCCCTGCTTATTACATTTGTGATAGTGACCCTTGTTCTTGGGTTTGTCCTGCTGATTGGCCTTCTTACTCCTACATATATTAGAGGTATGTCCATTTTTACCACATAAATGACCAATTCATTTAGTTTTCTTACCTTTGTCACTTCTTTCTTTTTTAGTCTTTGATGACTCTCCCTCTTCAATGCTAGTGTATCCTAGTCTTGAGGTGTCATTCCTCGACCTTGGTGATTTCAGTAGCTATTCAAAGTTCTTGATGGCTTCACTAGATTTATTGAAGCTCTTTGCAATCTCCTTCTCTCTTCTCAAGTCATTCTGTAATTGTTCATTTTGTATTTTTAGTGTGGAGATCTTAATGTCCTTAACATTCAAGTCATGATGTACATTCATCATTTGGCTTAGGGTGTCGAGCTAGATGATAGAAAATCTTGCAAGCTCTATTGACTTCTCTTCCAATTTTTTGGCAGGGTTTCTTTTGTCATCTTCAATCATAACCTTATCTTCAATGGCTCTTTTCTTCTATTCAGTTATGTCACAAAGCATCATGGCTTGTGCTTCTTGCTCCATTTTGAGAGATCTAATCTCTTCTACTCAAGCTCTATTCCTCTCCATCAGATCTATTATTGTTGCATCAAAATATTTGGTATCTCCATTGGCAAACACTTTTGTGGTGTCAGTCTCCTTGTACTATGTGTCAGTTTCAGCTATGGCAATCTCTCTTCTTCTTTTTAAGGATTTCCTCAACTCTTCTCTGGCTTCTTCCAAGTTGTGTAGAATAATTTGTATATCAATCACCTAGTTTTGCATGACCTTCCCAATTTTTTAGACTTCCATCTCTAGATCTTTTCTCCAAGCTATAAGGCTTCTCCTTGTGAGAACTTAGCTCTGATACCAATTTTTTGAATATACACTTTTGAGAGTGGGGGTGAATTAGAAGTAATAGACTCTAACTATAAAAAAAAATTTAGCTAAAATTAATTGCATGCATGTAAAAATATCATATTAACATAAAGTAAAGACATGCATGAAAACACATAACACCTAATTTTGATCACCCAAAAACCCTCCAGAATATGAAGGTAAAATTGGGGTGGGGATGCCACCGACAAATTATCACTGTAGCAATATAAGTTTGACCACTTCCAATGGTCTACCCTGTGAAAGGCTTTACACTCTATTAAAAGTGACCTTTGTAAAGGATTTACAAACACTTACTTGAAGTGTTACCTTGTCAAAATATTTATCACCTTGTTAAAGGTTCTACAACATAGCTATTAAGCCAACCTATCATCATAGGATTTTTATTCCTAATAAAATTGCTAGAGAGTATTAGAATGTTTTGACTTGATGACTTGCAATCTTGAATTGTTGATTCCAGATCCTTGTTCTGCTCACTCTATCTTGATCCTTCCTGATCTAATCTATATGGGAAATCCTAATGTTCTATTCTGCTCAACTAAATTTTGCAATTTTTTTTAACTTCTAAGTCTTTACACCCCTACTATCATGCATTCCATACAATTCACTCTCTTCATCCTCCCTGAATTATGGGGTATTGACCTCCTTATGAAGGCTTTGAAGACTTAGGGTTAGGTATGAATCCACAATCCTCTTTTCTTGCTCAAATATTTACACATTTCCTATTAGTTGCATGCTTTCTCCATTTTTTTGATTGCTTCCATGCTAATTATGTAAGGAATACAAAATATTTGTTGTTATCTTTAAGATTCATCTTTGGTCAGTTCAAATATGGTTTACATCTAAGTTTGTGAAGGCAGAAACTCATATGTTGATTTTGTGTTACTTGACACTTACTTATTGTTGATGCTCGACACATATAGGATTTTTGGCTCACTCAGCTCCTATTGTAACTCTGTCTTGCTTGAAATCTATTATTTTCTTAGCACCTATAGTGACTTGGCATCACTTATCACTCAGCACATGTATCTTTTTTGACATCTAGAGTTTACTCGGCATCTATTAGATTTTTGGCTTGGCACATACTGTAGCTTTGCATGTATAGTGTACTCAACTTCAAATTGAAATTGGTTAAGTGTGTTGACACTTAATTGTCACAACCAATCTGAGACCAATACAAGCAAGTAGGAATTTAGGGTCAAAATTTTCAGAGATTAATCATACCTTGTTAACACTTATTCTTGAGAAAATGAATCCTAAAGGACCTAGAGATTTCATACCAATAGAATTATACAATAAAATTTATAAAATCTTGTCCAAAATAGTAGCTCTCAGACTAAAGAGTATTCTACCTAAACTTATCTCAGAAGAACAAATCGGATTTGCACCATGTAGATCTATTTTAGATGGAATCAAAATCATTTAGGAAACTATACACTCAACAAAAATTAATAAAGAAGCATGTATGGTCATGAAACTATACATACAAAAATCTTAAGACATGGTAGATTGGAGGTTCCTTTGTAAAACATTAGAAGCCTTTGGGTTCTCACGACAATGGATAAATACTATTTTTAAATGTATATCAACCCCAAAGATCTCATTGTTGATTAATGGTTCTCCAAAAGGTTTTTTTGACATCTAAAGAGGTATTCGGCAAGGCAATTCTATTTCACCCATTATGTTTATTATTATGGTAGATGCATTTGGTAGAGAAATAACTAAAGCTCAAATAGAAGGGGAAATTCGAGTGACTGTAGCATGAAATATCCTAAATATCTCACAACAACAATTCATAGATGACACTATTCTACCAAGGGAAAGTACATTAATAAGAGCCCAAAACTTCAAAAAAATAATACTAAAATACATGGAAGCATTTGGGCAAAAGGTAAATGTAGAAAAATTAGAGATTTTTTTCATCAATATGAAACGAGAAATGGATGAAGACATATGTAGAGAAATGGGATTCAAAAAGGATGTATTCCCATGTAAGTATCTAGGGATATATTTAGAAAACTATTTGAAAAGTGCCAAAACATGGAATAGCATATTAGAAAAAATAGACAAGAAAATGGAAAATTGGAAAGGGAGATGGCTGACAAATGAAGGAAGAATTTTGAAAAGAAAATTGATTCTTTCTACCATTACTACATACCAATTTTCATGTCTACTATTGGTGTTTTAAAACTATTAGGAAAAATAAGACCTAATACTACGATGTAGAGGATAAAACTTAGTCTAAGAGTTAGCTACTTCCTATATTCAACTGAGAATTCTTCAAATTTGGACTCAACATTAATGAAATCACAGGGATTCTCTACTCTTCAAGCTCTATAGGGCTTAAGCAGGTGCACCTTAGGGATTGATAGATTGGGTGCTTGATACTTTCTTCACAATTCATTAACTAATATTCTTTTCTTCAAAAATCTATCCCTTGAAGAAGAAAATGGTCACAAATCTTCTTAAATTTTGCAAATAGCTCTTAACTATAGTAGCTAACTATGGCATAAAGACAACAACCCCAAATAAGTGTTGACCAACAATTCTAATCTTCAAACAATAAAGTAAAAGTTGATTTGATTTAATTTTATGCTTCATGCAACCCCATAATTTCTTCAATATGCAAATGAATATATGATCAATGCCCTATCCATTGGTATTCAAAGTCTTCCCAGTAAATCTTTTGGCCTAATTAATTACCTTATAATTAATTCTATTAGCAATTATCCCTAAGCTTGTTCTTATTAATATCCTTCTTATATGACTGGAAATCCTACTAATTCATTAAAGTATTTACTTATTTCCTTGAATTAAAAGAAATAGAAAATTGACATACAACGTATCCTAGTTGTATTAAATTGCATAAACCTTTCTTACACAATCCCAACATAACTATTACATAACAATGGAGATAGAATTTAGAGAAAACATATATGGCAGAACATTCCTTTTGTATCAATTCTCCTTGAAAATCACACAATACTAGTGAAATCTCAAAATTACTTCTAGACACAACAAATTATCATTCAATGTTAACCTTTATTCTTAGATTTGTAGATGAATACATCACAAAATTGACATTAAGATAGTGGACTGAATGCAAATAGCATAACATTAAAAATTACATTAAATTCAGACCTCAACTCCACATCTTGGAAATCCTTTTATGAGAAGGATTGCAACAAGCTTCAAATGGGAGGACACATGTGAAAATTTAACTAGAAAGAAAATACAAAGATGTTTCTCATTCAGTTACATTCAAACATTATTTGTATTTGGATCAAAACTATAAATGCAGTTGCAAAACCAATAGGTGGCATTGTCAGCAAGTATCTTTTAGCATCTTACTATTGGTCTTCATGCTCCTATCATTTTATTTTCTTTATCTTGTTTCTACTACCTTTAATTGTATCCTTTCATTTCCTAATCATCATCAATAGATGATAGAGCTTTAATATCTGCAATGACCTACCATATAGAAATGTCAATATCCACATCTAGCCATGTGGCATACTAGATAATAGCAAAGTCACCAATATTCTTAGTCCACTTAGTATCAGTTATGGCCTTTAACTCTCTTGTTACCTTATTCATATATGATTCTATTCTAGACATAAAATCAATCATGTCATAGATATATGAGACATTTGTCTCATTATTGTAGTAGGCCATAAACTGTGGATGTCTCAAAATATCCTCAAAAGATGAGGACCATTCTTGCCATTCTTTGATCACTCCTTTAGCATCTAAGATGGTAGGAATAAAACTCGAGATTCTAGTAGCAATTACCTTCATCTTTCCTTGTATTATTTGCATTTTTCTTGAGAAAAATCCATGTAATTCCTTCACTTCATTGATCATCTTTCTAGCATTGATGATTATTGTCTTAAGTAGCTCCCACTTTTGGTGTAGCAGGTGAATTGGGTTTTCAAAGAGTTGTGTATATGGTCCCCAAGTTGTAAATAAAGGAGATAGAAGGGCTAATGCTCCTAAACACTGGAACTCAAATTCATGTATCACAATATAACTACTATTTACATTTTGTGATCCAATTTGCAGAGCACCTATTTTATGCATCATCAAGTTATGAATTGTCTTGATCTCCACTTCTTTGGTTGTATCCCATTCATCAATGTCCATCTATTGGCTCCCTCCCATTAATGGTTTTGTCATCTTCTATTTGGAAAACTTGGTCCTTTACCTCTATAATAGGTCTTGCAACACTTCTGAGTTTCATTGACTCTAATTCTAGGGTGTCCAACCTTTGTTCCAAGACATAGGTCTCTTTCAATTCTTCTTCATATTTTTTCCTAGCATCAATGGATATGCTATATGTTTGAAAAAAAAATTCTTCTAACATATCCATTTTTTTTTTTTCCTATTAGTGATGTTTTATTTTTCAAGTTATGAGTTTGATCACTGGATACAGTGGTAACATTCCAAAATATCACATTACCTTGGGGGTATTCCTTTATCTCCATCAAGGTTGGTTTGTTTCCCTCAAGATCCAAGTTCTATATAGCCATGGTCCTGCTATCAATATTAAAACCAAAGCCTTGTAACTCCCTAGTAATGTTGGTTTCCTTAGAGGACACTAACTTGTCTTGTTTCCTAATTTGATCTAGCATGAAGTATGAGCTAAGCTCCCATCTAGGAAAGAGAAGCATACTACTTTTAGCCATAAGCTCTATAGCTTCCTATGTTGTAAGGATCTCACTGCTATGATCATAATCTTGCAACCTTTGCACCAACTCTATAGTTTTCTCTAGTGAATCATCTAGTTGCAATTGTAAGGTGAGTTGATTATGTTTAATCTTATATAAGAAAGTTTTCAATTCATATAATTTGATGAATTCATCACCTTTTATGAATTTTTGAGCTTCTATGATCCTCTTATCTAACATTTGAATTTACAATTTAATTTTTTTTGGGATCCTTTCATTTTCACCAACCTATTTCAACAAAAATTATTCCTTATTCTGTCAAATAATTTTGATCCTTCTGGAAATATCTCTAATGCTTTTCCTTTGACCTTATCAGGGATCTCAATCTATTTTTACTTCTTCCTTCCTTTTGACCATGAAGAACTCTCTAGCTGGTCATCTTCAACCTCAATGGTTATAACATCCTCCTGTTGAGGGATTTGTGGCTCTACTCTATCTCTAATTTTAGCAAGCACTTGTTCCATTATTTGATCAAAATTGTCTAGGCACCTATTAAATTTATCTAAGTAGGTTGCCTCATGGTAGAAACACTTAAATGATGGATTAGTTGCCTTCATGGTTTCTTCAATTTTTATTATCCTACTCCATTTTTGGCTTCTATCTCTACATACTTCTATCTCTAGATAGTTCATGATACAGTCCTCTTCCCAATTAGGTTTGTTTCTTGGGAAGGTATATTTTCTCATTTTTTTCAAAGCATTCCTCACCAAATCATTGGGATCATAGGTTCAGGCACAAGCTAAGGGTAGCTTGAACTTTACCATATATTAATCTACCTCGTCTATAGCATCTTTTCATATTAAAATGTCACCTATCTTGGTATTTCTTGCTATAAAGGAACCTATCTTGATAGTAGGACCAAGATAATCTCTATTCAACATAAGCATTTACCAAAAGAATTCTATTTGGCCTAATCTTTTAGGATTATGTTTTGGCAATACATGTGGGAGTTGTAGACACCCATATACCCTTATAATTGAGAAATTTTTGAATGAAACAAACTAGCCCAATCATGGCTATGTACCCTATCTCCATTTGGGAAATATGATGGTCTATTTAGCATCCTTACACCTCTAGGTACTCTTTTAGTTATACCTACTAACACCTACTAACATGTTTGAAATAGGGAAAACAAAATCATTGTAAAAAGAAATAGAACTAGCATAAGGTCAGAACCTTTGCCAGAAGTGAGTCTACATCTACATAGGTAGGGTTTCTCCATTCTCCTTAGTCACTTTTATTAATTCTAGACTTATGTGCCCTATGTTTTTGTACAAGATGATATGCATCAACAATGAATAATGGAAGAACCTAAAGTTTTCCATTCCTCCCTAATGAGTTGCCATGATTTCCTCATGTATTTTCTTGATGATGTATCCCATAAAATCATAATAGACATTATGATTTGAATCTTTGATATCCATTTCCATAATATAAATTTAGCCTGGGGCACTCATGGTGCCATAAACTCCTATCACCTTTTCCACCCCAAAGATGGTATACCTAAATTATTTGTGAAAGAACTCCAATGGAATAAGCTTTCCCACTTTCTTATGAAATTCACCCTTATCCTTCTTTGATTTTGGAATGTGTCTCCTCATGATAGTCCTAGAGAAGAAATTCTTGGAATTCTTGAATGTCTCATTCATCTTCTCCTTTTCAATTTTCTTCGTGAGAGGTCCTCCTAGGTCAAAAACCTCAATAAAGCTCTCCCTATCCAACCTGAATAGGACACTCATATCCTTTCTATGGAAGGCTTTAGTAATTGGATTCATTAGATCAACATCCATGATCACCTCAAGCATTATCAGCTTTGCCATGTTCTTGATCCATGGGTTGTAGATTGGTGACTTCTCAAACCAATTCTAATAAAAATACTAGAGTAACCCATCGCCATTGGTCTCACATACAATTTTGTCTCTACAAAAGGAGTATGTATCCCTAAAAAATGTGGGCATTCAAAGTTTGAATGTGAGAGGACCATGGAAGGAAATACACCCACTCTTCTACATATAGGGTTGCCAATTCTAATTTTGCTGCTTGTGAAGACTCTTCCACATCAATCTAAGCTATGATCTTACCCACTTCTTTTTCCATGACTCTTGCAAATTTACTCTTTACAATAATTTCTTCTAACAAAAATTCATGGAAGTCTCTGTAAATCTCTATAAGCTCTAGAAATCCCTTAGCACTCAAACTCTTTCTCTAGATTATGCAAACGATTGTAGCTCAAAATGTCATTATATTAACTTCTTAATAAAGAACAATCAATAGATAAGCATTTATATCTATTTATGTCAACATCCATGGAAAATCTCCATTTTCTATAGCAATGCCCAACTCTTCTTATAGTGCCAGCTTTTCCAAATTCTCCCTACACTTTTGTTAAGTCATCACTTTCAAATCATAAATGTGGCTCCTTAATAGTCATTTCTTGTATTAAAATATATCTTTGTGACCCTATGACTCCCTTTGATTGTCATTTTTTAGTCATTATTTTCCTTAACACTCAAGCACTGGTGATTGAATGATCATAGCTTCATACCTCTTTTCATCGCTTCATAGTCTAATCACTTCTTTTAGCCATTAACTACACGACTGAGCACCTTAAACATCTAACATATCTTTTATCTTTAATTGCATAGTCACCCCATTTCACTAATGGTTATACTCACTGCTTGTGACCACATGAATTCCTTTAGCATTCATTAAGTCATAGCTTCACACTCCTTTCAAGATTTTAGGTTTTTAATCCTGTGACTAGGTGATAAGAACCCTTACATGCAGCTTGACCTCAAGACTTCAACGAGTCACAACTTGGTTTCTTTGACAACAAATTTTCTTTGTGACTATACAAGCAAAGGAGAGTTACATTCATTTCATTTGGTCATTGGTTCCCAGTCAAATCATTCTAACACTTCTTTATTATCATGACCATGTGATCTACTAGCTTTAACCTTGACTTTAACTAGTTCACTTGGTCGTAGTTTAAAATTTTCAATTGACATTTAATCATACAACCCCACAAATGAGTAATTTTCCCTTGTTCCTCCATTTTGTGGCTTGTCTCAAACAATCCCTTCTTATCACCACGATGTCATCATCACACATATCTCTTTTGTAGGCTAACTGCATCACTAAGTTGTTGACTCAATACTCCTTATATTTCTTGATAGTGCGACTGAGTGATCAAACTTCTCATGCACCTAGTAGTAGTTATCACTAGGTCATGACTTAATCCTCTAACTACATGGTTAACATCATGACTGCACAATTTAACCATTCCTAACCCTTTCGCTTGGTCACAATATGGAAATTAGATATCCATCTTAACCCCATGACTTAGTGAATAGATAAGTTCTAGATCCTTAACTATATTTTTCCCAGTCACACTTCACTCTTCACTACATGGCTTAATTTCCCCAAACCTATGATTAATGGTTCCTTATTTGCTTCTAACTATTTCACCCAATCATTGTTACATTTCATTATTTCTATCTTATTCAGGCGACTACGTAACTGAGGCTTAGTTACTTGTTTCACTCAGTCATAGTATAGAGATGACTATAATGTCCATTCTCCATGACTCAATGATCAAAAGAATTTGAACTACTTTGTTGAGTCACACACTCTACTTTCACATTCTCATGAAAGGCTTTGACTGCACGATCATCCTTGGTCGCCAACTCACATACTTAAAATTTTCATGAACTTTATAATGAGGTACCAAAGTATTAAAACATTTCCCAACCCTTTTAAAAATATAAAAATTTATAAAGCTTAAAAGGGTGTGGACTTAAAATGAGGTTTTTCTGGCTAGGTCAAGCAATTTTATAAAATTTCAAAGAAACCATAGGTGCTAAGGAAAAGGATAATTTTATCAAGTTTAGGGCATTTACCAGAGGATCAATGACATGCTTCATTAAAACCCTAAATACACATTACAATTCACATTTGGATTCTAGAATTTAGGAAAAGTGGAAAAGAGGGTCAACATCTACCATTACCCAAGAGTGTGAATAAAAAACTTGAAGCATTGCTACACTTGTACCCAAATTGTGACAGCAGGTCTATCACAATTATGGTGTCACAATCTATCATCATCGCAATTGTGATGGTTACAACACCATAATTGTGAAGGACCTACTATCAAAATTTGGGCTAAAATATAGTAGTGAAGGAAAACTTAGAAATTTCTTTTAGAAAGGATTGGAAGAGAAAAAGAAATTGGCACTCATAAAGTGGGATAATATATGAAAAATTAAAGAAGTGAGAGGGTTGGGAATCAAGAACCTAAAGTGGCAGAATGAAGCATTAGTTGGAAAATTAGTTTAGCAAATGTACTAAGAAATAAATAGTAAATGGGCTAAGATCATTTATACTAAATACCTAAACTACTATGACCCTACATCTATATTCAAAGTTCATAATCCATGCAAAGGATCTAAGGTATGGAAATTTATGATGAAATGTTGGAAGCTTATCAACAAATTCTTAACCTAGGATACAAGTAATGGTAACAAAACTTTATTCTAGGAAGATTCCTAGGATGGGCATCCCCCTAGACTCTCTCAACCTCCTTATTAATGTCAAAAACTCTCTAATAAACCAATGGGGTAAGTAGTTAGCCAACTATAAAATTCAAGAAAAGGTAAATAGGGAGGATCTATGCTAGAAATAGATGGAACATATGAAGAAAAATAAATCTTTGAACAGACCCTCAATCAAAGAAATATCAATCATATAAATAGAGAGGATAGGCTAATATGGGGTGCATCTAAAGAGGGGAAGTATAGTATAAAGAGAGGATATGAAATTATAACCCCATCAAAAATATGGGAAAAAGAATGCATCTTCCTTAAGCTTTGTTGGGATTCATCATGCTTACCAAAAGTGGTATTATTCCTTTGGTCAGCAGTTCAAAAGAGGATACTTATAGCAAATAGGTTTAGGAAGATGGGCCTCGAGGGACCATCTAGATGTCCGTTATGTAAAGAAAACTCTAAAATAATAGATCATGTAAGTTTTTCAGAGATGGCTTAGTAAAATGTTAAATTGGTCTTCTTCACTATTAGAGAATTTAGAGAAACATTTATTGTATTGGCCTACTAAAAGAGGAAAAAGGGTATACGGTAGATTATGGAATATCTCTCCTTCTATCCTCTTTTAGGAAAGTTGGAAAGAAAGATATAGGAATATTTTTGTAAATTTGGAACTCAACATCCACTCCCTTCTCAATAAAATAGAAACTTTCCTAATAGAGATTATGAATAGCCACCTAAGAAAAGATGTTAAAGAAGAAGGATCCTTTTCAGAATGGAATGTTGAAATGAAATGGAATTAGACTAATTTAATTAATCTTCCTCTAATCTATCCCAAGAAAAATATACAAGCCACAAAGGATTGTAGATGGGTACCACCTCCAACTTGATTTAAAAAAATTAAACTTCAATGGAGCATTAGGAGGAAATCTAGGAGTAGAAGGGATAGGATGTATCATTAGCTTAGAAACAAGAGATTAGATAATTAAGAGAGATAAACCAATTGGGAAAGGAATAAATAATATAGCAAAATTAAACACACTTTAGGAAGGACTCCTTCAAAATCTAAATTGGTAATTAGGAAACTAATCATAGAAGGGGAATCTCAAATTATATTCAATGCACTTAGAAAAAGGATGACACCAAATTGGATCATTAATTCTAAATTAGAGATTGTTTTAAATATCATACATAAGTTTGAAGAAACAAGATTTCTTCATATTTATCAAGAGGGAAAAAAAATAGTAGATGACTTAGCTAACAAGGGCACGGATGGTGAAGATATAACTATTTTGGCTTCTAACACTTATTTTTATTCACCCCACATTAAGCTAGTTATCCTCTTTCTTGCTACATTCCCTTTTATCTTCATTAATCATTGTTTCCCCTTTAATAGTATATTTTGACTTAAGATTTTAATATATTAAGATGAGTTTGTTTTAATGTTTATCTAACCTTTTTGTCCTTTCTTTAGCACCATCATGATTTAGTATGGCTTATAGGATCGAGGTGTTTTCGTGATCTCTTTCTAGAATCATCATGTCCTTTTTACAAGATGAGTGCTTTCACTAGTCTATTTAAGGAGCCCTATTTATTCATTTATCAATTTCCTTTGTTTATTTCTCATTAAGAAAAATGGAGTCTCCCATTTCTCTATTTCATGTGAGTGAAGCTAGAACTATGGCTTTCATGGGTTCTATAAAGCCCAAGTGCTAGAACAAGATTCTTAATCCTGTTGATGGTATGACTAGAATTTCCATTAGTAAGGCCCTTGGGAAAATGTGTTTTGATTATAGCTTTTTGTTGTATACCAATAGTGACATTTTAGGGTCCTTTATAGCTTGTTTGTTTAGGGCTCACATTGGCCTTTGGGAGGTCTTGCGTCTTTGTTATAACATCATCAATCTTACTTGGTTACTAAGGCTAAAAGAAGCTATCATGGGGTTCAATAGGTGTTTGGAAATTCCCTTTGCTAAAATTTATAAGCCTAACCCCCCTAGGAGTTTTGAGAACTTAGATGATGTTAGGCATTTGATTTTACATCCAAGGTATGTTAATGATTTCAAACATACTTGGCCAAAGATGGAGGCTAGTCTCCACTTTCGGTTTCATTGGAGGGGTATAGTAGAGGCTCAGGACAAAGGTTGGTTTCTTCACTACATCCACACATTTGGATGATACATCAAGCTTGGAGTAGTTTTTGATGACCTAAGAAAGCTTAATTTCTCTCTATTGAATTTTTTCAAATCTAGTACAGAAAAGACAACATGGGTTCTAGCTCCAGGGGCAATGCAAATAGATTTGGAGGAAGCTGGTGACTTAATTATGGTTTATTGGACATTTGTGGAAGCTATATAGTTCTATGTCCTCTTTTTGGTTCTTCCATATGCACTCTTTTGTCTCAATGTCTAGTATAGTTTTGTTGGTTGGATTGGGTCTCTAGTCTTTTGCCCCTTACTTGTTCTCTTAGCTCTTCATTTTTAGGGTTTTTGTGGATACTATTTGGTTCTAGGGGTTTGCTTCTTGGGTTTCCCTATTTAGTGGCTAGAGTTTTGGATGCTTGCTAGTCCCTCGACTTCACTTTGAGGGTTTTTTTTTTTGTTGGGTTAGTCTCTTGGGTCCATTCTTCCATCTCCTCTTCTAAGATGTCTATGGTTTTTCTTCAAGATCATGTATATTTAGTTATATCTGGTTTTGTATATTAATCCTTAAAATAATATATTTTTGCCCTTATCTTATCTCTCATGGTTCATCTTTACCTTATATTGGTTTTCTAGTATGACTATTAGCATTTTAATGATTGAACAAGACTTGATTTCAATAGATATGAAGGTATTTATTCAAAATGTAAAAATGGATAGTAGCCTTAATTGGGATCAAGATACTTAAAATCTTAATAACATTCCAAGATAACTAAATGTAGTAATACAATAACCTAAGAAGAAAGTCAAATACTAAAATTTAAGTAGTAATCTAGACAATGAATTTGAATTCTATCTTTATAAAATCTTATTATCAAAGTAAGTAGAAATGCTAAGCAAGAGTGATCTAGAGATGGCACAAATTCTCTACGTTTAATATGAAAAATTATAGTAGACTGATATAAATCCAATAAATTTTTGGGCTCAGCTTCTCTCCTATTATGTACCCCTTTGTTTATTAAAGATCACACTAAAAATATGTTTTATATACCCTCATTCTTTGTATGTTAGCTTAACTTTCTGTCTGTTTAGTAAAGACTAACAAGCTACAAAGGTTTTAATACTTTCACAAGACATGAAAGCTAATTTAATTTACAAATTTTCCTAGTAAAAATAGACCTAAGATTACATGCCTAAATGAGCAAGGACTTATCATAAACTTTTAGAAGTAAAGTGTTAGTGTAGTTTTTTATTTTTCCTATTTTGCTAGGTTTTTCCTACATTTTTAATAATCTCGCTTAGGTTAATAAAGCATGTCTTATTAGGTGAATGGTTGTGAGGTGTCACCTTCCTACATGTGAGCATCCATTAGCTATCTTGAGAAGATACTTTGCTATCTTTAGTTTGATAGATGGTCACTCCTCATTGGTTGGTGTTGCCACCTCCTCCCTCTTCCTAGCCTATATAAGCATACTACCTGGCTTGTATTTGCATCTCTTGTTTTTGCATCCTCTTAATGCTATTTTGCTTCCAGAATTTGCATTACTCTCTTGGAGACTAACTCTATGATTCTATTTTGATTTTGTATCATTTGCATTCATAGTTTAGATATTTATTCTTTGCACTAGTTTTCTGGGTTATTAATCTTATCAGCTTCTAACATGGTATCAGAGCTTTTCTATGTGCAAGAGTAAATTTTAGTTTCCTTATTTGAGAGATTCGGGGGGGCCTAATAAACTTTATTGTAGTTTTTTGAAAAATGAAGTATGCTCTTCTCTTGCATCTTTGGATGATCTTGAGAATCAAAAAAGTTTTGACAAAAATGGTTTTTCTCAGGGGTTTCAATCTCAAATCTAACAACCAACTTGCATATTTGGAGTTTTCAATCAATTTTGTAGGTTCCAGCATGCCATTGATGGACTTAGGAAGTTGATCTAGCATTTGCATGTCATATTCTAGTTGGTGGGGTCATTTTTTGATTTTTGGAGCCATTTTTTACTGTTAAAGGCATCTGATTTACACTACAACAACATTTTCTGTACATCAGCAAGAAAAATGCTTTTTGGGTTTTGTTCGCAGCCCCAAAAAAACCATCTGGGTATCTTTTAGATTTTGCATGCAAGCTATATATTTTGTAGAATCGAGCATGCAAATCTACAACCATACCCCTCTCCATTTGCAGTCACAAATTTGAACGCAGTTTTCAAATGTCTCGTTCTTGCTCATACAGACTCTGATTTTGATGATTATTGTTATGAACTTGGCTATTTTTTTGTGCTCTATCCACTGGTGGAGTTGTTTTTTGATTTTCATGCATGAATTCTTCAAAAATTGCAGATTCTCTGTCGTGACTGTCCACAGTTCTCATTTTGAAAACTTTAGAGGATCATAACTTTCTCATACGACATCGTATCAAGGCGATTCTTTTTTTGAAAGTTAATGATTTTTTGAGTAGATTTCAGTGGTGCTATTTGTTTCTTTGATTATTGTGTCCAAGTTTCACTTTTAGCATATGCTCTTCATGAGGGTTTGTAATGCATTGAAATCAAGACCACTAAGTATTTCTTTCTAGTGGTAGTTGTAAACACACTAAAATAAAGTGCCAGATCATATTTCTTTGGGGGGGGGGGGGGTCTTTGATTGAGTAAAAAGGGGGGAGGCATTGTCGTGGCTAGGTTCTCTTCTTTTTAGCATTTTTTCTCTGCATTTCTTCATCATGGATCAAACAAATATGCCCATCCTAACTCCATACAATTAATTTGAGTGGAAATCATGCATGATAATTCACTTAAAGAAAGTAGGATTAAATAGGATAACTATGGGACTTGAAACTGAACCTACTAAAGATGAAGACAAGCCTAAGTGGTTTAACAAATGTGATGAGGCATATGGAACATTGTGTTTGTCTGTTTCTCCTAACATTCTATTTCACATTGAGTCTTTGTATACACCAAATGAAGTATGGACAAAGCTAGAAACACTATTTGGCACACAAGATTCAATGAGGGGTCATATGTTGGAAAATGAATTAATTAGTTTGAGTCCAGGCAATTTCAACACAATCCAAGATTTCTTCACCAAATTGAGATCACTAAGGTTGCAGTTAAAACAATGTGGAATTGAAAAGAAAGATGAACAACTGATTCTTATTATTCTCTCTAAGCTAAGTTCAGAATATTTTGTGTTTGTCTCTACCTTCTATGCTACTAAGGGTGCACTTGGTACTCAATTCACCATGCCATCTTTAGATGATTTTGCTGTCAATCTCACTCGAGAATAGGACAAGCTAATCCAAATGGGCACTCTTAAGTCCTCTAAGTCACATGCCTTGGCTGCCAACCAAGACAAAAAAGAACAACAAGGACAAAGTAGTAACAACAATAGTAAGGACAAGAAACAAAATAATAGTGAGGAGAAGAAGGATTAGATATCAATTTCTTCAAAAGAAACTATTGATACACCATCTTCCAAGGGCAATAAGCCTAAGAAAGAAAAGGTCAAATGTGCCTATTGTGAAAGACCTGGTCATGATGAACATAAATGTTTGCATAAACAACTTGATCACTTGACATACATTCTTGAGAAGAATAATGTCAGTGTTCCTGAGTCTATCAAACAAAGTTCTAATGAAGGGTCTAACAAAGAAAAAGAAAAAAGCAAGGGGAAAGGAAAGGGCAAGGCCCTTTTTGCAGTTGCTTCCTCACCATCCACTTGGGTTCTTGATTTGGGTACTTCACACCACATGGCTTCATCTAAGGAAGAACTTGCATCTTTGGAGCCATGTACTATGCCTTCTAAGTTGATGAGTGATAACACTCCTATTGAGGTGTGTGGGAGAGGGTCTATTGATGTGGTGGATGGAACATTCCATGATGTTCCTTATGTACCCTCATTGTCAACTAATCTCCTATCAGTAGACCAGATCACACACACACGTTTCGGTAAGTGGGTTGAGTTCACTCTTGATTCAATGGAGATATGTGAGTTGCACAATGATTCTACAATTGTAGTTGGGAGAGAAGATCATCAGTCACAACTCTATATGTTTTCTCACCTTGTTCCTGATCCTCCTTTGATTGTTTTTCTCACTCACTCTAATGATGTGAGCAGATTATGGCATGAGCAGTTTGGCCATCTTAACTTCCACTACTTGCATCAGCTTAACTAGTAGAGGATGGTCACAGGGTTGCCTTCTACTTTGACATTGAAGTCACTTGGAATACATGATAGATATTCTAATGGGTTAGATTCACTTGACCAGTCTTCTACCTCCACTTTTGATGTAGAGAGTGATTCAGAGGACTCACCTCCTTCCTCTCCTAGTCATCATTCATAGGTTGATGATTATCCTCTAGATTCTCCATCTTTTGGTCCACTTTGGGCTAGACAAACCTTGCAGTTTGTAGGTGATTGGGTTGGGGATCCATCAGACACCAAGAAGACTTGTTCACAATTCTAGGATGCTCTACATATCTTCATTGCTATTGCCTCAAATCCACAGTCCTTTCATGAGGCTTCTGGTATTTCTGAGTGGGATACAACTATGCAGGAAGAGTATAGTTCCTTGATGAGGAACCACACTTGGGATCTTGTAACTTTTTCTAAGGGAAGAAAAATTGTTTGATGTAAGTGGATCTACCCAACAAAATTTGCAAGCTTTTTTGGGGGTATGGGATGCTTCATCTTTTTGGGGGGCCGTTTCCTCTCACTTGGAGTCCTAATTTCTTTGGGGAGTCTCTTTTATCTCTCTTTTGGGGGAATTTTATGTACATGGGTACCTCATAAGGCTTGACTTGTCGGGACCCATTTCTACATCCACCTAAGCTTTGCTTATGGGGGGGTGTTAGTGTAGTTTTTTATTTTTTCTATTTTGCTAGATTTTTCCTACATTTTTAATAGTCTTGCTTAGGTTAATAAAGCATGTCTTATTAGGTGAATGGTTGTGAGGTGTCACCTTCCTACATGTGAGCATCCATTAGCTATCTTGGGAAAATACTTTGCTATCTTTAGTCTGATAGATGGTCACTCCTCATTGGTTGGTGTTGCCACCTCCTCCCTCTTCCTAGCCTATATAAGCATGCTACCTGGCTTGTATTTGCATCTTTTGTTTTTGCATCCTCTTAATGCTATTTTACTTCCAGCATTTGCATTACTCTCTTGGAGACTAACTCTATGATGCTATTTTGATTTTGTATCATTTGCATTCATAGTTTAGATATTTATTCTTTGCACTAGTTTTCTGGGTTATTAATCTTATCAGATTATAACATAAGAAAAATACACTCTCGATCAAACCTTACTTTAACAGAAATTTCAAACAAATCTAATAATTCAAAATAGAAATATAAAAGTAATCATAACTATTTAAAGACTACTTTTTTTTAGTGAGTTTGAAGATGCATATAATAGCTAAGAAGTACAAGATCACATTTAAGGATAAGAGACAATTGCATATCACGGTTCTTCACATACACTATTCTTTTTTATTCCTTCCTTCATTATTTCATAATTGTATAGGAAGGAATGCCTTCCTAAGACCTCAACTATATAACTTGGGCACCTGTAAACTCACTCTTTAAAGATACATCTCAAATTTAACTAGGGTATGGCCCTTTTAATTTTGTAATATATAGAGTACCTTGGTCCTAGGCAAGGTTGGAGGTTTTCTTCCTTTGTTCTTTCCCACTAGTGCCCATTTGAACATAGACTTGGTAACTTTTCATTTATTCATTACTATAATCTATAGGGCTTCAACCTTTTACCAAGAAAAAAAAAAAAGATGATAAGGTGAGTTAAAATATTTTTTTATAAAATATCATATTTCATAAATGCATAAATTGACATATAAGACTTCAATTAATTCATCCAATTAAAAGAGAGACAAATAATTTACACAAAATATAAACTTAAAAATTTAGCATGTATATTTTAGAGAATAAAATATTTATAGTAAAAGATCAAGCATATAAAAAATTAGTTGGTCAATTGCAATTAAGTTAATCACTAGTTAACATGAGTAATTCAAAAAGTAATAGAACAATACTTAGCCTGTCAACAAGTACTAATTATAGCTTTCCTACTTAGAACATAGAGAAAATTTAATATGGAAGATTAATTTCTTTTTTTCTTGGTCTTTTAGATCATTGGTCTTGTGGATGTTATTAAAATTCCTTCTTACATTCACTCAATATAGATGAAGCTGCTTTATTTTCCCAAGTATTTATTATTTCTCAATATCTATTATTTCTCCTTTATTAAAAAATATATTAGATTAAAAAAGAGATAGATATTAAATTATATCTAATCAATATGTGTTTCAAATCATAAATTATGTCTTCACATTCATAATATGTGTCTTTATGGTACAATTAATATATATGTATAAAAGATGTTGATATAAAATTATATCATTCTAGTTGTGTCATGTATCAATAGCATGACTTATCCAACATAGTTGAAGTTTTTTTATTTGTGTTGGTATGGTAATTTATAGAAAACAATATTATATATATTTAAAAAATGTGTGAACATAAAAGTATACCTTTCTACTCATAAATTGTTAAAATGACATTTTTCTAGTTTGAAAACATGTGAAATTAAACATGTCGATATGAAATTGTATCTTACACATTACAGATATATCATCACATCCTTTTATCATTAATTATTAATGGACAGACATGACATGTAGTGGTGAAGAAATAAGATATAACTTTAACAAGTTTTGTTTTGTTGTGTTTGTTTTATCATTTATAGAAAATAATAATTTGTACTTAAAAGCAATGGATATAAAATCATGTCAAGTTATATATTCAAATATACAATCACATTTCTAGTCATAAATTGTTAAACGACACCTATAGTTGTAAAGAGATGGAGTATAAACTTTAAACAATATTTTTTTTGCAATCATTTGTATTATCATTTATAGAAAATAATAATATGTATATTAAAAAAGGAGTAGATATCAAAACATATCTTTATAGGTTATGTCCATATGCAATCACATCTTTTGTCATAAATATTAGATGACATTCTAAGAGATAAGGTATAACTTTAAATAAAATATGACAAAGTAATAATAAAAAATGTTAATAAATGTGTAGATGTTTGAAAAAATTAATATCCATGTGCTTAAAAGATTGCAAACTAGTTGAAAATATTTATAAAACAATTGTTACATGACAAGTGAGAAGATGAGGTATAACTTGAAATATAAAATGAGAAAATAATAATCAATTTTTTGGAATTTTGAAAAAAAATTTAACAAACAATGTGTCAGATTTTTGGAAAATGTAATAATGAAATTGAAATTATTTTTAAAAAGGTTCTTATGTTGAATGATAATAGTTAAGAGGAAAGGTATAGCTTTAAATATCATATGGAAAATTAATAATAGATAAGTAAGATTTCTGAAAATTTTAATATTTAAATAATTAGATAGTCATAAATGAAGTTGAAATATTTTTAAAAAAGTGTTATGTTCAATGGAAACAAGTGAAGAGAGGAAACACAAATTTAAATATCATATGAAAAAGTAATAATCAATAAATGTGAATTTTGAAAAATTTAATATTTGCATAGTTAAGGAGTCACCAATGGATTGAAAGTTTTCATGTTATCTTTTGTTTTGATTAATTGGTACCAATTTTGTTTGAAAGGAAAAAAAAATGTTTCTTAACTATTCATGAAGGAAAAATATAATGTAGTCTAATTTAGAACTTCTCAAGTCAATATTAAGGAGTGTGAAAATTTTGTCTTTGAGAAACAATTTTTTGTTTAAAAAAAAAGAAAGATACATTTTCACATTAAAAGGGGATAATAAGAATAAATTATTAGTGTTAGTTTGATGTAGGATGGTACAAGAAGACTAGTGTCCTTAATTTATGCATTTAAGAAAAAAATACTAGAAATTATATCTTGGCGTGAAATGTGTACACCAAAGATATATTGAATTATATATATATATATATATATATATATATATATATATAGAGAGAGAGAGAGAGAGAGAGAGAGAGAGAGAGGAGGGGTAGATGGAAAACACTAGCTACTCATTTCTTGATCTTACACCATCTAATTCTTTTAAGAAATTCTAATACAAATGAAATAAGAGAAATGGTATATTATCATATAGAATTGTATAGCAATCTCTAAGTACATAGGTTTGCACAACTACGTTAAATTTAGCACACACGAGACATTAAGTTGGAATTGGCATACTTATAACAAGTTCAATTAAAAAAATAGGGCACAAATTAAGAGCTTATGATTATAAGTGGGTGTGGTTCAATGACTACTTATTATAACAAAATAGAAGATATTGAAGATATTAAAGATGTAGTTATTTGAAGGACCTTCTTACAAGCTCCATAATTTCCCTAGTATCCATGCTTAAATAAGGTCCACAATGATGTGTGGTGGTGCAGTATTATTATTGACAATGATCTAATTAAATATGATTACTATATGGGTGCTTTGCCTTATGTTAATTGCCTATAAGTTATTTGTTGTATTTTGTAGCTTGTCACTAATGACTATTTGATCTATTAGCCATTTAAGACATGAAAAATATTTTTCCCACTTTTAATGAATGCTTTACCTATTTGTTGTTAGCATCATCAGTGAGAAGGAAAGTAGGTGGATAAATATCAAATTGCCATGCTCTTAAGGATTGGATATTTTATGATTTTTCTCCATATCTTGTCCTCCCAACTTAGCATGTGTAGAAAGGATGCTTGTAAAGGTTAGTATGTTAGAATTTATACCTATCAATTACATTTTCTTCAAAATCACCATGGATTTATCAACTAGACCATTTTGTACATATCTAATAACTAGTGCAATCCAAGAAACCACATCATAGAGAGATATTTTATCAAGCAAATTATGCACTTTTTGTATGCTTCCATACGTTGCATGCATGTTTATAAATATAAATAGTATGCTACAAAGGTTGTTAATTTTATATTTACACTTGTGAACTGTAATTGCTTGATAATTTCTAGGGAATTTCTATCAAGCTCATTGTGTTCATATACTACAATCATTGTATTCCATGAGACATTGTCTCATTAAGACATTTTTTCAATCAAATGATGTTCCTTTCCTCTTCCAAATTTTTTGTATAAATCTATCAGGGTGTTCATCAAAATCGTATTAGAAAAAAATTGATGGCTAATAACACTTCCATGAATTTGGAAACCATGTGCTAGGGAAGCCATGTTGGTGCATACAAGGATAATAGTGGAAAATGTGAAATAGTCTAGTTGGATTAGTGTTTGTTGCATGAATAGAACATGGAAGAGAAGAGATGGAAGCATCACATCCAATAAAGGGATCACTTCACCTAAAAGGTCAAGTGGTCATACTTCATCCAACTAAGCAAGACAAGGTATGTGAGACTAATATACAATATGTGAGACTAATATACAAAGCTTTATCATACATCAGTTCCAAGACAAGTAAGTATCAAAAAGAAGAGATCAACATGAATAGAAATGCATAGTTAAAACTTCAAATTTTCACAAGTATTGTTGAGTTGTCTTTAGATGCCAAGTGAAAGGAAATTTTAGTTGAAGCTGAGTTAGGGAAACCAAAAAGTTTTAGCTGAAATTAATTACATGCATGTAAACATATCAAATAAACATAAAGTAAAGACATGTGTGAAAACACATAACACAAGATTTTGGTCACCTAGAAACCCTCTAGAATGAGAAGGTAAAATTGGGGTTGGGATGACACCCAAAAATTATCACTACAGCAATATAAGTTTGACCACTTCTAATGGTCTACCCTGTGAAAGGCCTACATTGTTAAAGGCTTTACACCTTGTTAAAAGTGACCTATCTAAAGGATTTACAAACACTCACTTGAAGTGTTACCCTACTAAAGGATTTATCACCTTGTTAAAGTCTTATAACATGGTTGTTAAACCAACCTATCTCATAGGATTTTCATTTCTAATACAATTACTAGAGAGTATTAGAATGTATTGACCTGATGACTTACAATCCTTAATTACTGATTCCAGATCCTTGTTCTACTCACTTTGTTCTAATCCTTTCTGATCTAATCTCTATGCAAAATCCTAATGCTCTTTTCTGATCAACTAAATTCTACAATGTTATTCAACTTCTAAGTCTTACACCCCTACTAAAATTCTCTAATGTATTCCATGCAATTAACTCTCTCCATCATCTCTGAATTTTGGGGTCTCGATCTCCTTATAAAGGCTTCAAACATTTAGGGTAAGGTATGAATCTATAACCTTCTTTTCCTACTCAAATATTTACACTTTTACTATTGGTTATATGCTTTCTCCATTTTTCTAATTGGTTGCATGTTGATTACATAGGGAAGGCAAAATATTCGATCTTATCTTTAAGATTCATCTTGAGCTAGTTCAAAAATTATTTACATCTAAGTTTGTGAAGGCACAAACTCATATGTTCATTCTATGTTACTTGGCACTTACTGATTACTGATTCTTGGGACATATAGGATTTCTATCTTGCTCAGCTCCTATAGTAACTCTATCTTGCTCGACATCTATTCTTTGCTTGGCACCTGTAGTGACTCAGCATCTATACTTACTAGGCATCACTTATCACTTGGCACTTGATACTTTCTTGGTACCTAAAGTTCACTCGAAACCTATTGGATTTTTGGCTCAACGCATACTATAGCTCTACATGTATAGTGTACTTAGCATCAACTTGAAATTGGTTAAGTGCATTAACACTCAATTGTCAAAACTAGTCTGAGACCAACAATCTCCCCCTTTGACATGAGTGTCAAAAACATTTAACTAAGCATTATGAATCTGATCTCTATGAGTATAATATACATCTTGTTTGGCATATGTAGAAAAATTCAAAAACATGTTCAAAATTTTGTAAAAGACTATATACCTCAAACACTTGTAACTCCCCCTAAGCTAATGTGCCATTTCTTTATCCAAAAATTCCTTAAGCTAGATTTGTCTCATGCTAATGTTTTTGATACTCTTTTATCTTTGCCTTGTCTACTCTATTTCTACACTATTCTATACTCCCCCTTTCACACATCTTCCTTGTAGTTTCTATATCCTTTTTGGCATTCAAAACTCAAAATTGTATTATCTCCCCCTTTGGGTGTTATCTCCTTCATTTATTATATCTCCCCCATTCTTTATTTCTCCCCTTTATCTACATAATATATTATCTCCCCCTTTTTGATACTTATGTCAAAGGGTCCTAAGAATGAATGGAATATTTAGCCAAAAATGTTTTATTTACCTCCAAGATAATCTTTAGAGAAGCATTCAAATTTTCTAATGCAACTTCCAATGCTTTAAGCTAGATGGTTGTCTCTACTGCAAGATGTACCAGCCCTTCTAATGTAGAAAGGTTTGGATCTTTCTTCAAAATATTCTCTGCATAGGCCATCTCTTTATGCAATAATTCCATGCATGAGGTGATTGTAAACTAGATCTATATCAATTTGGCCTTAACATTAGCCTCATTTTCTATTAATACAACTAACTCCTTTTATGTGTGAAGCATTATGGAAAAATTCTTCTCACTTTAAGTTGGATTTTTTGGTAGCTATGTGCTTGATACCTTGAGGTTCCTTTCGAAGCTCAATATTCTCTGGCTAGACTATTGTGTGAAATATGAGAAATCACATAGTTTGGAGTACAATGAGAATATGTTCTCAAGTATTGTTTTAACCTTCTCTACCTTCTCAGCCAGTTCCACTTGTGACAGTGCTATCTCATAAGATAGTTTCTCATTCACCTTCTTTTGAAATCTCTTTTTAGACCATTCTAGTAATTTGACATTTGTTTTAAGGTTTTCATTTTGTACCTATCCACTATGTCAGATAGCTGCTCCATAATGGGCTTTGTCTCATCAGGTATTGGTAGGCTAAAAACATCAAGAAAGATGTCTTTGATTTCTACCAATGCTTGCCTCTTCCTATACTCATTCCTAAGTATTTCTTGCTTCTTTCTATTTTCTAGTGCCTCTTGCACTTCATTTATCTATGCTAAGTTCATTGTCTTGAAGTCATAACTTGGTATGACTATTTCCTCATTGAGTGCAGGGTCTCCATAATGAAGTACACTTGCTACCTTGTTAGAGCTTGAGCTTGGTGCCAAAATTTGCAATGGTACTACAAAAATCCTTGGTAGCTTAGTAGGAGTCCCTAGAGTAGGCAAGTTCACCAACATTTTTATTGCCTCTTGTTCTCTTTCCTTAGGGGTTTTCTCCTCTTCCTTGTCTTCTTCACTTCTACCTTGATCAATTGTGGTGATTAGAGGAGGTGCACCTTGAATTTGTGCTATAGGAAAAAGGTATCTTTTTTTCCTATTTTATCCTTATCTTGTTCCTTAATAGTTGAAGATACTATCATTGTGGAATCAACCTTAGCAGATGCATCTTGTGCTTGTTGCTCTTGTGGTTTTCGACTTGTAGTTGTAGGAGTTTATGAAGGTGGTTATTGTGTATTCATCTTCTCCTTATTTATTTAAGCTACTACTTTTTGCAATTCCTCTACACTCACCAAAATAGGGTTTGTACATAACTGTGATTACAAAGTTGTTTGGTGAAGAATCTTTCTGAGATCCTCTGTAGTCAATGGATTAATGTTCTAACATGAGATATCAGAAACATCCTTTACATTTAAAGAATTTGTAGGTGTAGGTGTTGTATGTAGACTAGGTGATGGTAGTTGTGTATCTTGGACATTATGTTCTTGTTGTTGTTCCTCAGTTGCTGCCTCATAACCTTTCTATGTTTCCTTCTCCACTTCTTCTTTCTCTTTCTCTCCTTCTTCTTTTTCTTTCTCTCCCTCTTCTTCCTTTTCATTTTCCTCTTCTTCTTCAACATCATTTCTTCCCTCAAATGGATCTTCATGTCCTTCCTTTATTGTTTTGAGACCATATATAACTTTCCACATTAGAGTGGACTTCTTTACAACATCCTCAATCTTATTTTACAAAATACTAAAGGCTCTATATTTGGGTGCAAATTTGCTCCCATTTTTCTTGTTAGCCTTTCTTATTTGACCTTTTTTAATGTCAAGCATTACATGAGCCAATGTTGAATCCCTTATTTCCTTTTCCATGTTTAGGTAGTAATGCCATTTATTCTCAACAATTGAGCTTAGCTCCTCAGGCATAGAATTATCAAGTTCAAGTGGAGTAGTCTTGAACTTAGCCATCATAGTGTAGATTGATTCTTCCACTATGTTCTACTCCTCTCTAGTCAACTTATTAAAATCAATGGTTTTTACTCCAATTAAATCTTCATTATCCCTAATGTTATCACAAACACTTTCAATGTTAGATTTAGTGGTGTGACTTACCACTTTGAATTGTTCATTGCCAAAATCTATCCTTTCTTCATTTGACTCTGGGGTTGCCACATATTTTCTTCTCTTTTTCTTAGTTGGCCCTCCTTGCTATGTGGCTTTCTTCTTCTTTTGTTCCTTTACCACATTTTTTGATGCCCTTGTATCTACCCGAGTGCTAGGTTTTTTTGGGCTTGGCTTGGCTACTTTCTTCTTGCCTTTTGGCTATGGAGTAGATTGTTTCTATGCTTTCCTCTTCCTGGTTTCTACCTTAGGTACTTCTTTCTTGGTACCTTCTTCTTCTTCAACATCCTCACTCATTCCTTGAGTCAATGCTAATGGCTCTTGCTCTTGTTCATCTTCGTTATCATCTACCTCTTCATCTTCTTCCTCCTCAGCCTTAGCTACCTCTTCTCTAAATATTACTTTAAGCTTCTTCACCAATCTCTCCTTCTCCTTAATGGTGGAAGCAATCTTTAACTCCATATCTACTTTTGATCTCACAACATCATATGTGCCAAAATATGGTGCACTCTTATCTATTTCCTCGGCTAACAATGTTGTTATAACTACAACTATCACATCGATGTTGATCTCATAACCAAGAGGTCTTAGCCATCTAACCCTTGGTATGGCTACTTGAATATAGGTGTTATCTATATCAACAAGAAAAAAAAACATCATTCACATGCTGTTCAACTAATAAAATAGGTATTCTCAGTCTCTGCTTCATGGTCTTCTTGAAGTCTTCAAAGTAGCTTGTCATAAGTATCTCAAAATTGGCTCTGATTTGTTCAATATATTCGTTTACTTGGACAACCATTGACCTGTTTGTCTTCCAAATCACTTTTTCAGAGGATGGAAATTCATTCTATACATAGAAAAATATACAAACCAAAATTGCACCAAATTTACATTGTGCTCCCTTAGGTCTCCTTGTAGCTTCTAAGTCCTCATTTATTTGCTACAATTGCAATTCTGCAAGATCATAAGTATGATCCTTTTTGACTAATTTGTAGCCAAAATCTACTGCAATGCATGATATGTTGTTTAGTCTACTAGATTGGTAAAATTTATGACAGATAACTATTATAGAAAAGTTAACAAGAGGATCTTGAATGGTATCCATGTTCATGCCTCTCTTATTCCATTTGACTCTTCTATTTTTCTCAATGACTTCCTTAGAGTCACTCCTCAAGGTCTTAGGCTTATCTAGGGTTGGATAACTTGTTACTCTGTGAATAATCCTCTTTGATATTTTGATTGGGCCATCTTCCAACCATAAAATTCCATCATGAATCCTACTCAACATTATCTTGATCCATTTAGTTTTGAAAATTTGAGAGCATGGGTTAAACCCTTCATTTCAACAATTTTGTACTCTTCTTTCAAGACTCTATTTTCACACAACCTATCAGAAGCTTCCCTGATTTCCATGTCTCCAATAGAACCTATCTTGGAGTTATAACATCTCCTAACATCTTGCACCATAACTACCTTAGGAGGAATTATGGATAGGGCTCCGGTTGGATCATTTTTGTAGGCAACTTAAGGGGTAGGCCAAAAATTTGGTTGCTTAAATTCATTTGACACTAATTGGACATCAAAAGGCTCTTTCTCTTGATGTTTCCTAGAATTGGAGGCCATTTCTTCTTTCTAGGGTTTAATTACGAAGAAGAATTGAAATTGCATAACTCAACACTAGTATAAATACCTTGGGATTGATGAAATTGTGCTAAATCACTATTTAAATTGGCTCAAATGCTAGATTATCTACTTGGAATTCACTCTACTCTCTTCTTCTTCTTTGATCTTTGATCACAATGAAAAAAAATGGTTCAAAATGTGATCATATACCCTTTTTTTGCAGCATTAATGCTTAGTACATTTACAACTGTCCACTCGACTTCTTAAGCATTTCTACATTACTCAGCTTCCATTGTCTTTCAACAACTCAGCTTCCATTATCTTCCATTGTGATGTTGAGTCACTATAGGTGTCGAGCAAAGAATAGATGTCAAGCAAGATAGAGTTACCATAGGAGCCGAGTGAGACAACAATCCTATATGTGTTGAGCATCAACAATTAGTATGTGTCAAGTAACGTAGAATCAACATATGAGTTTGTGCCTTCACAAACTTATATGTGAACCATTTTTGAACTGAATCAAGATGAATTTTAAAGATAAGATCGAATCATTTACCTTCCCTATGTAATCAACATGCAACCAATCAGAAAAATAGAGAAAGCATGCAACCAATAGGAAAAGTGTAAAGATTTGAGCAAGAAAAGAAGATCATAGATTCATACCTTAACCTAAGTCTTCAAAGCCTTTATAAGGAGATTGAGACCCCATAATTCAGAAATGATGGAGAGAGTGAATTGTATGGAATGCATGAGAGAATGTTAGTAGGAGTGTAAGAGTTAGAAGTTGAATAACATTGAAATATTTACTTGATTAGAAAAGAGCATCAAGATTTTACACAGAGATCATTTCAGAAAGGATTAGAACAGAGTAAGCAAAACAAGGGTTTGGAATCAACAATTAAGGATTTTAAGTCATTAGGTCAATACATTCTAATACTCTCTAGAAATTTTATTAGGAATGAAAATCCTATGAGATAAGTTGGTTTAATTACCATGTTGTAAGCCTTTAACATAGTGATAAATCCTTGTACAAGATAACACTTCAAGTGAGTGTTTGAAAATCCTTTAGACATGTCACTTTTAACAAGGTGTAAAGCCTTTAACAGGGCAGGCCTTTCCCAGGGCAAACCATTGGAAGTGCTCAAACTTATATTGTTGTAGTGATAATTTGTGGATGTCATCCCCACCCCAATTTTATCTTCTCATTTTAGAGAGTTTCTAGGTGACCAAAATATTGTGTTATGTATTTTCTTGAATGTCTTTACTTTATTTTTATTTGATATGTTTACATGCATGTAATTAATTTCAGCTAAAAAAATTTGTGGTTAAAGTGTGTTACTTCTAATTCAACCCCCCTCCCCAGAAGTAATCTTCCTATTTGTATATTCCAACAAGATTAGTGTTTGTTGCATTTGATGAAATAGACTTAGTGCCTATTGAGGAATGTCATGCTTTCTATAAGTTTCAATTATCACATTCTATGAAAATATATTTGCTTTGGGCATGCTGTTGAAAGAAATTTGAGCATCTAACAAACTTATACATTTGTAATACATGTAGATAAGTATATTTGGTAGTAGAGAGATGAATATGGGAGATTTTACATGGGCTCATGGGATGTAAAGTATGGAGGGGATTTTAGTATAAAAAAAAGATTCTTTGATCACATAAAATTAAAAAATAATTATGTTGTGTAGCTATCTTTGGTTGGAAATTCTATGGTGTAGGTGTAAAATTAATGGGAATATAGGTGGATGCACCTATTCAACAATCTCATTCTAAACCAATCTAGTAGTATTTTTTCGTATACATATTCATTCCTAATTTTCTTTTTCTCCTCTATGCAATGTAGAATCATGAAAAAATTCTTATCTTCAATAAATTGGGTGATTGAAGTAGCAAAGACAAGGCTCCAGAAGGCTATCAAGTAGAAAAAAATTTGTGTTTATTCATTCTCATTTCCATTTTTGAAACATTCAAATCATGAAGTGGAAAAAAAAATAGTTTATTAATACTTTTCTAGATAATAAATAATATAAAGTTCAAGCAATAAAATTATAGAACCTATCCGAATAGTTAAAAGTATTGACCTTATTCATGTTTGTTGTTGGATACTAAAAAATTAAATAACAGATCAAATAGAGCTAATCTATACCTAAAATGCTCATTATCTTACAATAATAAGCTAGGTGGGAAATGAAATGAAGAAATTGTGATTGGAATTTGAAATTTGAAATTCCTACAAACTTTAAGAGAAAATTTGTGTTAGGGGTGAGCCTAGTGTTAAAAACCGTACAAAATCCAAACTTTTCTAGAATTCCAATCTATAAGCTCATCAAATACCACAATTTCTTAATAAAAAAGCTACATAACCCTTGTAAAACACCTAATACTTGAAAAATACCTATAGATACAATGACCCATATTGACTATCATCATCAAATTTTGTATGCAAAAACCCTAGATTGTTACAAATATTAAGGAAAATAAATGTCATTAATCTCAAATTGAAGATTCCGCATTGGTGTAGGAAGAAATTAAACAAATTTGATTTTTTTTTTCTTTTTGATTTTTTAATGTCTAATAATTCCTTGCGGAAACAAATCTAGTAAGGATGAGCCAAAGAAAGACAATTTTGTTGTGAAAAACCCCAAGGTTGACATAGTGTAACTAGGTGGTCAACTTTGGTCAACATGGTCAAAAGAGGGTCAAATCATAGGTGAATGAGTATAAGGTCATAATTTATGTCTATTTGACCAATATGAAGTGTTGGAGTCATTAGGACAAGGTTTGAATTAACTTGCAACAAAGTTGTCAATGTTGCACAAAAGTTGCAAAGTTGCAACTTGACAATTTGTGCAACTTTTTGGAAACCTTGTGTTCTTGGCACCTATGGCTCAAGAATAATTTGGAGGGTACTCTAACTATTTGAAGAGTTTATAATATCCTTGGAAAACTGAATTTGGTCAGCTGGAAAGAAATCTAAATGAACATTTTGCAAGATTTCACTATTTTCATGCTTTGATTTGAGCGTACATTTCCATAAAGTATTGGATTGGTGACTAACTAAAATAATTGGTTATAGATAGAGGCTAGATTTAGCTTCCTTTTGAAAATGATTTGAGAGATATAAGTTCTCATCGGTATATTTTCCAAGAGTTTTTGTGTAAATAGGTTTGAAACCCTCTCAAACTAAGGTTTGAACAAAACAATGGTGTTTTGCCTAACATTCAACAATTGAAATCTCCCATGAATTTTTGGAATGTTAGGTTAAGCTGTATATATTTCATTTTTGTTAGAGTTAGGATGGTTTGGACTAGTCTTCTATGTTTGATGGGAAGCCCTAGGTTAATCACTTTCTAGTGGTGAGCCAAGAAGTTGTTGAAAACACCCAAGAAATAGGGTTATATGTGATAGGCCAACACTAGGGAAAATAATAGGAAATAATTAAAAATTTATGATGAAGTTAAGCTTGGTCTATATGTGTCAATCTGGGGGCATAAGCTTGTGAAAGATGTCCGAGCAATACACTATCAAGGGATGCTAGTTGCAAAATGAGGGATTATGAATATAGCAACAATAGATTAAAGTAAATCTATGAAAAATCAAATAAATCCTAGTGACAAGAACTATCACTTCTTGGTGACAAGAATGTCAAAAATAGAAATAAACATCAAAATAATAATAATAATAATTTATGAAATAAATAACAATAACATTTAAATATTTTTACAAATACTAAATCCAATTCTGAATTAACTAATCTAGAAATCACTAAACAAACAGAAATATAAACATCTAAATTAACAAATTCAAATTCTTAAATAATACATTAACCAAACACACACAAATAAAAATAGTATCAAACTTTTCTAAAGAGTTACTCCCTGACTTACATGATGAATAAAGAATAGACAAAGCTTACATTATTTCAATCATGTAAAAATGTTAATTTTATTTATTGCAAAATAACATTGTTTGGACTTGCATACAATATTTTTCTTTGTAGAAATATATATATCTACACCATAATATATATATATTGCTACAACTTACAATCAAGCCCCACATTTTATAAGAAGACTCAACACCCTATTTTTGTACCTTTCTATGCTAGACTATTTGGTTGTTACTATTTATGCATCATATGCACAATATAATGGTAGAAGGTTTTCCCATTTAAATAGAAGGTGAAACTGTCGACCCTCCTATATTAATTTTATTGGAGCTGATCTCATTTAATAGGAAATTGCAATAGATTGTTAATGTAGAATGGAAGGTAGGCCACAAGATTAATATAAAACATGATGCCATAAGCCCAAATGGAATCAAAGCCTAATTTCCTTTCAACAAATAGATCTTATAGATTGAAATTGTGGTGGAAAACATTTCATTGATGGTAGAATGCAATGACCATGTTCATCTTGAAGAATAATAGTTCATGTTCAAAATGCGAGAGGAAGTGCTTATGGAATAGGAAAAAAAAGATCTACTCCAAAAATTAACATGCTACACTAATAAAGATTAGTAAAAGCAATCAATAATGAATTTTCTATATTTTAGTCTCAATATAATATTAAATACTACTTATATATATATAACCATATGCAATGTAAAATAGTAATAATGAGATGGAATGGAATAGGGAAGTGAGTATGAAACTAAATGAAATGGATTAAAATATGGTATAGAATGGGTCATAAATGGCTCTCATAATTCCCCCCCCAACTTAACATATTGCACATCCTAATGCAATTAGTATGATCAAGAGGCCTTAGTTGTCATTTGAATCCATGTCCTTGACTAGTGTTGACACCCTTAACTATTATAGTTCACGTGCAACCATTTTTTTTTTTAATGATCTTCTCATGACAAGCTTGATTGATTTATTCTTTTCAATTAAACTTTGCCTATATAGATACCTCATATTGCTTTATTTTCTCTCTTTTTGTCTTATCTTTCTTCTTCTTTAGTTTTAGATTTTATTAAATAATGATTCAAATGGTAGTTATATAGGAGGCATCATGAGAAATTGTATCTCATGATGCACAAGATGATGTGAAATGGGTGATATGGGAGATAAAACAAGGTATTATGTAGGATGGAGATAATGGATAGTATGATGAGATTATTAAGGGTAATGGATGGAAGATATATAATAGGATGACATACCTCCCCCCAACTTAAAGGTGGACCATCTATGGGAAACAAGGAGAGGCTAGGTATGGGGTGTTGTACAATGATCAAATATAATAAGTAATATAAATAAAGTTAAAAGATATAATAAGGAAAAATAAAATTGATTGCTAGAAAATAGCAATTCAGCAACTACAGCCTTGAAAATTGATGAATCAGTAACAAGGAATTAAGAAAGGCATCCAGAACTACAACACCAAAAAAGACTCCTTCTAATTGAAATCATTGAGACAGCATACCATTGGAAGGACCCAACAATTATAACAAAGACTACAACTATAGGAGCCACCACCATCTAACAGAATGATTTTAGAACAAATAGTAGGTAGCACATTCCATTGAAACACCTCAATAGAACATGTAGAACATACTATGGATGATCAAATTTGTGATGACCACAGGGAATATGGGTAGAGCTTCAAGAGAGAGCAACTAGAGGTTCCGAGAACGAAATAATTACAATAGGTAATGAGTGTAACCAAAAAGAATGATTAGCAGAAAAGATAAGAACACCAATTATTGCAATATTTTCCCTCTTTCTTTTCTTTTTTTCAAATTTTGATAATGACAAGTGACTGCTAGCAACCTAATTTTCAATCACTCATCACTTAATTGTATTGTAAAAATAGTTTCTTCCTCTAAGAATTTATTTTGTAGGTAATATTGATTAGAAACTAGTTTTCAGACATTAACTAGCCAACAATGCATGAAGGTTTTCATTGTTGGATCTCTTATTAATTTTTTTTTTTTTCTTATTTTCCAGTTTTCTTTTCTATTTTTCAATAACCTCATAGAATGACCAAAGAAAATAAATTCTAACATGGATGATGAATAATGATACCATCAAAAACTTAATTCCATCCACGACCCCACAAAAGACATTGTTGAAATTAGATTGTAGAAGGAACAAGAGATTATACTAAATCTAAAAATTTCTTAGAGAACTTTAGAACATACTACGATACTTGGGTAAAAGAATTACTCACAGGGATGATGATCAGCACAAAACATAGTGCTCCTATAATGACAACCCATGCTCACCTAGCATGAAGTTGTGCTATCTAATTCTTTTGATGAATAAGTCCATTTCATGAAATAAATAGCTTCTTTGTCGAGGACAAAATGGTGGAATGAAATACCAATTATAGTCTCTAATGTGTCTATAAACTTTAGAGAGGAGAAGACACATCTTGAGGAAGGAGTATTTCCAAATCATAGCTCATCAAAATAGTAAAACATTGTGCATGGATCTCATAGACGCAATTGCATAGTGTCCTCCATGTGATCGAGCACCCTAGAAAAATAAATCACATCTCAAGGTGGTGAATGTGTGCTAAAATGTTGACACACTTATATGAATCATTTTATCCAAGATTGCTCAAGGATGTGATCTCAAATGGTGATCCATAGCTCTCTATTCATGGAGTGCAAGAGTTTTTAATGGAGGCCCTCAATTTAACCTAGTTTGTGCCGATGCATGTACACCATGAAACAAGAGACTCAAAGAGGAAAAGAAAGAGTTCTAGTCTCTATGATCATCAACTATGCATGCAAATGAAGATTCAAGCTAATTTAAATGATAACAATGCAAATCAATGCAAGAAATAAAATCTAATATATAGAAGGAAATAACAATGCAATATTAATCTATGAAAACAAATATGACTCTAAGCTAATATGAAAATGCATGGATGAAACCTAATGATGGAAGCCATGGATGCATGAGAGTAAAAGACAAGAAGAGAGAAGTTGTGATGAAGCTCCAATGTACAAACCCTAAGGCTCAAACCCTAATGCTCAAACTCCTCCAAAATTTCTCTCCAAACCTATAGCATAGTAATAAAATCTTGATATCTATATCTCTCTCTATGAGAAGGAGAGGGCTCCTTATAAAGGAAAATGTGGAGTTGGGAGGCTTCTCACAACCAATAAGGGAATCCCACTTAGAAATATGTGCATTCAAGTGTAGAGAAAAATGATTTATTTATTTTTATTTAATTTATTTCCTTTTTTCATCACAAAGAGACATTTAAGTGAGGATTTTATTTATTTAATTAAAAGAGGGATTTTCTTTTAACTAAAAGGGGATTTATTTTATTAATTAAAAGGGATATTTTCTTTTAATTAAATGAGATTATTTTATTTAATTAAAAAGAGATTTTTTCTTTTAATTAAATGAGATTATTTTATTTAATTAAAAAGAGAATTTTTCTTTTAATTAAATAAGACTTAGGATAAAATGAGTAAACATTAGGAAATATTGAAATAATTGAAATAATTGCAATTTGATCAAGGAAAATTATTTGAATTGATTTAACAAAATATTGTGATGCATTGATTCAAGAAATTTATAAATTGATTCAAGAAATTTATAAATTGATTCAAGAAATTGATAAATTGAAGAATGAGGGCCCATAGTCTAAGTGACCATTTTAGGGTCCATAAATTTGCCCCTCTTTGACTAATGTGTGATCATTTCAGGAATAGGTGTAGTCAAAGAATGCAATTGAAGTGTGAGGTCAATTTGGGATCACATTACAACACAGATGTGTGGTTAACTTAGGAACACATTAGGAAAAAGAATAAAAATTTTGATAACAATTTTGTCTTGACAAAGACAAGGTTTTCCCAAGCGAAACAAAGATTGATAAAGTTAAATCAAGGACTGATGTTTGATAGGTACTAGCCCCTCATGAACAAAAAATTGATAAATTTGATCAAATTGAACTAAAGATAAGATTCTTGAAGTAAAATTAAAAATATAAGGATCACATAACGAAGGTAGATCATCAAGCATGAATGATTATGCCCCAAACTTGAGTTAAAAGAAAAGAAGTGGGGTGAAAGCAAATGGAAGATAGAAGTTTGGAAGAGTGGAAAGAAATGGATAGAAGAAAGATAATTTGCCTCAAGAAAGAGAATGCCTCAAAATTAATCAACTGCTTAAGATAGAAAATTTTGATTGAGATGACAAAAGAAGATAAGGAAATGAAGATCAAACATTATGACAATTGATTAAAATTCCACAAGAAAGATGAAGGAAAACTCTCTCAAACTCATAATGCAACCTAAAAATGCAAACTAATATGAAACTACAAATGTGTACTTGCAATACAAAAACTATAACATAGGATTTTGTTTTCATCATTTATTAGATAATGCAAAGGAACTTATTTCCATCATTGGGTCATTATTAATGGATATCAAAAAATTACACAATCATCAATTGTCACAAGCACAACTATGAAGATATGAATGTGATATATATCAAATTAGAATGTGGAAAGATTCTAACATAAGCACCAAAGACATAAAGGTCAAGATGGTTGATGTTAGCTCACCCAATTTAATGTAGCAAAACCATGCTCACATCAAGATAGAGAGGCCGAGATGACCATAAGAGTCGTTGTGAAAAAATAGTCAAGGATGATGCCTCAAATCTCCTAAGTGTTTCAAGGGTACAACAAGAGACACTCTAGAGTTTCAAGACGACACCCACAAGTAGAAAGAAAATAAAAACATGCTCCATGTCCCAAGTTGGCCATTCCATGACATCCTTGAGAGACTATTAGGGAAGGAACACTCAACAAATAAATCATTGTAGACAATGCACAAAAGAAAAATAAGCCAACAAGTCTCAGCCAATATTAAGTCTGTGTGTTTGTAAGTCACATGACTATTTTCCTTAGGACATCATCAAATCTATTAGTGAGAAGCATGATGACATTCTAGACTATAGAAAAGGTATCTGATAAGCATTGAGAAACACTATTTGCAAGAGTTTCCAAAGAAATGTTAATGCAACAAAGATATCGTAGAGAAAGCAAAAGACCACCTATGCCCCTTACACCTAGACCAGGATCAACTCCAAAACTAGGAATACCAAAAGGACATATGAAATAAAATGGATTAAGCTTAGAGTGAAAAGAGATATGTAGATAGACATAAGCAAAAGGTCTCAAGTAGCATGTGTTTCTATGTTTTTACCGCTCGGCAAGATTTTATTTTTATAAAAAAATTCTGAACATTTTATAATTTTTTTTTTCTCTGAGATATTTGATTTTTTTTGGTGATACATCAAAGCTCTTATTGCAAGGGTATCACTAAAATGATCATTTTTTTCAAGGCATTTTATGCTTTTTAGGATTGTTTCTACATCATATATGATCTTTTTTGGATTTTTTAGAATTATTTTGAGATTACTCGCTCTCAAGAAAGATCTTGTCATTTTGTTCCATTGTCAAGGAATATGTAAGGTATGATGTAGTAGCAAGGTAGATAAGATGAAAAAGCAAGAAATAATGCACAAAGAAAGTGAAAGTGATCCTCCAGGACTGACTCCTCAAGAGTACCCAAGCTAGGGAAAGATAGCCATATGAAGCATGTGTTGCGTAAGAAAAGAAAACCATAAAAAGGAGATAGCATGTGGGATAAGAAATGGAAGCTAATAAGAAAGATAGCATGAAATTGTTAGTCCAAAAAAGTAGGCATGTCAAGAGGCCTATGAGAGCCATGAATTTATTTTTGTGATCAAGCCCAATGGGTCAAATGGATAGGATAAGGATAGGATAGAGCAATAAGAATGAAGGTAAATATGTAGGCTATAAGTGAATGAGAAAGCACAATAGGTAAGTTTGTGGATAAGATAGCCAATATGAAAGGATAGTTCAACATTGTCAAGATCAAAGAGAAAAGAGGGAATAGATAGATAATGGAATAATTACACATGATGCCTTTTTTCTAGGTTTTCATCATGGTACTTATCCAAGGTGCCATAAGAAGTGGTTTTTACCATAGGAAATTTTTATTTCTCTTTACTTTTGCTACCAAGATGCCATAAGAAGTGGTTTTCACCAAGGAACATTTTATTTTTATTTTTTCCTTTTTTTTTTTTCTTTTTTTTCATTTTTTGATTTTTTTCTTTCTTTTTTAGAAAGACCTCAAGTTGTTCCAATTTATATAGTTCTCCTATATGAAGGATAATTCACGATAATCCAAGACCATAGATATGTATGCTCAAAGATGCTAATAGGGTGATGGAAAGGAGATGGTAGATAATGTATATGGAGGAAAAGGTTTTATGCTTTGGAAAGCTAGAAGGAATATGAATAGTAGGTAAGTGTATGCTTGAAAAGATTGCATAAGGGTAGATGAGAAAGTAGGCAAGATCAACATTGACACGTAACTTGAAGGGTTGTGAAATGATGGAGTAATCATGGAGGAAATAGTTTTAGGTTTAGATGTACGAGGGAGTGAGAAAATTTTGGAAGGAGATGGAGTGGAAGCCTTTGGAATCTTGATTGCCAACTTAGAAGTATTTTCAATATTCAAGTCTTTCAAAAGAGACTTGGGAATCCATATAACATTAGATTTTTCTTTTCCTTTGGATGCTTTAGAACACATTTCTTCAATGATGGATTTAGGAACCCATATTTGCTATGATTTAGCTCTTTAGGTAGTAAACCTTTGTGGTCTCTTGAATAATTGTTCTTTCTTTTCATTCACATGTCGATTAAATGGGACATAGTGCTATTCATTTTTCAATGGATTCTTATGTTTGTTCTTAAATTGATCATCCAAATTGCTTCCAAAAGACTTGGGATTTGTGAATGAACAAGGATTATATGACTAGTTCATATGGATACATGAATAAGAATTCATCAAGGATGGGTGCTTTTGTTGATCTCAAGGTATGATATGAGAGGTAGGAGATGAGCTAGGAATGAAAGTAGGATATGGGGGAACATAAGGTCCCAATATAGATGGAAGGTTTGAAGTTTTTAGTCCTTTTGGATAAGGACCAAGGATAGATTCAGGAAATGAAAAGGGATAGTGAATAGGAGTATCAACATCTTTAGAGTGAGCAATGTGACCAAGGACATCAATCGACTCATGAGTATCTTTAATAGGAGTAACACCTTTGATAGGATTGTTTGAAGCTTGAGCATAATTTTGAAGTGAATATGGAAAAGTAGAACAAGGGATTCTTTGAGCTTGACAAGTTTCTTTGGATAAAATAGGCATAGAAATTTGTTCACAATTTTTACTAGGCACAAGAGAAATAGTGGAAGTAGCATCTTCACCATATTTAGGAGGTGGATAAGACATAGGATATGGAGGGGTGAAATCTTGAAGGAGATGAAGGGGTGCTTGATCTTGATCTTTCTTGACATTTTTATTTTTATCTTTTTGAGAGTCCTCTTGACATGGAGCCACTTCTAAGTACAAGGGAGTATATGAGGTTTTCATGATAGGATCTTGAAGGGGTAGCGAAGGACTAGCTGAAATGAGCATAGTACACATAGTGCCACATGAATGTTGAGGATCTTTAGTCTTAGAAGCATGAAAAGGGTTTTCAACCATTTTTAGAATAGCTTGAGTTTCTTTAAGAGGTATCCCTTGAGGATAACTATAGGGAATTGCATGAAAAGCATCTGGACCTTTGTTTGATGGAAGAATGTTGGATAGCTTTGATGTTTTGGGAGATGCATAAGTATTGGAAGAAGTGGAGATATCAATAAGACCATCACTAGATATAGGTTCATCAACAAGATCTTGCTCAAGAGAAGTATCCTCATCATATAAATCTTTATGAATTACAACATCAATGATTTCATCATCAATAAGATCTTGAATTATACATTTAAATTATACAATCTTTAGTTTTATGACCTTTTCTTGTATGGTAGGCAATAGTGATCATCTCTCCACCATTAAGATTTTACCTCAGGTTCATAAGGTGTAGAATATTTGTATGGTAAAGTAATGATGTTTTTTGCAACTAAGGTCTCAAGCACCATGTCATATGAAAATCCCAAAGGAGTAAAAGTTCTCTCAAAAGTATGTCTAGGACCATTTTTGTCATTCTCATCTTAGTTAAAGATAGTCCCATCATGAAATATCAGCATATTCTCAAAGGAGTTATTACTCACTTTCTCTATCAAGAGGTCTTTGGATCTAGAAGATGAAGGAAATTGATGTCTTGGAGTATATGTAGACCTTAAAGAGGATGACTCACATTTATGTAAAGGTCTTAAGAAAGATTCATGTAATGATGCAATATTTTCCTCTTTCACTTTCTTTGTTTCCATCATGTGTCTAGAGAGACTAGCATGTAAGTCTTGATACCTTTCAATAATAGAAGAGAACTCATGGTCATCTAGACTTGGCTGAGGTTTGCTAGCACAGGGCTTGAAGTGCATAGTGGTTTTGAAAGCATATACAAGAAAGGAATCCCAAAGACTCAATTTGATGGATGTTTCCCCTTTTGTTAAAAGTGGGGAAGGATCTAAACATTCAAGAACATCAAACACACCAACAACCTATTCAAGTTTCTACAAGGATGCACAACCTCAACTATGGGATGTCCTCGACATATACAAGGTATGTGAGGCCCAAATCCATATACAAAAGAGAATACTACCAAATAGTTGGGAGGAAACAGTAACCCAATCTCCACCTTCACTTCCCAAAGGTGTAAATTTCTTTGGGGTTTAGCCAAGATTGACAATATTACTACTTCCAAGAGACGTGTCTTTCAATTCAAGCCATGCTATTTATACTCTGTTAGAACACAAGAGTTGAGGTTATCCCCTAGAGTGATCATTTCTCTAGGTAGGCCCCACAAAAAAAAACAAAAAATCAAGATTCCTTATTTAGGTTCCCCTAAAACTCCTTAACAAGGATTGAAGAAGAAAACATTAATAACAAAATCTTGGGGATTAAAAGACAAAAGGAGTTTTTTTATTTTATACTCAAATCCAAATGTGAATGATTTATTTTAAGCCCTTTTTTCAATGTTGGGAAGACACAACAAAAAATTTGACAAAAGAAATAAAATTAGTTTACAATAAAAAAGGAAGCAATGATCATTTTTTATAATTCAAATTAGAATTTTTTTAGTGTGCGCACCTTGATTTTACATTTTAAAATTGTTTCCATTTTTTTTCTCTTTATACCTCCAAGTTTCCTTCAAAAACTTTAATCAAGCTCATGAAATCATGAAGAAATAGGAAAATTCAAATGAAAATATATTGAAATATTTGATTCCATGAAAAGTGACAACTTATATCATGCATTGAACTTTGTGAAAATTAAGTGCAAGTTAATCATGATTTTTAACCCAGTCAACAAGATTGGACCTATATTGCATGAATTTGGACCCAAAACCCTAAATACAAAAAAGAGACCCCTATTAAAAAAATAAAATCCTTTCCAAAAATGTAAGAATTTCATAAATATATTTTCATTGAATCATTATATCCAAGATTTCTCAAGAATGAGATCTGAAATGGCAATCCATAGCTCTCTATTCTTGGAGTGCAAGGGTTTGTAATGGAGGCCCTCAATTTGACCTAGTTTGTGCCCATGCATGTACACCATGAAATGAGAGATTCAAAGAGGAAAAGAAAGAGTGCTAGTCTCCATGATCATCAAACATGCCTACAAATGAAGATGCAAGCTAATCTAAATGATAACAATGCAAAGCAATACAAGAAAGGAAATCTAATCTATGAAAGGAAATAACAATGCAATATTAATCTATGAAAATAAATATGAATCTAAGCTAATATAAAAATGGAGGGATGAAACCTGATGATGGAAGTCATGGATGCATGAGAGAAAAAGACAAGAAGAGAGAAGTTGAAATGAAGGTCCAATGTCAAAACCCTAAGGCTCAAACCCTAATGCTCAAGCTCCTGCAAAATTTCTCTCGAAACCTATGACATAATAATAGAATCTTGAAATCCATATCTTTCTCTATATCTCTCTCTATGAGAAGGAGAGGGATCCTTATAAAGGAAAATTTGGAGGTGGGAGGATTCTCACAACCAATATGGGATAATAGAGTTTGATTCATGTGAGACAAAATTCCACTAATGAGAAAAGAGGAGTGTTTGAGAAGAAAGTGGAAAGAGGAAAAAAAGGAATCCCACTTAGAAATATGTGCATTCAAGTGTAGAGAAAATAGATTTATTTATTTTTATTTAATTTATTTCCATTTTCATCACAAAGAGACTTTTAAGTTTGGATTTTAAATTTAATTAAAAAATGGATTTTCTTTTACTTAAAAGGGGATTTATTTTATTAATTAAAAGGGATATTTTATTCTAATTAAATGAGATTATTTTATTTAATTAGAAGAGAATTTTTCTTTTAATTAAATAAGACTTAGAATAAAATGATCAAACCCTAGGAAATATTGAAATAATTGAATTCATTACAATTTGATGAAGGAAAATGATTGAATTGATTTAATAAAATATTGTGATGCATCAATTCCTGAAATTGATAAATTGATTCAACAAATTGATAAATTGAAGAATGAGGGCCCATAGTCTAGGCAACCATTTTAGGATGCTAACAGTGAACACCTTATGCCATATTCTTCTTGTGATCTCAAATGTTGAAGCACATGTGAAACTAATATGCACTAGATAGCTAACAGGCCCACACAATGTTAACAAAGCCAACATAGTGTGTTATGCAATGCTTGTTTAGAAAAACATCAACTCGTATTGGTACTAAGATCATCTCACCATATCAAGAGACCTATAACCATATTCTCAAAATCAAGCATATAAAATATAGTACAACAATTTTATCCAATTAATAACCCTACCATTAAGTGAGTAATGCATTTTTACAAATGATAGGTAGAGTTATTAATATGAATAAATACTTGATAAAAAAATGAATATGATTACAATGAGTTATACCAATGCCAATCAACTTAAGGATGCATACCTTGATGTGCTCCAAGTATTACAAGATGAGGTATATCAAAAGCATTAATGAACATTTATTAGGAATCAATCAAGAATTAGGAAAGTCAAGGAATTCCCCCTAACTTAACTTCATACTACAAGGGCATGAGAACATTAAGATAACCAAAGGAATAGGGTAATCCATTAAAAATACCTCTCATCATCAATCAACCAAAGATTAAAAATTCAACTTAATTTCACATTATAAAAGCATGGAGTTATTAGAAAAATCCAAGAAATCAAGAAATAGAATGGTAGTACAAAGAATCAATATTGACAAATAGATTTTAATGCTTCGATTCCTTTGTAAATGAATGACCATCCATTTACAAGATATTTTATTTGGCCATTAATGCATAGAATCCCTTAGAATTGTGTTCAATCAATAACTAGTCCAAAATCAATAAGTATGTGAGGAATACACAATTTAACCATAGGCCTCCAAAGATCAATATGCATAAATACAAAAGTAATAAAATATAGATATTTGAGAATCCGACAACATGCACATTTGTGGAATAAAAAAAGCATGTGGTTTAATATTACTTAGTGAAGGATTAATGTCCACACATACATTTATGAATCCAATAATTAAAATTGACTAAATTTGAAGTATGGTCTCATGTGTATGTATTTTAGATTCACTAATTAGAAAAGAAGAACAAAGTTTATTATAATTCAATAAATTATAAGTAAAATATAGCTCTTTGAGAATCCAACAACATGCACATTTGTAAAATGAGGAAAGAATGTGGTTTAAGATTACTTAGTGAAGGATTAATGTCCACACATACATTTAAGAGCCCAACAAATAAAATCAACTCAATTTGAAGTATGGTCTCATGTGTATGTATTTCTGATTCACTAAGTAGAAAAGAAGAACAAAGTTGTGTATAATTCAATAAATTATATTGTTCTCCAAATGTAATTATGCCAAAATCACATCCCTTATGTGCATCTATACATTCCAATGGTAACTAACTAGTTTAGAGCATGTCATTAGATGATAAAGGGGTCCTTGAAAGTTGATATGTGGTTTTATCCACCTTATTATGATGTATTTTATGAGGCATTATAGTTGCCTTTGGTGGATATGGTAGAATGGGTAGAATATGATGTGAATGGGATTGTAAGAATTGTCGAAATAAGGAGGATAGTAGAACATAGATGGTAAGGATGAATATGGTGGAATATAAGAGGGATATATGGGTTGTTGAAAGCATGCATGATTACATTTATTGTTCATACTAGGTGTAGAATTATATTCTAAAGAACTATTTGGGCTTTTCAATGCAATAGAGTAATCCATATCTTGATCTTCTTGATTTGAAGTTTGAAAGTCTTTATCCATTACAAGAAAAACTTGTCCACTTTCACCCTTATTTTATTAAAGCTTACAAATAGCTTGTACTTTATTCACCATTATCTCATGGTTGTTGGAGCATTTGCACTTATCATCCTTCCTATAACAAATAGAACAATAAATGGTCAATTTTTTATTCTCAAAACTAAATTTTTCTAAAAAAAATTCAATTATCTACTCTTGTTCAGACACAGAAATAACATTTGGACATACCTGTGACAATGGAAAGTCAAGATCTTGTTTAAGTTGAATTCATTAGATAGAAAGAGTATAAAAACATCACCTTTGGTTGATGCAATTTCTGCACTAGTTTCTTCTTTTGATTTTAAATTTGAAAGTAGGAGTTTGGGGGCAGCAACCCCCAGTGGGTTCAAGGAGAAACATCCCTTGTGGGGTCCTAGGGTAGCACCCAAGGTGCTCATAGTATAAGGTGGGGTTGAGGGACAATGCCCATGTTGACAAGCACATTTTGCCTCTTGTGTGCCCTTCAAATTTTGCATTTTTGAAACAATTTTCACCCAAAATATATGTGTTGGAACTACCTTGAAAATGCATCATTTTTAACATTTTTTTCTTCAAAATAGCTTCTTTTCTTTCCCAATAACTCACAACAACTAGTGATCAACTAGTGATAATGTAAAATTGAATCTAATTTCTCAAACCTACTTGCAAACTCTAAAAGAATACATCTATCTAATTTATGAATGCAAATTAAGATTAACTACTTAAGCAAGGCTAGAAATTGAAAAAGCTTTCATCCAAATGCATTGTTCCTAACTCAACTCATCAAGATAACATACCTTTGACAACTTTCCCCAACAAAAGTACCAAAATGATAGGCCAACATTGGGGAAAATAATATGAAATAATTAATAGTTTATGATGAAATTTAGTTTGGTCTATATTTGTCAATCCGGGGGCATAATCTTGTGAAAGGTGTTCATGCAATATGCCATCAAGGGATACTAGTTGCAAACTTAAGGATTATGAATGCAACTACAATAGATGAAAGTAAATCTATGGAAAACCAAATAAATCCTAGTGATAGGAACATCAAAAATAGAAATAAACATCAAAATAATAATTTAAAAAAATTATGAAATAAATAAAAATAACATAAATATTTATACAAATACTAAATCCAACTCTAAATTAACTAATTTGAAAATCACTTAACAAACAAAAATATAAACATCTAAATTAATAAATTTAAATTCTTAAATAATACATTAAAAAAACACACCCAAATAAAAATACCATCGAGCTTTGCCAAAGAGTGGGCCCTTAGTCCCTAAATTATATGATGAATAAAGAAGAGACAAAGATTATATTATTTCAATCATGCAAAAATGCTATTTTTTATTTATTGCAAAATAACACTATTTGGACCTGCGTACAATAGTTTTCTCTATAGAAATGTATATATCTACACCATGATATATATCATTACTATTTACAATCAACCCCCACATTTTATAAGAAGCCTCAACACCCTATTTTTGGCCCTTTCTATGTTTGACTATTTGGTTGTTATAGTTTATGTACCATATAGACAATACAATGGTAGAAGGTTTACCCATTTAAATGGAAGGTGAAACTGACAATGCTCGTATATTAAATTTATTGGAGCTAATCTCATTTAATAGGAAATTGCAATAAATTGGTAAAGTGGAATGGAAGATAGGCGACAAGAGTAATATAAAACATGATGGCTTAAACCCAAATGGAATCAAAGCCTGATTTCCTTTCAACTAATAGATCTTTAAGATTGAGATTGTGGTAGTAGCAATTTCATTTATTACTGAATGCAATGGCCACATTCAGCTGGAAGAATAATAGTTCAAGTCCAAAATGTGACAAGAAGTGCTTATGGAATAGGTGACAGGAAGATTTGCTCCACAAATCAACATGCTAAAATAATAAAGATTAGTAAAAGCAATCAATAATGAATTGTGTATATGTTAATCCTAAAAAAATATTAAATACTACTTATATATATTAAAACACATGCAATGTAAAATAGTAATAATGAAATGGAATGGAATGGAAATGGACTAGGGAAGTGAGTATGAAGCTAAATGAAATAGATTAAAATATGGCATAGAATGGGTCATAAATGGATCTCATCAGCACAGATTGAATCAGTGGATCCACTCCTAAAGAAAAAGCTATTTTATTTCTTATAGACCTTAAGAAAATATTGCTTTGATGGGTTTATTTCACCATATGGTGAATGAAGAGAAAGTTTTGAACCTTATTCAGGAAGGCCTAAAAGCCTAAAAAGGAGGATTTGTAAAAAGGTGGGTAATTGGAAGAACATAGATGAAAAATTGAGATATTGTTTGGACCATCAAAAGGGGTGTCTGAAATGGTCAAGAGATTATTCCTTTGTTTAGAAATTTTTAGAAAGAGATTGTCAAAAAAAGCAAGAATGGAGTCCTAATTCTAGTAGGTCAATTAGGCCTAGTTTACATAGCAAGTTGTATTTTGCCAAAATAATGCAAACCCATAACTCCATTATTAAAAAGGTAAATAAGGCTGAAAAGATACTCCAAAGACCCTATTTGGAATATGGTCCTATTGGTAGAGACCCTTGTGAGTTAGTCTTGTCAAGAGAATAGGATTACCTAGTTGAGAACTATGAAGAACAAGATTGATTAGGTTAGCTATAAACCTTGGGAAGGTAGAACTTGATCTTTTTGAACCTTAGTAAGTTGTACAAGTAGAAACACTTAGAGAAATCAAGTAGAAAGAAATAAGGTAAATTGTAACTCACCTATTGTCTCTACATCACATTGGTATCAGAGCCAATATTGGAGTCAAAATTGTAGTATATGTCAAACACGCAAAATATATTTTTAAGGGTGAATTAGAGGTTGAAACTATGGCTCTTAAAATACATGTGTCAATAATTTTTATGTAAGTTGGTATAATAAATTTTGGAAGCCCAAAAGAAAGAAGAAAAGAAGGAGAAGGGTAAAGAGAAGAAAAATGTAAGTAAATGGGGTGATGAATCAGATGAAGAAGTCGAAGAGGAAGGGACATGGTAGTTACTATGGAAGTCTCTCCTAAAATATCCAAAGAACAAAAGATTTTCCCAAATCCTTTAGCAAAGATCACTTTGAAGGGTTGTCAGTCTTTTTAGGACATTGGAATGATGAAGAACTATTGGACTAGATTGATGCCATGAATAATCATTTTGATCTCAAGAAAGTTTTAGATGACAAGAACATAAGTGTGGCCAAAGAAATAGTTAAAGGTAATTCCCTATTATGGTTGAATAGTATGTAAGAAGAAAGAGTCCAAGCTGGTAACAAGAAAATAGACTCTTGGGAAGGATTCAAATGAGGCTTCAAACTCAATTCCTACTTACATAATATATGAGGTACATATGCATAAAAAGTTGTAGAACTTCAAGAAAAGGAACTTAGATATTAGTTCTTACACAAAGTACTTACATTAACTTGGTTTGAGTTTCAAAAGGAAAGAGAGTAAGGCAAAGAACTTGGAAAGGTATTTAATTGGAATGAGGCAGAATAAACAAGATCGAATCATCATCTTGGCACCTGATATAGTACTCAATTATTTTCAATTATCTTTGAGGTAAAATGAGAAGATTACAAGAAGGGGTGAACAAATTCATAGAAATAGAGAAAATAGGGGATATAGGGAAAGATGCATATTTGGTAGGAAGCAATCTTTACCTAAAAATTGAGAAGCCAATTTGGTACAAAGAAGTGGAGAAAGCAGTGGAAGGGGATATAAAGGTGATTATAGAGGCAAAAGTTGTTGACAATTTTGCTACGTTAAACATTTTGATATTGTAATTTATGGAAACATATCAGTCATATGAAGTAGGTAGAACACAAAGATGAAGATATGGAAATTATACTTATAAAATTGTTCACGTGTTACATAGTTTATTTGGCAGAACAAATAGATTTTTGATTAGCAACCTTCACAGGAACATCACAAAAACATGCAAAGTTAGGTATGGATATTTGAGATTATGATGATGTGCGCAAGTATACAAGAAAATATAGACTATGCAGATAGAGTTATGATGAGTTTATTACTTACATCAATATACAAGAAGAACAAATCATGATAAGGAAATAGATATTTTAGGTTAAGGAATTATTTTTCTTACCAAAATAGTTACTTAACTAATTAGGGACAACATCCTATATGTTAACCCTAAGTGAGAAAAATTTAATTTTCTATTTTGGTCAAATGTGTGAAGGCATGAAGGTCAACTAGACATATATTTGTAATTAGTGAGGTATAAAGAAAGATTTCTAAATGAAAAGTTATATGTGGTGTAATGTGATATTGATATAATATTTTTTTATGTGAATTTTGATGTATGACCAGAGTAATTTGAATTGTGATAATTTTTTGTGATGAGCAACAAAGGCAATATAAGATATTGAAGATATCAGTAGTAGTGTAAAGAGTTTTTCTATCTATCTCTTTCTGTTGAGAAACTTTATTATATATTGCATGTTTAGACAATCAGATCATCTTCCATACAGTTGGTAATTATATATCACAACTCCTAATAGGGTTGAGGCTTCTAACAAGGTCTATTCCTCTAACAGGGACTGAGACACTAGATAGATATAATAGACTCCTAACAGGGTCAATATCTTTTAGAAGATACTTTTGATTAGTGGATCATTTTGTGGGTACCATCCCCACTAGGTTTTTCCCTTGGCCAAGGTTTCCCCACTTAAAAGAATATGGTGTTATGAGCTCTCTTATAGAATGGTTATGTTTATTGTTCTTTATATTTAGTTTACTTTTTTATGCAAGTTATAAAGTTGTTAAAGATATCCAATTTTGGGACAAAGTTTGTGAAATACTAATTCACGCCCCTGCCCCCCCCCCCCCCCCCCCCCCCACCCTCCTCCTCTCAGTATTTCCTATTTCTAATAATTGGTATTAGAGAATAGTTACTCATAGAAGGCTTAACAACTTGAGTAAGATCCCTATGGATATAAAAGAATTATAAAAGAACCTAGAAGAATATTTTGAGCAAATTGATATTCTTATTGAAGAAAGAGATGCTTTTAAAGAAAGATATGAAGATGTTAAAGACTACATTGGAAAGTTGAAAGATAAGATAGATCATCTCAAGTCCAAGAAAGAGCCTAAAGGTTATATCAAGGAAATTGGTGAAGTTTCAAGACTAGAGAAATAAAATAAGATTGTGAAGCATGAACTTAAGATTCTAGATCTAAAATTGAGCTTGAAGGGTGATATTAGTAAACTTGAAAGAGATTTGAAGTCTAAGAACGTAGATCTAAGATGCAACCTTGCCAAAGTGGCATCTGATCTTGAGTCTACCAAGTTGTAGTATGCAAAACTAGAGAAGCATAAAAATATTGTAAAAGGAGAGTTAACCCACTCTAAGCAATATTTTGAGAAATTTTAGTCTAGTAGTGAGAAGCTTGATGAAAAAAGGTTTTTTTCCAAGACCTTCCTATGATAAAATTGGTCTTGGATATTTCATTGTAGGAAATTTTGCTAAGAAGTCTAAAGAAAGAAATGAACATAATCCTAAAATAATAATCCTATGCAAGAAAAAGAAGACTTGGACAAGATTAAGTTAAATAAATCTTATGATACACCTAAGGAGGTTCAGAAGGAAAAGTAACTTGGGCAAGTTGATGGACCTAAGAACCTTGAGAAAATTGAATCACCTAAAGAAATGAGATATGAACTCAAAGGTAGATGTCATGCATGTAATGAAATTATTCATATGAAAAGAGACTATACAGTTAAGTCACTTAAACTTGTTACTAGTTTTTAGCATTATAATTTTCATGGTTTTGGTAATAGAGCAACTAATTGTAAAAGCCTAAATTTCATAATAATAATAATAGCAATAGTAGAATTTTTAGAATTACTAACCTTGCACAAAGAAGATTTGATGAAGGAAATAGTGGAATTTGAAGAAACATTGTGTGTTACAAAAGCAATAACTTTAGACATATTTCTAGACATTGAATAGCACCTATTAACTAGCCTAGACATATATTTGGAAATAATGCACTAGTGTGTCAACTATATAACCAATTTGGTCATATAGAAAGATTCTATAGAATGGAGATGAGGAACAACATGAGGAGTCCAAATTTTAGAAGGAACATGAACAAGAATGCTAGAAGGAATAACAACATCATTAATAGCCAGAAAGACAATCTAAGAGAAAATGTAGAAGAATTTAAAAGAAGTATTTCTCAAATGCAAAGACCCATCAAGTTCACATGTGGTGTTGTAAGAATAGTCAAATAAAAAACTTGAAGGAAAATTGAAGTTAGTAGAGGTATTTGATTAATCCTACTTGAATTAAGCACTTTTATATAAAAGAATGAACATTAGAAAAATAAAAAGATATTAGAGAAAGAGTTAAGGTATATGTAGTTAGTATGATGAAGTATTGAATATGTAGAAGCTATGTGTAAGTCTGCAAATGGTTCATAGTTTGTATGTGGATACACAAAGTAAAACAAGATTACTGCTAAAGAAAGAACAACTTTTTCTTGATTGTGTACTCACGTGATTAATGGAGTAGGTAAATGCAAAAGACTTATAATTAGAATTAAGATTTTGAGCATCATTTGAATGTGCAAATATTTTAGGAGTAAATTTAAGTAAATCAAAGTTCCATTGAAGCGAGTTCACCTTTAAACCCTATTTTTGAGAAGCTAAGGTATTTTACGGATTCCAAAAGCTAAAATTGTGAATTTGAGTTCAACATTTGCATTAGAAATTGATATATCTCCAACTCATAATGTTGAGGATGAGGAAAAATCCAAGATAAAGATAAACCCTATATAACCCTTGGAATATGATCCAATAGTAGCATTTTTATTATTCCAAATAGAATGTTGTATTTAGAGAACATTGGTTGTTATCTTAAGAGAAAATTTGATATATTAGGGGAAGGGAATGTAACTAAGGAATTTTACCTAATTTATAATCAAGACATGAGTTTTAAGAGTGGCTATGAGCACTTGGAGAATATTGAACTAGTTAAGTTCTTATTTTCCCAATACTTTGATAATGAGGATTGGGTTAAAATAATATTGAGTATAATTCATGATGGATAGTTTCGGTTAGGAGAGAATGTTATACCTATGTTAGCAAGTCTAATTCATGAAGTGACTAGTCTATAAAATGACATGTTCAATACTTGTAAATGAAAAGAATGTGAAGAAACTTGTGTTGGAAAATATTAAGTATGAATATAATGGGAAAGGAATTGTAATAAGAAAGATTAAGTAGCATGATATAGGATTCATATGTAGAATCATGGCATCTAAGATATGTTCAAGTTCTAGAGAGAATGACATGGAAATAGGCTTTATCCATTCAACCTATAACTTGTGTATTAAGAAAGTGAAAGTGAACATGTGTGATATTTTGAGAGTGTAGTTAGTGGAGAATTTGGAAAGGATAAAGAAGGTGAAGAATGGTCAATTTAGATTCAAATCATTGCTAACTTACATTTTTCTCCACCTGGTTAAAAGATTCCCATTCTTGTCTAAAATCAAGTTTCTAAGAAATGAAAAGAGTACCATGGAGAAGATAGCAACTCTATATAGAAGATACCCTATTGATAAGATTGAAAGTAATATAGACTTGATTGTAACAATATTCCAAATAGAAATGAGGAAAAGGTACAAAATTCCACCTTCAGTAGCGAGAAAATTTATAAATGACATATGTTTCATGGTAGATACAAACTTCACCTACATAGAGCTAGTAAAACCTCAAATGACATATGTAGAGCCACTTGGATATGAACTTATTAAAGAGAAAGTTGAAGGGTATGTGTAAGTGATTTTGAAATCAGCTAGAGATGAAGAATTTAATAGATTTGGAATATACGAAGAAATCATTCAAATGACTAATCAAGCTCAACTAGAGAAGTTAGCTAAGAAGTTTGAGGCTACCATGAAGAAGGTCATGGAAGAATCATAAATGATTCCTTAAGAGGTAGTTGTTGTGAGACAAATAGTGGTAGGAATGAAGACAAGTGGACAAGAAGGTATTATATTTGTGACTGCACTCATAGCAACAGGACCCTTTCCTATAAACCCATTGAAAAAAGGCATAATAGTTGCACAATCTTAAGCAACAACATCAGTAATACCATATGCAATTGTGTCTCAAGAATAACCATAGAGAGAACCCAAAATTCCATTAGTGGAACCAAGTGAAGAGAAAGAAGTGAGAATTATAGAAGTAAAGAGGAAATTAGCTAGATTAGCTAAGATTAAACAAGAACCGGTAGAGACTCACAAATAGAAAAGAGTAAAGAAAATGGTAGTTGGGCTGGGGAAGAGGCAAAAACCCTAAGAAAACCAAGGAAACAAAAATGGAGAAAAGAAAATTAGAAAGTGCACCCAAAGAGAGAAAACATCGGAAGCCTAAGGTAGAAAATTTGAACATCACAATAACTAATGAATGTAATTCTTTTCACTTAAACAAGTTTTATTATCTGCACAATAATTTTGAAAGACTTCAATTAGAAAATGCAATGATATATGATTATTAACAAGAAGAAATTTGAAGACATAAAAGAATAGATCTCTAATGATATGTATGAAAGGTTAGTAAATGGGAAGAGAAGAGTAAAAGAAGTGGATAAACAAATTGGAGAGAATATGATCAGAAATGATGTGAAGTTGAAAATGAGGAACACTTGAAGAGTTTTACTACATAGTCCTTAACCTTATGCAAAGAACAAGACAAGAGAAATTATGATTATGGGAGCTAACTATGAGGAAGTGGAAGAAGAGACTTGAGAAGCCATAATGTAGATGATGAAGAGCCTTAAACCCTCCAACTCTCAGAGAACAACAATACATGTAGCAACAATAGTTCTACAAGTAACAATAGGTGTAGATACAATGAAAATTGACAACACTAATGTTATAATTGATATAGAAAAGGATCCCTTTAATGATTTTGGTATAAATCTTGACAATTTGGTAACCTATGAGAGCTTGAAAGATGAGGAAGACGGAGGAAAGAAAAAAGAAGAAAAGGAAAAGAAAAGGAAAAGGAAAAGGAAAAGGAAAAGAAAGAAGAAAGAATGAAGTTAGAAGAAGAAAAATATAGGTTAGAGGAAGAAAGAAAGAAAAATGAAGAGGTTGAAAAGAAGATAGAAGAAGAGAAGAAGATGTTGGAAGAAGAAAAGAAGATGAAGGAAGAAGAAGATAAGACGAGGAAGGAAGAAGAGGAGAAGAAGATTACAAAAGAGGAGGAGAAGAAAAGAAGAAGCAAAGCAGATAAAGAAAAGTAAACCTAGTTTGTCTAGGCTACCATCCGAGTCTACATTAGTGATATTGTTAGAAACAAAGTTAGATGATGATGATCAAGCTTAATTGATTTCATCGATCAAAAAATTATTTGAAAAGAACAAAAAGGTAAAGAGTTTACAAATTTCTTTGACAGAAGTTACAGACAAGTTGTAGAGTGTAATTTCTAAGAAAGTGACTGAAACTAGACCACAGGAAAGAGAAAAGGAAGTGATTAAACCTTTTGACATTGTATTCACACTTTTATCAGAAGTGGCATCAAGTAAAGCTCAAATATTACATGATGTAGAAATGTTTAGGAAAGTTTGTGAAAACATGAAAGAAGATTTGAGTAGTCTTGATGAAAAGATCAAGGAATTAATATAATGTTTGACAAAAAGGAAGACTATGCATGGGAAGTGTGTTGGTGCATACATATTAATCAAAGACATTTTAGATGGGCTCAATGCAAAACTCTGAGAATTAGAGGAACTTATGAATGAAGTGTAGATTCCCTAAGATTAGATTATTGATCTAGAAAGGAGAGTCAACAAAATAAATGATGAAATTATTCTCTTGGAGCTACAAAAGGAGATGATACAGAAGAGATTTTCATTGTTAAGGGAACACATTACATTGTAATTTGATCTTGTACAAAGAAAGTTGGAGGAATTCCTGTCAGTTAAGGAATCTTATGAGAAATTTGCATATACAGATTTAGAACCAATAGAGACTACTTCATATGGATTGTACATAGTTCTTAGCATTTAAGATTCAGTGAAAGATTAGTGGGATATGGAGTTTTCAATTTTGAACATAAACTCTACAGATTGCATCACAAGAATATCCACTTAGCATGAAAATGAAGGTAAATAAAAATTTTGACTTGTAAAAAAGTTTTGATACCTTTTTCATTGATTTCAAATGGGGAGAGATAAGAAAAATTAAGTAAGGAGGGGTCATAATGCAATTAGGAGATATATGGAAAAGATGGTATATGTAATGATCCATAGTTTTCAAATTTTGTAAATGCCAATTTTGAAGTTTTGTTTGTGGGTCTTAGTCAATTTTTCAATATTTTGCCATCAATGCCAAAGGGAAATATTGTTGACAATTTGGCTAGATCAAACAATTTGAATTCGTCATTTATGGTAAAATATCAATCATATGAAGTGAGAAGAACATGAGGATGAAGATATGACAGTTAGAAAATTATCTAAGTGTTATATAGTTTATTTGGCATAATAAATAGAGTTTTAATTGGTGAGCTTCACAAGATCATCGCAAACACGTTCAGAGTTAGGTATGTATACTTGATATTATGATGATAATGCATGTAAGTGCACAAGACTATATGGGAAGAGTTATGAAGAGTTTACCAGTTACAACAATATATAGGTAGAACATAGGATGATAAGGAAATGGATATTTTTGGTTAAGGAAGTATTATATTTACCAAAAGAATTACTTAAATAATTAGGACTGACATCCTAGATGTTAATCCTAACTGGGAAAAAGATAATCTTGTATTTTGGTAAAATGTATAAAGACATAAATGTTGATTGGGAAAATATTTTTTATAATTAGCAAGGTATAAAGAAATTTTTCTAAATGTGAAGTTATGTGTGGTGTATTGCAATGTAAAACAAATGTTCATGTAAATTATGAATACATTTACTCAATAGAATGAGTACTTCACTTCGACTAAAGCTATACTTCAACAAAATGCACATCTTTATTGTCAAAACTTCCAAGACAATGTAAATTATCTAAACTGTAAGTTCTAAGCTCTTCATTTGCCACCCAAATATTTTGTTTTGCACCAATTGTGAATGAACATAAAGTAGAGAAAAAATTCCTTAAGTTTATGAGACAAAAGCCATGCATTGAAGGTAAAAAGGTAAAAACACACTTCATCAATAAAAATGAAAAATATATTATTAGTAAAATTGAGTTACTTTCCTAAACAAATAAAATTGTATTGGAAAAACTTTTATTAAAGAATACATAAAAAAATATAACAAATTGTTATGTTTGAAGGGTTCAAACATTGTCCATTTTCACTAGTTCACAATTTACATGTGAATTAGTTTTTCCCGCAAAATTTAATTAGATGAATAAAAAGATTATCTACCCCAAAAGAAACATCTCAAGTCATTAATGTCCAACTCTTATGCTTCAAATCCCTAAAAATAAAATGTTAGCTTGTAGAAAATTTGAATGTGAAATAAACTTGAATTGTTTAAACTATTTTCCATTTGCTTAAAGAAATAGCACAAGCTATATGGTTGCAGTTGAATTTTAGTAGCCTTCTTTATTATTGATTAGATCTTTACTTTCCTAAACCTTTTGTAGACACATTTTTGGTGTCATTTCTTATGTCTGGGTGTAAGAAAACCTAGTCATTCCATACAATATGTTTGATTAAAAATATCAGCAACACATGTGCAAGAGAAATACATCCAACCAAAAATGTTGATAGAAGAACAAAATAGTGCTCAAATTGTAAAGCTTATACATTGTGTTGAAATTAGGGACCTCACGTAAATGACAAAAAAATTCTTGACAACACTTTCCATAACTTCTATTGGGCGAATATTTTACAACCAACAGTTTTGGCTAAAAATCTAGTCACAAAATGGGATGACTAGCCATAGCATGTGAGACAGAGTCTCTCCTACCTTAAAGGGTAGGCTCCCCCTTCTCACCATTCCCTAGATAACTCAAGGTTAGCAAGAAGTCAAGAGATTTTATAAAATGGGTGTTACCAATATCATTTCTTCTTATCTTTCAAGAAACAATCCACTTCCTCGTGGGGTGAGTAATGGGCAAGGTGAATCTCTAACTACACTTCTATCAATAGTTGGAAATAGTGATACTAATAAATCTTTACTAACTCAAAGGCTAGCCAAAAATGTATCATTTTGGCTCTAAGTTTGGTCGTACTTCTATATGAAAAAACTTTACAATTAGGGCACAAAGACTCCTAAAAGTAAGAATAACTTAACTATTTTGTTAATTTAAGAAAGAAGTATAAGATACAGACAAAGCTTCTAGCTATATATTTTCAAAACCACTCCTAGTGAAAGCTTTAGCTCCAATTTCTTCTTAAATCAGTATCCTCTTTTATTGAACACACAATAGTAACATGAATCGAGACAATAGGCACAAATTATAGTCAAAGCATCTAATTTTCTCTATCACAATTACTTCCAATCAAAGAATTGAATCCAATTGCTTCTTTTATTCACGTTTCTCCCAAATCCATACTAGACTATCAAAGTTATACTTGCACAAATATGGCAGAGCTTCCTTGCATACAAAAAAAGATGATTTTTACAATGAGGGGGCACTCCTTTATATAGGCATGGGAGTTGAGAAAAAGGTGGAGGAAAAAGTGGGAGCAACTCCACCAACTTTGATCTAGTCTAACTAGAATAGAGAATATAGGGTTACATGCAATTACATGTGCAACTCACATTACATCTTTTCATGTACATGTAACTCACATTACATGTAATTATATTTTTTCATGCAATGCATCCTCTCCAACTACAAATATGAAAGAAGAAGAAAGAAGATGGAAGAGAAGGAAAAAATCCTAGGGATTGTTCTGAAGGGCCTTGTACTTGAAAATGTAATCTTGGATGATCCTAGGATCGAAAGTTCCTATACTTTGTACCACTGCATTCACCTTGATAATCATGGTCTGGTGTCATTTGGTAACCTCCAACTCTCTTTGATGAATTTTTCATTGTCATTTGAAAAATTTGACATGTTCAAGCTTTCCTCGCTCAAGTTGTTGTGAATTCTCCTTTTTAGATTGGCACATACTGGAATCTCTGACACTTTGAAACCCTTCTTGATGGTGTCCAGATGTAAACTTGGAACAACTTTCCATCAACACCTTTAACCTTTTCTTTTTTTGAAGTAAAATGTTTGGCACATGGGAATGCATGCAAATGGTGATTGCTAATTTTTTACAAAGTGACTTGGGCTTTCAAGATGTCATTACATAGAAAATGGATGACATGCAAATGTAGCATGTAATGGTAGATGAAAGGTGAGATGAGATGCAAATGCAGATGGAGGGTGCACTCTATGTAAGTGTGAATGACATATGAGGTACAAAGCATGGAAAGATACAAAAACATGTAAATGCTCATGAAGGCACGAATGTATATAGAGAGATAGAAATGGAATGTGGAGTGAAGTGAAAAGTGCTCACGGTCTTACGAGAGAACTTGCAATTTCTTCCAAAAGAAGAAAAATGAAAAAGAAAACAATGAAAAAAAAACACAAAAAAAATGCATGCCTTTGGAAAAAGACTCAAACATACCAATAAGTAAGCCATTTCAACATGCAAATTCGAATTTGGAATTTGGAAAAATTCCAAAAGTGTGAAAATGAGAGTTTTCATCAATTTTAAAGGCAAAATGCACTTTTCATAGCATAATATATGACCAAGTGTGTAATAACAAGCTATAATATGCATGAAAATAGCAATATAAGCATGAATTGATGAGCAAGTTTGAAAATGTCCACTCACTTGGAGGTTAAAGAGCCAAAATAGCAAGTTTTATAGACTTGAAGATCAATTCTTTCTCAAATCTAGATTTTCAAACAATAATATGACATTTTTCATACTTGCATTCAACAAATATTAATGGGAAATGAAGGGTCAAATTTGATATGAAAGTGCCAAATACATGGTCTCCAAAGACAATATCATGCATTTAAAACTCAAAAACAAATGAGAGTTTTCATCATTTTTAAAGGCAAAATGCACTTTTCATAGCATAATATATGACCAAGTGTGCAATAACAAGCTATAATATGCATGAAAAAGCAATATAAGCATGAATTGATGAGCAAGTTTGAAAATGTCCACTCACTTGGAGGTTAAAGAGCCAAAATAGCAAGTTTTATAGACTTGAAGATCAATTCTTTCTCAAATCCAGATTTTCAAACAATAATATGACATTTTTCATACTTTCATTCAACAAATATTAATGAGCAATGAAGGGTCAAATTTGATATGAAAGTGCAAAATACATGGTCTCCAAAGACAATATCATGCAGTTAAAACTCAAAAACAATCCCTCTTGATCAAAGGTATCGGTTGGAAATGCATTTTTTTGAGTTTGTTGAACAAAAACATGACTTTTTAATTCAAAAATTTGGGCCATTTTTGCAAAGATGTGGCGAAAAAATGCATTTTTTAAAATTTATTTTCAACTTGTAAATGCAAAAATGACTTCCTCGAATGCATATACATGGATCAAAATGCAAAAAAGTGACTTCAAAATGCATAAAAGTGGATTAAAACCCCAATTTTTTGGGTGTTTTTAGCAAAAATGCGATTCATAAAAGGCATGAAATAAAAAAAAATTTGGCTTCTAAGTGCAAAAATGTGAGCCAAGATGTATTGCAAATGATTGAAGATGCAAAGACTCCTCTTTTCCTTGTAAAAATGTGATTTAAATCACACAAAATGGATTTATTTGAAGATTTTTCCAAAAATGTGCCCCTAGAAGGAGTTTGAAAAAAAAACACTTTTTAGCAAGATAAATTCGTTTTTGATGTTAGAAAATCTATTGCCAAGCAAAAACGACCCTAATAGAAGAAATCTCATGCAAATCCATTGAGAAAATCTCAACTTATAATCAAAATTGGGTCCTTGGAGGACAAAAACATGTTCTTCAAGAACGAACTTTTTGAGTGTCATTGCATATATTAAAACATGTTTTTTGATTAAAATAAAATAGACCATTTTGGGTTACATATTTTAAAATGTGCATCTCATCAAAATCACACTTTTTAGGTGTAATGACATGTTTTATAATATGCTCATAGGCAAAAATGGACCTTTTGGGGGAGGAAGCATGTTTTGAACTGCAACTCAAATTTTAGATGTTAAAGCATGGAAACTTCACTTTTAATGCAACAACATAAAAAAGGTCCACTTATGATAGACTTTCGATATAATGACATCAAAAAGGTCCACCAAAGTAAACTTTATATGCAGTGACAAGTAAAATATCCACTTTTGATAGATTTTACATGTTATTGCATATAAAATGTCCACTTATGAAGACTTTAAATCATTTAATTCATTAAAAATTATAAAAAATATTATAAAATAGGTCATAAACAATATTTATTTATTATATTAAGAAATATAACATATAAATATCATTTCAAAAGTAACATTTAAATAAACATTTGATTTTTAAAACCAAAAATTAAACTAAAATTATATAGTTATACAGTTACTTTAAGTGAAAAATGAAAAAGTAACTTAACTTAAAATTATAACATAAAGTGCACTATAGTCACTTTAAGTTAAAATTTTTAAGTTAAAGTAACTTAAAAACATAACAAAAAGTGAATATAAGTTATACTTATCAAAAAGTGAAAGTCAAATTGAAAATATAACATCATATTTTAATTCGTGTTGTTGCACCAAAAAGGTCCACTTTTGCATCTCTAAAACATGCATATCTCTTGACTGACAACTCTAATCAAGCTCTAGGTTAGACCAAATCAAAGAGAAAAGCAAAAGGTGTGACATGAGCAAAACCAAAGGACTAAAAATCAACAAACACAAACTCAAAAGAAAAGAAAAGAACAATGAAGGCTTCAAAAATTAAGCAAAGGCTCAATAGAAAACAAAATGAAAAAGACTTCACAAAAGCCTTTAGTAAAACAATTTGATATATGAATTGAATTCAATTGATCAATCAAGATTAACCAATTGAATATTAAATTCGAGCTTAGAAAAATGCAAAACTAGCTTGGAAAAGTTTCATGTTGTTACCAACATTTTGTGGTGACAAAATGCAGGACAACAACTTCATCCAATCTACATACATGTGTCATCTCAGTCATGATTTCCTCCTCTATCAAAATTGCATGGTCTATAGTCCATCTTGAGTGTAGATGAGGAAGAAGAGATGGCATTTTCTTGAATTCTCCATCTCTTTTTTGTTGCCAAAGTTTGAAAGGGTTTTGCTTGCATGGAGAACAAGTCTACCAGAGATGGTCACTGAACCAAATATCAGTGACTTTTTACATAACGCTCACAACCCAGCAACCTCGACATGACATGTTGTGCTAGAAAAATATGTTGAACAAATAAAGTGACTTGTATACTAAACATATAGCATTTCAATATTTTGTGGCAACGCTTTTCCGTATTTCATGACTTAAGACTATTGGATTGTCTAAACAATCTAGCTAAAGTCTTTTCAGGAGAGAAGCCTATCAACTTAATAATTATTTTTTTAAATATTAATAATAAATATATTTTTTTATATTTTATCAATTTAAAAATATTAAAAGACCAAAAAATAAATTTTAAATTTAATATATTTTATTCTATTTTTTAACTTTTGAAATTTGATTTTATTTATAAGTTTTTAAATTAAAATTTAACATCATCATTTTTAATATTGTTTAATTTCATTTGAATATTTTATTTCAACATATTTAATATCTTACTTTAAATTCAAAATCTATAAATGCATAATATAACATCAAACTACTAATTTCACCTATTACTAACTCTAAATAAATATTCTTATCTTAACTTTGATTGTATTGTCGTTTGTTGTATCCTTCCATAGGTGTTCTTTTTCTCACCAGCTTTACTTACAAACATATAGAGCATTCAATATAATGGTTTTCTAGATACATTTGTTTTATGTATTTTGTGATGCAAATTAAATTGTGAGGTTGCTGAGTACATAGGTGTCTATCTACTAAAATTTGGTATCTCTATGATGTGATCAATGTCATACCAATTGTATAGGCTCGTCCTAGAATGTCATGTGGACAAAATAGTCAGATAGGAAAAATAACATAATATGTCTTAGACAATTTAACATCAAATAAAGGTCAAAATTCCAATTGTTCTAATTGTTAGGTGAGGACCATCTTTTGAATATGAAATTGGTAGATGGACACTATTAAAGAGTCATGGAAGGAAATAATAGCAAAAGGGTAGTGGATACACAATAGCATTTTTATCAAAGAATATGCAAGGATGTTTAAACATTAAAGATAATTTGAATAAAGAGGCAAGATTACATTATAAACTAATGAATTTCTTACTTCAAAACATATTTATCATAATCATGATGGGACCAATGAGTAGGAGCGGGAGCATAGGGAGAGTGACTAGGGTTTCTTGTGTTGAGGAGGCCATTGACAGTAGTGACAACAAGGAGTCAATGGTTGGAGGATCCTCCCCATTCATGTGCCACCTTGGGCTGATGTTTGTTGCAATGACGGGAGGTGTTTTTTTTTTTTGTGTACATGTTTTGGCCCAGGGGATGTTCTATGTTCCCAGGGGTCTTGTGCTTCTTGTTGGGTGGGGACTGCCTATGGTCGCTTTGTGGGGTTTCTCCATAGTTTTGATGTTGTTACAATTACCTTTATGTGCTTACTATGGTGTGGAAGGGTGTGGAGTTTATGGGTGGAGGAGTTTTTCACTAGCACTCATGTTCCCCACTTTTGTATTTGGATGTGTAGGGTTCTTTGGCCTAGTTGTGGTTTTGATCTCTGCCTCTAATGGGCTATTTTTTATTTAGAGTTTGTTAGAGATAAAGATGAAAATTGGTTTGGATTGGATGGGTATGTACAGAAACTTCAACAATATTGCTTCTCCTTGGGGCCATGGCTCATGGGGCTCTTGTGTGTCCTAGGGTTTGCAGGGGCATGAATGTCGATGGTCTTATCTATAAGGGAATTGGTTTCCATGCCCCTACTTCTAGTTCTATTGATGGGGCTTTTTTCCCTAGATGATTCTTCAATTTCATGGGTTTTCCTACTAGTGGAACCCCTTGGTTGGGCACAGCTATGGGGTGCATTATTTTCCCATCATTTGGGGATTATCTTGCCTCTTAGTGCTTGTTGCTTTGGGGTTTCCTTTCATTTATCATTCTCTGAGGTGAAGACCTCCTCTATTTGGTGGTGCAATCTGGTTGAGGCATCCATTTTGGGGCTTCTGATGGATGTCCTACCCAGAGGTGTCTTTTGTTTTGTTCTTTCACTTTCCTACTTCATATTGAGGTGGAGAACCCTATTGAGGTTGGGGAAAAGCTTATGGAGGTAGTTGGTTTTTGGGGGAAAGTGGTGATGAATGTGTTCAATGGGTACTCTCCTTTTTTTTTGTGAGTATCTCTTTCTTATTGTTAGCGATTTGGCTAGACAGAGCATCTTTGGATAGTGTACTTCATATGGTGAAGAAGGAATGACTTCATAGCTAAACTATTTGATGCAAAGAGGTGTGTTACTATCTTTGAGGATGGCCTGGGTCATCCTCTTTTCTTCCATGTTCACATCTCCTATGGGGATGGAGCAATCTTCTATTAAGGTGGAGATCATATTTTGGCACTAGGAAGTAGAGGAGACTCCTATCGAGATGTTGTGTACTTGTGCTACTTTTAGTAGTTTTGTTAGTGGAAGAAAGTGGGGTAGCTCTTACCTCTAGGGTTTGTTCTTCCTCCTCCATGCTCCTCTCATTACTATTATGTTGATATGGGAGTTTATGAGGAGCTAGAATACTTTTTACAACATTTTCCAAGGTTGGAGGTGTTGCCTTGCCTGCACCCATGGCTGGAGGTTGTATTTTGTTTAAGTTTGCAAGTTTTGTGGGGGCTTGTCCCAAGTTATTGATTGAAAGCATTAACCATAGTTGGTGGATTAGTTCCTTGTGGACCTTTGTCTTTGACAGATTGAGATTTGATTTATCTTTATCTTTCATTACTAGGTGCTAGTAATGTTTTGTTATTGGCATCTATAGTTCTCATTGTATTTCAAGCCAGCGCCCATAATTGTTACTTTTCTTAATATAAACATAGAGAAGATTCAATGTGGAAGATTGATTTATTTTTTCTTGGTCTTTTAGACCACTAGTCTTGTGGATGTTATTAAAATTCCTTCTTTCATTCACTCAACATAGTTATTTAGTTTTATTTTTTGAACTATTTGTATCTATTATTTTGCATTTATTAAAAATAATATTATATTAAAAAAGAGGTAGGTACTAAATTATATCTAATCAATATATTCTTCTAGTCATAAATTATGTCTTCCTATTCATAGTTGGTGTCTCTATGTTAGAATTACTATTTATATAGACACACATACACAAGTGCGTGTGCACACACACACATGTTAAAAAAGATGTGGATATAAAATTATATCTTTGTAGTTATGTCATATCAATAGCCCGACTCATCCAACTTAGTTCAAGATTTGTTTTTTGTGCTTGTATGATCATTTATAGAAAAAATTACTAGCATTTTCACCGAAAGGAGGCGGAATGGTTACGCTGATAGAAATATATATTATGGTTGTTCTATTAAACCATTCAAAGACATTACAAGCATCAAGATGTTCCTTTTTTATGTGCATAGTTTACATCACATTTTCAACAACTGCATGTAAATGCTAATTTCTCTACATCTTCTCTTCACTATAATAAGTTATGCTTGTCATCAAGAAGTATGAAGAGGAGACCAGTGTTATAGTTTTGCATTATTTGATTTGTCATGCAAATTGGTTTTGTAAGGGAACCTCTTCCTTTTTCCTTACAATTGTGTATGGGTTCTTCTCCATCTTTGAATATCTTTCAAACTAAAATATTGGTTGAATGTGAAAGTTGTTTAGTGACCTGACTCTTGACATGGTTGTAAATGTCAACCTTTGCATATTTGTCTTTCCAATGTTGATAGTCACTTTTTGTAGTGTCAACCCTTGGGATTTTTGTATGGTAATGCCCCATGCCATCATCAACAGTATTTTTCATCTAGTGCCTAATGACATAGGAACAATTGGCACAAATTCAGGATTGTCTTTTTCCCATGGTGTCCCATGGTAATTTTCAAATCTTTTTATAAAATACATTGGAACATCGAGTGGGCTAGTGCCAAGATAACTTACATAACTTTAATTATTTCACTAAGAGCTCCAATCACAAGACCTGCTTCTATCCATGTACTTGTTTCAAATATTGTACATTGCCCTTTACAAAGTAGGATTTATGAGTCAAGTTTTTCATTGCTCGCCATATTCTTAGTTGTACTCCATGTACTTCTCCTTGTGATTAGAGTTGTTGGGCAATTCAATAATTTTAACACACTTCTATTGTGTAGGTTGATTGAGTGAATGGTTGCAAATAAGTGCATTACATTATCAAATTGTTCCCTATCCACTACCTTTATTTGTTAATTTATTTGTCTTCCTAGAAAATGTAGATCCAGAACCCATTTCAACATTTGGGTCGAATATAGTATGTACCAAAATAGATTTTTCAAAGCAATTTTTTGTTAGATTTGTCCGCAGTATTGAAAAAAATAGAAGTCATCAACGATGAGGAGTTCAAAAGGCATATTATACTATTGTGTGTGCTTGGCATGTTTTCATGCTCAATCTCCATGCTTAAAATGGTTTTAGAGGATCATTTTCCTCATAAAGTTCAAGTCAAAAGAGTCTTCAAGTGTTAGGAAATCATTGGGATAAATAAACATGTTAGAAAGATTAAAGATAACAAATGGTTTGAAGTTTTGATGAAAAGATCAAACACTGAAGAGTGAAGTTGGGAAATACTTTTCAAATTAACATTATAAATTTTTGTAATACTAAATAAGATACTTGTTTGATCCTATCGTGGGAGTACCTTTGCAATGTTTATGATGTCTTGTGCAAAGCTTATTGTCTACCCTCTATTTATGTTGACCTAAAAAGCTTTGTGTTACTTGTACTATTGGATTTACTTTTGCAATAAGATTTCTTCCACATGGATTAGTCCATCTTGCTTAATATTGAGAATCAGTGTACACCTACAAGCATCCTCAAGTAATGTCCCTTGCATATGCTGCAAACTTATATGTCAGAGAATGTATCAATTCTTTGATGAAACATTTTAATGGCTCAGATTGTGCATATTCAACCTTCCTATTACCTTTTGTATGTGTCATGCTCTGTCGTTCTCATTGCGTTTGTTGATATGTATTTGGTTCCCTTTCATTTCTCAAATTTTGTGTTTACACGCTTTCTTGTTATTTACAGTGGGCACGATAGTTCTGGTTGGCCTTATGTTCTTGTGATTATTGCGCTTCTAATTTTGTAACACAATTACATGCATACATTTAAATATATGATTAAACTTGTAATATTTAAAACAATTTATTTTTTCAGAGTATTTCCCCATTTCATCAAATTTGTTTATGATTGATTGATTAAGAACCCTTCCAAAGTATAATTGTCCAAAACAATTTCACTACTAAATTTAATGTTATTTAAAATATTAAATTCCACTTCAACAAAATATAATTTTGTATAGTATATTGTATCTAATGAAAAATATTAGGTCACGTTAAATCTTCCTACTTAATAATTTTCTACATAAAATTGATTTCAAAATAAATAGATAAACATTGTTAATACAATTTCAATCTTTATCATATTCATATAATTTCCAACATTTAGATAATAATAGTCATATCGATTAAAATTTTCTGAAAATATTATTTTCTGAAACTAATCCCAAAAAACAGCCGAAAATAATATTATTTCCTATCTCTTCCCAAATTGTCATAAAATGGTATGTATATACTAAAACAAGGATAATATGTCCAAATTAGAAATCTTGAAAATATATTCATAAAACAAAGCTAATTCAAAGCTATTTATTTAAGACTATTTCTCGGAACTTTGTGAAATTAAATTTTTGACAGAAAATTCGCAGATAAAGTTGTCAGTTTGGTCGAAAAATTGAAAATCCTTCCCATTAATTATTTACCAGCCAATTTTTATCTCACTCCACTTTTAACTCTTGTTTTGATATATATATATATATATATATATATATATATATATATACTAGTTTAATTTTGTCTTTAAATGTTATTTTTTAGTTTCTATAATTTATTTAGTCAATAGAATATTTGTTATACATATTATTATTATTTTTTTCTCTTATTAATATTTCATAATAGATTTTTTGATGAATTTTTTTTAATGATTTTTTTTTTCATATTTGATAAATTTTATATAAATAAATAATATTTATTAATCTATTTAAATGATTTTAATAAATATTATGTTATTTTAAATTATTAATTATTATTAATTTAATTTTTTTCCATAAGATTATATTTTAAATATCCACTTTTAACTATTATTTTTCTTTTTTTACTTATTTAAAATATAGTTGCTTTTGATCTCCACATTAGCTTATGTTGTATCTCTATTTATTTAACTTTTAATTTTTTAAATTGATTTAGGTTTTAGTTTTTAAATTTTTTTAAAAAATTTTATATTAGTTTAGTTTTTTCTTTAAATATTGTTTTTTCATTTCTATAATTTATTTAATCAATAGAACATTTGTTACAGATGTCGTTATTTTTTTAAAATTTTCTTTTGTATTTCTCTTATTAATTTTTTGTAATAAATTTTTTGATGAGGTTTTTTTTTAAATGATAATTTTTTCATATTTGATAAATTGAATTTAATTGTAAAATCTTGAAATTATTGAACACACTTCTTAAGCAATATTCAAATTTCCTAAATATTGTAAATTTTATATCATGTTTTAATCTTCAACTTTTTTAGTTTTATATTTTCATATTTAAAAAACTTATATTTACATTATTTTAATGTTTATTCTACATTTTTCTCTTAAATCTCATCTCATATCAGTGTACTCGTTGCATGTACAAAAGCATGCATCTGCTAGTTATAGTTTATATTGAGTGTGTTGATTTCTGACTAAAAGGTGAGTGAGTTTGAAAATGGTAAGAATTTTTTAAGTGGATTCATAATAAATGAAGAAACATGCTAACCTACGAGCAGTCATATTGATCAAAATCCATGTTTATGACACATGATTAGAGGAATTTGCAATTTCTCTTGGAATTGGATAGCCATATAAGACATTACATGCCAAAACTTGAGGAGACCATCACATGCAAATTGTTAGCAAAATGTTCAGCACTCCTTTTGGGATTCATGACAAGGGATTAACCACCTCCTATGCACTATAAGTTGACTGGTTGTATCAGGCACTAATAGATTGATCTTTTGGTACAATGACAACCCCACTCTAACAGGATAAATGTCTGACTTGTTATGGTCTATTTGTAACAATATATAATAATAATAATAGAAAACTAGTCATTTGCATGCTCCTGATTATTCTTTATGGATGAAGCCATAGTGCTTTGGATACTGAATTAGAAAAAACTAGTTAAGAAGGTTCATTATTAGAACACCAACCGTAGTTGTGGCTCATTGTTTGTCAACTATTGAAATGGTTGATCTGATTGTACCCTATGCTTTGTGTTCATGTCTCTCTAGAATTTTGGTGTCGGTTATAAAGTTTACAAAAGAAGTAAGAACCAATAATTAATGACTACAATGAACAAAGCAAAGCCTTGATAATTTAAAAAATTTCATAAAAAATTACTATTGGATGCCATCACTGACCTTGTTTACAAAATCGAATCGACATCGCCAACCTCAATTTAGATGAAGCCACATATTCAATTTGTTATGTTTAGGATTATGTAGCTTTTCAAATGTGGATATTAAAAAAGCCTATAGTTAATGCGGCAATAAGTGTATGATGAATGTACTAGCATAGAAAAGAAGATAAGGAAAAATAGTGACATTGACCATTTCATTAACTCTACAAGTGCCTATGATATGGCACTTTCTGACAAAATTTTATGAGTGGTATTCTTTTAATGGGTAAGAAATTTTATAGAGGTATCAAAGTTCTTCACATAATAGCCTATTGACTAATTAAATTTACCCCATAAGTTCAAGAGTCTTGTCAATTTATAATGCCACAATCTTGATTTTATTGACTTTTAATCTACAACTTCATGAAACTCAACTAAACTTTTCCCCATCTACTACAAGTGTTGGTCCTTCAACCAAACTGTCGTTGAGAATTGAAGAAGAAAATATCCAAATAGACTAGTGGTAATTTTGTTCCCAACTGTAATACATATTATTTTGAATTAATGTAAATAGATTATCACTACCCTATCTTCCCCAACAAGTGAGAATAATTAATGGCATGGTGAGATTAGATGGCATGGCTTATGTTTACTACATAGTCAGAAAATATCTATGGCTTCGATTGTCCAATTATGTTGCTTGGAGAATATAAAAAATCATGATAGGTATTGTACATTACAATAAATCTATCATTCAAAAGTATAATATCATAGTTACAATATGAATATAATGATTATAGTTTACCTTGGCAGATACCTAAGACCAGGAAAACATTTGGAAGCTTTTACATTAGCATGGTTGAAGGAATTTATTTCATTTCCACATCAGTAAATCTATGTCTGAATGTGAGGTTGTAATTGGTGACTTGATTGTGTGCAAGAATCAACTTTGGATGCAAAGGTATACAATTTAAGTGGTGCACTTGATTTTAGGCACTTCCTTCTATTGAATCATTTATTTCAACATAAGATTGTGATGCAAGTTTTTGCCCACCACATTTTTGATAAGTGATTGAAGAACCATAAGGGTTGTAGTAAGTGCTAGTGCTCTGAAAGGCATTTGTACTTGATGAATGTAGTGAAACTCCAGCTACATAATCTTTGAAGCTTGTTTTGCATACATCTTTAGTGGAAGCCTCCCCTAATTGATAAAAAATTGAAATATAAAATAGCATACTATTGAATCAAAAAGTTGAATATGAACAAGAATAGAATGTAAAATAGAACTGATTTTATTGATAAATATATGTGATTAGGCTCTTTTTATAGATGCCTTTACATCTTTCTAGAATTAACTTACAATATTTTACTTGTACCACAAAATGACAGAACTGAAACCAATCTTAACAACCTTGACTTATGTGGATGGAAGATCTACTCTAAGTGTGACAAATAACCTAACTATATGCAATTTTATAAGAAACATGAGTGAGATGTGGAGTTAAGTGCAATAAAACTACACATGTAGTATGATTTCTTCCAACATTCTCCCTTAATTTGTACCACTAAAGACTTTGTATGTGGGAGAAATTACAGTTTGAAATTCAAATAGAATGGATCTTGGCATTGAGCCTTGTTAGGTACCTATTTACAACATTAAAAAAATTGGCTCCCCTTTTCACTATCAATTTGTTCCCTATCTCATTGTGATGTGGGTTTTTAACTAATTCACCCATAACTATTTGGGATTTCCACAACTAATACAACTGCTTGTGCACTAGGTTTTTCACCTATGTAAGTGGTTTTGGCTTACCACAAACCCTTCAATAGACTTATAGGTTTTCCACCTAAACAAGTGGTTTTTGATTACCACAAACCCTTCATGGACTTTTAGGTTTTTCACTTAAACAAGTGGTTTTGGCTTACCATGAACCCTTCAAAATTTTAGGTCTTGCACCCAAACAAGTGGTTTTGGCTTACCACAAACCCTTCAATAATTTTAGATTTTTCACCTAAATGAGTGGTTTTGGCTTACCACAAACCGTTCAATAGCTTCACCTAAACAAGTGGTTTTGGATTATCACAAACCCTTCAAACTTCACAAAAACATTGTTCCAATAACCAAGACACCAGTTCTAAACTTTTCTCATGCACAATAATATTGAGTCCATATGAAAGACAATCCATCTACCAAGGCACATGAGTACCCAGCTATTGTGCTCACTAGTTCCCTAGGAATATTTTTTAGATACATGGTTCATCAATAAAGAAAAAACATATTTTAGAGTGTCAAATACTCTCAATAATGCACTCCTTATAATAGATAGCTACAATACTCACTTGAGGGATATTTGATTCAACAATCTTCGATTACATGACTGCATCTTGACAATAGCATAGCCTTCACATTTAGATAGACACATCCAGTTACTATCAATCCATACACTTACATCCCACATCATAAATACATTTAAGAAAATCTTCATTATGTGATAGAAAAACTTTAACATACCATCTCCCAACTATTTTGTATACCTAGACAAACATAAATATCTTTCTTTACTATGATTTTCAGCACTTTTCTGACCTTTCTTTAGCTAGACAGTAAAAACACTTGCTCGCATGAACTAACCTACATAAATAAATGAAAAATATTTCACACAAACAAATTCTACAATAGCCTGTGCATCATAGATGCTATGATATAGCCATATATCAAAGAAAATAACTATATCACAGCCCTTGAATTGAAATAAGCTCAGATACCATGATAAAAACTAAAATATAAAATCACACACTATTGAATCACAGAGCTGAATAGGAACAAGAATAGAATGTGAAACATAATTGATTTTATTGATAATTATATGTGACTACTATATTGAAATGGTTGTGATTAGGATCTTTTTATAGATGCCTTTACATCTTTCTAGAATCAACTTACAATCTTTGACTTGTACCATAGAATGATAGAACTGAAACTAATCTTAATAACCTTAACTTATGTGGATGGTAGATTTTGTCTAAGTGTGAAAAATAATCTAACTGTATGCAATTTTATAGCAAACATGAGTGAGATGTAGAGTTAAGTGTAGTCAAACTGCACACATAAAATGAGTTCTTCAAACACTAATAGCATTGAAAGTGTCAAGGTCATTGATGTTTGGGAAGAACTTATTACTTGAGTGCACAAAAAGGTCACTTGAATAAATCTCAAGGGTATGTGTAGGGTCATGGTGTGCCAAAATGTCTAAAAGCATTTCAAAATCCGCTTTGACTTTTTTCCACCCATCCTAATACCAAAGCTAAAAAGTTAGGACCAAGTCTTATTGAGTATCTAATTTCATATTAGATACCCGATAATATCAGGTATCTGATATTAAATTGGATACCCGATACCTATAACATTGATTTAAAAAAAAAACCCAAAGGCTATTTTCACATTGCATTTTTTGTGTGTTGGAGAGCTCCCTCTATTCTGGTATCTAATCTCAAAATGCGTATACAATATTAGTAAGTATTTTTTGTTTTTTTAAATTTTTTGAATGAATCTTATTATAAATTAGTTATTTTTAATTGAATTTGTTAAAAATTAGGTTTTCTTTAATAGAAATTGTTGAAGTTTAGGTTGTTTTTAATAGAAATTGTGTTTTGCAAATTAATAGGTATAACTAACCGAAATGATGATACTGAGGCAAGAAATAATGCTCCTTGTAACCCTCCACCAAATGATCCCCTACCTCCTCCAAATCCTCCTCGAATCAAAGATTTGATATTTGCAAATCTCACCCAATTGAGGGTTTTGTGAACCACATATAATACTATACTCGCATTGGCTCTTATGTTATCCATGTTAAACACCATAGTGGATAATATTGAAACACTTACCAATGAACAAAATGTTACTATTCGCTGGCATGACCAAATGCATTGCACGTTTGATGATGGGTTGGACTATGATGAGGTATGTGGCCCTAAATATAAGTAAAGATTATTTGGTTGTCCTTTTTTGCAGACTCAAAAACTAGTAAACAAGTCGAATGCACAAAGCCCAAACTATCAATTAAATGGTGCACAAATGAGGCTATGCGTGTGAACTTTAGTGATCATTAGTGGATGGTTTTTGACATCCTTCCACACAACAATTTAGAAGTGTCATTTTATTTCCTTAGAAAATTGTATGTAGAATTCATGTTGCACCTCAAGGTGAACTATTGGAGCATGAAGCCCAACATGGGTGTAGGATGAGGAGCTCCTCAGGATAGACCCTGTGTCTAGTGGAAGAAATTTGGCACTTTTGTCCCCCTTGCTGATGTCTCCCCCCCCCCCCCCCCCCCCCTCAAGTGTAGCATCCTTATATCATTGTAGAGGCTAGCTCTTAGACTATTAGAGCCATCCATAAATTGAGTAGCCTATTGATATCCTCCCTATGTTGATGATGCTGGCGTGAGTTCATCATTGGTGAGCTCATTACATGTTTGTGTGCCCCATACTTGCATAACATGTAAGAATATTTGTTTGGGTCCCATAGGTGATCTTTCTGAGTATCAGTTTGTATTTGACGAGGATACACCAGATGCATGTATAGAGGCTACACACCTTGACATGAGAGAGGAGGGGCATGCCGAGGTATGGACTCCTTCTGTGTTGGTACATGTATACATTTTTTTGTGATCTTATTAGGATCTAGGACTATTACAGAGGAATGCTTAACATTATTTCATAAAGTAAAATTTCAAAGCGTTAATTAGCAAATTAACACAACTTAAATGCTGAAATGAACAAAGCATAAAAAGGTAATGACTGAAAGAAAGAGAGTAGAGAGACATAAGGAAAAACACGATTGATAACGGAGTTCATCCGCGGGTTGGACTACATCTCCGGGTCCTGCTCCAATAGAGGGACCAATCTGATTTGCTCCAAAATCAATTACAAGTGTTCAAGATCTTCCCTTCAAACACAATTACAGCATTACTCTCCAATGTGCAGGAATAATCATCAAGTCTCCAAAATCATAATCTCCTTCTCATCACCTGGATGGCTTTCCAAAGCCCACTACCCCCATTTTATACATCAAATTTAGCCAAAAATGGGCTAAAACAATTAACTAACAAAATCCCCCATTTTGGTTACATATTTCGAATTTACCCCTTTTACCATTATTTGGATATGATTTGACACCAAAATTAAGGGTTTGTTTTCAACAAATACCCCTAATTAAATAAGCTTGGGCAGATTTGTTATGAATAGATAACAACTCTTCCCTTAATATTCTATATACCATGAATAGCCCATTGGTTGGCCTTAATTTTAGGAGGCCTATGGTTAGGAGTTCAACTCCCATTATCTCATTCCTTTAATTTGAATTAAATAGCTATTTTAATTCAAATTTTAATGTTTTCCCTCTCTTTATGATTTCGTGATGTCACGTTGATGTCATCGAAATCCATACTTTTACTGGAATTTGAAACCATCATAACTTTTATATCCGATCTTCGTTCTTGATGAAACGAACGCCATTGGAAAGCTTTTGACGAGCTCTTTCATTTGGAATCCATTGTCAAATACTTTTGACATGATTATTTTTTCACCCTTTTATGACCTTTGGTCCCAGTTTGACCATTTTGACCAGTCATAATTTTTGCACTTGAACTCCAATTTTGATCGTTCAAGTTATGTTGGAGTCAAAATTGTGAACACTTGTAATGATGTTGATTCTTGGAGCATTGGGGACATTTTACTTTTCAGTAATTTTCATCCCCTGGATCATTTTGTTACTACATATGTGATTTAAAGTTAATCTTTATAATAGAGTAATTTTAATTGTTGAGCCATATTGACTTATAGATGTATGTGATCTTTATTCATGTTTAGTTGATAACTAAGAAGGAGCTCAAACAAGTTGATAATGTCACACTCTCAACTATTTCATTTGGCCATGAGACATCTATAGTATATTATTTTGTGCTCTCATTTTTTTTTCTATTTGATATTGTAGCATATATGGTTTCTAATCTTTCTTTTTTCTTGTAGGTATCACATGTCAATGGGGGATAGAGTGAGGGGGATGAGGCAAGACCCATTGACAAGGGAAATTTAATTAGGTTCTTTCTATTTGATTAAATATCAATGCATTCTTGTAAAATGTTTGTGGTAATAAAATTTAATTATGTTCTTTATTGTATAGGGTGTGGCTATTGGTGATGAGTCCATGTAGATTCCACATCATAGACACTCTAGCATTTCCATTCACACTAAGAGCCCCATCGTATGCATAAGTATCATTTATTTTTTATTTTCCTTATTTTCTTAAATAAATTTAGAACTAATTTCTGTGACATTAACAACTAGTATTTTTTATCTCATAGGAAACACCTAGTGCACATGAGGTTGGACAATAGAGTTTTGTATCTTTGCTGATGCAACCATTATATCCTAAGGAGGAGTCAACACAGGTAAGTTGTAGTTTAAAATCCTAATTATATGTTATAAATTTAGTGTTCTATGAATTATAATGTTATAGTTTAAGTTGTAGATTCATCTAACAAACATACTTGAACATACACAGGCCACAATCAGAGAAGTTCAAGCATTGCCGATGACATATGAGAGGACTCCTAACTGGCGTAGGAGGTCAAAAAATGAGGTATTTATGATGAAATTTTAATACTATAAAACCTTATTAAAAAAAATACCATTATGCATTTGAGTAATTCAATGTTAGATACATAGAATCATATAAATTTAGCAGTTTAACTTTGGGTTTTCCTTTTTAGTTTATGTAGGAGGCATCCAATCCACATAGTGCAGTGAAGAGGCTGCATTTTGATCATCCACCAACAACCTTAGATAGTATAGTTGTCATAATATGTGTCATGAGACATTTTGAGATGTCATATGCCACATTGTTTATAGAAACATTGATATTAGACACATTTCTATGTCATGATCAACCACATTTTGTATATGGATCTATATATTTTGATATATATTTGCGTGATTTATCTATGGATACATGAACTTTGATATATATTTGTGTAATTTTTCTATGGATACATGTATTTTGATATATATTTTATTCATTTATGTGCATAGTGGTATACATATTAATTTAGTATAGTATTGTTCAATTTATCATGGATCATGTGTATTGTTCATGTTTATGGAATATCATTCATTTTGATCATGTTTGTTATATTTGATTCAAATGCAATAATTTTTTAATAACATTTTAACAACCTTTATTATCAAAATTTGATGCAATTTTTAATTTGAAATGCTATCATATATGTTTAATTTGAAATAATCTCCTCCTTCACCCTGGTACATCAACTTTACAAAGAAAAATGAGACAAGTGTTATTATGAGGCTTTACTACACATTCGGCTTACCAAGCCCATGTGACATTTTGGCAATGTAGGAAAGATTCAAGGCTTCCATCAACATCATGAAATTGATATGTATGAGTTTGGATCAATCAACAACTATACGATAACTAAAAATTAATACCTCAAACAAATTTCCACTGGATGTTGTTGTTAGCACATTAAAATCATAGTCATAGCAAGGTCATTTCACACCTTATATAGGTGTTTCAAACCTTTTATGGTCATGCTCAAACCCATAACTACCTCTTTCCTCTCATTTTCAACTTTGGAAGGTGTGATCCCACAATAATGGGTTCTCCTTTTTGACCAATTTTGACACAGAAATCAATATTTTTGCAACAAATGTCACGTTCAAGTGACTATATCTACAAAACTATAAATAATTTCAAGATGAAATAAACTAGTGATTTTGAGTACTTTGTTCCTATTTTGTAACCATATTTTTTAATCTAAAAAAATATATTATTTATGTCAATTTTTTTTATCTCCTTCGAAAAGTGGTACATAATAAAATTCAATATTTTAAAAAGTGACAGTCTATTTGACACACATAACTTTGTTTCTAGAAATGATAATGAAGTAATTCTTTCAACGTTAGATTTGTAACATCAATATCCAGAGGATGCATTTGGTTTGATTTATTTTGGTTGAATATTGTATAGTTTATGAAGTTTTGAAGTGACATGAACCATAATTCAGACATACATTCTGTTTGACATAGATAATTTGAAGTCAATTTATCATAAACTTTTTTTTTTTTTTTTGAATAGAAAGGTATCTCAATAAGCCATTTCCTCCATATTTTTCAATTTTTTTTTGACCTAGTTTACTAATTTTCTCGAGGTGTCAAAGTTGGTTGATGTTCAATCGGTAATGAACGTATAATGAGTTAAACTCATATTTGAAATTCTTAATGATTAAATTATGTATTAAAATTATAGTCATTGGAAAGCTTGCTCTGTGCAGCAAATTTTGATATTTTTAATTTTACAGTAGGAGATCATTCTCCTACAATTATGGAAGTCAAAAAAGCAAAAAAAATTTAAAAAATCTGAAAAATAGGTGAAATTTTTTGTGAGTTTGTATGTTCGCGCGAACATGGCATTCGTACGAACATGTTTACCATGTCCGTGCGAATGTATGTTTGCACGAACATGCACCATCAAATTTTGCGGCCATCAAAAAAGTTTGGGCATATGTTCACCCGAACATATGTAATTCAACGTGTTCATGCGAACACTCAAAAAAATCTAAAAAAGTTGCCATTTGTAAAGTTATTTGCCATTTTTATAACTATTTTCCATCAATCTGACCTACATGCATTGTTTTTCTTTGCCATAAATTTCATTTGCAAAATCGAAAGCATCAATTTGGTTAAATGTTGTACATTTAAATTATTTATTTATTTCTTTCATTAGTGAAGTTGTTTGATGGATGCATTGAAGTTAAATTAAAAATTAGTAACGTATTAATGGTGTTAAAAAAGGTATATTCTTATTGTGTTACTAATGGTCTCCTTGCAGGATGTGGCAATCGTGGAATAAAGACATGATCGTAACAAACAACTAATGCTTGTTTTGCAGGAAGTTGTCGGAGACCATTGTGTGTTTGTCAAAACCATGTGTGTGGATTTATTAGATTAAATAACACTTCGTTTGGTGCTTTAAATGAACTTTTTATTTTTTGTCTAGTGTGTCTATAGTGTTTAAATCCCTAAGAGTTCCATTGGACGTATCCTCTCCCCTCACCATTCGTGGATCTTAGGTGTAAGAGAAATCCATGTAACTTTTATAAGAGGCCTACCTTGGACCAAGATACTTGATATTGGGTATGCTAGGGGATGACCTCAAAGCGGTAACATGCCAAAAGCCAAGTCAACGTTCCAACTGCTATATAAAAATTGATTACGATGAAAGTTGTGTCGACAGTATTGCTAAGTGATAGCTCTCCTCCAGTACCCTTATGGTGCATCAAACCCCAGTTCCTAGGGCTGGGAGACCATCTATGGAAGTTTATCACTCACTTGTTAAACGGAATGCCCCTACTAAAAACCATGTTTTAGTGACTAAAATCCTTTCTATCCACTGGCTCAAGGGGTCACCCATGCCCGTGAAGACATCCTACATTCTCACGGTCCTTAGTAGAGACAACAGTACCTTGGGAAGTCATGCCCCTTGAGATGCAGATCTTGGTAGCCCTGAGAAGTGAGTGCACTGTAAGGGGGAGCCTGTGGTGCCAAGGTCCTAAGTTTTCCGCTCTAGATAAGCACTGTTGAACTTTCGTTCAACCAGGAATTCAGTGGATACAGTCCTAAAGCGTAGGTTGTGGTGTGATTGTTCACTTTTAACAATAGCTATTCTTGTCTTAATGTGTCTTGCGTGTGTGTAAAACATAATCAAGATAAAAGGTAACATTCAAATTTACACCTTGAAAACTTGCAAAACCTTGTCAAAACATCAAACATTGTCAAAACCTTGTCAAGATTTCACCTAAGTTCAAAAAACCTTATGTATACCTCTATCATTAGCATAATCATGTTCCTAAATGTCATTTTTGACTTACACTAGTGGTATATCCCCCTCATATTGCATTGTGCAAACCCTAGCATCATTTTCACTATCAAACCCTATCAAATTATCCATCGACCAACTTGTCTTCTTGATCACCTATCCTCATTTTACATTGCCTAAACATCATTATCAACCCCAGGAAACCATCCCTTGCATAGTCCACTTTGCATACACCTACCTTTAGCATATTTACCAAGTCCAAAGCATAACCCTAACTTTTATTTTGCATATCATAATCTTCATCTTGCATACCTTCAAAATGACACCTTGCATTTGCACTTGCATAACATCCCTAGGACATTTTCAATTTGCATATCAAAACCCTATTTCATTTAGCATTTCCTCGCATTGCATAACATCTCTAAACACTTAAAAATCTCAAAAATACTCATATCTTGCATACCGACATCTTAATTACCAACTGCAACCCTATTTTACCAACATCACACTTCATGGGTGAAGTTGGTAGTTTCAGGGTGCAGTTGGTAGTTTTAAGGCACACTTGGTAATTAGGTGTTTCATTCTAGGTTCAAGAACCCTAATATACACTTCCACACCTTGCATTGCATCCCAAGACCTTTGGAAACACTCAAAATTATTCAAAACACTCAAAATTTGCATTTTAGGCACCCTGCAACTCTATTTTACCAACTCTAACCTTTTTTTATCAATTGCACACTTCAAGTGCACAGTTGGTAGTCTAGGTACACATTTAAGAGTTATAAAGTTCATTTAATTTTCCCTTCACTGCATCTACATTCTGAGGTATCATGCCATCACTCACTAGGACACAACCTTTGGAGTTATCAAATGCAATAATGACACCTATAAGGTCTCATCAAGAATCAACCATCAAAATAATCCAAGGTACATTTGAACACATCAATGTTAAACCCTTGTTTGATAAGATACCACCAATTCCTAAATATCCCAAAAGGACGTTAAGACTTGATTTTAGGATTCACATCATTTGGAGCTACATCATTTGGAGAAGAAAGAAGGACATGAGAGCTACAAATGAAAGAGGGGATTTCTAACATTATGTTTTCTTCTTTTGATAGCTGATGCCATTGTCTTTTATGCAACAATTTATTCTTGAAAAAATAGACTGATATATTTTCATAAAATGAAAAGCAATTTATTTTTTAGGAGAAATATTCTAGTATTCATACCATGTTATTTGTTTGTCACTCAATGATGGCTTAAGAAGGATTTGGTGCATTTCCACTTGTAAAGAATGTGACTCATAGATGTTAGTCATATTATAATGAAGAATATTTATGCTTTGTTGCAGATGATTGCATTCTATTGATTTCTGTCAAATAATTTAAAAGTACAAATAGCGATAGACAAATCTATACAGTGATTTTTTTAAATGGGTATTGCGCAAAATTTATCTTGAGGCAAGGGATAAATTATTATTATTTTTTATTTTATAATGGGAAATAAGAAAGGAAGGAAAAAAAATGCAAGAAAAAGATCTAATGAAGCAGAATAAAGAAATATTCAGAAGACTATGGCATGTTATCATCGAATTAAATAAGGTGAAGGAAATGTTGAAGAAGGCTCAACAGAAGTAGAAGTAGTGCGTATGGGAGAGAGGTTAGGAACACTCCCTAGGGAATCTCAAACAATGAATGTTGAAGAAGGTTCAAGATCAGTCCCTATAGAGGTTCAAATAACAAAAGTCGGAGAAGGGTCAGAATCTTTCCATGTTGAATCTCAAACAATGGATGTTGGAGAAGGCTCAAGATCGGTCCTTGTAGAAATTCTAGTAATAGAAATTAGAGAAGGGTTGAGATTAGGTGTAGGAACTAGTATGGATGAACTCTTATATATTGTCCAATCTGTAAAGTATGGTATTTCTCATAAGAATTTAGATCATTTACTTAAAATGGATGTAGATAAATTGAGAAAACTTGTAGCTAGTGTTCAACCATTAAGTTTGTCTAAGAGAAGGTCAATGAAGAAGAAGATAAGAGAAATTATGACTCAATTTGATAATACTGAAACACTTGAAAAAGCTTAGTTGCTTTCACTTTGCTTACACAAAAAAAGTTGCAAGAAGCATTGAAATTGTTAGGTGTAAACACAACATCAAAGAAGAGAAGATTTTCTAGCATGCAAACTAATTTGATTGAAAATGTTAAACAAGGTTTGAGAAATATAGGAAAACACTCTTGAACTAAAGATAAGTCTCTAGCAAGAAAAGTGATGTTGATGTCTGTTGTAAGTAAAAATATGTTTCAAAATAGACAAATATCTTCAATTTTGTCTGAAATGGGTTTTAGTAGGAAAACAATGAGACAATATGTTAAGAGAAGATTAATTGTGGATGATAGTACTATGGAGGGAAATTGGGCAATCATGTGTAGAGCAACTCATTCTGATAGAATTGAAGAGTTATTAAAAAATTTAGTCATATCATTTTGGATTGATAACACTCGTCCTTCATCAAATAGTAGAGATGTTATCAGGCATAAGATTGCACCTGGTCAATATGAACATCATACAAAACATTGGTTGGACACAACACAACATTAGTTATATGTGTCATTTTGTAATGAACATCCTAATGTAGAAGTTGGGCAAACATTGTTTGAAAAATTGAAGCCATACTTTGTGAGGTCAAATAAAGTGTTTGAAACTTGTTGTTGTCGTCATCATATTGAGTTTGATCTCTACTATTAGGTATTTTGAAATTTTATAGAAGACACATATGGTTTTCATGCTTCTCCTCCTAGTAGGAGAAGTGAGTTTATATCATCCATTTTGTGTGACAACATAGATGATCCAACTGGTAAAATAAATTGCATCAAAGGATTATGTGAAACATGTGGTGAATTGGCTCTATTTCCTTTGAAAACTAAAAATATTGATGTAACAAAAATATTGAATTGCAAAAGTTACAAGTATGTCAAGAATGAAACAAAGTTGGGGAAAGAAACAAAAAGGTTGGAATATGTTGAAGAGGAGTTGCTTGTTCTAACATTTATGGACACATTTAAGAAATTGATTCAACCTTATATTTGTCATGCATTTTTTGCAAAGTGGCAAGCACAACAGTTTCAAACTCTGAGAGATAATTTTCCACTTGGAACAATTGTATCAGTTGTTGATTTTGCAGAGAACTATTCATTTGTTCATCATAAAACAATTCAGTCAGATTATTACTTTAATAAGCAGATCACTATTATGGCACATATTTTTTATAGACATGCACAGTTAGATTTGGATTGCGTTCAGAGTACAGTTCAAGCACGATTAATTATAAAGGAATATCATTTTTATATAAGTGATGATAAAGAACATGACATTCACTATGTAGAATATTGCTTCAATGCATTCTTTTCTTATTCGAAAGAAAGAAACATAAATGTTGATAAACATTATCTTTGGTCTGATGGATGTGCCACGTAGTTTAAATCATCTAGACCATTTTATGCATTGTCTAGATATCATCGCAATGAGAATATAAAACACATATGGAATTTCTTTGAGAGTGGCCATGGAAAAGGTGAACATGATGGTGCTGGAGCTTGCATCAAACGTGCTTTGCAAAAGTATCAAATGAATTATCAGGGAGTTCATGTAAATGATGCACATGATGTTTTTGAATGGTGTAAGCCTCATTTTTCACTAGATGAGGTCGGGGCATCATCAACAATGAGTTGACAGGCACCATATAGAGTCTTCTAAGAGATAACAAGTATGGATGTGTACGTCTATTTAACTTTTATGCAATTAAATTGTTAAATTTTAGTTTTGAATTCATTGAAGTTTAAATTTAATTTTTCTATATTTTCAATTTAATGAACCTTCAGGTGTCAATAGAAAAAACATGCATGGTTGCAAGAGGATAGAAAAGACACGTTCCTTACATTCAGTCATGAGTATAGATAATTGCAATTGGACATTGAAGACAAGAGAATACTCATGTTTTTGTGACAGTTGCATTGATAAAAACTATGAAGAATGTATCAATCAGAAACATGGATATACAGGTGCATGGATTTTGGTACCACTTGATGTTATTGATACATTTGATAAAGAAGAAGAAAATTTTGATGATATTCCATTGATTTCTGATGATTATAATCATATCTCTGGATTGGTAAAAGTGGGTGAGTATCATAAAAATTAATTTCAACTTTTTATTTAATTATCAATTTCAACTATCTTATATATATTGTACACATGCATTCATGTATAGTTGTTATGCAGGAGATGTCTTTGCAGTGATTGCTGAGCCTGGAAATCATGAATGTGTCAGTTATTATTTATTGCGATGTACTGCAAAGAGGAAAAAGATATATGACCCTGAAGAAAGTGATGGAATGTTGTTCCCATAGGTAAATTATACATATACATGTACATGCACATATATATTTAAATAAATATATATATCTAGGTAACTTCATATCTGTCAAATTTTAAAACGCTTAAATTTGTGGTACAGGTTCTGTTGTGATAGAGGGAACATATTTGAAGCAAGAGAAAATAGTCCAACATGGAATACACTTTGTTGATTATCAACCTGACAACAAAGTTTTACAACACAACCACCTGGTCATTGCTACAGGACTTTGTCTGCATCTAGTCAAACTTAAGCATGTACGTTGCAAGTGGAGACTAGATAGTGAAGATAATGAAAAAATATTGCATGTTATAAGTGTACATCATGGTTGATTAGACCTTTGAGATTTATTTTATAATAATCTAAATATCAACTTTGGTGAAATTGTGTTTTTAATCTGAATATCTGAATTTTGGTTATCATTAGTTTATTTTAAAAGTATAATATTAATTGTACTATGAATGAATTTAATCATTTAACAACTCGATATAAATAGGCTAGAAGTTAGTTTGAACTTACACAATTTCATTATCTATGTTACAATTCTTAAATATCAACTTCTTTTCAAACTATTGAATTTCATCTTGAATTAAATGTGTTTAGATTAATTGTACGATCATAAGTTCTTAATTTTCATTAATTTATTAAAAAATTATATAATTTAATAATTTAAATTAATTGTACCATGGATGAATTTAATAAAAAACCACCTTAAAAAGTTCCAAGGAAATTCAATTAGCTGCAAACAATAAATATGGTGATTTTGTATCATTGTAAAACATAATGCATACTTTCTAAGCCCACGAAGGTCCTCTAAAAGTTATTATTAAAAACCATCCATTAAAGAAGATCAAAAACATTATTATTACGATGAGCTTCCACGAGAAACCACTTTAGAGTCAGTTTAAAGAAATTCGTTAGTCGACTAAAAATTGAACTCTTGTTAAAAAAAAGTATTTTCTGATTTAAGAACTTTATAAAATTAATTTGAAAACGAAAAAAATTACTATTCTTAGTTAGGGTATGTAATCCTTTGATTTGACAATTTAAAATTAGTAGAGAACATTCTGTTCTAGTTAAAATCCTTTTCCATTTTTCAAGTAGTCTATTAACATTGAGTTATTTACAAAAAAAATGAGCCTACACATTGATCAGGAAAAATTATTAGCTGAGGCTTTTGAGTGCATTATTTCTCTCACTTCCATCACAATGCGAGGAAACTAATAATTTAAAACAAATACAACACAACTTAAATGTATTCCAAATCAATGAAGAGCAACTTCTGGTCCACCAATACTAGAAAATAGAGAAAGTACTCTGACGCCATTAGGATATAATGCTTTCAAGACTGATAAATGATATGCACCTGTATCTGTTTGGAATGAATTACCCAAACAACACAAGCAATCAATCGGACAAGAAGTTCCACAAGTGCAATCTCTATCAAATTTTAATATTAGCTCTATCTCATGGAGCTCTAGAGGGACGAGGTCACCTGGCCCCACCCATACCAAATTCCACTCTTCACACTTTTGAAGTATATATTTCTGCACACTATCTTGCAGTTGCCCTCGTGCATTCTGAATCATAACTCTCAGTTGATCAATAAGGACAGTGCCACATCGTCTTGAGTCTATGGAAATTTTTTTTATCGTTTGATCCCATGAAGGCCAATACTTTTTTATTTGTGGAAGTGCTTCCTAAATAGTCATGGGAGGAGAGGTTATGCTTGAAATCGCTCTTCTATTGGAAGGTTATGCACATACCCTCTTGCTCTTCTGGAAGTTGAAAAGAACATTGAGTCCACCAACTCTAGTTCAACACTATTAAATTGTTCGAATATTGTCTTCCAAATATCCTTTGATGCAAAAGCATCATTATCATAGTAGAAGAAAGGTGGCCCTTACATGAACACATTGATTTCCTTTGAATGCCGGCCAATAGGTTTCCTAGGAACTCCAAAACCAATTAGTTCCTTGGGACACAAATTAGGGATTGCATCACATACTTCAAACATTGCTTGCTTGTCTTGCATACCCTCTATGTATTTTTCATACTTCAACACTTTCATTATCTATGTTACAATTTCAAACTTACACAATTTCATTATCTATGTTACAATTCTTAAATATCAACTTTTTTTCAAACTATTGAATTTCATCTTGAATTAAATGTGTTTTTAATTGTACGATCATAAGTTCTTAATTATCAAATTTAGTTTATTAAAAAACTATATAATTTAATAATTTAAATTAATTGTACCATGGATGAATTTAATAATTCAAATTCATTTATCAACTTTTTTTCAAACTAGATTGAATTTCATAAGTGAAAATTAAAGCACGTGTTTTTAAAATTGTAAGTCTATTATAAGTTCATAGTTATCATTTAGGTTAGTTTATTAAAAAACTATATATTTGAATGTTACTTTATTACATCTACGGTCATGTACTCTTAAAGTTTAAATTAGTTTAAATTAATATTTTTTTAATATAATATTTTGTAAAAGTTCTCTAAAGTAATGTATTGGCTTACCTAATTAACATAATTTTATCCACATAAAACTAATATTTATCTTTAGCAGGTTAGTAATTGATAATTTAAGAAATATGTATCTTTCTAACTTCTTACTAATTGATAATTGATATACATGTATACATGTGTCTCAAGATCATGTTCTATAGCTATAACACAAAAAAAATACACATATACACATCTCAAGAATAAACATCTACAGATCTAATATATCTCTATGTATCTGAAATGCAAACTATAAATCTCAATTAAATATACGTATGTAGCAAAATATAAAAAGTCATATATACATACATGTGATGGTATCTAACACTGAAATACTCAATAATCAAATAAATAGTTAAAGTACATGCATGTCATCAAGGAACTGAAATACACATGTGTACATGTAAACTGGACCTCCAATATATATGCATCAAAAAATATATAAATCTAATCTACTACTAGAAGGACCTCTCAAGACGCATACGAATAGAACGACCCTCTGATCAAGTCTCCTGTACATCCTCTCGCCGAGGCGCATCAACCAAGCCCTACAAATATATATACATATATACATACATGTGTTAGAGTTCTATCTTTAAAACATATATATATACATACGTGCATCATGTACATATACATTCAAATTAAATTTTTTTTTGCATATATATAGATATATATCTAGTTTTCAAAATATTTAAATACCTTTAAACAAACTATTTTAAACTCACATACCTGAGCATTACCAGGTGCCTTAATAGAATCATCTCTCTCATGTATATGATGCCCTGAACCAACAGTATGTGTAACCATGTGCTCAGGGACCTGTGCCTACATGATTTATTACAAGTTAAAGATTAAATTAAGTATCTACATATATATCTGAACAAAAAATTTCAATAAATGAACATATTTTTTAATTTCATATATATTTAAAATTAAAAATAAATTATATATGTACCTGGGTCTCCAGAGGTGGAGGATGATCAGCAGACTCCATCATATCATCTACTGATGCACCTGAGCCTGAAACTCCATGTCCAACTGCTAGTAAATCTGAGTGAAGTGGACTGTGTAACTAGCTAGGTAAATTTGATGTAGAATCAATGCTGCCAAGTCCGAATAATAGGTCCATGTATGATGAAATACCTAGGGTCGAACTAGTATCAATCTCAGATAGGCCTCACAACTACTCACCAAAATCATCAAGGCCCTCAGCTGTGATATGGACATCTCCAACTCATATGCTCGAGTCATCTGTAGAGTGACGTGAGTCTGGTGCTGAATGTTGTGAGCTACGTACAAGTGTATCATCTATCACTGGTGTAGCGTCCTATGTCTGTGGAATTCTATTGGGGCTCTAATGTTGTCTAACAACATCCATCACCGTGTGTGCTAGAATCCTCTGTGTATCAAAAATATAGCTAATAAAGTGCAACATATCCTCCAAAAAATACAGTGCCATATCCATATGTGGCTGCTATCCTGAAAGACCACGAATATCGCCTAGCAGTGGTATCCCAACAACTCTATATGCATCATCAGAGGAGGCACCTAAAGTGCTACTAGATGCCTATGAAGATGGTCGACCAAGTGGACGAGGACATCAACTATGAAGATAATGACCAATAGAATCTGATGTGACACTAGCCGCCGCAGATGCAATGTGCCCAATAGTGTCAATTGCTTCCCTCTGGGAAGCAATGACAACTCTATCTACAATAGGTGCATGTGGAGGAATCATAGGAGGCATCCTCGGTCCAACAAACTATATAAGATATGTAGGTGGCAGACGATCTACACTGTGGTACTGGTCACGGTCTGCGATCCAACCACGCCCCTGTCCACAATAATCAAGAATATCCAAGTAGTTGACATTGAGCCCTATATGGAAATCAGCGTACAACTATTGTGCAAAACAAAGAGATATTTGGTCGTTATTAGGATAATGACCATATGCAGCTAAAAATTGTAGATAGATCATGCTAGCAATAATAGGGTCTTTGCATCGTGTGACTTCGTAGCCTCTCACCCTACCCTATGTCCCCTCATAAGCTGGAAAGAGCTCTCTCTAGATGACATCTTTGGGGGCTACCCTCTTGAGATCATCAAATGACGCATCTCCTAAAACCTCAGCCCTAAGCTCCCTAGATATGGAAGCTAATATGGCAGGAGTAAATGAATGGTGACCTCTAAACCTAGCTGTCAAATACTGTAAACTCCTACATATCATAGTACATATGTCTCTATAAAGACCATCATCAGAGATCAATATAGAGTGTGGCATTCTTGCAACCTCATGCTCTGAAAATGCAAATAAAGCATCAATATCGATGTGTGGAGGTGGTGCAGCAGGACCTCCAGTAGGAGCTGCAGGTGCAGCCTAACCTAGAACATGAGCCGCACCAGGAGCTAGAACATGAGTTGCACAACGAGCCCTATGTCGAGGTACATGACGAGCCCCACCAGAAGCTATAGCACGAGCCCCACCATGAGTTGCATGAGGAGCCATATCGGGAACTACATCAGGTGTTGCAATAGGAATCACATCAACTTGTGTCATAGTAGGAACCACAGTGGGAACTACATTAGGTGTCGTACTAGAAGCCCCTTCAAGCATATCGTGTGAAGCCATATCTATAGAAATGTATGAAGAGCTAAACTGCCTGCTAAACACAATTTTTGATTTTTAACATTAAAAATTATACACATGTAATTAAACATACATCACACATCATGGACCTAGATAATCTGTAACACATCCAGACCTAGATTAATTTGCATATAAGTATAAGATAACTTTAAAGTTGAGAGTTTGGTTATGGTTAGAGTTAATTTGTTGTTCTAAGATTTTATTATACTTTGGGGGGTATTATTAGTGAATTCAATTAAAGGGTAATAAATTATTTATATTACTCTGAAATGATAATGTTTCAAGGTTTAGGTTTCAAGTTGGGTTACATATATATCATTTAAAACAAGGGTCATACTTCATGTATGTACATGTGTTTGAATGTATGTGCATGTATCTCAAATGTAATTTTTAACAATTTAGCATTAGGGTCAACTTGTTTTAATTTTATGTAAGTTAGGCTTCAATTAGGTTTTCAAATAGGGTTTTAGTGTAATTAGGCTCAATTTTAGGGTAAGATTTAAGACATTATGACACTGTCAGGGTTTACACGAACTTACATAATTTCTAGCATTAAATTTAGGGGTTAATATTAAAGTCCATGGTTAAGAATTTAGGATAAGGGAACTTCGCATATGAAGTTTATGATTTGGTTCAAGATTATGATTTAGGGTATTTATTATCATTTATAATATTGGATTTAGAAATTAAATTTTAGGATCAAGGTTAGGGTTAAGGTTTGGATAATGGTTAGGGTTAGGGTTTGGTTAGGTTAGGGTTAGGGATTGGATGTACATGTATGTTATATTCATACCTAGATATGCAAATTAATCTACATTCTTATATATGTATAATTTAGGATCTCCCCTTAAGAAATGTCATTGAATTATATAGTTAATTATATACTTCTAATTATTAAGACATTAAAAATAATAACATATGTACATTTAAACATGAATATTGAAAACATATGTATGCACGTCTATATCTAACACTTGAACATATTTACATGTACATTTATGAAATAAAATATACATTTTAATCTACATTCTTATGTATAATTTAGGATCTCCCCTTAAGACATGTGTTATTAAATATAGTTAATTACACTTAGTTATAAGATAAATTAAGATTAATAGTTAACATATACACAATTTATACATATAAAAATGTGAATTTATTAAAAACATGTACATACATCTACTTTAACCATGAACAAATATAGATGTATAATTATGTTCAAAATAAAAAATTATACATTCTAATCTATATTTTTACATGTACAATTTAGGATCTAGACCCTTAAGATATGTCATTTAATTAAACTTCTAAGATTAAGACATTAAAGTGAATTTGACATATATATATATATATAATTTATTATTTATTATTTTTTAAATTTGTTTTCTAAATTTTATATTAAATTCTAAATATTCTAATGTTTTTTAAAATTAATTTTTTAATATTTTTTAAAATATTTTTTTCTAAATTTAATATTAAATTATAAATTCTCTAATATTTTTGTAATGTTTTTTTCTAAATTTGTTTTTTCTAAATTTTCTAATTTTTTTTAATGTTTTTCCTAATTTTTCTAATTTTTTAAATTTTTTTTTAAAATTTTCTATGTTTTTAAAATATTTTTTTATAAATTTATTTTCTAAATTTCATAGTAAATTATAAATTTTCTAATGTTTTTGTAATGTTATTTTCTAAATTTTCTAATATTTTTGGCTTTTTTTTTCCTAATATTTTTTATAAATTTTTTAATATTTATTTAATGTTTTTTTACTTTTATTTTCTAAATTTGTTTTCTAAATTTTACATTAAATTATAAATTCTCTAATATTTTCGTAATGTTTTTTCTAAATTTGGTTTCTAATGTTTTTCCTAAATTTTTTACTATTTTTTCTAATGTTTTCTAATGTTTTCTATATAATATTTTTTTTTTCTAAATTAATATAAATAAACAATAAAAATATTAAATTAACAATTAGATATGTTTTCAAAACTATTAAAAACATAAAAAACATTCAAATATATTTTCAAAACATTAAAAAAATGCATTGAAAACATTAAAATCTACTTTGATAATATAAAAAAATACTTCAAAAACATTGAAAATATTAAATTAATAATATTTTGGCATACTTGATAACAAAAATCAAAACGAAAATGACAAGATGACGTCGCCAGAAGTAGCACAAACCACACGTTTGCCCAAATGCTCAATGAACAAGACTCGTCGTGAAGATGACTTTGAAAAAGTTAAAAAGCCGATTTAAACTACCGAAAATCATTCCAACATGGGTTCACACGAACATGTACGATGCGCATGTTCGCGCGAACATACGTGCATACGGGCGCATATGTTCCTACGAACATGCGCATTGTACATGTTTGCGCGAACATGTCCATGTTGTTCGCGCGAACATATGGTAAATCGAGATCCAAAAATTTGCTAGCTTTTTCAAGTTTCTTCCTTCCACTAAAGTGGAACCCATTATTGTGGGTTCACCCCAAGAAAAAGTTGCAAAATTGCAATTTTGTAACTTTTGCAATTTTGAGCAATTTTTGCTATAACTTAAAATTCTTAATTAGACAAGTTCACCAAACTTGGTAAGTGGTCCTCTTAGGTTGATTTAGACATTCTAAGATTGTTTGTGACCCTTGGTCTCAACTTTTCTACCACTTTGGTCAATCTAACCCCTATTGAGCAACTTATAGGCATAACAACAACCTAGGAGCAAGAACCCATTTAACAACTAAGTTAACCTTACCTAAGGACCTAATAGAACTTATTAAACCACTACTAATGTGGCTACAATAACTACAAGCCAAAATGACAATAAAGAAGCACTAGGTACAAACTAGACTACCTAGGTGCTCCTGCACCAGGGTGGCCGTGGACGATGGAGGCTCTCCGCGGCCAAAACAAGGGTGTCACTAGGGTTCACCTGCCCATCTAGAGCTAATGGAATTGAAAATTTGATGCCAAGATCAGTGGTTTCAAAGTTACGCTGTGATGCACCTATGAACTGAGGCACACTATGAGTTTTGGCATCAAGGGAGATCATTGTGTTGAATCCAAACAGAATGTGATCTCTCAAAAATGAGAAAGGTTATTTTATTCCTTGGCATGAACGTCATGTAGCATTTGATGTTTCATCTATAGCCCTCATGAGCTTTGAGTTACAACCCTCAAAAGATTGGCCTCGACACGCACTTGGAGCACCTTGGAGACTCTTCGATACAAGGTGGCTGAAGATGATGGAGGCTCTCTACAGCCAGAGAAAGGGTATCACTAGGGTTAACCCATCCATCTAGAGCTAATGGAACTAATTATTTGATGCCAAGATTAGTGGTTTCAAAGTTACACTGTGATGAACCTATGAACTAAGGCACACTACGAGTTTTGGCATCAAGCGAGATCACTATGCCGAATCCAAATGGAATGTGATCTCTCAAAAATGAGATAAGTTATTATAGGCCTCGACATGAACATCCTATAGAATTTAACATTTCATCAATAACCCACACGAGCTTTGAGTTACGACCCTAAGAAGATAAACCTCAACACACAGTTAGAGAACCTTGGAGACTCTTCAATATGGGGTGGCCGCGAATGATGAAGGCTCTCTACAGCCAAAATAAGGGTGTCACTAGGGTTCACCCACCCATCTAGAGCTAATGGCACTGACAATTTGACGCCAAGATCAGTGATTTCAAAGTTACGCTATGATGCACCTATGAACTCAAGCACACTACAAGTTTTGGCATGAAGCAAGATCATTTTGTTGAATCTAAACGGAATGTGATCCCTCAAAAATAAGATAGTTTATTATAGGCTTCAGTATGACCATCATGTAGCATTTGATATTTCATCAATAGCCTCCATGAGCTACAAGTTATGACCCTGGGAAGATTGAACTCGAAATGCACTTAGAGCACCTTGGAGACTCTTTGGTATAGCATGGCTATGAATGATGGAGGCTCTCTACAGCTAGAATAAGGGTGTCACTAGGCTTCACCCACCCATTTGGAGTTAATGGTGCTGACGATTTGATGCCAAGATCAATGGTTTCAAAGTTACACTATGATGCACCTATGAATTGAGGCACATTGTGAGTTTTGGTATCGAGCAAGATTGTTGTACCGAATCTAAATGGAATGTGATCTCTCAAAAATGAGATAGATTATTGTAGGACTCAACATGACTGTCTTGTAGAATTCAACATTTTATTGATAGCCGCCATGAGCTCTGAGTTACAACCCTCAGAAGATCAACCTCGAAACACACTTAGAGCACCTTGGAAACTCTTTTGTATGGGGTGGTTGCAAATGATGGATATTCTCCATGGTTGGAACAATAGTGTCAATAGGGTTCACTCACCCATTTAGAGCTAATGACACTAATGATTCGATGCCAAGATCAGTGGTTTCAAAGTTATGCTGTGATGCACCTATGAACTGAGGCACACTACAAGTTTTGGCATTGAGTGAGATCGCTATGTTGAATCCAAATGGAATGTGATCTCTCAAAAATGATATAGGTTATTATAGGCCTTGCCATGACCATCTTGTAGCATTTAACATTTCATCGATATCCCCCACGAGCTCCAAGTTATGACCCTCAAAAGATTGACCTCAAAACACACTTAGAGCACCTTGGAGACTCTTCAGTACAGGGGGTCGTGAATGATGGAGGCTCTCCACGGCCAAAAAAAGGGTGTCACTAGGGTTCACCTACCCATATGGAGCTGATGGCACTAACGATTCAATGCCAAGATTAATGGTTTCAATGTTACGCTATGATGCACCTATGAATTGAGGCACACTGTGAGTTTTGGCATCAAGCAAGATCGCTATGGCGAATCCAAATAGAATGTGATCTCTCAAAAATGAGATAGGTTATTGTAGGCCTAGGCATGACCATCTTGTAGCATTTTAAATTTCATCAATAGCCCTCATGACCTCCAAGTTATGACCCTCGAAAGATCAACCTTGAAATACACTTAGAGCACCTTGGAGACTCTTCAATACGAGGTGGTCACAAATGATGAAGGCTCTTCGCAGCCAAAAAAAGGGTGTCACTAGGGTTCACCCACCCATGAAGAGCTAATGGAACAGATGATTCAATGCCAAGACCAGTGGTTTCAAAGTTATGCTATGATGCACCTATGAACTGAGGCACATTGCAATTTTTTGCATCAAGTGAGATCGTTGTGCCGAATCCAAATGGAATGCAATCTCTCAAAAATGAGATAGGTTATTTTTATCCTAGGAATGACCATCTTGTAGAATTCAACATTTTATCAATAGACCTCATGAGCTCTAAGTTACGACCCTTAGAAGATTGACCTCAAAATGCACTTAGAGACTCTTTGATATGGGGTGGCTGCGAACGATGGAGCCTCTCCGTGGTTAGAAAAAGGCTGTCACTAGGGTTAGTATTAAGTAAAAACATTATTTTTTTACCTCTCTTGAAAGTTTTTGGCCTTAGTATGTATCAAAATCATCATTTTTTAGGTCCCTCCACATAAATTGCATTAAGTAAAATCATCTTTGTTTCTTATATTAAATCAACAAGTTTAAATTTACAATATCTCAAGTATTTCATCATTATTACATCAATACACAACTTCCAAAAATTGTAGAGTCAAAAAAACTAGTGTTAAAAATTGTAGTGTCAAAAATAGAATAGATTTTTTTTCATTCAGCTCCTTATTTAGTTTTTTATCTTCATGCATGGCTACTCTTCATGATGCACCTACATTCCAATATCATAAAAAATATTAGTAACTTATTGTATTAAATAAGAATGAAATAACATAAGAAGTAAATATACCTAGTCGAGTGTTCTAGTAGTGTCCTCTCTTTGTTTTAGGGTCTCCAATAGGGCTTCATGATCAGCATTAGTAATAGTAAAAAGTTCTTTTACTTTTGGTCTTCATTGATGCTTCAACAACTTCACATTTGTTGTTATAATAAGATACGAATATATGAGAATGGTTAAGTGCCTCTGATAGTCTCTGAATGTAGGAATTACATTCCTTCTATGCATGTATGTCCATAGTCATGTTCCAAAAATAACCACTGAACGAGTAGGATATGTGAATCTATCATCATCTATGATCGATTGTGCAAGCTTTTGTTTACCTCTTACATAATGTGCTAACTAATAATCTAATTTCTCATCATTCCCTTGTGGTGTAACCAATGCAAAGACATATGTCCCTAGGGGCCCTAGGACCCCTAAGGACCCATTTGGTTGTTTCAAATGCATCGAAAGGGGTCATAGGTTGACCTATGACCCCTTTTGACACATTTCATCACAACATATGTCCCTAAGGGCCCTAAGACCCCTAGAGACCCATTTGGTTGGTTTGAATGCATCAAAAGGGGTCCTAGGTTGACCTATGACCCCTTTTGATGCATTTCATCACAACATATGTCCCTAGGGGCCCTAAGACCCCTAGGGACCCATTTGGTTGCTTCAAATGCATCAAAAGAGGTCATATGACCTCTTTTGATAGATTTCAAACCAACATATGTCTCTAGGCTCTCTAGGAACCCTAGGGACCTATTTGGTTGGTTTGAATGTGTCGAAAGGGGTCAAAGGTTGACCTATGACCCTTGTCGATGCATTTCATCACAATATATGTCCCTAGGGGCCCTAGGACCCCTATAGATCCATTTGATTGGTTTGAATGCATTGAAAGAGGTCATAGGTTGACCTATGACCCCTTCAACCTATGACCCCTTTCGATGCATTTCATCACAACATATGTCCCTAGGGATCTTAGGACCCCTAGGGACCCATTTGGTTGGTTTGAATGCGTTAAAAGGGGTCATAGGTTGACCTATGACACCTTTTGATACATTTCAAACCAACATATGTCCCGAGGTGCCCTAGGACCCCTATGGACCCATTTGGTTGGTTTGAATGCATCAAAACATTTCATGACAAAATATATCCCTAGGGGCCCTAGGACCGCTAGGGACCCATTTAGTTGCTTCAAAAGTGTGGAAAGGGTTCATAAGTTTATCTATGATCCCTTTTGATGCATTTCATCACAACATATGTCCCTAGGGGCCCTAGGACCTGTAGGGACCCATTTGGTTGGTTTGAATGTGTCGAAAGGGTTCATAGTTTGAAGTATGACCCCTTTCAACACATTTCATCATAAAAGATGTCCCTAGGGGCCCTAGGACCCCTATGGACCCATTTGGTTGGTTTGAATGTGTCGAAAGGGGTCATAGGTTGACCTATGACCCCTTTTGACACATTTTGAACCAACATATGCTCCTATTTGATTGGTTTGAATGCGTCGAACAGGGTCATAGGTTGACCTATGACCCCTTTCAACACATTTTGAATCAACATATGCCCCTAGGGGTCGTAGGACCCCTAGGGACCCATTTGGTTGGTTCGAATGTGTCGATAGGGGTCATAGGTTGACCTATGACCTCTTTCGATGCATTTCATCACAACATATGTCCCTAGGGGCCCTAGGACCCCTAGGACCCCTAGCGACCCATTTTTTAATAATAATAATAATTATTATATATATTATGATATATTTAATAATAATTATTATTATCATATATTACTAAATTATATTTAATAATAATCATACATATTACTATATATAATAATAATAATATAATATTACTATATATAATAATCATAATAATCATAATCATATATAATAATAATAGTTAATAATAATAATCATAATCATATGTAATAATAATAAAGCCCACACTTGTTAAATTTTGGTTTCCCTCCAATATTTGGGTGGTTTGCCTCCAAAGTTTAAAATTTCAAAAATTTAGGAGGCAACTTTTTGAGTACCCAATTTCATATTGGGTATCCAATCTGATATTAGATACCCAATTAAGCTTGGTATTTACCAAATCTATTTGGTCAACTCAAAAAACATGTTTGTGAAAGGTTTCACTTATATTCAAACTTCAAGTAGTTAGTTGACAATATTATTTCCATCAAAATTCAATGAAATGAAAAGGGTTTTTTATAACACTCTCAAAATTTCATTGATATAATTGGTATCAAATTCTAAGTTCGATAAGTATTTATTAGTTAATTTTTAATGAAGATGATTGTAAAGTGCTAATTGACATACTAATTGAAAAATAGCTATAACTTTCAAACAATATAACATTTTTGAAATCCAAAAGTTGTGTCACATTTTATGCTTTGCCTAGTATAAGGGGGAAAAAAAAATAGTTTGGTTAACTTTTCAATTAGTTAAGGTGGTCAGAAACATGAGTTTTTTTATTCTAGAAATGTTATAGCAGAAAATTCATATTCAATTATTTATTTAGAATAAAAGTACTAAAAAATATGTGTCACATCTAAGCATGAGTCTACTTTTATATTTATAATTATAATAAAAAATATTATCATTTGCTTTTGATTAAGGTGGTCAGACATACACCTTTTAATTTTCACCCTAAATTTTTATAGTACTACATTAAAATCCAAACTATTGACCAATCAAATAAATTTTCCTTCAAATAAGGCCTAGTAGTTTAGAAATTGCATTGAATTTTCTACAGATTATTTTCTTACAACTTTTTGATATAAAGTGTAGAACCACATTAAAATAATGTGTCAAGTTCACATAACCCTAATTTTTTTATTTTTCATTGCCACTTAAGGCCATAGTTTGGTTGACCATGATCCTACACATACCCTCAAAAACTCTTCTACATAATAATTATCTCACAATTTTGGATGCACATTATCCTAAAGCTTTCCTTCACTAAGCAATTCAAATGCCTACATTGCATGAATTTCATGTCAACAATTTTTCATTATGATTTGTCATAGACCACTTCATAGAGATGTACAAAAAAATAAAATTTATGATATTGCAAAAATCCACATACTAACAAATTAGAAGTAGAACATACCATACCCAGTCCAAGATATATAGTGTATTGATGGATAGTGTGGGATCCATGTTGGACTTGCCACTCATAACATCTAATGCAACTTACACCTATCCTAAAGCTAGAAATGTTTTCCTTTTCTATGAGATTATCTCACATAGGGGTGAATCCACAATAATGGGTTCCACTTTAGTGGGACGAACAAACTTAGAAAAGTTGCAAAATTTTTGAAATTCAAAACACCGAACATTCAAGTGAACCCCACTGATATGTTCATATGAAAATATAATAGACATATGTTCATGCGAACATATTACGACATGTTTGTGTGAACATATAGCACATGAATTTTCAGCTGTTAAAAACACTTTTCCAACTTTTCCCAATTCATTTTCATGGCGAGTACTATTCATTTTGATCATTCGAGCAAACATGTGATTTGTGCTACCTCCGTTAGGGTCATCCTGTCGCTTTCGTTCTAATTCTTGTCATCGGGTATGTCAAAATATTATTAATTTAATGTTTTCAACATTTTTAAAGTATTTTTTTATGTTATCAAAGTAGATTTTAATGTTTTCAATGCATTTTTTTCTATTTCGAAAACATATTTGAATGTTATTTATGTTTTTAATAGTTTTGAAAACATATTTAAATGTTAATTTAATATTTTTATTGTTTATTTATATTAATTTAGAAAATAGAAAAATATTATATAGAAAACATTAGAAAACATTAGGAAAAATAGTTAAAAAATTATAATATAAAATTTAGGAAAAACATTAGAAAACAAATTTAGAAAAAAACATTAAGAAAATATTAGAGAATTTATAATTTAATATAAAATTTAGAAAAAATATTACAAAAACATTAGAAAATTTATAATTTAATATTAAATTTATAAAAAATATTTTAAAAATTTAGAAAATTTAGAAAAAAATAATGCAAAAACATTAGAAAATTTAGAAAACAAATTTAGAAGAAATATTACAAAAATATTAGAGAATTTATAATTTAATATAAAATTTATAAAAAAATATTAAAAAAACTTTAAAAAAATAAATTTAGAAAAATATTAGAAAATTTATAATTTAATACAAAATTTAGAAAACAATTGAAAAAAAAAAACATTGCGAAAACATTATAAAATTTTGAATTTAATATAAAATTTAGAAAACAAATTTAGAAAAAATATTACAAAAACATTAGAAAATTTATAATTTAATATAAATTTTACAAAAAAAATTTAGAAAAAACATTAGAAAAATGTTAGAAAGTTTATAATAATATAAATTTTAGAAAACAATTTTTAAAAAAACATTTAAAAAAATTAGAAAAATTATAATAATATAAAATTTAGAAAGCAAATTTTGAAAAACATTAGAAAAAATATTTTTTTAAAATTAAAAAAAATTACAAAATTTATAATAATATAAATTTTAGAATTTTTTTTTTTAAAATATTAACATATATATATATGTTAATGTTAAATGTAGACATGTATGTTTTCAATATTAATATTTATGTATATATGTCAAATTCACTTTAATGTCTTAATCTTAGAAGTTTAACTAAATGACATATCTTAAGGGTCTAGATTCTAAATTGTACATGTAAAAATATAGATTAGAATGCATAATTTTTTATTTTGAACATAGATGTACATGTATATTTGTTCATGGTTAAAAGTATATGTATATACATGTTTTTAATAAATTCACATTTTTATATGTATAATTTGTGTATATGTTAACTATTGATCTTAATTTATCTTATAACTAAGTGTAATTAACTATATTTAATAACACATCTCTTAAGGGGAGATCCTAAATTATACATAAGAATGTAGATTAAAATGTATATTTTATTTCATAAATGTACATGTAAATATGTTCATGTGTTAGATATAGACGTGCATACATATGTTTTCAATATTCATGTTTAAATGTACATATGTTATTATTTTTAATGTCTTAATAATTAGAAATATATAATTAACTATATAATTCAATGACATGTCTTAAGGGGAGATCCTACATTATACATGGTATTAGAGCTTTGAGGCCCCACATCCATAGTGAGTTAGGGAAAAGCTTTTTCTGGGATTTTTGACATGGCAGGAGATACAGGAAAGATATGGCAATAGCCACCACCCTTCAATGGATAAAATTATGATACATGGTCAAAGAAGATGAAAACCATAATGGTTGCAAATGATTTGTGGGAATTTGTAGTTAATGGGTTCAATGATGTGATAGACCCATCTCAGTATGTTGCTCTTACCAATAATCAAAAGACTCACCTGAAAGAGTCAAGGAGAAAGGATGCTAAGGCATTAAGTCTTATTGAAGCAGCAATGACAAAGACAATATTTCCCAAGATTGCAACAGCAAATTATGCAAAGGAAGCATGGGATATCCTTGAGACAAACTTCAAGGGACTAATAAAGTCCATACAATAAAACTACAAAATATAAGGAGGGAGTTTGAGAACTTTCAGATGAAGGAAAATGAATCAATAGTAGATTTCAGTTCAAGGGCCTCCAATGTGATTAATCAATTGAAATCAAATGGAGAAGACTATCAAGAGTAGAGGATAGTGGAAAAGATATTGAGGAGTTCACCTCATAAATATGACAATTTGGTCATGACCATAGAAGAGGTAAAAGACCTCACTATTTTGATAATGGATGAGTTGATGGGTACTCTTCAAACCCATGAGCATAGCATCAATAGATCTACATCTTCTTCTTCCTAAGAGAAAGCAGTCAAGGCTCAGTCAAATCCAAGAGGAAGGGGGATAGAAAGAAATGGCTTAGGTAGAAACTCTAGAGGCAGAGGCTGAGGAAATGGAGGACAAAGAAATGTTGCAGCAGAAAGCTCATGAAGATCAGATGGAGCAAGTAGCTCACAAAATATTTCAAGAGGAGGTAAGAAAAATTACAACTCAAATAGGAGTAATGTAGAATGCTACTACTATCATAAATGTGGGCATTATACAAGTGAATGATAAAAGAAGCAAAGTGATTAGTCAGGACAAGAAAATGTGGTTGATGTGAACATGGGAAGTGGAAACAATGCCACTGCCTTCATCATGTGTAATGCTGGTGAGGAAGGAAGCCCTAAAGTTTGGTACCTCGACAGTGGATGTAGTAACCACATGAGTGGTAATGAAACCTTGTTTTCATTCATTGACAAGAGTTTCAAATCTGAGATTAAAATGGGTAACAATGGAAGCCTACCAATAGTGGGCAAAGGATCTATTATGGTCTGGACCAAACAAGGTGAGAAGAAGGAAATACAAAATGTGTATTTTTCCCTTGGTATGAAACACAATTTGATGAGCATTGGTCAGCTCATTCAAAATGGATACAAAGTGATGATGGAGAATGACATGTGTGTCATTAATGAAAAGGATGGGAGCAAGAACTTACTTGTAGTAGTTCAAATGACAAAGAATAGAATGTTTCCCTTGAGGATAGTTTACCTAATTAATAGGTGTCCTACAAAGGCAGTCCATGATAGAATTCCAATGGAAGCATGGTCACAAGGAAGATGGACAGTTGAACACCTAAGGGTTTTTGGATGTATTGCATATGCACATGTGTCTAAATAGAAAAGGTAGAAATTGGATGACAAAGGTGTGAAGTGCATCTTCATAGGGTACAACTCAGAATCAAAGGCATATACATTGTATGATCCATTGAACAACAAGATGATTCTCTCAAGAGATGTATAATTTCTTAAAATTTAGACATGGTATGGACCGACTGATGAATCACCGAGCACCTCAAGTAAAGTACCAATTATGAGTGAAGAGGATGCTGATGAATAGCAAGAAGAAGAAGCAGATAGAAGAAAAGGCAAGCAACCTTAGTCATTGCTGAGCTCCTCTAGGCATGACCAAGTGTTAGTGCTAAGTAATAGTGAAGATCAAGTTGGTCAGCAAAGCAGCAGCAGTGAAGATTCTGATCCCACACTCTCCTCCCTATTATCGAGAAAGATCGAGAGTCTTAGGGAGATATACCAAGATGAAAGGTGTGAATATTATGATGAGAGTGTTAATTTTGTATTATTTTCTCATAGTGATTCAATATATTTTGAAGAAGCTATTAAGGAGAAGAAATGGTGTAAAGCCATGGATGAGGAGATAGATGCTATAGAAAGAAATGAGACATGGGAGCTAACTGAATTGCCTCCAAAAAAGAAAGTGATTTGAGTGAAATGGGTCTACAAGACCAAATGCAATGCTGAAGGCAAGATTGATAGGCATAAGGCAAGGTTGGTAGTCAAAGGGTACAAACAATAGTATGATAGAGATTATGATGAGACATATGCCTCGGTTGCAAGAATGGAAACAATGCATGTTTTCATAGCAATGGAAACTCAACACAAATGGAAACTTATATTTCAAATGGATGTGAAGTCCACCTTCCTAAATGGTATATTAAAAGAAGTCTATGTAGAGCATCCACCTAGTTATGAAGTTGCAGGTGAAGAACACAAAGTTTATGGATTGAAGAGATCTCTTGATGGGCTCAAGCAAGCTCCACGGGCATGGTACAACATGATTGATTGATATTTGATAAGAAATGGCTTTAGCAAAAGCAATGGTGAGCCTACTCTCTACATCAAGGTAGAAAATGGAAATGTATTGGTTGTTGTCTTGTATGTAGATGATTTGATTTTTATTGGTAATGACAAGGCTCTAATTGGTGAGTTCAAAGAGGCCCTAAAAAATGAATTTGAAATAATAGACCTAGGTCTCTTGAAGTACTTTCTAGGCATAGAAGTAAAACAAATGCATGATGGCATCTTCATCTCTCAAGAAAAATATGCAGGGAAGATCTTGGAGAGATTTAAAATGCAAAATAGTAAGGCAGCCCCCACACCAACAGCTATACATCTGAAGTTGAGAAGGAATACTCTAGCAAGAGAGTGGATCCAACACTATACAAGAGTATAGTTAAAAGTTTAATGTATTTGACTGCAACTCGGCCAGACTTGATGCATGTAGTAAGTCTGATTTCTAGATTTATGGAAACACCAAAGGATTCCCATTGGCAAGAAAGAAAGAGGATCCTAAGGTATGTGAATGGTACCAAGGGATTTGGGATTTTGTATACTGAATTTAAGTTGATAGGTTATACTAATAGTGATTAGGCTAGAAGTATAGATGATAGGAAGAGTACTTTCAGATATGTATTTCATATGGGATCGGGTGCAATTTCATGGACATCTAAGAAGCAACCTATTGTTGCTCAATCTATAGCAGAGGCTGAATACATAGTAGCAAATGCAACAACATGTCAAGCTATTTGGTTAAGAAGAATCTTGATAGATTTGAATCAAAGGCAAGAGATTGGAACCACAATTTATTGTGACAACATCTCTTCAATTGCATTGTCCAAGAATCTAGTCTTCCATGGTAGAAGCAAGCATATAAAGATCAAATATCACTTCATCAGAGAGTTGGTGGAGAATGGGGATATCAAGATGGAATTTTGCAAGTTTGAGCAATAGCTAGCAGACATTTTCACAAACCCATTAGGCATTGGAACTTTTGTACACCTAAGAGAGAGTCCTGGTGTAGTTGATTTGGATCAATAGTGATCCTTTTTTTTGTTTGGCTAGGGACAAACAGGGAGTATTGGAATTTAGTGTGGTGATTGTCTTGCCCCTAGAGCCAAACGCCCACCTACCACCTGACGGATTGCAAAACATCCAAAAAATTTAATGCCAGTAGGTGAGTTTGAAAAAATCAGAGGGAAAAATGTTTTAGGTCAAAAGACAAAATGGAATGATCAGATTTAGTCAACCAGTTAGAGAGTCAGAGCCAGTTGAAGAGATTAGAAGTTGCAGAGAAAAAGAAGTGATTAGTAGATCCAATCATTAGAATGTAGAGATAGAAGGAAGTTCATTTCGTGCCTGTAGATGCACGTATTTCTTCTTTGGCCATTCTATAAGTTTGTAGTTTATTGGTTTCAACCTAAGAAGCATTGATTACTCTAGGTGTTATTGTATGTAGCCATTAGAGCTGCAAGTTTGGAGTTTAAAGTTTGAAGTTTTATTAGTTTAAAGTTTTAGGGTTATTTTAGGGTTTTCCTGGTTGAAGTTGAATGCTCCCAAATTTTTTAATGTTTTAATTCAAAGTTGAATAGAAAGAAAGTAGGCATATATGTATCCATTGCTCTTCCCTTATTTGTTGCATTTGAGAAGATTATTATTGAATATTTTATGTTTTGCCTCTCTGATTTTAATAGTAAAATTATTCATGTTATAAACCTAGTCACTCAGCTTAGTCTTTTATCTATAGTTGAAGTCGAGCTCACTCGCCATCCATTGGTGTCGAGTTTCCCTTTGAGTGCCAAGCTCACTCGGCACCTTCCTACCACTCGGCTCCTTAAGGTGCTGAGCAAAACTATCACTCGGAACTTTCACGTGCCAAGAAATTTTTTTTAATTTTTGATTTCATTTTTTACATGGCATTCCCTTATATGAGATTGAGAAGCTCATGTAACCCATTGACGATCCATAGTAAGTGGATGACCACTACACAATAGTTCACCATAGATTTATTTTTATTCCTGAAAATGTTTTTTCCTGTCATATCTTCATATCAAAAATTGGGGCAATGCAAAATATGTCATATGTGTCTATGAAAATTCCCATGGCTACAACTAGGATTGCTTCGAAATGACAGTGCCAAATTTTAGCATTGTCTAGCGTAGACAAGCCTTCAACTCCCACTTTCAAATCTTTCTCTAAGTTACTGAATAGTAAATTTCAATCTTAAACATAATTAAAATTTGCAATTCTTAAAGCTAGCATGTGATCCTAAAATTTAAATCTTAATTCTAATCTTACTTTTTAAACACTAATTCTAAGTGATAAACTGTAATTTTAAATTATCATCCATCAATCCTAAATCTTATTGTAAACAATAATTCTAAATTCTAATGGCTAATCTTAAATGATAAGCCAAAATACTAACCATAATCCTAAATCTTATATTTTGTGCCCCAATCACAATGTTAATTACTATACCCTAATTCAAAATGGATAACCTTACATCCTAACCTAGGCCAAAATCTTATTTATGTTAAATTCTAATTGTTTTAATATTGAACCTTAATTGTAAATGCTAAGGTATAATCCTCTACATAAATATAAATGCTAAACACTCATATTAAATCCTAGAAAATACATACCATAATCTTAATCATATTTATAATAATGATGTAAACCCATACCATAATCTTTACCCTAGCCCTAATTCTAAATGTCAAACCATGATTATAAATGCTAGACCCTAATTGCTCAATGATTGCCATAAATGTTAAAATCTAAATTATTAAATAGTAAATTCCAATCTTAATCATAGTTAACAATTGTAATCCTTAAAGCTAGCACATGATCCTAAAATGTAAACCATAATTTTAATTCTAATTTTTAAACACTAATTCTTAATGCTAAACTCTAATCTTAAATTGTCATCCATATATCCTAAAACTTAACCTAAACCATAATTCTAAATTCTAATGCTTAATCTTAAATGATAAGCCAAAATACTAGTTGTAATCCTAAATCTTATATGTTGTGCCCCAATCATAATCTTAATTACTCTACCCTAATTCTAAATGGATAATCCTAAATCCTAACCCAAACCACAATCTTATTTATGTTAAATCCTAATTATTTTAATATTGAACCTAATCGTAAATGCTAAGGCTTAATCCTAAACATAAATATAAGTTATTTTTAGAATTCACATTTAAGTTGATTTATTTATAGTTTTTTGGAGTATTATTTTATGTTTAGCCTTAAATTTGGTATAATGTTCAATTAGCCTTAAGATTAAAGTTTACTTCAATGTTTAACTTTATTTATATAATTGATATTTTAGATTTATTTTATTAAATAGTAATTTTGTGAATTTTTATGTTGTTTAAATATATGTAGATTACATCTAGTGGACCAACCCCCTTCCCCTCCATCTCCACCTCCACCTCTACCCCTCACCTCTGTGACCACCTAGTTCCCCTCTAGTACCTACCGCAGAGGATATGAGGGACAACATGACGTGCAACCTTTGTGACCTCATGTGAGATATTTAGACCATTAGGCGTGAGCCCACCTGAGATATTCAATTAGCCTTAAGATTAAATTTTACTTAAGTGTTAAAATTTATTTATATAATTGATATGGTTTTAAAGATGTACATTTATATAATTGATATTTTAGATTTATTTCATTAAATAATTTTTTTTTTGAATTTTTGTGTTGTTTACATATATGTAGATTATATTTGATGGACCCATCCCCTCCCTACCCCTACCCCCTCCATCTCCACCTCCACCTCCATCCCCACCTCCACAACCACCTAATCCTCCTCCAACACCTACAATAGAGGATTTGAGGGAGAGCATGATGTGCAACCTTCATGACCTCATGCGAGATATTCAAACCATTAGGTGTGAGACTCCCAACCTACTTCACCTTACAGATAGTATGCAAGGCTTTGTACACTCTATTGAGAATTTGGATAGTGGCATCGATAGCTTAAGAGTATGGAGGAAAAACATGTGTGCCTTCTATTCTAATGGCCTATCCTATAGAAAGGTCAATCAACTCAAAATAAATAAATGACATTTTAGAAGATATTTTGTAGACCATAAGATAAGGCTTAAGATAAGAGAGAAGAAGCCTCACATATCTATTAGATGGTGTATGCATCCTCTTATATCACAACACTTTTGGGAGTGGTGGTGAATGGTATTAGACCACCCACCACATGTAAATCATGAGGTGTCTAGCTACTTTCTTAAGAAACTATGTGTTGAGTTTGAATTGGGTTTGAAACCCAATTATTTTGATATTAGAAAATTTTAGGTGGTCGGTGTTGGGCTTCCTTAGGAAAGGCTTGGGGAAAAGCTCATCAATAATACAAGGAATCAAAAATTTCCTCTGCCTCTTGTACCTCTTCTTGCTCTAGTTGTCCCAGTGCCTCTCCATCATTGAGTAGTATCAACTTCTCTTACTTTAGTGAGTGCCCTTTTGGAAAATTTAGTAGAGAAATGGACACAGGTGATAGATATTCACCCACTTGGATACATTTGTACCAGTTGTGGAGGTATATGTAGAGGCCCCCAGAGTGATGTTGATACAACACATGATGGCCATGATACTAAGTGTTAGGATAAACCATGGACAGAAATAAAAAACTACATGCAAATATAACCAATAACAAAAAATAATAGATCACACAGAAATGAACAGAAGGCACCAAGATTTAATGTGGTTCACCCAATCCCTGGGCTATGTCCACCAAACAGCAAGTCTGATCTTATTACAATCCAGTGATTATAACCTAATTACAATCTGTAATCCCTTACAGTCAATACCGCCGCAAGAACCAATTTCACATCACAACATAATAAAAAATACCTAAACCTAAACCCTTTTATACAAGTATTTTATTCATTTTAGGGTTACAACATGTCAACCATATGTCGGCCATAATATGTCAACTACCATGTCGGCCATGGCCCAAAATTTTTTTTAGTGCCGATGCCCTGAACCCCACTATTTATGAAGTATGTACAGTAATTTCCTGATCAGTCACCATAATCTAACAATCTCCCACTTGGGGACTGATCAAGCTCCACACAAAACAACAATCTCCCACTTGGAGACTGATCCTGTACCAATACCACTACCACATGGGGCTCCCACTGGATCAAACCACCCTAGACTCTTCTGTTCTTTTATTCATGGTCAGTCTAAAAGACCAATCGAAGCTGAAGAGGAGTTTGGCTTCTCCCTTGTTACAACCTTTGTCAACATATCTGCTGGATTGTCATTGGTATGTATCTTCTCCAGCTTTAACTGTCCATCCTCCAAAACTGACTGAATGAAATGGTACCACAACTGTATGTGTTTGGTCTTAGAATGCGGAGCTAAATTCTTAGCAAGATGAATGGCACTCTGACTATCTGTAAACAAATAATTATCCTTTTGAGGATGTCCCAATTCTTCCAAGAAGAACTGAAGCCATATCATCTCCTTGGTTGCCTCTGTATTAGCAACATACTCTTCCTTTGTAGTGGATAGAGCATTTTTTTTTTGTAACCTAGAAACCTAGCTCATAGTTGCCCCACCAACAGTAAAGACATAACCTGTAGTAATCTGCCTAGCATCAATATCCCCTACCAAATCTAAGTCAACATAGCCCTGTAAATCAGTAGTAGAGCCCCCAAAGTGTAAACACTTATTGGATGTTCCTTTCAAATATCAGAGAATCCACTTAATAGCATTCCAATGCTCAAATCCTAGATGACTCATATACCTACTAACAACTCCAACTACATGTGCAATATCTAGCCTAGTGCATACCATAGCATACATCAAGCTTCCTATAGCTAAAGCATAGGGTACCTTGGACATCTTATCCTCCTCTTCCTGTGTCTTGGGACACATCTCCTGAGTCAATTTCAAATGACCAGGTAAAGGTGTGCTGACAGCTTTAGCATTCTCCATAGAGAAATGTTGCAACACCTTCTCAACATAATCAGCCTGAGATAGTGTCAAGGTTCTATTCTTCCTATCTCTGCAAATCTTCATACCAAGGATTTTTTTTGCTACCCCCAAATCCTTCATAGAAAATGTATGTGCTAACTGGCATTTTAGCCCCTTAATATGATCCATGTTAGACCCAGCTATAAGCATATCATCAACATATAAACATAAAATAATGTAGCTATCATCATCCAACCTCTTAAAATAAACACAGTAATTTGAATGACACTTGTTATATCCATGTTCATGCATAAAACTGTCAAATTTTAGATACCATTTCCGAGGTGCTTGCTTCAAGCCATATAAACTTTTCTTCAATTTACACACTAATTTCTCCTTACCTTTGACCTCAAAACCCTGTGGCTAAGCCATATATATTTCTTCATCCAAATCACCATGAAGAAAGGCTATTTTAACATCCAACTGCTCTAAATGCAAATCTTTAGTAGCCGCAAGACTTAAAACAGTATGGATAGAAGTCATTTTAACAACAGGAGAAAATATCTCATCAAAATCAATTGCCTTTTTCTATGCAAATCCTTTTACAACTAACCTGGCCTTAAATCTTTTCTTACCTCCTTCCTCTTCTTTCAACCTGTAAACCCACTTATTCTATAAAGCCTTTTTACCTACAAGCAACTTGCACATATCCCATGTCTTATTTTTCAGAAAAGAGTCCATTTCATCTTTCATTGCAGACTCCCACTGAATCTTAGTATCCACTTGCACAACTTCATCATAACTTTCAGGTTCACCAGCATTAGTAAGTAAAATAGAATATAAAGAGGGAGAAAACCTTTGTGGAGGTCTAATTTATCTCATTGACCATCTAACATTTACTGGTTTATGTGCTATTTTTTGTTGCAGTTGTTGCACATCATGAGGAATGGCTAGAACATCAGCTTTTGGAGTATCATCCAGCACTACATAATCATCTTCTTTCTTCTCATGTTGCCACAACAGATCTTTGTACAACACTTTCTCATTGAATATGACATCCTAACTTCTAACAATTTTAAGATTTTCAAAATCCCAAAGCCTATAACCAAATTCATTAATGCCATATCCAAAAAAGACACATTTCTTTTATTTAGCTTCTAGCTTGGTTCTATTTTCAGAGTCTATATGAGCAAAAGCTTCACAACCGAAGGTCTTGAGAAAAGAATAACTCACCTTCTTACCAGCCCATGCTTCCTCTAGAATACCACAGCCCAAAGTAGCAGAGGGACCTCTATTAATTAGATATATTGTAGTATTGAAAACATCCACCCACATGTGTAAGGGCAACCCAGCATGCAACCTCATGCTCCTTGTACGCTCCATTATAGTCCTGTTCATGCGTTCAACCACTCCATTTTTCTGTGGAGTCCTTGGAAAAATTTTCTATCTATGAATACCATTAGTGGAGCAATAATCTTCAAATTCATGACTGCAATACTCACCACCATTATCAGATCTGAGACATTTTAATTTCTTACCAGTCTCATTTTCAACCAAGCATTTTCATTTCTTAAAAGTTTGAAATACATCATATTTCTGTCTAAGGAAATAAACCCATACTTTTCTAGTTGCATCATCAATAAATGTAACATAATAATGAGAGCCACCAAGGGAAGATACATGAGCTGGTCCCCATACATCTATATGCACAAGCTCTAATTTCTCCTTTTTGTTTTCCTTCCCTGTCTTTACAAAACTCACTCTCTTTTGTTTTCCATACACACAACTTTCACAAAAATCCATATTCACACATTTCAGACCTGGTAAAACTTTCTTTGAATGAAGTACTTTCATACCTTTCTCACTCATGTTCCCAAGTCTATTGTGCCACAATGTTGTATTAGAATCTATAGCAGCTATTTGTTCTCCCTGCTCAACTGCAGCAATTGTTCCTGAACATTCATTTTTCTCTGAAACAATCAAAGTAGATAGAACAATATGACCTATACAAAGATATAAGGTGCCTACTTTCACACCTTTTGCTACTACAAGGGAACCTTTTGAAACCTTCCAATTTTTATCATTAAAAGTAACTACACAACCCTCATCACCAAGTTGCCTAGCTGAAATTAAATTTCTACTCAGCCTTGGAACATGTCTTACCTCATGTAGTAGCCAATGATTCCCATTCTGTAACTTAATCTTAATTTTTCCCTTTCCAACAATCTGACAGGGTTCATTATCCGCCAAATAAACAAGCCCAAAATCCCCTTGGACATAATCAATGAAATAACCTCTATGAGGTGTACCATGAAATGAAGCACTAGAATCTAAAACCCATGAATCATCAAGACTCTCTAAAGACAGAAGAAAAGCATCCTCTTCGGATTTGTTACTTACCACATTTGCCTCCTTGTCTCCATCTAATTTATCTCCTTCATTTTTCTTTCAATTCCAGCAAACTTTCTTTGTGTGCGCTAGTTTCCCACAGTACCAGCAATCATTTAGTCCTCTCAATTGAGACCTCCTCCCCTTTGACTTTCCTCTTGATTTCCGATGATTTCTAGAGTTATTTCCTCTCTCAGTTGTTCTACCCCTGCTTTGTGCATTCAAAGCACTTCCTGATGTAGATCTACCTGAGGATTTTCTGCAAGTTTCCTCACTTAAAATAACACTGATCACATCATCATATTTTGGGGTACTAGATCCAGGAACAAAATTACTCACTACCATTACCAATCCATTCCAGCTTTTAGGAAAAGAACACAAAATCAAGGGAACCCTAATTTCTTCATCAAAATTGATACCCACAGAAGATAACTGACTAGTAATAGTATTAAACTCATTTCAATGATCTGCAACAGATCCACCTTCTGCCATTTTCATATTAAATAGACACTTCATGAGAAATACCTTGTTTGAAGCAGAGGGCTTTTCATATAGTGTTGCTAGGGTTTTCATCAAATCTTCTATCGTCTTTTCTTTTGTAATATTAAATGCCACCAATGGTACCAAGTATAATCGAATGCTTCTGAGTGCCTTTTTGTCCAAAAGATCACATTTAGCCTCTGACATAGTTCCCTGATTCTTGGCTTTTCCTTCCAATGGCTTCCATAAATCCTTCTAATATAGATAGTCTTCCATTTGCATCATCCATAACTGGAAGTTTTTCCTATTAAACCTATCAACCCTTAGCTTTCCCTCATCTGCCATCGCTCCCACTCAATCGTGAGACTCCTACTTAACTGTGAGACTTTCCTACAGAGGATTACTAAAAGACAACCTCGCTCTTATACCACTTGTTAGGATAAACCACGGACAAAAATAAAAACTACATGCAAATATAACCAATAACAAAAAATAATAGATCACACAAAAATGAATAGAAGGCACCAAGATTTAACATGGTTCACCCAATCCCTGGGCTACATCCACCAAACAACAAGTCTGATCTTATTACAATCCAGTGATTACAACCTGATTACAATCTGTAATCCCTTACAGCTCAATACTGCCGCAAGAACCAATTTTGCATCACAACATAATAAAAAATACCTAACCCTAAACCCTTTTATACAAGTATTTTATTCATTTTAGGGTTACAACATGTCGGCCATATGTCAGCCATAATATGTTGGCTACCATGTCGGCCATGGCCCAAAAAAAATTTTTGGGCCGATGCCCTGAACCCCACTATTTATGAAGTATGTATAGTACTTTCCTGATCAGTCACCATAATCTAACACTAAGGGCATTAATTTTGATGATTATGCATATGTTGCTCATGGTAGTGGTAGTGATGATATTGATGTGTCATCATTTGTTGACCTTCTACATGGAGAGGGAGATTGTCAAGAATAGCAAGTAAAAATTTAATTAAAATTTATAAAGTACATAAATATTTATTTTCTACATATATTCATAATTGTATTAACCATATTAATGTATTTTGTTTTTCAATTAACAAAGTTAGGATGATATTGTTGCTCCTAGGAGGAAAATTATTCTTTTTTTGAGACCTACAGACATTGGCATCCCTCATACAATATACACTTTGAGTTACACTATAAATAATGATCCTGAATTTAATAACATGTGCTCATATTTTCTTTTTATCTAATTTCATAGGGATTGTCATCTATTAGATAGTTCATTGTTTGTACATGTCTTGATCCATTGACCACTAAGGCATGGACTCGAATACCTATGGTATGAACTTTTGAAGATAAATAATTTATACTATTTTTATGTACACATTTTTATTAAATTATATTCAACTTTGATTCATGATTGTTTAATGTATATTGGTATTATGAATAAGAAATGGATCATATTTATCCATATAGCTCTCATTATAGTTTATTTTATACTCCATCTTTTGACCATTTCAAACATGTCAATGATCATCATGGTAGCATATCTCTAGACACGTCTATGACACTAGCTACTACTTAGGTATGATATATATGTTTTTATTTCAAAACAAAATAGTGTAAATTATGTACTTTTTAATTTATGTACTTTGTAATTGATGTATATATATTTTTAACTCAAGGTTTATGTATCCATAATTTTAGGACTATGTTGTCATGAATGTTGCTGAGACTATGGGACTAAGCCAGATGGAGGTACAAACATCATCCTTTCAAGTCAGTATTGTGATTTATACATACATAGTTCATTATGATCTTTAACAAAAAAAAAATTAAATTGTATTTTAAATTACAGGACCTCACCACTACCACATTTGTTAGATTTGACAATGCACCTCCTCCTATTATAGAGGGACACCTATCTCATGTAGTATTATTTTTAATAAGTACTAAATATTTAATTTACTTGCAAGCTAGATTTTGAAACCCATTTCAATTAAGCATGTACATATTGTCTTCCCAGAATGTGACACATGATGCCCCACAAGGTGTTCCACATGATAAGACACATCATCTTACATAGAATGATCCATCTAAGTCCTCTTTGAATGGAGTAAAGAGGACTACAAATTAGATAGATTAGGTCTTTGGGCACCTTTAGATTATGTTTTTATGACACATATTGTTTATTCTAGTACACTTTCTATTAGGACATTTGACTGTATAATATGTATTTTTTGACTTCATAGATCATGTTCTTACATGTTCTATAATGTACTATATTTTTATAACATCTTATCATGCTAGCGTATGCAGTATACATTATTATGTTATCATGTTGTAAGTATGAACCATTTTCTTTACTGTGACATTTTTTATTCATGTTATGACACATTTTGTAAGTATATGGTACATGAACAATAATTTTAATTATTTATATAGGAACATTAATTTAAACATATTTGAATGTAAAAGTAATGGAAAAATATAGGAAGTCATTCATTGAATTGACAAAGAATTTTTAATATCAAGTGCACACCTTTAACTTTCAAATATAAGCGAACTCTTATTTTTAAAAGTTTACAACATGTTTCACAATATATGTAACACGATGTGAGGGACATAAATAGAAGTGAACTCCTATTTCCAAATGTCTACAACATGTTTTGATTTAAAAATTAAAAAATTGGTTCAACACATTTCTTCAAATGAGGTCCTGCAAAATAAAATTTTAAAACAAAAACATATGTTAATAAAAGCATAAATTAATAACAACTATCTGTATTATGTAAATATGTGTAATGTATGTACTCACTATGTGTAATTGCACAAGATGTTGATGTTCAATCCACCTTAAAAATTTAAATTTGCATAAATTGTAATTGAGACCCGAATAAGAGTTATATATAAGTTCTCTAATTTTCTATTGACAACTCATACATAAATTTAAAAGTTATATAAGTACATATATAAAAAGAGCACAATAAATAAAAAACTTACATGTGTTTGATTTAAATGTAGTCATCCCACTGAATCATCTGCTTCCTCTCTCTTTTGCATTGCATCTATGACTATCTCATGCTCATCCATTGAAATTGTCCATAATATTTTATTGGTAGGTCTCCTTTTTGTATCTTTCTAATTTGATATTAGTTGCTACAACCAAATGAGAATAGTGTAAAATCTTTTTTTTTGATTGGTGGTCTTCAAATATTGGTAAACCATTTCTTATTGTTAGGTATGTATGTAGCTAGGTGGCAACTATGAAAGACCCAATTGGACACTCAAAACCATCATCATCTACTTGATGACATATTATTTTTTTCTTAGGTTTCACATGTCTAGCTAGCCAATACTCAGTGTGTTGATCATTATCATTAGGTGCAGTAACCACATAAACATGTCCTACAAGATAAAATAAAGTACACAAACACTTAAATCACATGTGTGTACATATATAAATAATATATTAATGACCTGTACTTGAATTATATTAATGAGATGTACATAAATAAATAATATAAATTGAAGCATGATCAAAAAAATTTTAAAGTAAATTATGCATACTAGGTTGTATGAGGTCTAAAATATGATCATAGTCTTCTGATGCAAAAGTAACATTCATGTCTTCATTTACCATATCTTCTTGAAAATGTGTGTTAGTAGGTGCTGATGATTTTTTTTTCCAATCTTCAACCCATTCTGTACTCTTGCATTCTTCACATTCACCTACAAAAAAAACTCACAAAAATAGGCAAGCTCCCTAGTCCATATAGTTCAAGTGGTAGAATCTGAACTCCTAAATGAATGCCATTTAGCTAACCTGCTAATTATGTCACAGCCATATTTTGAAAGGATATTCTTCTCTTCAACTAGGAAGAAGAAATGTCTAATTGTAGAGTTCTAAATTGATCCTGTGCATAAATATTTGTTACACCATTCCACAATCTCATGTGCTTTTTTGAATTTGGTGTTTTCCTCAAATTTTAATTTCTCTCTACTAGGGGCTTTCTTCACACATGCACCAAAACCATCATGTTCTCCTTTACCATGTCTAGCCTCAAAAAACTCCACACATATTGGACATTAGTTTTCCTATGTGTCCTACTCAACCAATAGAACATTCTAGCATTCTTGAATTGTCCTATACAATTATCTAACCATATCCAATGTTGTGTTATTTGAATTTTTCTCTCTTTTAAATTATCATAAAAGACCTTGAAACAATATTGGACAAACTCAAATGAATGAAGTTTATTATCACTTATATAGAAATGGTACTCTCTCAATATTTTTTGATCCTCCTCTTTACTATCAAGTACATTCCTATAAACTATATGAACATAAATTGTTACTTGCAATAAATTGTAATATTGTGGTTGTACCTCATCTTGTGGTGCATGTGTGTGTAGTTCTCTGCAAAGTCAACATCTAAAAGTATAGTACCAATTGGAAACATATTCTTACATATGCGAAATTGTCCATCAAGCCATTTAGCATATTGAGAGTGTGTAACATATATTGGTATAATCACACTCTTAAACTCACCCATAAATTATTCATGAAAACTAACTTTATCTACAACTAGATCACACTTTCTTGTAATCTTCCCATCCTAATGCAGTGATATATGACCATGCAATAGAAACATAAGAACAAGGAGAAATAATGAAGATATGAAACCAAATCACAATAATATATTCATAAAATATAACTGATTACATGCAATGTGCCAGGCTATAAGGCCTTCCCGGTTACAACCAAATACAAAGCAAGTAATAGTTTTGCAAGATCCCTCAAGATCTAATCCCAAACCCTAGCTAGTCTAGATCCACACTCTAGTATAAACCCACAAGGGAGATCTCAACATGTGCTTGCAAGCCCACCAAGCTATCTCCTTATTTTCCAAGCCACAGCTACTAGGTCTACTCCAACTTCATCCAAGTGTAAACTATCTCACATTCGGCGCTCTGTTCAAAAACTCAAGAAAACTCTCTCTTCAACTACTTCACACACCCACTCCTCTTTTGAGTGAATGAATAATGACTAAATACTTCCCAATAACCCCTACTTATACCAATATAAGCCACAAGTAGGCCTAGAACACAAATTAAATGCCACAAGTCGGCCAAAAACAACAATTAAATGCCCAAAATTGATGTCTTAGTAAAATCGTCATATATCCTAGCTTTGAATGAATTAGAACTCAAAGTTTGAACTATAGTTATAAATCTAGGCCCTCTTCCATATCTTAAATTTTCATCCTCTAAATCATTGTAGAAAATTAGATACATGGCCTACAACAGGCACCAAATTCCTAAGCAAAGCCAAGCTCCTCCTAGACCATGCCGAGTAACCAAAGACCATGTTGAGTGACCAAAGACCATGCTGAGTCCCAAGACCATGCCAAGAAACCATAGACCATGCCAAGCAACCAAGGGCCATGCCAAGCTCCTAGACCATGTTGAGCTCCAAGACCATGCCGAGCTCCAAAGAACATGCCAAGCTCCCAAAGCATGTTGAGCTCCAATCCAAGCACCCACCAAAGCAACTACCAAGCCTCCTTCTATGAACTCCAAAGTAGTCACCAAGAAAACACAAGATGCTCCTACATCAAACTCCCTAGGTAAATAGAAAAGTGTGTCCCACACTTTGATGTTCAAAGAAAGACCAACAACCATCTTCATCTTCACCAAAGGCTTCCACTTCAACAGGGACAAGAAAACCAATCTACACATCATCCACATTTGCAACATTCTATCAAGCACTAGCATACTCAATCCCATGAACAAACTGAACATAATGCTTCAACATCAAATCCTCATCCACAACAACAACTAGTGAATCCACACCAGCAGCAACAAACTCCATATCAGCCACAAAATCCACATCAGTAGCAACATGAAGCTCTCCATCAACACATGCCAAACTCTCAACACTAGCAATCTCATTGCTCACAACAAGATGCTTTGCAATATACAACTCACCACCAATAGCAATTGGATCATGCACAACTGAGTGCTCTACAATTTCCATGTTAGACCCAACTGCCTGATCATGAAAACCAATCTCAACCTCCCTATGCCATCTTCTCTCATGAACAAGTCTCTTAACTGGCCAAACAACTCTCTTTCAGATCGGTAGACTCTAGCTCCACAAACATTCATGGAATTCTTTCCTCACCTCATCCCTAACTCAATCAACCAAGCTAGCTTCAAATCGAGCAGTAATCTCAGAAAACCTCCTCTCCACCACATCATGGAGATTTGCAATCATCTTAGGGTCCAATCCTCTTGGAGCCATCTTCCAATATCTTTGTAAACCATTTGCAACAAATCCTTCCCACACTCCTTGTGATAACCTTGAATTGTTTGTAAGTTAAATTGCAACTTGCCACCTCACACGAACAATCAAGAACCACATCACAAGTCTAGGACCATGGATTTGCAATACAAAAATTCTATATGATCATGGCTCAACAAGATTAGTCATCCATCTTTGCATCCATCAATCCATCTACAAGCCATTAGATCAAGATCAACTCAAATCTACTTCTCCAACCAAGTCTTGGTACAAACTACCTCAACTTTGGTGATCTGTTTATACACTTAGGAACAACCTTCACTTTGATACCACCTAATGCAGAGCAAGATAGGGAGTATCCCCAAAGGAGATGTCCTAGCCTCCAACTATAAAACCACACAGCGAAAACACAAAAACAAGGAGAAATAATGCAAGATCTGAAACCAAATCATAATTATATATTCATAAAATATAACTGATTACATGCAATGGGCCAGGCTGTAAGGTCTTCTCAGTTATGACCAAATACAAAGCAAGTATTAGTTTTGCAAGATCCCTCAAGATCCAATCCCAAACCCTAGCTAGTCTAGATCCACACTCTAGTAGAAACCCACAAGGGAGATCTCAACTTGTGCTTGCAAGCCCACCAAGCTATCTCCTTATTTTTCAAGCCACAACTACTAGCTCTGCCCCAACTTCATCCAAGAGTAAACTGCCTCACATTCGGTGCTCTATTCACAAACTCAGAAAAACTCACTCTTCAGCTACTTTCCACACCCACTCCTCTTTTGAGTGAATGAATAATGACTAAATACTTCCCAATAACTGCTACTTATACCAATCTAAGCCACAAGTTGGCCAACAATAATAATTAAATGCCTAAAATTGATGTCTTAGTAAACTCACCATATCTCCTAGCTCCAAATGAATTAGAACTCAAGCTTCAAATTGTGGTTAGAAATATATGCTTTCTCCCATCCCTAAAATTTTCATCCTCTAACTAATTGTAGAGAATTAGATACATATCCTACAACAAGAAAAAAATTCCTAAGAAAAGCCGAGCTCCTCCCAAACCATGCTGAGTAACCAAAGACCATGCCAAGTGACCAAAGACCATGTCGAGTCCCAAGACCATGCTGAGAAACCATATACCATGCAAGGAAACTAAGGACCATTCTGAGATCCTAGACCATGTCGAGCTCTAAGACCATGCTGAGCTCCAAGACCATGTCGAGCTCCTAGACCATGTCAAGCTCTAAGACCATGCCAAGCTCCAAGACTGTGCCAAGCTCCAAAGAACATGCCAAGCTCCCAGAGCATGTCAAGCTCCATTCCAAGAACTCACCAAACAACTACCAAGCCGCCTTTTATGAACTCCAAATTAGTCACCAAGAAAACACAAGATGCTCTTGCATGACATCCTTCAATGGATATTCAATAGTTTTGAACCTTTCTACATCAACTAATTGTTGTCCAAAAGTAGTCAATAAATTTTCATGCAAACATTCATCGAACAAAGAAAGATTACAACACATATGAAATTTACTAGAAAGACATGCATTGAAAAGAAAATATTGGTCATTAGGTCGATTTACAAAAAAAAACCTAATATGAAATCCTTTATAGTTTGAGGTGATATTTTTATACCACATTCCTAAAAAATTTCTTTACTATGCATGGTACCATGTATAGATCAAAATACACCATAATGGTAACAAAATGAAACATGAGTTGTACAACATGTGATTCTTTCCTTGTTAATCCTTACATACCATGGTTTACACTTTTCAAAAGATCTTTGACTAATGGAAATAGTTAACACCTTACCATCTAATTTCATTTTCAACAATTCTATTTGAGTCATTTACAAAAGGTGTTTAGGATGTGTATCAGGTATTTTTGAGCCAACTCTCAATTTAAGTACATCTCTTGAATTAGGTGATACTCTTGTATTATCATGCCAAAAAATTTCAACTAAACTTTTGACTTCACTAGTAAGTTTCATACTAAATTCTTGGGAGTCTACCACTAGAAGTCCACAAACTATTTGTTTGGAACACATTCAAAGTTAACCCTTCTCTTTACAACTCTTTCTAAACTCTTATGACTCACATTAAAATATCCACTTATGTTACTAATCAATATTTTTTCAGTAGTTGATTTGTTAACCAACACTGTTGTTATTACTCATCGTGTTGCATTCTTATCTTTAGAGTGACTTCTTTTTCCAATAATATCAAAGGCACTAGCAATAGTGGATACAACTTGTTTTAAAGACTCATTTTTATGCTGGATTTGCATACATTCCTAAACTTTTAATTAATTTTCACATTTTAGACATTTTAATTAGTTGCAATATCAATTGACATCGAAACCCAAATTTCTTATTATAAAAAAAAAGTCTATATAATCTATTAACATGTGTCCTAATTTGTTTCCACAAAAACAATATGTGAATATTATCTAGTATATCTTTAGAAAAATGAAAATTATGTTCATGCACTTCACTACATTTAGACATGTTTGTTTATTACTTGGTGTTTCCATGTCTACATTCATACCATTGTTATTTTCAATTTGTAAGGAAACTTGGCAATAAAGAATAATAATTGTTTCCGCATAACCCATAATAGATCTAAAATAAATAGGGAATTAAAATCCACATGCAAGAGAATAGACAACATACCCACAAAATTGTGACACAAGATATACCCTAGGAAATCCTCATTGAGGAAAAAACCCAGCCTCCAAAAGCATCCATCACCATGTATTATTCAGCAAAAACACCATTGCAATACAACCATGGAAGCCTTTATGGCCATAGCCAAAACTGAGCAAACTATGTGAACAAGCATGAATCCACACATCCCATGCCATGCTTTCAGCCTTCACAAATGCTTCCTTGGATAACCTGTCAAGCCTTGTCTCACTCGACTCTTGTCTTTCTTACTCTTACTCTACAAAAACTACCCTTGTGGCTGCTTATATAGTAGCAAGTCCCACAAAACCACCAAGTGGTATTACATAAACCATATGCTAAAACCATGTGCTACCTAACCCACTAACCCGACATCTAATATTGGGCATTTAATTCTTTTCTCCAATATTAAATAATTACATAAAATATTTTCACAATGTTACAATACAATTCATCAAGAATATTCCATGATAATCTTTACATGTTGGACGTCCATCTAGGCACAACGTTACATAATAAAATATAGCAATATTATGAAATGTGTGCAACACCCATTATCTCAACAATCTCCCACTTGTTGTATACATTGCATAGGGTCAATCCATAGCCACATAAATGAACAAGGGAACAATCCCTCCTGGAACATTCACCATCATGGTTCAAAGTACACCAAGTGCTCCATCCTAGTACCTGCAACAAAATCAAAGTATCCAGCATCTCAAACATGAATGATCTCACCTCCTATTATGACACTACCACTAGACATACATAGAAGCCATCCAAAGAGAAAGCCACCCAACCTGTCGCATTAGAAGATCATAAAATTATATACCAACTAAAATTTCAAGCACAAAAAAAAAAAACCTAATCCAAAGGTAATCACATGTATCCATAGTTGTCAAAATATCCATAGCTGAAATAGCACCCATAGCAAGTGTCAAACCCATCCAACTATCCATACCTCAAGGGTATAACAAGTGAATCTCATATCACTAACATATCCAATCTATAACCTGCAATCACAAGCCTTAAGAGCAATACCTTCCACATATATACCAAGAAGCTCCCACTGCAAAAGATAATGTCAAAAATATAACCAATCCACTCACAACATCTCAAAGAAGTGAATCCATGTAGTATCAAGGACATCCACAATACATAAACTGATATCCTGCAAGAACAACTCTTGTAACAAGTCTTCAATAGTCTCCTAAATTCTCCACAACCAATAGAGGAAAGAGATAAAAGAATAACCATGTCATCTCTCACATGACATACATGAGCACAAACTAGTGATCACAATCTCTAACCAATCTCAAATCCAATGTAAGAAAAGCTGAACATCCAAGAAGATAACCAAGACCACCATGCAAATCATAACTTGTATCATGTCCTTCTACACACACCTCTAGATGTAAACTGTGCAAGTATGATCTCCTCCATAAAACCCCAACAAGAAGCCTCAACAACACCCAAACCATACCATATAACTATTCATGGATGTAAGCCTCTCACAAGAAGATCAAACTCATAAACCATTCCTAATCCAAGGAATATGCTCAATATAAAACCATCTCCCAAACTCAACTAGCATAATAACATATGGACATGGAGATAACTAATGCTAAACCATCTCTCAAATGAACCCTCCAAAACTAACTCATGTACCATAACTCAAGATCCATATCCATGAAAGATAAGCATAAATATAATGCACTTGAGAAAAAAAAAATGGGCTATACCTCTCAAGTAGCAAAACGTCGAGTAGACAAAAAGTGGGGAACGAGAATTCTCATCAAGATACCCAAGTCTCCAACCAAGACTCGTCTAAGAATAATCTCCTCTCAAGTCCATATCAGGTGACTGCCCCTCAAACTTCTTGTTGAAACTAGCAACCATCCCAACAAATACTTCTCTAATCCAAGAGAAATCAGCATCACCACCATCTCTAAGTATCCATGAGCACCTATAACCAATCAATCCATGCCAACTCCAAATGCAACATAGCAATATCATGAAGTATCCAACTTATGATCAGTGTACTCAATACTAAGAAACTAAACCAAGATCAATGTTAAAGTTTCAACCATGGCCTCAAGAACATAAACATGACAACATGATCTAACCATCTCAACCAAAGAGATAACATGCTCTACATGAACATACTACAACATGTCACAACTCTAAATGTGTATCAAGAGTATACCATGACATAATAATGAAACCATCCTCATACCAAGGCATGCCAAATAATAGCATAAACTGTACCTTTACCAAGAACGCTATGAGTCCTCAAAATGCAACCTTCTCCACACACCATGAAGATAACCAAGAACTCCATGAGTCCTCAAGATGTAAACATCTTCACACACTATGAAGATAACAAGTGCACCATGCAAATGTCAAAGATGCTTCTGCAACAATAGGATCTAAGACAAACCTCCAACATCTGCAAACACTCAATAAATATATCAATGACAATAACTCCCACTCAACTATGGTACCAAGTCTCCCATAAAATCATAAAATCCATCTTCTACATGAAGATCCAAATCAAACCAAGAACTATTTATGCTCTGTCACCCCATCACTGTTATACGCTCCCACTAAACTGTGTATCCAAGCTATCCATGACATAATGATTAAAAACTATCTTCTAACCATGAGAATAAATCAAGACATCAAACCATCAAAGAACTCAAAGTGCAAATCATGAGCTCCTTAAAAGAAACCAAATAACCATGATCCTCAACCAAGAAGATATACCACCATAACTGAATCAGAAAATCTAAGCTAATGAACATGAAGGATGTACCTGTATAACCAATCATATCATGCCAAAATCCATGGCACCATGATCACATCCATGAACTGAGCATTTGGCTCTCAATGTGTCCAACTTGTCAACATAAAATATTCAACCACAATCCTCCACCATGACTGTTCCTGGTAACAACATCTCATCCTTTTTACATCAAAAAAATAGTAAATCATGTGACTTAGGGCATAGACAACCTAAATCCAAGCCACCAATCTGAATATGCATCAATAATGAAAGATCAATGGGCAAAGACAACCCATAACCAAGCCATAAATGCAACTTATAAGTATAGACCACTTCCAGCACTGCACAACTTGTAGATCGAACAATTCATCATACATATCCAAACCAAACACTGATAACCATATCATCATGAGACCAAACTAAAATATGAACTGAGTATACAATGACATCAAATTTTAAATCTCCAATGCCATAAACTCACAATGTTACCATAGTCAAAATATATCTATCAACTATTCAAATCAATATATCACTAAATAAATCATGTCAAATCTACACCAAATCTAAACCAATGTGTAGAGCTCTCTAAGAGCTTTTCGTTGACTACTCGAAGTCCAAAATTTGACTCCATATGCCCAAGTTATGCCCTAATTCGTGCTCAAAATAAAAAACATCTACCTTTAGGGCTCTTAAAACTTGACAAAATATCAAAATTATAGAACCGAACTTATGCCAAGTTGTAGTGCTCTAAATTAGCTTTCCAATTCCTATAAGAACTTTGGAATCCGATATTCTGAGAGAAAGTTATGGCCATTTTACTAAGACAGTCTTTTTACCATTTTTCATTGCGATTTTTCATTTTCTATTGTTACAAAAATTCCGATGGGATTAAATTTGACAACCATCATGGGCTGAAACCAAAAAACTCTTTCATTTCTTTTGAACATGGCCAAACTAGGGCATATTATATATCAAAATTTATGGAAATATTGACCCGGATCCAATGGTGAGGCCTATTTTTACCCAAGAGGTCATTTTTGCAAGCTCCCCCTAAAACCCTTATTTAAATGAAACATCTTAAAAATCTTTTTGTCCAACAATTTCACATGCCCAAATCTTTTAACATCCCATCATAACAGAAAACCCAAAACCCTTAGATCTGCAATAAATCACTCATATATCTTGCCCTTTTCTTTTATCCTCTTAAGCATTCCCATGGATTCAATCTAGGGTTACAATAATAAAACCATAGCTCTGATACCACTTGTATGGAAATTTGGCAATAAAAAATAATAATCGTTTCCACATAACCCATAATAGATCTGAAATAAACAGGGAATTAAAATCCACATGCAAGAGAATAGATAACATACACACAAAATTGTGACACAAGATATACCCTAGGAAACCCTCATTCAAGGAAAAATCTAGCCTCCAAAAGCATCCATCACCATGTATTATTCAGCAAAAACACCATTGTAATACAACCATGGAAGCCTTTATGGCCATAGCCACAACTGAGAAAACTATGTGAACAAGCATGAATCCACACATCCCATGCCATATTTTCAACCTTCACAAATGCTCCCTTGGATAACCTATCAAGCCTTGTCTCGCTCGACTGTTGTCTTTCTCACTCTTACTCTACAACAACTACCCTTAAGGCTGCTTATATAGTAGCAAGTCCCACAAAACCACCAAGTGGTATTACATAAACCATGTGCTACCTAACCCACTGACCCCACATTTAATATTGGGCATTTAATTCTTTTCCCCAATATTAAATAATTACATAAAATATTTTCACAATGTTACAATACAACTCATCAAGAATATTCTATGGGAATCTTTACATGTTGCATGTCCATCTAGGCACAACATTACATAATAAAATAAAATAATAAAATATAACAATACTATGCAATGTGTGCAACACCCATTATCTCAACACAATTGAAATTTCATTTTCAATGTTATTTGGAATTTGAATTGCATTTTCACATTTTTTCTTTTTATTTCTTTTGGGGCATGCATTTCCATTGGAGTTTGTTATGCATGATCATTTCACAATCTATTCACATGAAGAAAATTTAATTTATTTAAATTATAACCTACTTCTACAAAATTACCAATTTTATCATGAGAAAAAACTTGAGGGTTTGGAGACACGCCTGTATTGAATGTTTGATTAGAATGTGCACCTGAATCTCATTATGTTCGATTCTCTTCTTCATTCTCTTCATCCGTCACGATATCCTCAATGTCTTTCTCCTTTGAAACATTTTTCAACCTTTCAATTCTTTGTCTTATCTCTTGTTTTTGATTTGGAAAATAGGTTTTACAAGGATCCTGAAACCCAAAGTTTTACAGCATTAAACAGCATAAAGCATAAAAAGTCAGAAAAAACATAAACAGCCTCAAAAGGCCAGAATCAAAAAGGCCCAAAGCCAGGAAAACAAAGGCCAGGAAATGAGCCTGGCGGGTAGACTAGTGTCCCTTCTTCTCCACTGCCTATAGGATTTTTGTAGTGTTGCTTTCCTTTTGGATGACCTCCTGCTCTTGGGTCATGGGGGGGAAATGTAGCTAATCCCCCTGGCTTTCCTAGATTCCAGTCTCATTCTAAGGATCCTCTCGGCTGGTTTTGTTCTCTGTGCTTTGCTCCACATTCCCCACAAGACTGGCATTGGTCAGATAGTCCCCTAGATTAACAATGTTTTCATTCAATGTATGGAGGGTGTCTACAATCTGTTTAGTCACAACCTGGTGGATAGAGTCCAGCCTTTGGACCTTTTGCTCTAGCCAGGAGATTCTGCCCTCTTGATTGTCACTAGGGTCCTTGCTTCTGTCTTTTTCCTGGCTACCCACCTGGTCTTTGCTGCCTCTGGCCTCATGATCCTTGACATCCCTCCTGTTGTTGGTCTGGTTGGACCTGTCCTTCAGAGTCTCAATTTCCTAAAAAAGCCACTTGATGGAGCAGAAGTTGTCAATCAGGTTGTTCTTTGCATTGTTGAGGAAGTTGAAACATGTTTCACGGGCATTGTCAGAGAGAACCAGAAGAGTCAGGTCAAGGAGCTTGTCATAGTGGGTGCTACTGTCGAGATCCCCCAACACCTGGATTTTAGCAGGTTCTCTAACAATGCCCATACTAACATTATCCATATTGAAATTTTGCTAGACTCTTACCTTATTTTTCCTGATGACCTCCCCTCCCTTTTCAACCATAATTTCTATCATCTCTTCTGGGGGCGAAATGGGGATCTCTAGGGGGGAGGTGGGCGCGGTGGGGCTAGGGGGAAAATCAACGTTGTCACTGAGTTGATCATGGGTAGAGGTTTGTTCCAATTTTCTTTTCTTGGGGTTATCCTGGGTAACCAAGGGGGTCACCTCTTTCTTGACATTATCTTTTTCCTTATCATCTTCCAACTCACTTTCCTTCTCTGCCACTGAATCTGCTTCCTTCGACTCCGTATCTGACTCCTCACTAGACTCCTTAGGATGAGGGGTAGGGGGGTTAGGGGGAGGGCACCTGGGGCTCTTCCTGCTAGGGAAGTGAGGAGAGGGTTTGGCTTTTGGGGTTTCAGACTTCATAGATTTCACAACGTGGACTTCCCTTGATTCTGAGCTAGCAGTGTCCTCCGAGGAGCCACCCAAAGCCCCAATGGGCCTAACTCTTGTTTGGGTTTTCAAAAACTCAAAGATGAGGAGCAGAAGACCTTCATGAAGGGTGGGATTCTTGATAGGACATTTTTTGTAACTCTCTATATTCTTAGTCATAGAAGTAAAAATGTAGAAAGGAAAGGAGATTTTCACTTTATGTCCAAATTGATTAAGCAGAACAAAATGATGGGTTCTGACTCTATCAAACTTGGGCTCCAAAGTGACATACTCTATGATGATCCTCAAAAAAAGCCCCCAGAACTTCTTGATGGACTCTATGTCATAAAAAGTGTCAATCTTCACTAGTTTACTTTTCTCCTTGTCGTTCTTGATGAACGCGTTGACAGCATTGGCAAACATCTTCTCATCCCTAAAGAAGCTAATGCCTTCCTAGGAGAAGCTGGTCACTTCCACAATGAGACCTCTGTGATTTGGTGGGAGACACCATCAATTATGACCTTTCCATTGTGCCAGGTTTCAACCATTATCTTGGTAAGCTCCGCGTCAAAACCATGGAGCCTCTCCATGAAGCTGGTTATGCCACCCTTTCTAGAGTTTTTTTTCAAACCTTCCCTTTTTCTTTCCAGCTCTCTATTTCTCCCCATGGCTCTCTTCGTATCCTTTCTCCCACCATTGCAAAATTATGCTACTCTAACCCTAAACCCTGAACAGAATTACAGAGCTCAAAGATGGACAAATCCCTAAGGATGAGACCATTAATGCGCATGTTTTTGGGTTTAACTCTGGCTTTCTTCCGCTCGTGTAATCTGTATATGATATTATGAAATGGTGGGGGTTCCGCATAACTCCTATTGATTCCCTTTTTAAAACATGATTTAGCATGTGTCATCATCATAAAAAGATTTTGAGTTAGTACCTTGAATTTGCTCCTTTCGGATGAGTTCAATAGCCACCATCGGAAAATGAGTTGTTCCCATTGAATTTTTTGACAAAACAAAAACCCATTATATGTCTTACTGTTCTAATTACAAAAATATAAATTTTAGTGTTATGAGTTTAGTTGCTTTTTTGCACTATTTATTAATCAAAAGTATCTCTTAAACATAAAGTAGTGAGATTTACTAAAACTTTAATAATGTTTTAAAAAATTTATATTTTTAAAATTAATTTACATGTCATCAATCTTTACACAGTTCTTTTGAAGTTAAAAAAACCCCAAAAAAGTAAAATTTTCATTAAATTATGGTATCCATATATGAGAGGATTTAGAAATTAGTCAAATTGTCAATTAAAAATTAATTTAAAAAATAGTCATTAAAAAATTAAAGAAAATCATTCTCATCAATATTTAGTGTGTCAGGTAACTTCATTTAAAAGGATTCACAAAAATTCATTTAGTTGTGTCAAATTATGGTGTATGTACATGAGTTTGGTATGGTCCTAATACAAGCATTTTTAAAAAGTAGTTTTTAAAGATCCATATAATCTATCATATGGGTATACAAATAAATTACATATTCAAAAAGGATATTCCAAGAACTAAAATTTTAATTTTTGAAGTTTTTTTAGATCTAATCTATAAATGCCTTAAATTTTTGCATCAACTGACAATATATTCAAAAAATAGGAAAAACACTTCAATGTTTTGGCCAAAAGTGAGACCCAACTTCTCACACTAACCCAACACATAGATTTAGATCTAAAACCAAATAAATTCTTATAGTAGAATCATAAGATATACATTAAACATGTCTAACTATAAGGCCTTCTAGGTTATAGCCAAACATATGTACAATTTTGTAAGACCTCACAAGATCCAACTCCTAGCTAGCCTAAACTTCAATCTAGTTAAGAACCCCAAGAAGAATCTATACTTTTTCTTGCAACACACCAAGCAACCTTCTTGTTTCCTAAGCCCATGCTTAGCTACTAGCTCTTCTAAACTTTTCTCCTCTAGTTATACTAAACTAAGACACGAGTCGACCCAGTAAGTTAAATTAAAAAGAAACCCTTAAATTAAATAGACCCTCAAGCTACAAGTTAGCTTGGCAACAAACATTAAATACACAAAATAACTAAATACTTAGGATAAGCCCCAAGCTTACAATGCATGACTAAGTCAAATGAAAAGTGTACACTAAATTTAACTAATTTGATAAATTTTTATGTTTCATTTTGGTTTTCTTTTCTTAAATTTCATAGTTATGGTATCCAATGATTGATGTCCTTTTTGAATACTATAGGAAAGAAGTTGATTAATTTGTGAGTTCGCTAAAACTTACGGTTATTGATAGCATGAAGAGAAATTAAGTGGTGAAATTTTGTTTATCAAACCATCTTTAGTTGGATTAAAAAACGTAGTGATGGATGAAATGTATTCTAATCAAGAAAGCATTGGAGCAACAAAAGAACTACTTTGGCTTCATTGTTCCAATAAAAAAATTTCAACATGGCTTTCTTTGAAAAGTTTGAGGGTTTTACAACTATCAAATGATATACAAAATCTATTTAAAGAACTATGGGAGGCTAAGAGATATGTAAGTAGTCTTTAATTTTTGCTCTACTAAAAATATAATAGGCCCAAAGAATATGAAATAAAATGCATACACACACCAACTGATTTATTATAAAAAGAAGCAAATATATACAACCTAAAAACTATTTAGGTAGTTGAGTAACTATGTATAAATAGTTACATAATTAAACAACCAAAAAACTACTTCCTAAGTAATAAAATAGTTAAAGATGATCTTGAAGGATTAGTTAGCATTATCCCCTTTATCTAAATGGATATTTGCCATGCCAAGTAGCTTTTAGAATTGTTCAAATTTAACACATCCTAGTACTTTAGTAAAAATATCAGCAATTTGTTCTTAAATGGAACAATGTTTCAAATGAACCTAGTTTTGGTCTCCACATGATGTTGAATCAAGCAATATTATGTATTAACATGGGGTATATGCACTGAGTTGTGGTCCCAAAAAGGTGACAACCTCTTTTTTTTCATAGTTGAATAGCACGTATGCACTATGGCTTGGGTAACCCAAGCCATAGTGCATACACACTATTAAAAAAATGAAATTTTATAAATGGGTTGCATACCTGTAGCCCATTTATTTTATCTCAAATTTTTAGCTTCTTCCAATAGCAGCACATACGTGAGTTGGATAAAAGAAAACTTTCCACCACTCACCTTGCCGATGTGCCTCCTCGCCGGCGAAATTCTAGATCACAAGCATGCCCACGTCCACATTGTATGTGATCTAAACTTCATTTTGCATTGTTTAATACATTTTTCATGTTGTTTTGTAGTATTTTTATATTGTTTTGTAGGGTTTTTACAATTTTTCTTTAGATTTGTTTATTTATTTAGATTTCAATTGAATTTTTATCAAGAAATGTCAATAATCAACTGGAAAATCCACAAGGACCAACAAATTTTGCAACCTGAACCAATTGCAAGACCTCTTCTTGGAACACAAGAAAATATAATAAATCAAATAGAAAGAGGCAAAACTGAATTATAATAACTCATTGGTCAGTTGAAAGAATCTAGACAAACCAGTCCAATGAGGGCTCAATTGGCATCATCCCTCGAATCCATTAAGATCCAAATAGCCTCAGTTAGTGGTCAGTTAGATATTTGGCAGGTTAAGAGGGATGAACAAAAAATATTTTATGCAAATAAATTGTCATATGAAGATGTTAAAAAAAATAAAATAACAAAAGGTAGAAATGTGCATTATTTAGAAAACCTGGTGAGAAAAATACTATTAGAGATGGTACTAAATGGTTCCCCATCCATTGGTGCATACACAATGCTATTAGAAATAATTTTTGGGATAGATGGTGGATGGTTTTTGATGCCCCTCCTTGCAACAATGATGAGGTCCCCATGTATTTTTTAAAAAAAATTGTATTGTGAGTTTGTCCTTGGGGAGACCCCCAATTATTTTGATATATTAGACTCCCAGGGTAGAGGTGGGGGGTCATCATTTGAGAGGTCGGGAGCATGTTGTGACCCTAATGTAGTTAGGGAACCTATGGTCAAGCCACAATGTGAGCATGTTACTATTCCTTCAGTTGTGAAGGAACATGTAGAGGTTAGGGCTCTTGGGACCATTAATGCTTTGACACAAACCCTCATCCATTCCACGATCCCATTAGTTGAGGGGGAGCCTTTTGCATGTCATGATCACATGTGCACTTCATGTGGATCCTTATGCACATTTGGCTCTCATGCTGGAGATGGTGCGGATGATGGGATCGTCACTGATTAGTTCTTGAATGACACATTTAGCATTGACACACAGGTAAATTACAATTATAATTTACTAATTTGATCACATTTCACATGTATAGTGAATGATTAATTAATTAGCATCTATTGACATTTTTTGAAATTCAGGGTCAGAGTGTTGGTAGGCCTAGTAGCGATCCTCTAGCCCCATTTTTTGTCGTATCCACCAATCCAGAGGTATGTATCGATTTAATCATTTAAATTAATACATATGTTTATTAAGTAATCATATTAAGGATTGATGAAAAAAATTATCCATGTGCATCATTTCTCTATAGGACCGTCAACCTTTACTATAGACTCGAAGCATAGACATCATACGAGCTATGTATAGGTACATTTGTTTCATGTTACATGTAACATGTATTGTATGACATGCAGGTCATGACATTAGACACTCCTCCTCATCTCTAACACTTTGTCGATCGTGGAGTGGCCGCAGCTATGGCTAGCTCACAGCCATTGATTGAGGTATGAAAGAATTTTCTTGGTTTTAGTTGTTATTTATAATAGTTAGTATCAAAATTTCTAATGTTATTTATAAGTGATTATATTGATTAAATTTTTTTAGGGTCTCGTTATGCCTGATCATCCACGAGCCTTCAAGGTGGACTTACAGAGTGACTATTTGATGGTGGTAAGAAAATAATTAATTTTGTGTGTACATATATTTGATTTCAATGTATAGTAAATATTGATTCATATCTACTTTGTTTGTATTAGCTCGAGTTAGAGAAGAGCCTCAAAAAGAGGATGAGTGAGTGTGTTAGGAGGACCACATCATCTCCACTGTCTCCCTCCACACAATGATAGAAGACCTCGAGAGATTTTTTTCCTTCCCTTCATGTTAAGGAAAAGATATAGTTGATCTAGACATGTATATATATAGGTATCAATGGACATATTTGATACACATTTTATGTAAATGACATTTTATATTTGATGTATGACATTATTTGACTTATGACAGTATTGGTTAATATATGATATGTTTGTTCATTTATGACATTATTGGTTATCATAATAAATTATGTGTTTGTTAATGTACATGACATTATTGGTTATCATTTTATATTATATGTTTGTTCATGTATGACATTAAATTAGATATGTGCATGTATGACATTAAATTAGATATGTTCATGTATGACATTAAATTCAATACCTAATCTATTCAAAACTCTAATAGAATATTGATTAACAATAACCTTTATCACTGTTTAAGCATAAGTTAATCATTTCCAATATGTCATTGTCATATGATTTATGATCTTGTTCATGTTTAAAGTTTTCCTTCTCTATCATTTGTTTATCAAGTTTAATTCAATACCTAATTAGTTTGAATTTTTTATACAATATTGATTGGCAATAAACTTTATCAGTCAAGTCAATCTCACAAAGTTTAAGAGGTGTTGCTTGATATCTTGACTTGTTTCCAAGGTAGTCACAAAAGGATCAAATGCCCTAGAAAGAAATCCATTACTGTAATATACCTAACACTTCCCTTAATAAAAATAATATTTGCTACCAGTTTATTCTAAATTGAAGCAATCAAATTCAAAATACACTAAGCATTAGATAAAACATCTGATAATATAATACATGCCCCAATAAGCATAGTAACAATGCAAGATCTATAATGGTATTACCTACAAATCAACATTTTACCAATCCTATCCTTTATAGTATTAACCCAATGCAAAAAGTGATATTATAACTATGCTCCTACCCTCTATTTCACCTATATATTTTATGTCTTAAGTTTTATGTCAGGATTAGTGGTATGGAAAATACCTTGGGAGGGATCACTAGATTGCAAGAGTTGTGTTATCTTGTGTTATCCAAGGTCAAATTCTTCAACTACACCAACATTGTATTCATACAAACAATAATCAACCATGTAGGTGTCCTAGATTAATGTGTAGATTAGACTCATTTTAGTAATATGCAATGGTTATAAATAATTTTTTATATGTAAAAAATTTGTAAATTTAATTATTTAGGTTAATCTTAAATATTATTACATAAGAAGAAGATCAAGTTTTACAATTGCTAATAATCATTAATGTATGCACATACACTTAAACCTAAAAAGGATGACCTAAAGAAGATAAATTAAGTATGAAGTTGAGACAAAATCAATAAGAAATTTCTAGCATGATATCTTCAATATTTTTTGAATTAGAGAAAACTAAGTATTAATATGATGATCTCTATGAATCTATATCACCATCTAGATGTCTCTCTACATCTCGATAACTCTCTATTTTATCTCACATTCATCCTCTTCTTATATCTCTATTCATTTATTACTATCTTTTTGTTTCCTTTAATCTTCATTTCTACCTACACCTTCTTTCGTTTCCCTCTATCTCTATGCATCTTTCCTCCTCTCCCTCTCTCCTTCTCCCTTTATAATTATATTTCCCTACTTCTCTATCTCTATCTCTCTATATATATTTTTTTCATATCTCTCTATCCTTATATCTCACTCTCTCTTATTCCCCCCCTCTTTATATTTCTATTTTTTCCATATCTATGTAGCTATCTATCCTCTTTATCCTCCCCTCACTAATGTAGAGATGTTGAGCAAGAAGTGAGGTTTAAGCACTTTCTTCTTCCTAATCTACCAAACTAAACCTATGGCCTTGCTAATATCTTACTCCTTTAGGATATCAATTTTGTGGCCTATCCAAAGTGATAGGGTCATTTGTGAACTCCAAGGTGAGTACTTCTCCAATCAACATCTTGCATCTTTTTGTTTTAGGGACACTAGCCCTATTCCAAGCCAATAACTGTAACTCTTCACCAATGGCTTCACCAACCCCAAGTTTCTATTGGGACACCTTCCTTATGTTGAACTAATCAAGAATCAACTCTTGGTTTAACCCTCCAATTGTTGTATAGTAAAAAAAGTTGACTATCATAGAATTCCTTGTAGGTCTCCTACTCTAATTTTATGGACTTAAATTCCTCTTAGGTTGAAATCTAACTATTTTATGGGTAGATTCAGACACCCTTTTGGAATTTATTTAAGACTCCAAAGCCTAGATTTCCAATTCCATTCCTATAGCACCTAACCCATGCAAAGTACATAGACCTAATAAGGACACACTAGGTTTGGTTTTCAAAGTAATTACTAGATAATTGGTGCACAAATTGGTGCATGGCCTCAAACCTCCTCTACTAAAAAAAAAAAACTCAAATACACCACTAAACTCCATCAATTCAATTCAACATTTTGAAATATTTTTAGTCTCAATCCTACTTGAATACACTAAACTATTCAACTTAGGGACTAATGCAAACATGGTTTTTCCATCGATACACTTCCTAAGCTCTAGGAATCTATAATTATACCCTCCTTGAATTTTCTAGAATCATAGAGAATTCCATTGGTTCAAAAACAAGTTAGGGTTTCATTTGAGGAATGAGCTCTTAATAAGCCTTTTCGTAGATTGTTTCTAGAAAACTTTCCTTAAACACTTTAAATCAAAACTAAACTATCTCAAACCAATTTAAAATATCACAATAACATAAATGATCTTCAAAAAATCAACTTAGTTTGTAAGAATCACCATATATACAATCCCACAACTAAAACCATACTCAATAAGACCAAATAACTTAAGTCCCTTTAGTTAGGAGTTCTTCTAAAGTGAAAGCAATCTTCTTAATGTTTTTAAGTGTCAACCAAGTAGCATCCTCCAATAAAAGGTGTTTCAATTTTACTAGGTATTCATAGTAAGTAGACCTCTTGGTTTGTTTGGCTATCCTCTTGTCTAGAATGCATTAAATTTCTTATATTGGTGGTTGAGGGAGGTCTTGTAGCTCCTTGTGTTATGGTAGATCTTCATTAGCTACAATGGTGATACTAGTAATAGGACCTTTATATGCATATAGGTCAGCTATATCATATAATAAGTTGAAATTAGATAACCATTAAACGCTTTGTAAATTACTACCTACATATCATTACAGGCACATCAATTGAGTTCAAATTAATATTTATAATCTAGCAACACATCAAGAAAGACATAAGAAAAGTGAGAGAGATTTAGCATGTTTACCCTGCCAAATTGATTTAGCCAGATTTACCTAGCCACCCAGAGCTAATGGAGTAGACAGTTTGATCCCACAATGAAAGGTAAGAGAGATTTAGTAGTTGGAAACTTTGTACTAGCCAACACTGCAAGTTTCAGCATCACCTGAGATGGTATTATAAAATGAAAATAGAATGTGATCTCTAAAATGTGAGAGAGGTTATTGTAGGTGTCTACAACACAGTCTTGTAGGAATTGGAATCGCATCCATACCTCACACGAGCTCTGAGATATGCCTTATCAAAGATCGTAGCCCTATGGCATTTAGTGACCCTTGGGGACATTTCAATTCGATGTGCCTGAGAATATTTGAGAACTAAAGGGGATAGGATGAGATTGGGGATAGGGTTTACCTAGCTACCTAGAGCTAATAGAGTAGACAGTTCAATCCCACAATGAAAGGTGAGAGAGATTTGGTAGTTGGAAACTTTGTACTAGACAACACTGTAAGTTTCAAAATCACCTAAGATGGTGTCATAAAATGAAAATGGAGTGTGATATCCAAAAAGAAAGATAGGTTATTGTAATTCTCTACAATGCAGTCTTGTAGGAACTAGAATTGTATCATACCTTGCACGAGCTCCAAGATATGCTCCATCAAAGATCGTAGCCCTATGGCATTTAGTGACCCTTAGGGACATTTTGATTTGGCATGCTCGAGAATGTTTAAGCACTAAAGGAGATAGGATGAGGTTGGGGATATGGTTTACCTAGCCACTTGGAGCTAATGGAGTAGATAGTTTGATCCCACAACAAAAGGTGAGAGAGATTTGGTAGTTGGCAACTTTGTATTGGCCAACACTACAAGTTTTAGCATCACTCGAGATGACGTCATAAAATAAAAATGGAGCATGATCTCCAAAAGGCGAGAGAGGTTATTTTAGGTCTCCACAACATGGTCCTGTAGGAACTAGAATCACATCCATACCTTGCATGAGCTATAAGATATGCCCCATCAAAGATCGCAACCCTATGGCATTTAAGGACCCTTAGGGATATTTTGGTTTGACGTGCCCAAGAATGTTTGAGCACTAAATAGGATAGGAAAAGGTTGGTGATAGGGTTTACTTAGCCACCTAGAGCTAATGGAGTAGATAGTTCAATCCCACAATGAAAGGTGAGAGAGATTTGGTAGTTGGTAACTTTGTGCTGGCCAACACTACAACTCTCAGCATCACCTAAGATGGCATCGTAAAATGAAAATGAAGTGTGATCTCCAAAAAGTGAGAGAGGTTATTATAGGTCTCCACAACATGGTCCTATAGGAACTAGAATCACATCCATACCTCGTACGAGCTCTAAGATATGCCTCATCAAAGATCGTAGCCCTATGGCATTTAGTGACCCTTAGGGACATTCTAGTTCGGTGTGCCTGAGAATGTTTGAGCACTAAAGGGGATAGGAAAAGGTTGGGGATAAGGTTTACTTGTCCACCCAAAGCTAATAGAGTGGATAGTTCGATCCCACGATGAAAGGTGAGAGAGATTTGGTAGTTGGCAACTTTGTACTGGCCAACACTACAAGTTTTAGCATCACCTGAGATGGCATCATAAAATGAAAATGGAGTGTGATCTCCAAAAAGTGAGAGAGGTTATTTTAGGTCTCCAAAAAATAGTCCTGTAGGAACTAGAATTGTATCCATACCTCACACGAGCTCTGAGATATGCCCCATCAAAGATCATAGCCCTATGGCATTTAGTGACCCTTTGGGACATTCCAATTTGACGTGCTCGAGAATGTTTGAGCATTGAACAGGATAGGATAAGGTTGGGGATAGGGTTTACCCAGCCACTTTGAGCTAATGGAGTAGACAGTTTGATCCCACGACCCTTTTTCCAGTAAGTTACAAATTTGAGCAACTTTTACAACTTTCAACAATGCAACTTTGCACAAAAAGTGCAATTTTTACATTTTTCACTTGATTCCAATTCTATGACTTAGAAAAGGTTTTGAAATAGTAAAATAACTTATTTCCAAATGTTCATCCCTTTACCAATTCCCAAACTTTTGCAAAGTTGTTAGCATTTTTGCAATTTTGCTTTGACAACTTTTGCAATTTTTTGCAATTTTTGATATCTTAACTCTGAGATGCCTAAAACTTAACCTAATGACCCTAAAGAAATTTATAACCTTCTAATAAATATAAAATTCTTTTTTGCCTTAAAAAATCACCTATGTTGCTCATTTTTATGCCTAAAAAGTGGCCCATAGACATATTTGACACAAAACCCCACAAATACAAATAATGACTAGGGGTGACTTCCAAGCATGGAAAGGGTCTATTTAGGTCCAAACTAACATGAATCCAACATTAGATTCAAACTATGAAACTTTCATTGGCTAGTTGTTTCACAAACTCAAGACTAGGCTTGTAGCCTTGAACATGAAAAATCCCAAACATCTCCTCACAACCCAAAGAAAAGAATCATGGGTTTGGATAAAATTTTGGGTTTTATACAACATACTAAAGCCTTGGGATCTCAAGAGAAGTATGCAACAACTAAGTTTTTTAAGACTCACTTGGGAATGTAGGCAATTAGGCATCCATTAAAAAAGGAAGTGCCCCACCCCTTGAGCAAAAATTCAAACCAAAAATTGGAACATGAGGGGGATCATGTAAGATGATCACATACTAATTTTCAAGCCTTGAAACCTTCTCAGTAGCAAGTTATGAAAGATGTCGCTACAAATTTCTAGCATGCACATGGATCTTGCATGCCTAGGGCATCAAGTTTTTCTCTCCAACCTCATTCTTTTGACCTTAAACTAAAAGGAACATAAAAAAAAATTTCTAACTCAAATTCCATGAAGGGTCATTAATTTCCCATGGTGGAATCTCAAGATATGAGGGAAAATAGATGAAACCCTAGGTAATGGCACAAAATGGGGACAATAGTTAGTAAAATGGGAATATCTTGAGTTGTAGAGTGAATTAGAACCTCATTCCAAGTGTAACAGAAAGAAGATTCAAAAGCTATCCAACTATACCAGATATCCATACTTATATGTGATCAAATTGACCAATGAGCATAAAACATTGAATAAAACTTAGAATTTTTGCCTTTTTCTCTATTGTTTCAATTTTGTATGGCCTATACAGATTGGTAGTAGTGAAATTTTGGAATGGTTGGTATGTACAGATTGGTAGTACTCATACTTCCTTTGTAACCCAACCTAATTTGGCCAATTAGGTCTATGACTCAAAGTGGGTATTAGTTGGTACTATAATAGAGTCAAAGTTTGATCTTTTGGAATCTCTAAGAAGTGGTTAAAGGGTGTCTAAAGAGGTGAAAAGATAGTGTGGCCCTTTGCTAAGTGTATAGTTGTATGAATTAATTCTGATCCATTAGAATTGTCTTAGAAAGATATGGAATAGGAGGATGGGCCTTAATCATCATGGATAACTTAAATTTCTTCAAGAGATAGTGACATGTATTCTAGAGATAAGCGCAGATCATTATGATGCATGTAAAGGATATTTTTTGGGGAAGTTTACAAAAGCATCTTTTCTAATGAGTGACACTAGATTTGAGGTTGTTCTTGATCTAGTACAAAGGGTATACCAGGGAAGGAATCAAAAGATATTGAAATATTCTTTATAATATATAGTAGAATGGAGTTGTTAAGAGAAAGAACCATTCTATATATAAGGTAGAAAGAGTTATATGCTACATGACCAGGACATGCCTTGTTACCTACGGGAAGAGACATGTAGTACAATAGTATAAACATACAACAAATCTCCACACAAGATGCTAGGGAAGATGACACCAGAGGAAGCCTTCATAGGGAAGAAGCTAGATGTTAGTCACTTCAATATATTTGGAAGTTTGATATATTTTCATATTCCAAGTGATACACATGTACTAAATAAGATCTGACTATAGATATGGGGTACTTTTTTTGGTATAGTAAAGCCTCAAAGGAATATAGGAATTTTCTTCCAAACACTAGAAGATTTATACTGAGATGTGATGTTAAGCTCATGGAGGAAAAGGCATTTAGAAGGTATAAATATTTTCTACTAGATGATCAAAGTGAGTAGCTGATAAAAGCTACAAGGATAAATTGACCAAGTCAAAGGCATCAAATCTTAAGTATAGTTACTTGTACAAAGTAGGATCATGTGGTGAGGATTCACAAAATATAGAAAATTTAGTGCAACATGAAATGCATCAAGAAGATATAGAGGTTGATATTCCATCCTCTGTAGTTGGAAATAGGAACTGTGAGGTTAAAAAAAGGCATAGGGATACTCAAGAAATTATGGGAGATCCTAGGAAGAGTATGAGATAGTAGAGACAACTAGCCAATTTTATATGCATGATAGAAAGTTAATATTTGATTAGTGTCTTGTATGATATAGAGTATTTTCACATATATGGATAAATGATAACCCATGAGGTATGGAAAAAGATACGAGCTATTTGTAAAGCTGATAGTTATGTTAAGCAATCTGAGTTGTAGGGTCTTTAAGAGAAGTGTGAAGATATAAGGGTGAGTGAAAGTGAATGATATAGTTTGTTCAATTATAAGTATATATGATACCGTAAGTGATGTAGAGGTCAATGGTTGACCAATGATTTGATGTAGAAACAACTAACTATCCCTTTGCTTTGAAACAATGCCCTTATGTCTTCGTTAAGTGTTGCTAAAACAATGACCCAACCCACTCAATCTTTTATTAGAGAATAATCATTCAAAAGGCTTAACCCACTAAACTCCACACCTTTGGATCCACAAGACTAAATGATGCAGAGCCAAGGAGGTAACAACAAAACTTCAATAATAAATTCACAAAGTTGAATGGTGCGCAAGGTTCACTAGGCTTCTTAAAGGCACTCAAATGCACAAATTTGGAATATACCTTAAACTATCTATTTCAACCTCACAAATTGTTTTAATAGACTTAAATGGACATGTTTAAATAGCTTTTATAACCCCAAAACTCAAGTTCATGCACAAACCAAGTTACCCCCCTTGACTAGGCTGCTCTCTTTATTAGGTCAACAAACACTATTTTTTGGACTTATGTCATAGAATTTTTCCAAAACACCAAGAAATTAAACACTTGTTTTAGATACCCTTTTCAAAATTTTATAACATATCTAAAAACAAGATTTCACTCCTTTGTAAAGATTGTACAAAACATGGCAGTTTGTCTCAGAATTAGACTTAATTAGGCCACTTTTACAAAGAAAGTGTGCTTTAAACTTAGCTCCAAACTTCCAAACTTTCTATAGTATGGTATTTTGATGCCAAATTAAAGATTCCATAGTCTTTTTTCCAAGTTCACTCTTCTAGGCATGCTTTCCAACAAACCCTCTCATTAAATGGTGCAAAACAAGGGTTTTATGGTTCTCCCACTTCCAATCACTTCTAAGAATCATTCAAAGACTAAAAATGATATTTTAGACATGCCCTAACTCATCCAAACATAAAATCATATCCATATATAAAAATATTTCACTTATTCAAATTTGAGGATACATACCAATAAATTTTGCAAAAAATTGTATTTGAGTGGAGTCCAAAAAATCTTTCAAATGTGGGTTATGATTTTGGCTACCAATCCTCCTTCTTACGAAATCTCTTTGATTAGGGGAAACACGTGTGTTATTTTTTCAAAAATATTCGATCAATGATTTCAAACCTTCACTAGTTTCTTTATGTTTTTGCAGTAGTCTACCGCTAAATGTCCATAACTCATTTTTTGTTGGATCTTCCAATCTCTCACACCTTAGCATGGCTCTCCTTAGAGTACCTATACCAATTTTTAATATTTTTTTTTTCTTTCTCATGAGTCAAGTTTTCTTCATTTGGCTACTTACTATTGTTGATGTAAGTACTCGTCTTATGATATTACTATCTTTGGTGCATGATTTAGAACCCACTTTGTCATGAGCACTCATTAGATTCTTTATAATGCTTTTTTCATTTGAATTGTCGGTCATTCTTAACCCAAGAATCTTCATGATAGGCCTAAATTTCAAATTCCTCATCATTTCAACAAATAATTGGCATTGACCTGTAATATTTAATTCTTCAAAAAATAATCTCCACATAAGATTAACTTTTTTTGACAAGTACGCTTGCTAATCTTCTCAAGCACTGATTTCAAAATGTTAGTATCAATATCAATCAAATATTTTGGTCTTCTAAAATGAATTCTAGAAGGTGTTATAATCTCTTCAATCCCATCAACATTTTGAACATCAACATAAGGTTGAGTGTATTGCATACCTTTAACCGAAGATGATGTGCTATGGAAATAAGATGCAAAAGATGGAATATCACCTAATTGATGTGTTGATGTTGTGCCTTCAACATGACATGATGGAGTGTGTATATCATTAGATCTACAAATTAGTGTCTCTTCAACTTGAAGGATGATATGACTTCAAAATTGGAAGATGGTGTAGCAGATGATATGACTCCAACATTGGAAAATGGTGTAGCTTCATAATTCAATTGTCTTCTTGAGTGTAACAGTCTCATTCGTTCTCTTTGTCTTTCCAATTCTTCCTCTTTGTTTCTTTGTATCGGTGGTTCTTGATCCTTTTAGAAAGCCAATTTTTCATTATTTCTTTGCAATTTTCTTTGTTCATGTAGTAATTTCATTTTATCTCTTTTAATTTCCAAATCTCTCTCCCTATCTTCATTTGTTTGAGTTTTTGGTTTCTTCCTTGGCATGATGATAATTTCTACATGTCAAATTATTCAAACATCTAAATTACTTAAAATGTGAAAATTACAAATTATTCAAATACATATAAAAATTATAATTATTTGAATGAATGCACAATATATATCAAACAACTTGTCAAATTTGTAACCATTTTGAAATAATATTTCATTCAAACATACAATTTTCAATGAATTCACTATATATTAAACAACATGTCAAATTATAATCAAATTTGTATCCATATATCAACAAAAAATATTTAAAATGGATTGCACTAACCTTTTCTATACAAGGAATATTCAAAAAGTCTTCAAATCACATATCCACTGATTGAATTTGGTGTTTGCTATCTTCAAAAAGTGTTGAAACAGTGTTTGTTATGTTGAAACCCATGATTTCTGTTGCAATAATAGAGTGCACAACAAACCAAAACTAGAGAATGGATGACATGGGCCCCAAAATTTCTTTTTGACCATTTTTAGGTGATTTCACATAGTGCATATACACTATGTGAAAACACATCACTCTCCATCCTCCCTACTCTCTATCCTCCCTACTCTCTCTCTCCCTACTCTCTCTTGCCTCTCCCATCTGCTACTCTCTCTCTCTATCTCTCTCCCTAATCTCTCTCCCGTCCCCTACACTCTCTCTCCCCTCTTGCGTCCCCTACTCTGTCTCTCGCTCTCCCTCTCCCATAGCCTACTCTCTCTCCCTCTTTCAACCTCTCTCCTCTCCCATCCCCTACTCTTTAGATCTCTCACACACACTCCCATCCTTCCTCTCCCACTTCCTACTATCTCTCTCTCCCCCCATCCCTCTACTATCTTCCATCCCCTACTCTCTCTCACACTCTCTCACATCTGCTGTTGTCTCTCTCTTTCCTTTCCCATCCCCTAAACTCTCTCTTTTATAGATACACACTCTCATCCCCCCCACCTCTCCTCTCCCATCCCCTACTCTCTAGATCTCTCACACACTCCCATCCCCCCTCTCTCTCCCCCTCTCCCACTCTCTATCCCACTACCTACTATCTCTCTCTCAAGTTCTCTCTCTCCCTCTCTACTCTCTCTCTCTCTCTCCCATCCCCTACTCTTACTCTCTCACCAATCCCCAACTCTCTCTCACACTCTCTCCCAACCCCTACTCTCTCTCACACTCTCCCATCCTTTCATTTTGTTTCTCTCATCCCATACTTTCTCTCTCTACCACCTCCTACTCTCTCACACACTCTTTCCCATCCTTTCACTCTATCTCTCCTATCCTATACTCTCTCTCTTTGCCACTCCCTACTCTCTCTCAAACTCTCACACTCTCTCCCATCCCCTACTCTCTCTCTTTCATAGACACACACACACTCCCATCCCCCCTCTCTCTTCTCTCCTATCCCCTACTCTCTAGATTTGTCACAAAAAATCCTATCCACCTCTCTTTATCTTCCTCTCCCTACTCTCTCACCCTCTCTCCCATCCCCTACTCTCTCTCACTCTCTCCTATCCCCTACTCTCACTTTCTCTCTCCCATCCCATTCTCTCTCTCTACCACATCCTACTCTCTCACACACTCTCTCCCATCCCCTACTCTCTCTTACACACACTCCCATCCTCCCTTCTCTCCCTCTCCTAGTCCCTCTCCCACCACCTAGTCTCTCTCTCTCTCTCTCCCCTCTCCCATCCCCCACTCTCTTTCCCCTCTCCCATACCTTACTCTCTAGATCTCTCACATGCACTCCCATCCCTCTCTCTCCTCCTCTCCCACTCCCTCTCCCAATACCTACTATCTCTCTCTCAAGTTCTCTCTCTCCCTCTCTACTCTCTCTCTCTCCCATCCCCTACTCTTACTCGCTCTCTCCCATTCCCAACTCTCTCTCACACTCTCTCCCATCCTTTCACTTTGCCTCTCCCATCTTTTACTCTCTCTCTACTACCCCCTACTCTCTTTCTCACTCTCTCCCATCCTTTCACTCTATCTCTCCAATCCTGTAGTCTCTCTCTCTACCACCCCATACTCTCTCTCTCTCACTCTCCCATCCTTTCACTCTATCTCTCCCATCCCATACACTCTCTCTCTGCCACCCCCTACTCTCTCTCACACTCTCACACTCTCTCCCATCCCCTACTCTCTCTCTTTCACAGACACACACACTCCCATCCCCCTCTCTCTCTCTCTTCTCTCCCATCTCCTACTCTCTAGATTTGTCACACATACTCCCATCCCCCTCTCTCTATCTCCCTCTCCCTACTCTCTCTCACACTCTCTCCCATCCCCAACTCTCTCACACACATCTCCCATCCTTTACTCTCACTCTCTCCCTCTCCCACCACCTACTCTCTATCATCCATCCCCTACTCTCTCTCTTTCACAAACACACACACTCTTATCCCCCCACTCTCTTCTCTCCCATCCCCTACTCTCTAGATCTATCACACACACTCCTATACATGCTATCTCTCTCCCTCTGCCTCTCTCACTCCCTATCCTACTACCTACTATCTCTCTCTCTCCCTCTCTACTCTCTCTCTCTCTCTCCCATGCCTTACTCTCACTCTCTCTCTCTCCCATACCCTACTCTCTCTCACACTCTCCCATCCCCTAATCTCACTCTCTCTCTCCCATCTTGTATGAGCTCTCTCTGCCACCACCTACTCTCTCTCTCACTCTCTCCCATCCCTTACTCTGTCTCTCTTATACACATTACCATTCCCCCTCTCTCTCCCTCTCCCACCACTTACTCTCTCTCCTCCATCCCCTACTCTCTCTCTTTCATAGACACACACACTTCTATCTCCCCTCTCTCTCTCTTTCTCCTCTCCCATCCCCCCTCTCTCTCACTCTCCCACTCCCTCTTGCACCCCTACTATCTCTCTCTCTCAAGTACTCTCTCTTCCTCTCTATTTTCTCTCTTCCATCCCCTACTCTCTCACACACTCTCTCCAATCCCCTACTCCCTCTCTTTCTCTCTCACCCCCATCTCATACGAGCTATCTCTGCCACCCCCTACTCTCTCTCAAACTCTCACACTCTCTCCCATCCCCTACTCTATTTCTCTTATACACATTACCATTCCCCCTCTCTCTTTCTCTCACACTCCCTCTCCCATTGTCTACTCTCTCCCATCCCCAACTCTATCTCTCTTACACATTTTCATTCCCCCTCTCCCTCTCTCCCTCCCACTCCCTCTCCCACCACCTACTCTCTCTTTCTCTCTCTCTCTCTCTCTCTCTCTCTCTCTCTCTCTCTCTCTCTCTCTCTCTCCCATCCCCTACTTTCTCTCTTACACACATCCCATCCCCCCTCTCTCTCCCTCTCCCACTCCCTTTTCCATTTCCTACTCTCTTTCTCTCCCATCCCCTACTCTCTCTCTATCTCTCTCCCCTCTCTCATTCCCTACTCTCTCTCTTTCACAAACACACCATCCCCCCTCTCTCCTCTCCTATCCCCTACTTTGTCTCTCACTTGCTCTCCCTCTCCCACTCCCTCTCCACCACCTACTCTCTCGCTCTCACTCTCACTCTCTCTCACTCTCACTCTCACACTCTCTCTCACTCTCACTCTCTCTCTCACTCTCACTCTCTCCATCTCTACTCTATATGCTACCCCTAGTTTCTCTCTCTCTTTCTCTCTTACACACATTTCCATCCACCCTCTCTCCCCCTCTTCCACTCCCTCTCCCATCACCTACTCTTGCTCTCCCATCCCCTACTCTCTCTCGAGCTACTCTATCTCCCCCCTCTCCCATTCCATACTCTCTATCTTTCACACACATGCACTCTCATCCTCCTCTCTCTCACTCTACCTCTCCCACTCTGTCTCCCACTGCCTACTCTCTCTCTCCCCCATCCCCTACTCTCAATCTCTCTCTCCCAAACTGTACTCTCTCTACCACTTCCTCTCTCTCCCATCCCCTACTTTCAATCTCTCTCTCCCATCTCATACTCTCTTTGCCACCCCTACTCTCTCTCTCACTTCCTCTCTCTCCCATCCTGTACTCTCTTTGCAACCCCTACTCTCTCACACTTCCTCTCTCTCCCATCCCATACTCTCTCTGTCATCCCTACTCTTTCTCACTCCCTCTCTCCCATCCCTACTCTTTCTCACTCCCTCTCTCCCATCTTGTACTCTATCCCCTCTCCCATCTCCTACTTTCTCTCTATCTCTTTCTCTTTCTCTCTCTCTCTCACACATAGCCATTCCCCCACCACTCAGCTCTCTCTTGCTCTTGCATTGCAATTTTGTCCTCAATAGTGTGTGCACCCTATAGTGTGCATGGGCTACTGAGAATTCAAATGGGTCTAATAGTGCATGCACGCTATAGGGCGCACACACTATTGAAAGCTTTGCATTAAAACCAAGCCTAAGGCTTGGTTTTTCCTTGGAGATCCAACCCAAAGGTTTGGAGTTTATAAACAGGTCTAAGACTTGTTTTTCAGCAAACATAAAAAAAATGATTGATTTTTCTTATGTGCTCTCCTTCAAGATTCCTTGTGGTTGGGTATTGATAAGATCAGGTTACATGGTATTATAGGTCTCTGTGTTAGCTATCTAACCATATAATTTATGTTTAATTTAAACTATTTCAAGCATTTCATCTATAATTTCTTTTGAATGTATGTTCATTTTTCTCAAAAACCACCATATACTAATTGGACTATAGATTTTACCTCATTCGTCAAATTTTGCAACAAATTAGTTTTTTAGAAACTAGACTCCATTCTACACACTTTGAAAAAAAAAGTTTTGATTTTAGATTAGTTTTCAATTATTTCTAGGGGGAGCACATAGATATTTCATATTTTTGGGATGTGTGTAGTTAAAAAATTCATTAAAAAAATACACATTATAAAATTACCTAAAAAATCTGGGATAAACTACATAGTGTTAAGTAACTTTTGACAGGAGCGATTAAAAAATTTCGAAAAAAAAAGTTAAAATTTTAGGGGGGGCACACTTTGTATTGTGTTATGTTTTTTTTGGAATAATTGGTATCACTTTTTGTGGGCCCCTTTTTTGAGGACCTAAAACTAAACCATTTTGAAAAAAAAAAATAGTAGTTTAGAAACTAGATTCAAAGGACTACAACTTTTGTTTTTGTCATATCTTAAAATTTTTGAGCATAACTATCTTCAAATTCTTATTGAAGTTCAGAAATTACTGATTTCAAGAAAAAGGTGTCCACTTATACCCCACTTTTGGCACCACAACTTGGTGCACTTACCCCATGTTTGGTTTGATGATGAAATTTAGGATTCTCAGCCAATTGTATTGTTGAAAAACAATTGATACAAGAATGAAAATATGGTTTAATCATTATTTTGGCACTAATATCAAACCTACTACTTGCTAGTTAGACAATTACTTAGATGATTTGAGTACTATCATTTTTTTTATTAATGAAGAGGATTTGATCAAATGAGGTAACAATAGCACCTAGAGGAAAGGTTGAGTTATGATTTGGAAAAGAAGTACAAGGATCAGTTAAGATAGTGATATTATAGTGCATTGATAATCTACTTAAGGTTGCAAAGAATGGATACACTGATTAAGTTAAGAAGAACAAGTTAAATGAAGTATGTTTACTAAGCTTAACAATCTGCATAGTGGGTGCCGAGAAAATTTAGTGTAAGCTGAGTAGAAAATCAATTGGAGCTAGGAAAAGTTAAAGTTCAGTGTATGCCAAGTGATATAATGTAAACCGAGTAAAGTTTAGTTGATGAAAAGAACCAATGGAATTTATTTTATGCCGAGTATTTTGATAGTGGATGTTGAGCATCAGAAGCAAGTTAATGTCAAGTATCAACATTATGAGAAAGATCATGAATTCAATGAATCTAAGCCAACAAATTTGATTTCTTAGATTGTGTGAATTGTATGGAAGATAAGCTTGATGAGCTTGTGACATATAATTAAAGATGAACCATCTTGATGTGAATTCAAAGAGGATTGAAGGAGAAGTTTCTAGCGGGGAATGAGATCAACTAATGGATAGATTCATGGAATCCTAGCTAATCGAATGTAAATTTAAAATGGATGGAGGATGAATGAAAAAGTATCTTAATTTTATATTTATAGAGATGGTTGGTTAGAAAAAAAAAATTTCATGTGCAAGAACCTAAAGAAGACAAGAAGTCTAGGATATTACTTCATTCAGTGATCTAAGAGAAGAGACTGCTATTGGAAAGCAAAGCAAGAAGTCTTAAGAGTATGGATGCTTGAAGGGTGAACAAGCTATCAGAGCTAAAGTGTGTGAAAGCCAAGTAGAATGGAGAACTAAAAATAGAGATATGTAATCTAATCATTGTATTGGTGGGTATATGTAGGATCATGGTGTACCAAACTATGGCCTTAAGTGGCAGTGAAAAATTAGCAAATCAGGTTTATGTCAACTTGACACATAATTTTGAAGTGGTTATGGACTTTATATCAAAAAGTTGTAAGAAAATAATTTGTAAGAAATTGAATATAGTTTCTAAACTACCAGGCCTTATCAGGAGAAAAAAATAATTAATTGGTCAAAAGTTTGAATTTTAATGCAGTACTAAGAAAATTTTAGGGCGAAAATAAAAAGTAGGTATATGTCTGACTACCTTAATCAAAACCAAATCATAATATTTTTTTAATATAATTATAGATATGAAAAGTAGACTCATGCCCGGATGTGAATGCATATTTTTTGATATTTTTATTCCAAATAAATAATTAACTATGAATTTTCTACCAAAATTTTTTTGAAAAGAAAAAAGTCCCGTGTCTGACCACCTTAACTAATAGAAAATTTTACCAATTTTTTTTTTTTTTTTTTTTATACTAGCCGTAGTATAGAATGTGACGCAACTTTTAGATTTAAAAAATGTTATACCGTTTGAAAGTTATAGCTATTTTTCAATTAGTATGTCAATCAGCACTTTACAATTATCTTCATTGATAATTAACTAATAAATACTTATCGAACTCAGAGAGATCGATATTAAAAAACTCATTTCGTTTTATTCAATTTCGATCAAAATAACATTGTCAGACGGCTACCCAAAGTCTAAGTATCACTAAAACCCTCTTCAAACATGTCTTTTGGGTTGACCGGGTAGGCTTGGTATTTACCAAGCCCAATCGGATATCTGATTGCAAATTGGATATCTGATATGTTGAGGTGGGCAAATTTAAAATTACAACTCATTTTGAAGAAAAAATTGAGTTTAAACGTCACAACTTATTATTTCTAAATTATTTCACTTATATTACTATGTAAAGATGTATTTTAATATATTATATATATAATAATGTAATATAAAGATATAAGATATAATCTAACAATATATACTAATATATTATGTTAATCTTATTACAATCTATAAATATAATTTATATTATTATTATTTTTACTAAATATAATAACGTAATTTATATATATATATAATAACGTAATATATTAAATATAAATATATAATATGCATTATATATATTATTATATTAATATATATGTTATTAATATATATATATATATATATATATATATATATATATGTTATTAATCTATATATAATAACGTAATATTTTTATTATATATATATATATATATAATTATATTAATATGTATGTTATTAATAGATATGTATATTATTAATATATATGAGTCAAAGGTGGTCATAGGTCAACCATTGACCTCCTTTGACGCATTAAACGACGACATATGTCCTTAGGGGTCCTAAGAGCCCTAGGGACAAATTACAATGGTTAATATGGGTCAAAAGGGGTCATAAGGTGACCTATGACCCCTTTTGATTTATTAAATGATGATATATGTCCCTACGGGTCTTAAGACATCGAGGGACATATTTGAATCGTTCATATGGGTCAAAGGGGGTCATAGGGTGACCTATGACCCCCTTTGACCCATTAAACGATGACATATGTCTCTAGGGGTCCTAAGACCCCTAGAGACATATTCGAATGGGTAATATGGGCCAAATGGGGTCATAGGTCCTTTTGACCTATTAAATGACGACATATGTCCTTAAGATTTATAAGATCCCTAGGGACATATTCGAATAGGTAATATGGGTCAAAGGTGGTCATAAGGTGACCTATGACTCGCTTTGACTAATTAAATGACAACATATGTCTCTAGGGGTCCTAGAACCCCTAGGGAAATATTCAAATTGATAATATGGGTCAAAGGGGGTCATAGGTCACTCTCTTTGACCCATTAAACGACAACATATGTTGGTAGGGGTCCTTGGACCCCTAGGAACATATTTGAATGGGTCATATGGGTCAAAGGGGGTTTTGACCCATATGAATGATTCAAATATGTCGCTAGGTGTCCTAAGACCCCTAGGGACATATTTGAATCGTTTATATGGGTCAGGGGGGTCATATGTGACCTATGACCCCCTTTGACCCATTAAATGATGACATATGTCTCTAGGGGTCCTAGCACCCCTAGGGAGATATTCGAATTGTTCATATGGGTCAAAGGGGGTCATAGGGTGACCTATGACCCCTTTGACCCATTAAATGATGACATATGTCTCTAAGGGTCCTATAACCCCTAGGGACATGTTCAAATCGTTCATATGGGTCAAAGGGGGTCATAGGGTGACCTATGACACCCTTCGACCCATTAAATGATGACATAAGACCCTTAGGGACATATTTGAATCATTCATATGGATCAAAGGGGGTCATAGGGTGACCTATGACCAACTTTGACCCATTAAACGATGACATACCCTTTTGACCCATATGAATAATTCAAATGTGTCCTTAGGGGTCCTACGACCCCTAAAGAAATATTTGAATCATTCATATGGGTCAAAGGGAGTCATAAGGTAACCTATGACGCCCTTTGACCCATTAAAAGTTGACATATGTCCTTAGGGGTCCTGGAACCCCTAAGGACATATTTGAATCGTTCATATGGGTCAAAGGGGGTCATAGGGTGCCCTATGACCCCCTTTGACCCATTAAACGATGACATATGTCGCTGAGGGTCCTAGGGACATATTCAAATGGGCCATACGGGTCAAAGGGGGTCATAGGTCACCCTATGACCCCCTTTGACCCATTAAACGATGACATATGTCTCTAGGGGTCCTAAGACCCCTAGGGACATATTCAAATCATTCATATGGGTCAAAAGGGGTCATACGGTGCCTTATGACACCCTTTGACCCATTAAATGACGACATATGTCCCTAGGGATCCTAGGACCAATAAGAACATATTTGAATCGTTCATATGGGTCAAAGCGGGTCATAGGGTGACTTATGACCCTCTTTGACCCATTAAACGACGACATATGTTCCTAGGAGTTCTATGACCCCTAGGGACATATTTGAATGGGTAATATGGGTCAAAGGGGGTCATAGGGTGACCTATGACTCTCTTTGACCCATTAAATGACAACATATGTCTCTAGGGGTCATAGAATCTCTAGGGACATATTCGAATGGGTAATATGGGTCAAAAAGCGTCATAAGATGACGTATGACTCTCTTTGACCTATTAAATGACAAAATATGTTGCTAGGGGTCTTTGGACCCCTAGGAACATATTCGAATGGGTCATATGGGTCAAAGGGGGTCATAGGGTGACCTATGACCCCCTTTGACCCATTAAATGATGACATGTCTCTAGGGGTCTTAGAACCCCAAGGGACATATTCGAATTGTTAATATAGGTCAAAGGGGATTATAGAGTGACCTATAACCCGCTTTGACCTATTAAATGATGACATATGTCCTTAGGGGTCTTGGGACCCTTAGGGACATATTTGAATCGTTCATATGGGTCAAAGGAGGTCATAGTGTGACCTATGACTCCTTTTGACCCATTAAACGATGACATATGTCCGTAGGAGTTCTAAGACCCCTAGAGAAATATTTGAATGGATAATATGGGTCAAAGGGGGTCATAGGGTGACCTATGACTCTCTTTGACCCATTAAATGACAACATATGTCTTTAGGGGTCTTAGAACCCCTAGGGACATATTCAATGGGTAATATGAGTCAAAGGGGGTCATAAGGTGATCTATGACCCTTTTTGACCCATTAAACAACAACATATGTCGCTAGGGGTCCTCGGACCCCTAGGAACATATTTTAATTTGTCATATGGGTCAAAGGGGGTCATAGGGTGACCTATGACACCTTTTGACCCATTAAATGACGATATATGTCTCTAGGGGTCCTAGAACCTCTAGGGACATATTCAAATTGTTCATATGGATCAAAAGGGGTCATAGGGTGACTTATGACCCCCTTTGATCTATTAAATTACATATGTCTCTAGGAGTCTTATAACGCCTAAGGACATATTCGAATTGTTCATATGGATCAAAAGGGGTCATAGAGTGACCTATAACCCTCTTTGACCCATTAAACAATGATATATGTCTGTAGGGGTCCTAAGACCTCTAAAGATATATTTGAATTGTTCATATAGGTCAAAAGGAGTCATAGGGTGACCTATGACCCCCTTTGACCCATTAAATGATGACATATGTCGCTAGATGTCCTCAGACCCCTAGGAACATATTCGAATGGGTCATATGGGTCAAAGGGGGTCATAAGGTAACCTATGACCCCCTTTGACCTATTAAACAATGACATATGTTTTTAGGGGTCCTAAAAACCCTAGAGACATATTCAAATTGTTCATATAGGTCAAAGGGGGTCGTAGGGTGACCTATGACCCCCTTTGACATATTAAACGATGATATATGTCTCTAGCAGTCCTATAACCCCTAAGGACATATTCAAATCTTTCATATGGGTCAAAAGGGGTCATAGGGTGATCTATGACACCCTTTGACCCATTAAATGATGACATATGTCCTTAGCGATCTTAGGACCCCTAAAGACATATTTGAAATGTTCATATGAGTCAAAGGGGGTCATAAGGTGCCTTATGACCCCCTTTGACCCATTAAATGATGATATATGTCCCTAGGGGTCCTAAGGACATATTCAAATGGGTCATTCGGGTCAAAGGAGGTCATAGGGTGACCTATGACCCCCTTTGACCTATTAAATGATGACATATAACATATTCAAATCGTTCATATGGGTCAAAGGGGGTCATAGGGTGCCTTATGAAACCTTTTGACCCATTAAACAATGACATATGTCCCTAGGGGTCGTAGGACCCATAGGGACATATTTGAATCATTCATATGGGTCAAAGGGGGTCATAGGGTGACCTATGACCCACTTTGACCTATTAAACAATGACATATGTCTCTAAGAGTTCTAAGACCCCTAGATACACATTCGAATGGGTAATATGGGTCAAAGGGGGTCATAGGGTGACTTATGACTCTCTTTGACCCATTAAACGACAAAATATGTCTTTAGGAGTCTTAGAACACTTAGGAACATATTCAAATGAGTAATATGAGTCAAAGGGGGTCATAGGGTGACTTATGACCCTCTTTGACCCATTAAACAACAACATATGTCACTAGGGGTCCTCAGACCCCTAGAAACATATTCGAATGGGTCATATGGGTCAAAGGGGGTCATAGGGTGACCTATGACCTCCTTTGTACCATTAAACGATGACATATGTCCCTAGAAGTTCTAAGACCACTAGAGACATATTCGAATGGGTAATATGGGTCAAAGGAGGTCATAGGGTGACCTATGACTCTCTTTGACCCATTAAATGATAACATATGTCACTAGGGGTCCTAGAACCCCTGAGGACATATTCGAATGGGTAATATGGGTCAAAGGGCATCATAGGGTGACTTATGACCCTCTTTGACCCATTAAATGACAACATATGTCGCTAGGGGTCCTCAGACCCCTAAAAATATATTCGAATGGGTCATATTGACAAAGGGGATCATAGGGTGACCTATAACCCCCTTTGAGCTATTAAATGATGACATATGTCTCTAGGGGTCCTAGAACCCCTAGGGACATATTCGAATTCTTCATATGCGTGAAAGGGGGTCATAGGGTGACCTGTAACCCTCTTTAACCCATTAAATGATGACATATGTCGCTTTGGGTCCTCGGACCCCTAGGAACATATTTGAATGGGTCATATGGGTCAAAGTGGGTTTTGACCCATGTGAATGATTCAAATATGTCATTAGGGGTCCTAGGACCCCTAAAGACATATTCGATTGTTCATATGGGTCAGGGAGGTCATAGGCACCCTATGCCCCCCCTTTGACCTATTAAATGATGACATATGTCTCTAGGGGTTCTAGCACCCCTCGGGACATATTTGAATTGTTCATATTGGTCAAAGGGGGTCATAGGGTGACCTATAACCTCTTTTGACTCATTAAACGATGACATATGTCTCTAGGGGTCTTATAACCCCTAGGGACATATTTGAATCATTCATATGGGTCAAAGGGGGTCATAGGGTGACCTATGACACCCTTTGACCCATTAAACAACGACATATGTCCTTAGGGGTCTTGGCACCCCTAAGGATATATTCGAATTGTTCATATGGGTCACAGGGGGTCATAGGGTGCCTTATGACCCTTTTTGACCCATTAAACAATGACATATGTCCGTAAGGGTCCTAAAGACATATTTGTATGGGCCATATGGGTCAAAACGGGTCATAGGGTGACCTATGACCCCCTTTGACCCATTAAATGAAGAATATGTCCCTAGGGGTCCAGACCCCTAGGGACATATTCCAATCATTCATATGGGTCAAACGGGGTCATAGGGTGCCTTATGACACCCTGTAACCCATTAAATGATGACATATGTCCCTAGGGGTCCTAGGACCCATAAGGACATATTTGAATCGTTCATATGTGTCTAAGGGGGTCATAGGGTGACGTATGACTCCCTTTGACCCGTTAAATGACAAAATATGTCCCTAGGGGTTCTAAGACCCCTAGAGACATATTCGAATAGGTAATATGGGTCAAACGGGGTCATAGGGTGACCTATGACTCTCTTTGACCCATTAAACGCAAACATATGTCTCTAGGGGTCCTAGAACCCCTAGGGACATATTCAAATGGGTAATATGGGTCAAAGGGGGTCATAGGGTCACCTATGACCCTCTTTGACCAATTAAATAACAACATATGTCGCTAGAGGTCCTCGGACCCCTAGGAACATATTCGAATGGGTTATATGGGTCAAAGGGGGTCATAGGTCCTTTGACTCATTAAACAATGACATATGTCTCTAGGAGTCCTAGAACCCCTAGGGACATATTCAAATTGTTCATATGGGTCAAATGGGGTCATAGGGTGACCTGTGACCCTCTTTGACCAATTAAATGATGACATATGTCGCTAGGGGTCCTCGTACCCCTAGAAACATATTCAAATGAGTCATATGGATCAAAGTGGGTTTTGACCCATATGAACGACTCAAATATGTCGCTAGGGGTCCCAGGACACATAGAGACATTTTTGAATTGTTCATATGGGTCAGGGGGGTCATAGGTGACCTATGTCCCCCTTTGACCCATTAAATAATGACATATGTCTCTAGGGGTCCTAGCACCCCTACGGACATATTCGAATTGTTTATATAGGTCAAAAGAGGTCATAGCGTGACCTATGACCGCCTTTGACCCATTAAATGATGACATATGTCTCTAGGGGTCCTATAACCCCTAGGGACATATTCAAATCGTTCATATGGGTCAAAGGAGGTCATAGGCTGACCTATGACACCCTTTAACCCATTAAATGATGACATATGTCCTTAGGGGTCCTAGGACCCCTAAAGACATATTCAAATTGTTCATATGGGTCAAAGGGGGTCATAGGGTGCCCTATGACTCCTTTTGACCCATTAATCGACGACATATGTCCCTAAGGGTCCTAAGGACATATTCAAATGGGCCATATGGGTCAAAAGGGGTCATAGGTCACCCATTAAATAATGACATATGTCCCTAGGGGTCCTAAGACCCCTAAGGACATATTCGAATCATTTATATGGGTGAAAGGGGGTCATAGGTCACCCTATGACCCCTTTTGACCCATATGGCCCATTCGAATATGTCCTTAGGACCCTTAGGGACATATTTGAATCGTTCATATGGGTCAAACGGGGTCATAGGGTGACCTATGACCCCCTTTGACCCATTAAAAGACAACATATGCCCTTAGGGGTTCTAAGACCCCTAGAGACATATTCGAATGGGTAATATGGGTGAAAAGGAGTTATAGGGTGACCTATGACTCTCTTTGACCCATTAAATGATAACATATGTCTCTAGGTGTCCTACAACCCCTAGGGACATATTCGAATGAGTAATATGGGTTAAACCCTATGACCCTCTTTGACCCATTAAACAACAACATATGCCACTAGGTGTCCTCGGAGCCTTAGGAACATATTCGAATGGATCATATGGGTCAAAGGGAGTCATAAGATGACCTATGACCCCCTTTGACCTATTAAATGACAACATATGTCTCTAGGGGTCCTAGAACCCCTAGGGACATATTTGAATTGTTCATATGGGTCAAAGGGGTTCATAGGGTGACCTGTGACCCTCTTTGACCCATTAAATAATGACATATGTCGCTAAGGGTCCTCAGACCCTTAGGAACATATTTGAATGGGTCATATGGGTCAAAAGGGGTCATAGGGTGACCTATGATGCCCTTTGACCCATTAAATGATGACATATGTCCTTAGGGGACTGAGGACCCCTAAGGACATATTCGAATCATTCATATGGGCAAAGGGGGTCATGGGGTGCTCTATGACCCCCTTTGACCCATTAAATGATGACATATGTCCTTAAGGGTCCTAGGGACATATTCGAATGGGCCATATGGGTCAAAGGGGGTCATAGGGTGACCTACAACCCTTTTTGATCCATTAAACTATGACATATGTCCCTAGGGGTCCTAAGACCCCTAGGGACATATTCAAATCATTCATATGAATCAAAGGGGGTCATAGGGTGCCTTATGACACCCTTTGACCCATTAAATGATGACATATGTCACTAGGGGTCGTAGGACCCATAGGGACATATTTGAATCGTTCATATGGGTCAAAGGGGGTCATAGGGTGACCTATGACCCCCTTTGACCCATTAAATGACGACATATGTCCCTAGGGGTTCTAAGACCCCTAGAGACATATTTGAATGGGTAATATGGGTCAAAGGGGGTCATAGGGTGACCTATGACTCTTTTTGACCCATTAAATGACAACATATGTCTCTAGAGGTCCTAGAACCCCTAGGGACATATTCGAATGGGTCATATGAGTGAAAGGGGGTCATATGTCTTTGACCCATTAAACGACGACATATGTCCCTAGTGGTTCTAAGAACCCTAGGGACATATTTGAATCGTTCATATGCGTCAAATGGGGTCATAGGGTGACCTATGACACCTTTTAACCCATTAAACGATGACATATGTCCCTAGAGATCCTAGGACCCCTAGGGATATATTCGAATCGTTCATATGGGTCAAAGGGGGTCATAGGGTGACCTATGACTCCCTTTGATCCATTAAACGATGACATATGTTGCTAGAGGTCCTTAGACCCCTAGGAACATATTTGAATGGGTCATATGGGTCAAAGGGGGTCATAGGTCACCCATTAAACGACGACATATGTCTCTAGGGGTCCTATAACCCCTAGGGACATATTTGAATCATTCATATGGTTCAAAGGGGGTCATAGGGTGACCTATGACACCCTTTGACCCATTAAACGATGACATATGTCCTTAGGGGTCCTAGGACCCCTAAGGACATATTCGAATCATTCATATGGGTCAAAGGGGGTCATAGGGTGCCCTATGACCCCCTTTGACTCATTAAATGACGGCATATGTCCCTAAGGGTCCTAGGGACATATTCGAATGGGCCATATGGGTCAAAGGGGGTCATAGGGTGACCTATGACCCTCTTTGACCCATTAAATGATGACATATGTCCCTAAGGGTCCTAGGACCCCTAAGGACATATGTCATCGTTTAAATGACGACATATGTCCCTAAGTGTCCTAGGGACATATTCAAATGGGCCATATGGATCAAAGGGGGTCATAGGGTTACCTATGACCCTCTTTGACCCATTAAATGATGACATATGTCCCTAGGGGTCCTAGGACCCCTACGGACATATTCAAATCGTTCATATGTGTATGGGTTAAAAAATGAAAGGATATATATATATAGTATTTATACTATTTTATGATAATAATAATAATAATATAAATAAATATTAAATATTAATATTATCATATCTATAGTAATAATAATAATACTATTATAGCTATAATAATAATAATATAAATAAACACTAAAAATTTACACTCTTATATCTATAGTAATAATATTATTACTATATATTAATAGTATTATATATTAATACTATTGATACTTTATATTAATACTATTATACTATTAATACTATTATATATTAATACTACTATACTATTAGCTTAGTAATAAACCAAAGTCGGAAAATTATAGCAAGTTTTTCTTCCAAAAATTCACTTTGCAATATTCGATATCCGATTTTACTGGCACCAATTCCCAATAATTCCTTGTCCCTGCAGACCCGACAACATCACTTTTCTACTTTTTTTTCACGGATTTTGAAAAAAGTTGCATTTTGGGGCCCAACTTATCAAAAAAATTCAAAAATATAACCTTAGGTGTTTGAATTTGTCATCTAAATGGGGAGCAGCAGTCGTTGAAAGGATAAATGTAAAACAAAGATATCCAATGAAGACATTGCGACATATAGAGAAAGGGACAAAATGGAACACCGAAGAAAAAGACAAGGTATGCTAAATATCAATCAAGTTGACGATGAATTAATCGAAGGTGAAATCATAGAATCAGATAATGAATATGTACAGTTGGAGAATGAAAATGTACCTATTGAAAACAATAATGTCGAAATTGAAAATTTGGAGAATGAAAATTTTGAAGAAGAAATGCCACCAAGTCATAATCCAAATTGCATAATTGACCATGTCGAAGATGACAATGCACATGAACCTAATGTACAAGAACCTTACATATCTCCTAATTATAATCGGCATGAAGTTTCAAAAACACCAAAATAGATAATTGAAATTGATGAAACGATTATTTCTAGTTTGGAAGGAAAAAAATCAGAAAGAACCATTCGGTTATGGGCTTCAAGACTATATCAGATGTTTTTTGGCAACAAGATAGTGGTAGAGAAATGTTAGCTTTTCATGCACTTATTAAAGATGCAAAAAATGAGGCCTATGCTTTCCAAATTGAAGGTTCATGTCAATAAAAAGTTGGAAAGAAATGCCATTATCGTGAAGAATCTTTTCAGTGCTCTCAATAGCATTGGAAAAAATAGCAAAGAGAAGGATAATAGAGCTGCTTGAAGGGTCATTACAACCTCTTTGGTAAGTCATCATTTGAGAAAGGGCAGATATATGAGACAAACTTGTATTGATTTGAATCTAAATTGTACTACTTTGAGAAGAGCACTTAGTCGACGAGAGAAAATTGATGATCCTCTTCAAAATGAAACATGGGCATTTGGTGGGAGACTTCCACATTTTGATAAGAAGCTATCTGACGATGTGAAGGAAGAAATTACACAATTTTGGCACTCTAACTCATGAGTATCACCCAATTCTAAAGATGTCTTAAAGTTGAGAATTGGCATCAGAGATCACACACCACATCCTAAACACCATTTAGAAGTAAGTCAAACTATGTTGTTCAAACAATTTAGAGAGAGTCATCCAAGTCTTCATATATCACAAAGGGCTTTTGAATCTTTGAAGCCATTTTATTGTGTGCCACTCAAAATTCGAAATACATGTTGTTGCAAATATCATGTTGAGTTTTCTATGCACCATGAACTATTATGCTCCATCCATTCTACTTTGTATAGTAAAGAAATGTTGGAGGATTGTGGGGCTAGTGGGCTTCCAAAATAATCAAGAGACTTGCTAGATCAACTCTTATGTCGTAGAGTTGATGGTTGTTCCTTTTATAGAAATGCTTGCTTAAATGAGAAGTGTTCAGAATGTGGTGGCTTATCCAAGTTTCACACATGTTTCCATGAGGGATGCAAACAAGATCTTAGAAAGATAATACTAAAAAAAAGGTATACAAAATGGTGAAATACACATTGAAGAGTGGGAGTGAGAGCTCTAGATGTGAATTGGTTGGAAAAGATATCAGTGTGGCTAATTTTATTTCAGAGTTCAAGGCAAATCTTTTTTACAAGTATGCAAGACATAGTCACAGGTCTCAATGGTTGGATCAACAATTTAGAATGTGTAAGGAGACTTTTTCCATTGGCACTATTATATCAGTTGTTGATTTTGTTGAGAACTACACATTGCGACCTCAAAATGAGACACAATCTCAGTATTACAACTCCATTCAGATTGCAATTTTTGTTCACATAACATATAGACATGCCCCTGATAGTGTGGAAGATAATCAAAATATTATTAGAGAGTATCATTTTTATATGAGTGATGATAGATCTCACTCTCACGAGTTTGTGCAACATTGTTTTGAGATTTTTTTTGATTTCTTACATGAGCATGCAATTGCTATGGATAGACATATCATTGAACTCGTGAGGGCTATCGATGAACTGTCAAATGCTACAGGATGGAGATACTGAGGCCTAAAATAACCTATCTCATTTTTGAGAGATCACATTCCATTTGGATTCAGCACAGCGATCTCGCTCGATGCCAAAACTCGCAGTGTGCCTCAGTTCATAGGTGCACCACAACATAACTTTGAAACCGCTGATCTTGTCATTGAATCATTAGTGCCATTAGCTTTAGATGGATAGGTGAACCCTAGGCACACCCTTGTTCTAGCCACGAAGACCATCCATCATTTACGGCCACCCTGTACTGAGGAGTCTCCAAGGTGCTCTAAGTGCATTTTGAAGTCGATCTTTCGAGGGTCATAACTCAGAGCTCGTGAGGGCTATCGATGAAATATCAAATGCCACAAGATAATGATACTGAGGCCTAAAATAACCTATCTCATTTTTGAGAGATCACATTTTTCTTGGATTTAGCACAGCGATCTCACTCGATGCCAAAATTCGCAGTGTGCCTCAGTTCATAGGTGCACCACAGCATAACTTTGAAACTGTTGATCTTGGCATCGAATTATCAGTGCCATTAGCTCTGGATGGGTGGATGAACCTTGGTCACACCCTTTTTCTGGCCACAAAGACCATCCATCATTTGCGGCCACCTTGTACTAAGGAGTCTCCAAGGTGCTCTAAGTGCATTTTGAGGTCAATCTTTCGAGGGTCATAACTCAGAGCTCGTAAGGGCTACGATGAACTATCAAATGCTACAAGATGGTGATACTGAGGCCTAAAATAACCTATCTCATTTTTGAGAGATCACATTTTTTTTGGATTCAGCACAGTGATCTCGCTCGATGCTAAAACTCACAGTGTGCCTCAGTTCATAGGTGCACCACAACGTAACTTTGAAACCGTTGATCTTGGCATCGAATCATTAGTACCATTAGCTCTGGATGGGTGGGTGAACCCTAGTCACACCCTTGTTTTTTCCACGAAGACCATCCATCATTTGCGGCCACCCTGTACCGATGAGTCTCCAAGGTGCTCTAAGTGCATTTTGAGGTCGATCTTTCGAGGGTCATAACTCAGAGCTCGTGAGGGCTATCAATGAACTGTCAAATGCTACAGGATGGTGATACTGAGGCCTAAAATAAACTATCTCATTTTTGAGAGATCACCTTCCATTTGGATTTAGAACAACGATCTCGCTCGATGCCAAAACTCGCAATGTGCCTCAGTTCATAGGTGGACCACAGCGTAACTTTGAAACCACTGATCTTGGCATCGAATCGTCAATGCCATTAGCTCCATATGGGAGGGTGAACCTTAGTCACACCCTTGTTCTGGCCATGAAGACCATCCATCATTTGTGGCCACCCCGTACCGAGGAGTCTCCAAGGTGCTCTAAGTGCATTTTGAGGTCAATCTTTCGAGGGTCATAACTCAGAGCTCGTGAGGGCTATCGATGAACTGTCAAATGCTATAGGACGATGATACTGAGGCCTAAAATAACCTATCTCATTTTCAAAATATCCCATTCTATTTGGATTCAACACACCAATCTCGCTCGATGCCAAAACTCGTAGTGTACCTCAATTCATAGGTGCACCACAACATAACTTTAAAATCGCTGATCTTGGCATCGAATCGTCAGTGCCATTAGCTCCGATTGTGTGGGTGAACCCTAGTCACACCCTTGTTCTGGCCACGAAGACCATCCATCATTTGCAGCCACCCCGTACCGAGGAGTCTTCAAGGTGCTCTAAGTGGATTTTGAGGTTGATCCTTCGAGGGTCATAACTGAGAGCTCGTGAGGGCTATCAATGAACCATTAGAGGAGACAAGTTTGTAAGGATGGAGTGGCTTAGTGTTTTTGCTAAAATAAGTTAGTGGGAAGGCTTTATTAGAGGGTCTTGGCCAAACTAGTGGGGTTTTTGCCCACTCTCTAATTTTAGAGACAGGTAGGTTTTGGAGGGAGATTAGGGGAGCTCTACTACAACTATCCTTACCCTAGCTTGGACCAAGGTTGGTATCTCAAAATTGCTTCTTTTCCATTTCTTTCTTTTAGCATGGTTAAGCAAATATGCAAGTGTGGAGTTTATCAATGGAGTATGCATTGCATTGCATTGTGGAGTAGCATTCATGTGAGTGCTTGAATGGTGTTCATTCCATGTAGATTAGTGTGACACCATTGTGCATCTTGTTGTATTGTGTGGAGTATTGTGAGTATGAGGTTTGGATTTTGTCTATTTCCTTGTTGTATTATGGGTGTTGATATTGTGTTGTGAAAATGTGATGTGCTCTTGAAAATTTCTTGTTTTATTTCTACTTGGTTTTGTTTTCTTGTTTTGTGCTTGAGTATTGTTATGGGAGTGGGACTTACACTCACCCTTGTGGGAAGGGAAGAGAAGTCCAGGGTGAATGGCTTAAGTTGGGTTCGAGAAATGTATTGAGAACCTTGGAGTATGGGCTCCATTGTATGCCATAACATTTCATATCTTTTTTGGGGGTGATAAGGAAAGTATGGTGTAGAAAGGAAGTTTGAGGAGTTACAGCTGATGGTAGTGGGTTTGGAGGAGGAAATGTGGAGGCCACAAGAGGGCATTAAATGGTTCATCTATGATAGCCCCGAGAGGGCATGAAATTTGCTGAATTATGATAGCCCCGAGAGGGCATGAAAATTGTTTATTGCAAATATGGTTTGGTATGGCAAGTCTCCATTTTAGAACACACCTTCACCCTATGTTTATGGTTCCATCTGTGAAGCCATTGTGAAATAGTCTTGGGGGGAAATTGTTCAAGTTTGAAATGTAATGTTTATGCATTGAAAGATTGTATGTGTATCCCAGTTTGAGCCTTGTTCCCTAGCACGGGGGTGGTCTCTTTGAGGCCTATGGTTGGGTGGAAAGCACCCATGGTCCTTGTTATTTTTTTGTGTTGCATATGCAGATTTGTGTCCAAGGGAGCAATGGAAATGGCTTGGAATGATCATCTTGCAGATTGATGTTGGATGAGAAAAGTTGACATTGTGCCCTCATTTGTGAAGGAGGATTCACTAGCTTGTTCATGTTCTCAACGATCATGTTGGACAATGTTCATGCTACTCATTGTCCATATCTTTCAATGTCCATGTTCCTTATGATTTTGAAAATTCCCTTATGTTGCCCCATTGTGATGGAAGGCGATTGTATCATTGTTACCTAATGTATGTGTAGAAGAAATAATTGATAAGGTTGTATATGCATGTTTCATTTGGAGTTTATATTGTTATGAAAGCATTGGTATGAGTCACCGATTTGCTTTGACATAATTGTTATCATTTGAAAATGTGAAAGAAATTTTTCTCCTTGTGGTATTGTAAATGACTAGTTGATAATAACAATCCATAGATGTTATGTGATACCATTGATTGTATAAATTTAAAACTTAGTAGATTGCTTAAGATCTTGTTGTGAACTCAATAATTTGGGAGGAAAATTTTATGTTCATATCACATGCATGGATAACATTGATTTTAATTACCAAGCTTAATGCAATTCTAAGCAAGGAAATCATCAAATTAATTTTATGATATAACAAAATGAAGTTTGTTGTAAGAGAAGACATAATAAAATCTATGAGATACAAATTGTTTATTCTATAAGTTGTGTAACTAATGTGTTGAATGATGGATACTATCAATGCAAGTGGACCCTTCTCCATCATGTAGACTTTGAAGCTACCTTTGGGGCATATCTTTTCTAATTTCCAATCGTTAGATCTGATATAGTGTGGTAGATAAGTGCACATTTTCTTATTTGACTAAGGGTGCTCATGTGACGAGTACTAAATCTAAATTCTCTAGATACGTGTGTTTAATTGATTAAGATATACTACACTTCCACACCATATAGTAATTGTCACATTAATATATATTGTAATGATTAATGAATGTGTGTACATTGGTAATGAGAATAATAAGTAATTCTGATCCCCCTCCCTTACATGCTAGAATCACGACCTAGTCCATATGATACAACTGACAGACCCTAATAGAATATTAGTATCAGAGGCTTGTTAGGATATGAATTATCTCACTAATTTATGAGTGTTGTATCTTGAACTTTCTCATTTGACTCGTGACACTAACTTGAACTAGACTGTCATCCAATCTATTTGAAAACCACCTGTGACTAAAATGTTAACACCTTCACACTATCCACATGAGTCTTGAACTCTTATTCAATGATAACCTTGTTTTACAACATGTAATTTCTTATGTGACTTCATAAGCTACAAAAAAAATAAAAAATTGTTGTGTTTTTACTAGTAAAATTTAGGGCATGACACATGATCCATGATAAATTGAACAATACTAGATACTAAATTAATATGTATATCATTGTGCACGTAAATGAAAAAAATATATATCAAAATACATGTATCCATAGAAATTTTTTTACACAAATATATATCAAAGATCATGTATCCATAGACAAGGTACTCAAATATATATATCAAAATACATAGATCCATATACAAAATGTGGCTGATCCTGCCATCAGAATGTGTATAATATCAATGTTTCTATATAAAATGTGGCATATGCCATCTCAAAATGTCTCATGATGCATCCTACAAAAACTATACTATCCTAGGGTGCTGGTGGATGATCAAAATACAGCCTCTTCGTTGCACTAGGTGGATCAGATGCCTCCTACATAAACAAAAAAGGAAAACCCAAAGTTAGACTACTAAATTTATATGATTCTACGTATCTAACATTGAATTACTCAAATGCATAATGATATTTTCCATAATGGAGATTAATACTATCAAAATTTCATAATAAATACATCTCTCGTCGACCTCCTACGTTGGTCAGGAGTCCTCTCATATGCCCTTGACAATGCTGATACCTCTTTGACTGTGGGTTGTATATGTTCAAATACCTTTGTCAGATGAATCTACAATTTAAACTATAACATTATAATTCATAGCATGCTAAATTTATAGCATATTTAATCATGAATTCAAACTACAACTTACTATTATAGGCTCCTCCTCAGGAGTGAGTGGCCATGTCATCAAATCTACATAACTGTCTCGTCGAACCTCATGTGCACTAGGAGTCTCCTATGAGATACAAAATAGTAGTTGTTAATATCATGAAAATTAGTTTTGAATTTATTTATGAAGATAAGTGATGTAGGAGCATCCCATGCTCATCAGGGGAACATTGAAGATCCAAGGCATTACAGAGGTCATGGAACATCTCTTGAAGTCAATTGGGCAATCCTTGCACCAATTATGGCTCATGGAAGCATACAAAGTTATAATGTTGGACTCATATGTGGAGAAAAGTTGTAATTGGGCATGAGATAGGATTTTAGGATTTCATATGGTAGATGAGTCATTTGATAGGTTCATGTAGGTTGTCATGATCATATCTTGCCATTAGACAAGTCAAAATGTTCTAGAATTGAGTTTTGGGGTTTGAACAAGTAGGCCCTAGTTTTTAATCCATTTTAAGGAGGGTTTTGAAGTTTGGGTGTTTAGGAGTGTGACCAAGACCTATAATCTTTAAAATCCTTAGTGTGGTGATCCCTTTGTTGAAGCCTTGGCATGTCTAATTCCTCCTTGTGTGTCCCAGAGTTGAAAGGTACATAAGTGGTGTCCAGAGATTTCTTGGTGAGGAAAGAAAGAGAATCAGTGAGTTGGCCCTTGGGAAGGAAGAAAACTTGTTGTGAAAATGCCTCCTAAAACTAAAATGGCTAGAGAACTTGAAGAATTGAGAGAAGAGTTGGCAAAAGAGAAAAGAGAGAGGAGAGAACTTGAAGCATCTAGAGTGAGGGAAGAAAGACAGATGAGAAGAGAGAGGTTTAAGCTTATTTCAAGGATAGAATCCTTAGAAAAGTAAAGGCAAGAACCTAGAGGAGAAGAGGTTAGAGGATGAAATCATGGAGAGAACCATGAAGAAGAAGAGGTTGGTAATGCAAGGCAAGAGCATGAGACAATAGATGATCCTGAAGAAAGGAGATTTATGAGAATCATTAAGGCAGTACAAGGTAATGGTGGGAAGAACCATATTGATTTTCCAATATACCAAGGTAAAATGGATAGTGAAGAAGTGCTAGGGTGGACAGAGGCCCTTGAGAACTACTTTGATCTTGAAGACATAGAGGCAGATAAGAAGGTAAAAGTAGCAACAACAAGACTAAGAGGAACATCACTCACTTGGTGGACTAGTGTTCAAAATGAGAGAGAGGAAAGGTGGTGTAGGGCACCTAACCTAGGTGGCAGGGGGGGACAAGTATCTATGTTGCCGGACACCTTGCCACTCCATGAAAGCGAGGATTCAAGTAGATTAGGAAGTTGGAATAAAGGTTTGGTCCATATTTTACAAGTTGGTCTATGTTTTGTAATAAAGGAACATGTAAGGCCCACAAACATTTTGGTGTGGTTATAAACCAAGTGACTCCATGGGACCAAAAGGCCTTAGAATAGAGTATTTAGAGTCTAAACAGTGTTAGCAAAAAGTGGTTGTTTGTTTGTTTTATGGTTGGGAATGACTATATGGTTTTTCCAATGGTCATGTAGACCTTTATATATGTCATATGTGATCTCAATTGAAAGGGGGAGATCAGAGTGTACGGTGGTTTGGAGAAAAAATAATAAAAACTTCAATTTTTTGGAAATTTACTGGTAATCACTCGACTGTTACGCTGGTACAAATCCATAAAAAAATTTTATGATTGAAAATTCTATGAAATAGTTGTAGGGGTGAGTTAGAAAACTTTTGGTTTTGGTTTGACTCAAAAAGGAGTTCGGGTTTAAAAGTTATCTGCATTTTAGTGGAAGGTGGTCTGAAAAGCCTTGTTTCCTCGACCCTTCCACAAATACATCCCTAACTTGCATTACCACTAGTGGCACCCTCTAAAACTGAGGGATATGCAAGTTAGGAGACTAGGAAACATAATTCCATAGGTTGGAGGCCTGGAGAGAAGGGAAACTATTTTTCCAAGTCGGCCCTAGGTCAAGCAAGCCCATGTGCTTGACCAGTTTTTGCAAGGTAATTGGTGATAGTCATGGTTGCAAGCACTTCTGATCAGTTTGAGTGCTAGAGTTGTATGCTTTGACTATGTTGAAGATTTCCTTAAGTGTTTTGGGTCTTGGGAACCCACCTTGCCCATTCTTCCTTGAAGCCCTAGCCTAACTTGATCAACTAGGCCTAGGTACCAAGAAGTAGTTTGGAGGGTGTTGGAGCAAGATCAGCCCAAAAGCTTTTGGATTCTTAGTAGGTGCCAAGAAGGGTGTTTGGACCTATGGAGAAGTCCCTATGTTATTAAGGGATACTAGGAGAAAAGTACAAAGAAGCTAATTGGAAGGCTACAAGGTTTGTAGGCCTAGAAGTGCAAAGGTGTGTTGGGAGTTTGGTGGAACCAAACAAATTGATGAGTTTGGGTTGGAATAGTATGTCCATGATTGTCTCCATTTCTGGTGACAGTTGGTGAGGCTTTTGAAGTGGGATTTCCTTGTTTGGCTTGGAGGTTGAGTATACCCGGAGTGGGTAAGAGGACTTTTGAGAAGTCCTAGAATCCTAAGTTGGATTGTGACAACCATTTATTGGCTTGTGGAAGGTAGTTGCTGTAGACTTTGCATCAAAAGGGGATTGAATAAGATTTCAAATTATGAGAGAATGAAGAACATGGTGAGAAATAAATTCTTGCCATCTAATTTAGCAATCCAAATTTAAAGATAAGAAGGAACAATTTGAAACAGAGGGATATGGATGTCATGTCCTATACTGAGAAATTCCATACCCTGAGTATTAGGGGAGGACTGAAAGATGAAGATGAGAAGGTGGCTAGATACATTAATGGCCTCAAGTACAATATTCAAGATGAAATAGGGTTGAATGTACCAAGGACACTTGGAGAATGTTTTCAGTTGGCAATCCGGGCAGAGGAGAAGTTGAAAAGAAAGAACGAGAGGCAAGCAAATCAGAGAGGAGGTGGAACAATGAGAGGAAGAGGTGTAAGAAGTCAGTTGGACACTTCAAACAATCAAGACAAAGATAAAGGAAAAGAGATTACATCTGAGACAAGAGGAAGTTTTAGGGGAGGAAGATTTGGAAGTGGAAGAGGTAATAGTGTTTTCACAGGTAAATGCTTCACATGTGGAGGAGTAGGCAATCAATCCTACAAGTGCCCTGAGAAAGGTGTGGATTTCAGGAAGGAGGAGAGGAGAGTCACCTTGACCCAAGGAGAAGAGGAAGAAAAGAAGTATGATAATGCAGACCTTGAACTTGAAGGAGAATCTTTGATGGTGAGAAGAGGACCACAAATGCAGCAGCAAAAGGAGACTAGACCATTCATTTTCAGGAAAAATTGCATGAGCCATGGTAGGATTTGTAAGATGATAATAGACTCTAGTTCCTTTGATGATTTAGTGTCTTATGAAATGGTAAATAAACTAGGATTGAAGAAGTATCCTATTGATAGATCATATAGGGCATTTTGGGTCAGTGATGCACAAAATATTGTTGTAAGGGAGCAAGCAATAGTGGATTTCTCTATAGGAGAATATAAAAGATCAAGCTATATGTGATCACATTCTAATGACATGCTGCCATGTAATCCTTGGAAGGCCTTGGCAAGCCTCAAGGAACACTATTCATTTTGGCTCATCAAATGTTTATATAGTACACAAAGATGGTGTGAAGTTTAAGCTAAATCATTTGACTAGTCATGATGAGGAAAGAGTTATTTGTTTTGGCAAGAAAGAGTTTGTGGACTTGCAGGAGCAGAGGTAGAGTAAACATGATATGACAAATCTGCCACTTAAGCCATCTCTTTTGGTTATGAAGGATGATATTGTTCAAGATAAAACTCATAATTCTACTTACAAGCAGACAGTGACAGCAAAAGGAGTGATGATAGGAATAGTATGGTGTCATTTTGTGATGAGAGTGAACAAAGAAGTGAACATATCCATGGAGGATAAGAGACAAGGTCAGCATGACCTCAGACAACAAGTTATTCAGCCTTTGTCAAGGATAAAACATGATTGTTCACAATCAGCAGGCAGTAAGGCTACCATGACTGGTAACAAGGATCCAATGCTTTTTGTTTGTAATGATTTGTATGCAGGTGTGCAGGGTAATACATTACAAGTGCAAAGTTGCAAACATCCCTCTAGAAGGATGGGAGGAAAGAACATAGTACCCCTTAACTCTTGGGACAAGAGTTGCTTTGAAGGTGGGGTGTTTGGTGCAGGGGCACCTATTAAATCATCTAAGAGAGCCTTGGTACCAGATGAAGATATAAGATCAAAGACATCATTGATTGTTAATTGGGATATATTAAAACCAATAATAGAATTATGTAATAAACAATGTACTTTGAAAGAAAAAAGTCACAAAAGTCCTAGTAAGGACCTAAGGGAAACATGATGTAAAATGGCCAAAAGAGCCATATGGGGTAGTCTTAGGATAGTTTCATACTTAGTTGCATTTAATAAATCCATATGACCAATTTTGAGTCAATGGAATAGTTTAGAAAGTTAGGGAATGCATAAAAACTATAGTTTGAAATTTGAATTTCAAATTCAAATGGTCATATTAGTTTTGGAGGGAAAGTAGTAATTTGGTATTTGTTTGATTAAATAAACCTTTGTAACCAACTTGGTCGGTTGGACAGCTGCATATAAGCCTATTTAAGTTGTAATGAACATATGCAAGACATGAATCATTATTGGTATGAAAAAAATCACAGAAATTGTATAGAACAACAATCATACTTTCCTCTGCATCAATAAAATAAATAAAAAATAAATGATACTTATACATACAATGGGGCTCTCTGTGCGAATGAAAATCCCTGATGATCTAGGACGCCGAATCTATACAGGCTCATCGCCAGTAGCCACACCCTATATACAATAAAGAATGTAATTAAATGAGAATACCACAAACATTTTACAAGAATTCATCAATATTTAATCAATTAGAAAACATCTAATTACCTTTCCTTTGTCAATGCATGCTGGCTCACCCCCCACACTTTATCCCCTCGGGGTAGGTGGTATCTACAAGATAAAAGAAAGATTAGCAACCATATATGCTACAATATCAAATAGAAAAAAAAAATGCGAACACAACATAATGTACCATAGATGTCTCAAGGTCAAATGAAATGGCCAAGAGTGTAGCATCATCTATCTATCTGAACTCCTCCTCGGTCATCAACTAAACTTGAATGAAGATCACATACATGTAAAAGTTAGTATGGCTTAAAAATTAAAATTACTCTATTATAAAAATTAACTTTAAATCAGATATGTCATAACAAAAAAATCAATACATGTACCGACACCGAAGGAGTCCATGCCTCTGCATTCCCCTCCTCTCTTGCATCAGGGTCTGTAGCCTCTACACGTGCATCTGGTGTATCCTCGTCTAATACAAAATGATACTCAGGAAGATCGCCTATGGGACCCAGGCAAATATTCTTGCATGTAATGCAAATGTGAGGCACACAAACATGTGATGAGCCAGCCGATGATGAACTAGCACCAACATCATCAACACGAGGAGGCAGGACTAACCTACCCTAAAATATCATTAGGCTACTCAGCCTATGAATGGCTCTGATGGTCTGAGAGCTAGCCTCTACCATAATATCTGGATGCTGCACTCGAGGAGGGGGCGAGATATCAGGGGGGGCATAAAAGTGCCAAGTTTCTTTTGCTAGGAAGAGGGTCTATCCTAAGGAGCTCCTAGTCCTAAGCCCATGTTGGGCTTCATGCTCCAATAGTTCACTTTAAGTTTCAACACAAATTCTGCATATAATTTTCTAAGGAAATAAAATGGTATGTCTAAATTTCCATGTGGAGGGATATCAAAGACCATCCACAAATGCTCCCAAAAATTTGCACGTATGGCATCATTTGTGCACCATTTAATCGATAGTTTGGTTTTTTTTGGGTCAACTAGTATACCCATTTTTGGGTTAGCAAAAAGGCTAGCCAAATCGTCTTTGGTTATGTTGAGGGCCGCAACCTCATCATAATCCAAACCATCATCAAACATCTAGTGCATTTGATCACGCCAACGAAGAGTGGCATTTTGTTGGTTTGTAAGGGTTTCAATGTTATCCATTATGGTGTTTAACATAGATAACATAGGAGCCAGTGCAGGTACATTATTGTATGTTCTATGCAAACCTCTCAACTCAGTGAGATTTTCATTTATCAAGTCCTCGATTTGAGGAGGGTTTTGAGGAGGTAGAGAATCATTTGGTGGAGGGTTTTGTGGGGATACTAGATCGTTTGGTGGTGGGTTACGAGGAATATTATTTCCTGCCTTAGTGTCATCATTTTGATCAGCCATTCCTATTGAATTGGAAAATGTAATATATATTAAAAATATATATAAATTTTAACCATTTTTGTCAAAAAAACCCCTAGATTCAACTAAAACAAACAAAATCATATTAAAATCTATTAAATTTAGGTTAAAAATGAGTCGGGGGAGGGGGGGGGGGGGACATACTTGATATCTGATATCCAATCTGTTATGGCAATACTGGCCCCAAATTCGCGTAAAATGAGGGCCCACGGGTCTGTGATTATATTTAATCCAATGTGTAGGTATCGAATATCCGATACTATATTGGATATCTGATACTATATCGGATATCCAATATGGCACATATATAATATAACATATAATATATAATATATATTACATTTTATATATTTTTATATTATATTTTATATTTATTATATTAATTTACTATACATTATAATATTATTATTATATTATATTATAATAATTTATAATATATTATACTTTTTTATTATATATTATATTATAAGATATTACTTTTTATTATTATATTATATCTTATATAGATATATATATTATATTACATTACTATATATTATAATATATGAAATATTATATTATATTATTAAAATATAATATGTTATTATAATATAATACATTATAATATTATTATTATAGTATAATATTATATGATTATAATATAATAATATTATTATTATTATATCTTATTATTATTTAATACTAATATTATATTAAATAATAATAATATCATTAAGTAAATATTAATATTAAATAATAATAATAATATTAAATAATATATCATACTATTATATGAGTATAATTATTAGTCAGATATCCGATGTCAAATCGCATATTCGATAAGGCTCGGCTTAACCTTCCAGGTTTGGTTCCTGGATAGGTAAAAAAAGGTCAGAGCAGATTTTGGAGCGCTTTTAGGCATCTTCAAACTCTTTTTTCTTCACATTGCCACTTTTTCGCACACCATGATCCTGCACATACCCCGGTCTAAGGTTTAAATTGTTTGGATTAAGGTTGACCTAACACTCATTTGTAAATTCTTTAACTAGGTGACATTCCAAATAAATGATCTAAAGTCCCCTAACAAGTCTCACTCCTAATTGGATAATTGAAATCCTATAAGCAAGTCACATTTAACGTTGTACATTGTAACCTATAATAGGGTTGGCCTTTCATAGGGCATCACTTCAGAAGAGTGAGAATTAGTAGCATGTTACTAATGGTTTTTCCCAAATTGGGTTTTCACATTAAATCATTGTGTCAAATGTGTTATTGAATCTAATATGTTTCATGCTTACATTTATGCAAAGTTGATTTGATAGCAACCTACAAGCTTAAGTGATTGTATGATTTAATGGATGCATGCATGATGAAAATGTTTTATGGATACAGGTTCACTATGTTGTGAAAAAAATTATTTGTACATCAGGACCTTGGATATCTTATTTAACCCCCCACCTCTCAATTGTTCTAAATAATTCCAACATGTATTGTATAATTATTATCAACAAATAATTTTTTTGAAGTTGTCTATTTCTCCTATAAGTCATCAAGATCTACAGATTGATTTCTCTAATGTTTTCTCAATTTCAAGAGCCTCTCAATTAGATTCTTCACAAGATGGTTCATATTCTTTTTCAAGAAGTTTTTCACAAAAAATTTTAAATTCTTTAGAACTATTCTATTCTCTTTCAATAGGTTCTTCACAAACTATTTTAGATTCTTTAGAATTGTTCTCTTCTCTTTCAATAGATTCTTAATTCTCGGCAACTTCCAAAAATTGACCTAGAAATAGAATCCCCCTTTCAAGAGTTGGAAGTTCATTAGATCCCATTCATGATAGAATTGTTTTGATAGAAATCTATTAAGATGAGAAATTTTTTTGTCAATACTATGTACATCCTTTTCAAATTCAAGAAATATAACATCTCTTGAAATAACAAATTTTATATTATGCTCATCATATAGACAATAAGCATTGGAAGTAGTAGAATATCTACAAAAAATGCATTTTCTACTCCTAACTTCCAATTTATTTCTTAGCTAAGTAGGAACTAAAGTATAATAGGTGGAACCAAAAATGTTAAAATGTTGGGCACTTGGAAGATGACCATGCCATGTTTCATAGGGAGTTTTACTTTGTAGTGTAGCAAAAGAACTTGTGCTCTTTATGTAGACATCACAAAGAATTTCTTCTCTCCAAAACATTAATTTAATGTTTTTGAAAAAAATCATAGATTTTACCATATTTTAAAAATGAATTTTCTACTCCTAGCTTCCAATTTATTATTGGTTCATACTTTTAGAATAACTGAGGTGGGGGGTGGGGGGGTGTTAATCAGTTATCCAAGGTCCAGATGTGCAAATAAAACTTTTCACATCTTAAGGAACCCATGAAAAATTTATCATCATGCATGCATCCATAAGATTATGCAATCACTTAAAACTTGTAGATTACTATCAAATCAATTTGTAGAAATGTAAACATGAAACATAATAGATTTAACAACAAATTTGATACAATGATTTACGTTGATACAATGATTTACATAGAAACTCAATTTGGGAAAAGCCCCCAGTAATAGGCTACCCTTTATCACTATTTTTGAGTGATGCCCTATGAAAGGGAAACCCTATTAAAGGTTGAAATATACACTATTAAATGTGACCTTGTTAAAGGATTTCAATCACCTTTTTGGGAGTGGGCCTTGTTAGAGGACTTTAGACCATTCACTTAGAGTGTCACCCAGTTAAATAATTTACAAATGACTATTAGGTCAACCTTAATCCAAAGGATTAACACTAGCCTGATACAATTATTAGAGAGTAAGCATAAGGCTTAATCTGATAACTATTTATAACTCCATTTACAAACTATAGATCTCTATTTAGTCCTCCATTCTACTTGGCCTTCACACATTTGAGTTCTATTTGCTTGTTCACCCTTCAAGCATTCATACCCTTAAACCTTCTTGATTTACATGTGAATCCAAACTCTTCTCTTAGGTCACTTGATGAAGAAAAACCCTTGACTCCTTGTCTTCTTTAGGTTCTTGCACATAACAACCCTTGCTTCTAACTAGCCATTCCTATAAATATGAAATTAAGATCTTTTGTCCCTCATTCTCCATCGTCCAATTTAGGATTAGGATAGATTAGGTAGTATACAATGAATCTACCCCATATTCCATATCTCTTCTAGAAACTTCTCCTCCTATTCTATTTGAATTTTCCCCAAAATGGTTTATCTTGAATTCTATGCTACTAGCTCATCAATCTTATCTTCTACCTAGTTCACAAAATCCAAGAAAATACACTCATACACTCAGATCCATTGAATTCATGATATTTCAAATAATGCATCCACTCAACATTAACTTGCTTCTAATGCTTGGCATCCTCTATAAAATCACTTACCATGAACTGAAGTTTACTGGCGCTCAACATCAACTAAACTTTACATGGCATCCACTGTTTTGCTCGGCATACACTAGAATAGACTTTTACTTGGCTCCAACTGATTTTTGGCTTGACTTGTACTAACTTTTCTTGATACTTACTAAAGTAAACTCATTGAATCTTTTTGTTACTTAGATAGCCTTTGATAGGGGTATCACCCCTAGTTTACCTCTTAGATACTCATGAGCATCCTTAGGAAATGCTTTTGTGTTAACATATTCCATCTTTACCTAATTCTCTCAAGAAATGATACATGATTTCAATGTGCTTAGTTTTTGTGTACATCACAAAATTTTTTGATATATTTATAGCACTTGTATTATCACAATAAAGTGTCACTAGTTCTGTGATCTTTTCCTTCATACCTTTAAGTAATTGTTTGATCCATGCAATGTTTGTACAATTTATAGCAACTACAATATAATTAGCTTCAATAGTAGATTGTGATGTTTAATTTTGTTTCTTGCTAGTGTATGTAACTAGCATCTTACCTAAGAAAAATGGTCCTCCATTGGTGCTCTTTCGGTCATCAATGTTTCTAGCCCCATTAGCATTAGTATAGGCTCTTAATTCAATTTTTTTATTTTTCTTATACTATAGACCATACTCCTCTATTCCTTTCAGATATCTCATTATTCTCTTTACAACCATCAAGTGATTCTCCCTAGGATTACCATATAATCTTGTATTTTTCTTATAGTATAGACCATAATCCTTTGTTCTTTTTAGATATCTCATTATTCTCTTTACAACCATCGAATGATTCTCCCTATGCTTAGCAGATAATCTTGCAACTATCCCTTCAGATAATGCAATGTTAGGTTTGTTATGTACTAAATATTGTAATTTTCCAATCATAGACTTGTACAATGTTTGATTCACCTTAGTTGAATCATCATAGTTTGACAACTTGTGTCATGTCACCATAGGTGTACTTACTAGTTTGAAATCCTCTAATCCAAAAGTTTTGAATATTTCTTTAACATATTTTGATTGAGGGATGTATATACCATATTTCATTTGATATACTTTCAAACCTATAAAGAACTTGATCTCCCCAAACATAGACATCTCAAATTCTTGCTTCATTTCATTTGCAAAAGTCTTACATAAATCATCTTGACCTCCAACTATGATATAATGAAAAAATAAAATAGATAACAAAAAACCTTTTCCTTTTTCTATCTTCATCTATAGCTTTTTGTTACCTTACTTCTTCCTCTAATGTGTCATTCAGAAATGAAGATTTAACATCCATTTGATAAACTTTGAAACCTTTGTATCTAGAATAAGCAAGTAAAGTTCTTACTCCTTCCAATCTAGCAATAGGAGCAAATGCCTCTCTATAGTCAATTCCTTCTACTTGTGCATAACCTTTGCAGACTAACCTTTCCTTTTTACCTGTGACTTCACCATTTTCATCTAGCTAATTTCTAAATACCCACATGGTGCCAATCACATTTTCATCTTCTAGTCTAGCAACTAGAGTCCATGTTTTATTTTTCTCAATTTGTTCAATCTCTTCTTCCATGGCTTTACTCTAGTCCACATCTTCTAATGCATCTCTCACTAATTTGGGTTCTTTCATGCTTAGTCAACATGTATCATTTCTCAATCTCTTTCTTCTCATTGGTCTAGCATTTTTAACTCTAATAATTTTGTGCAATAGGATGATGTCTCTTGACATTTTTTGACAATCTTGTTTCAACTCTAGTTTCTTCATTTTTTCTTTCAATTTTAGAGTCACTATTTACATCTTTGTTAGGTAGCTCATCATCTCTTTTATGTGTATAGATACCAAAATTAGAATGTGTGTCAACTTCATTCAATAACTCAACATCTGAATATACCTCAGTTCCTGAATATAACTCGATATTCATAGTATGTGACTCGGTAGTCACTAAAACTTGTTTCTGGTTTGTAGCTTGATTTGTAGCATCTTCTTCAGTAGGCATTCCTTCATTAAAATATAAAAATGATTTTTATTCTTCTAGTTTTTTCATAGGTTTATCCTCATGTACTTTTGTATATTAATCAAGATTTACATTTGTACTTTCCACAACATTGTTAGTATTAGTATTTAAACACATATAAGCTTTACTTCTTGTGGAATATCTTAGGAATATACCTTCTTCACCTTTTGCATCTAGTTTATCATTCCTAAAGTCCTTGAGAATATAGCATTTTCTTCCAAATATCTTAAAATATTTTACATTGGGTGAGTATCCATACCATAGTTCAAAAGGTATTGAATGAGTACCTTTCTTGACTTGTACATGGTTCGAGGTATAGATAGCTATACTTATAGCTTCTCTCCAATATTTCAAAGAAACATTTTTCTCCATCATGAGTGTTCTAGCACAGTCCATTATAGATTTGTTCCTCCTTTCAACAATTCCATTTTGTTGAGGGGTTCTAGGGGCAAATGTCCATCTTTTTCAATTCCTCTTTCATTATAGAACATCTTGAACTCATGTGATGTGAATTCTCCTCCTCTTTCAAATCTCAAACATTTTAGACTTTTACCTGTTTCCTTCACAAATCTTGCTAAGTACCACTTAAACATTTGGAACTTGCATTAGATTTCTATTTTAGAAACATAAAAATCATCATTCTAGAATAATCATCAACAAGCATCATAATGTACTTATATCCTTTGTAGATTTTCACACCAATTGGTCCACATAAGTCAGTATGAACAATCTCTAGCATTCCTTTAGGGTTATGAGTTTTACTCTTAAAACTTGACTTTGTCATTTTTCCTAACTAGCATTGTTTGTAATTTACATTATCAAGCTTCTTCAACTTAGTCAAACCTCTAACTTTTCTCATGTTACTGATACTGACTAGGTTATCATTAACATGACATAATCTTTTGTGCCATAGCCACACATCATCAAATTTTACTACTAGATAGGTAGCATCCTCTATATCAAGATAAATGGATTACTCCTAGTTTGATCACCCTTTCCAATCAATTTCCCATCAGTGTCATATATCTTAGCAATCTTGTTTTCAAACTCAACCTTACATCCTGAATTACCCAGTTGTGACACACTCAAGAGATTATAGTTAATTCCTCAAGAGATTATAGTTAAGTCCTTCAACATAGTAAGCATTGTCACATAAAATCATAGTTGTGAGTTTGATAGAACCTTTTCCTTTTATCAAACATGGTGCATCATTATGAAAACTTACACCATTTCTATCATAGCAATTCAAGTTAATGAACTTACTTTTGTCTCCAATCATGTGATGTGAACACCCACTTTCAACAATCCATCTGTCATTCTTGTTCACACAAGTCACAAGTGCAAATGCCTCATTTTCATCAGATTTGTCCTTCATTAAAACATACACCACTTCATTATCATGTTCATTAGATTCATCTTTTATTTCCTCTTTATCAATATAACAAGACTTCTTTCCTTTTTCTTTGTAGTCCTTGCTTTCTTCATCTCTTATACTTTTGGTCTTGTCACTACCTCTATAGTTTTTCTTCTCTAGACATATAGCAGCAATATGACCAACTTTATTGCAATTGAAACAAATGATAGGCAATTTACCTTTGCACTTGCCTTTACCTCTATGGAATCTTCTTGCCAGTAGTTCTTCAAGTTTTTCTACATCCTCCCTCATCTGTATCACTATTACTAGACACATATTTTATCTTTTTCTTCTTCTTCCTCATATTAGGTTCCTTCAATGACACCTTAGCTTTCAAACTAGATTCAATATTTTCAGGTTTGTAATTATCAAAGTTAGATAGCTCAAAAGCAGTGAGCCTACCTACCAGAGCTTCAAGTGATAGATTATTCCCTAGTATACATCTCAATTCTTGAATTGTAGAAACTCCAATTACATATGAGAAACAATGTCCTTAAAACTTTTCTTAGTACTGTATCATCATCTATTTTTCAAGTAGCTCCTCTTATTATATTAACAAATTCTTATATCCTTATGACATATTGAGCAATATTTTCACCTTCTTCCATTCTCGTATCATCAAACATACCTCTGAGACTTTCATCTTTGGCTCTAAGAACATTAGTGTCTCCTCCATAAATGGTTGTTAAGGAATCCCACATTTTCTTTGCACTATCAAGACCTTTGATATCATTAAATTTGGCACAGCTTAGAGTAGAGGCAATCTCCAACATTGCCTGGTTATGTTCTTTCTTCTTTTTCATATCCTTGTCAATTGGGGCTCTGACACAATCAACATGCTCAATAGTAATCATAGACTTCCTTCAAGAGAACCAAAGCTCTAATACCAATTATTGGATATTTTATTGGAAAAATAAGATACTAAGAAGGGGGTGAGTCATGATCTATAAAACTTTTATCCTTGAAAAAAACTTTAATGCATTCACCATATTGACCATCTCATATCTAGTTTATGCATAACATAACTTGAAAAATCAAGTGTTGAAATAAATATATCTAGAATTATGAATCACATTTATTAAATGTAAACACATAGCACAAAAGATTTTGGTGACCCAAAAACACTTCAAGTTGAAGGTAAAACTGGGGTTGGGATGACAACCACAAATCTTCACTACAATAGTAATAAAATTCACCTGTCAAAGTTAAAATTATGATCATTTTTGATGATCTAAACTATGAGGGCTTTTCTCTATTAAAAGATTTTAAGATTTTTAGGTCTAACGTTGATTAAATTATTTTACACTTATAATGAAGTAAGGACTTTGTTAGGAGATTTACAAAGGTTTATTAAAACCTCTCTATTAAGAGATTTACATTGATTCAATCTATTAAAACTGATTTAGTACTTGATCCTTCAGTTTGTACTTATAATTTCTAATTACGGATCTTCACTTTCCAATCTCTAATCTAATCTCCAATTTCATATGTCTTTACTCTATCCTCCACTTCTTCATTAGGTTCCTAACTCTATTCTTCACAAATTTCTCATGCAATATTCAAAGCTTAACTCCTTTGCATAATACTTTGCCTCCTTTGCACACTTCATAATCTCATCTATGATGGCTCACTCCACTTGAAAAAATAGGATATGGATCTACCTATTTAAAGATATATGTAGAGTTTTCTAGACACTTCCCTATTTTTCTTTTCATCTGGTTCCTTTTTCTTCCCTCATTGGGATTGATGATCCATGACAAAATGTGTAACAACCTCTATAACATACTCAATGATCATTAAATCTCATGTCCATGTTGGCTCAAAAATGGTTTACCTCAAATTTTGTATAATTCCAATCTTTTATCTCCTCTCTATGTTACTTGCAACTCACTCTCTTAGATGCTTGGTCATAACTATTCTTCCTATTTTTGTTCAACCTTAACCATACTCAGCTCCTCCTATATAACTTGACATCAATTTTTCTATCTACTCGACATTCACTAGGCTTGGCTTATATTGAAAGTACTCAGTGACCAAAGAGTTGCTCAAATCCTATAGAGCTCAACATATACATAATTATTTACAATTATTTACATGACTCAACCTATATAGGGTAGCTCAGTCATAGTGATGATCAACTAACTCTGTACATTATTTATGACTAAGTGTTTGACACTAATAGACATTGCAACTTAGAGATACCAACTCCTTCTTTCTTCCAACTATACTAAATTCTCCTAGCTTAACTATCTTCTTTCACCTTTTCTAACTTTTTATTTGACAACTTAATCAACATCTAACATGGTCACACTACTACATTTGAACACAAATTGTGATAGCAGGTCATCACCTTAGTGACAAAACCACAAATTAGCTCAAATTGGACAATTGTTGAACTTTTTTTGTCACAAATTGTGATGGTGAGGACATCTACCATAATCATGATGGTTAACACTATCATAACTTGGAAGAAGGAAGGGACAAGAGTTCATGTTCACAACATCACAATTGTGATAGTAAATTATCGCAATGATGATAGTTTAAGCTTCTTGTCAGTCATCACAATTACAATGTTGATGTGACAACTATGTTATAGAGGTGATGTTCATCTGTTAGGACACACCATCTTAATTGTAATGGCTAGTTGAATTATTAAAAAAAAACATTGAAATATCTAAGATTTAGCTATTCAGTGGTGTGAATATAGGGTAGATATTCTATCAAGCCTAGATGCCAAAAATCTTCTATGTAAGAATGCTTTAGGAGTTTCAAACGCAAGATTAGAGAAACACTCATCTATTGACAAGCTAGAGAAATTTTATGGTGGTATTCCACTTGTATTAGAAATGGTCGGGTCTAATTTACTAACAGATGGTAGTAACATGTCCTATTGGCTGAACATTCTGAATGAGACATTGCATAATGGAGAAGGATAATTAAATGAGAGGGTAGTCTATTATTTTTATGATAGTTTTTAGGAGACTTCTTACAAAGAAGCCTTTCTTGACATTCCTCACTTCTTTCATAATTGGAAAATGCAAGAGGTTGAGTACATTATTGGAGAGCTACAACTAAAAGCATTATAAAATTTTGCACTTGTTAAGAGCTTTAAGGAAGGTAAATTAATCATGCATGATATTATTGGAGTATAAGAAAGATGCTCATGTCTTCCAAGATAAGTAGGTGTTTGTGTTTTATGAGTACTCTTTAATGTGATCATTTGCCTCCTTCTTGTAACATGTTGAATGTGTAACAACAAATGTTTATGTAGAGGCTTCAACATGTCAGAGGTATATGTCCTTCAGATAATAATGAGAAAATTCACATCACAATAGGGGATCTAGACCACATGAATGATTCTTTAAGAGTTATGTGCTTGAGAAAAAGTTTGATAGCTGAAAGGAATTGCAAGGAAAGTTTTAATGAATTAAATGGATGCAAAAAATGGGTGCAAAACTCTCATGATGTGTCTTGAAAGCTTTGGCAATGTAGCTATGTTGGAGGAGCTAAAAATCTACTAGCGTGACATGGAAAATCTTCCACACAACTTTGGCAAGCTTAACTTCTAGTGTCACCTTAAGCTGAGAGGATGTTGAAAGCTTTCTTGTTTTCTAGAAAGCTTTGAAAACTTGTCTAATTTAGAAAACCTAGATTTAGGCTTGTGAATAGGGATAAGGAAACAATGGGCCTCTCTTCCCTTAGACTCTAGTGATCACTTAGAAAACTCTATCAAATATTGGGGGAAGGGATATCCATCAAAGATTGATTATTCAAATTCATTGACCCCTGCAAGTGGAATATTATTTGACAGAACTGTCACAAATTCTGTGCACACAAACTCCAAGTTGTTTACAATGCAAGTTCAAGAGCATATTGGATATTTTCCTATTGAGGAGGACAATATGGATTATCATACTGCAATGAATACAACTTGAAAACAATTTAGCTCATTGACTATGAAATTTTTTCTCAATACAAAGAATCTTTTGACCAACTTAGCAAAACATAATTCATCCATAGCTATGTACTCCTCCAACTGGAAGTTTCTTTAAAAGGATTATGGCTAGATC